>CM054062.1:283404069-284115878 GCA_028641055.1 Alopecurus myosuroides | reverse complement strand
CAAATGAACTAAAGCTGTGGTCTGTATTTGATATCAACAAGTAATGCATAAAAGAAGAAACAAGCAAAACTTTTAATGAGTCAATACTAAAATATTATCAATCATGCAAAGTTTATTAGAGATGATTTAAGCTTTCAAGAACAACAATATGATGCATGTGAAACGATCTTCACAACTCTTGTTAGGATCAAGTCAAGCTTTCCACACGATGCAATGCTTGAATCTTAAACCATTTGCGCACTAAAAACAAGCAAGTGTTATGCGTTGGTCCCTGGCACCAGGATGTTATGGCAAAGAGAACATTATGGGGGGTTTGGAAGGTCAATGGAAGAAAGGCTCACAAAGCTAAAAGTGGTCATTACACAAGAGAAAGTCTTACAGCCGAAACTATGCAAGGAGTAGGGATTGCCACACAACGGATGCACATAGAGCTATAAGTGTATGAAATCTCTCCAATGGAACTAGTGGGGGTGCATCCAACTTGCTTGCTCACGAAGACCTAGAGCTCATTTGAGGAGGCTCATCATTGGAATATACAAGCCAAGTTCTATAATGTAAAGTTCCCCACATAGTTATGAATGAATGATAATATGAAAACTTTCTCCAAACTGAAGCATTGGTGCTAAACATGAAGCACAAGTGTGGTATATAAAGGATAGTGATGCGCCCCCTCTCTCTTTATTCTCTCTTTGGCCCTTTTTTTGGGCTTTTTCATTTTTTATATCCTCACCGGTAGGGGCAACATCCTATATTACAATGAATCATCACACTTTTAGTACTCATAACTCACAATGAAATATCTCTGATGTATCCAACTGCATTCTCCTGCCAGTGTAGCAATATGCATAAATAACCATGAAGCTAATCATCAAGTAACATAATGGAGGTGGATGTTGTGCAGCAATATGTCTCGGAATGGCTATGGAAATGCCATGATAGGTAGGTATGGTGGCTGTTTTGAGGAAGAATATATGGTCTTATGTGTAGGAGAACAAAGTCCTCCCACGGGATTTGGATGTACTGGCGAAGTTTGCACCAACTCTCAATGTGAGAAAGGGCAATGCACAGTACCGAAGAGGCTAGCAAATATGGATGGTGGAAGTGCCAGGAACCGCAACATAGACTCACGAGTTAAAATATTGCAGCAAGACAATTATCTTACAAGGCAAAGTGCAAATCACTCCAAGAGGGTCCGTGGGAGTGACAAGTCACTGTTGGCTACCCCGACAGTAGCGCGTAACAAAAGGCCGGTCGGAAATGTATCACTCGTAGCAATCATATAACATTGTTTCTATCAGCTAATAATTTTAAATTTGGCACAACTTCAAGTTTCTTAGACCAATCATTAAAAGTTTCTACTTACTAGTCCTTCCCGTTTATCCATTAAGCAAATTAATATCTCAAAACAACAGCAATGATTCAAGTGAAGCAGTTTAGTGATCTACAAGACCATGCAATCTTTTCCACTATACCAACTATCACAATAGAATTCCTATTTCCAAGCAAACACACATATGAGAACCACCTAACTAAAAAATCTAACAACTCTGAACAAAGGATGCATGCAAAACAAGAGCTGGAAGCACTAAAATATCTAAGCATGAATACTCAACAAATATAAGTGAAGCACAAGAGTATTCTAACGAAAAAGCGGAGTGTGTCTCTCCCAAACAAATATGTTAGGATCCAACTATTTATTACAGAAAAGAAAACCAAACAAAATGAAAACAAAAATAAAAGACGCTCCAAGTAAAGCACATAAGATGTGACTGAATAAAAATATAGTTTCACTAGAAGTGACCTGATAATTTGTCGATGAAGAAGGGGATGCCTTGGGCATCCCCAAGCTTAGACGCTTGAGTCTTCTTGGAATTTGCTGGGATGTACCTCCGGGGGAAACCCCAAGCTTAGTCTCTTCACTCTTCTTGATCACGTCACATCATCCTCTTCTCTTGACCCTTGAAAACTTCCTTCACACCAAACTTCTCACAATCTTCATTAACAACGTTAGTGCAAATCGAAATAATAAATTCACATGGTTCATTTTAAACACAAGCCTAACACTCATAAACACATTAGCTACTGTCACAACTTCTTTTAAAACTCTTTTTCTCAAAAGAACGCCAAAAGAAAGAGATTAAGAGGCAAATGCAATTATTAGCATAAATCTGTCAAAACAGGACAGCAGGTAAAGATGATTTTTTTCAAAAATCCTCTATTGCTCAAATCAAAAAGTGTTCAACTAAGAAAAGTTTCGTATATAGCCCAGAATTACGCACAAAAAAACTTAGGTCATTTTGAATTTTCTGTGATTTTATACGAATTTAACAGTGGACAGCAGAAATCTTTTTCCTGCGCAGAAATCTGAAATATAGTCTCAACTTTCCACTAGAGGCTTTACTTGGCTCAACAAAGACACAAAAGAAAAGATACGGAAGGGTTGCTAAGGAAATCGAAAACACCCAGGTGCAAAGAAAACATAAATAAACAACGGAAAACGGGTTGAAAACGGAGAAATAAAACGGGTTGTCTCCCGGAAGCGCTTTTCTATTAATGCCTTTCAGCTAGGCACAATGATTTTTAAAAGATGGTCACATAAGAATAAGATTTGAAGCACAATAAGAGAGCATCAAGAAGAAAATATAAAACACATTTAAGTCTAACCCACTTCCTATGAAAAAGAATCTTGTAGGAAAACAAGTCAACGAACCACAAAGTGACTAGCATAGGAAGACAAAATAAGTGCACCTTCAAAAATTTCAACATAAAGAGGGGAAATTTCATATTGTTGAGATGCATAAAAACATGTTTCCCTCTCTCATAATAACTTTCAGTAGCATCATGAATAAAATTAACAATATAGCTATCACATAAAACATTCTTATCACGAGCCACATGCATAAAAGAATTAATACTCTCCACATAAGCATAGTCATTCTTATTAATAGTAGTAGGAGAAATTCAATGTGACGCCCCGAGATCGGGCACTATGCAGATTTCCGCATTCCCGCCAAAATCCACATAATAACCGATTCCAGGTTGCCACTTGTGGTAACATTACAACAGTTCACGAATAATCCACAACGACAACAGAAAAGATATATACAAGATGACTCGAACGAGCCAGGGGTACAACTGATACAATACAAAGATCCAAATAACAGCGGAAGTAACAACATGTCGTCCGGCTACGGACAAGATACAAATTGGACTAAGAGTCCTGAAGATAACCGAGAGCGTCCAATCCCTGCCCAGGCCAAGCCGGAGGGATTCCCAAGCTAACGTCGTCAGACTTCAAACCTGTTGACTGCAATGTTGAATATGCAGCCACGAAAAAGATTCGTGGGTCAGTACGGTTAAGTACTGGCAAGTGGATAAACCATACTCACAAGATACCGACGTAGCCAGTCATCACAGGATACAAATACTTTGGGTTCAACGGAAAGGAAGGGATTATTGCAAATAAGCGGCAGAGGGCTGCACTAACCAACTACAGAGACTCACTACAACATCCGGCTAAAAGAGGGGGATAAGATAGCGTATCGGAACCAACTACAACTACTCACCAAACAATACCCATCCAATGTTACCCCCTACTAAGGAAGCAACCCAAGGATAACTCACACTGTTGGATTAATGATGGATCAAGTTATTGTGTCAATAATCCTATTACTAGTCAAAATTAGCATTAGTTAGGTGTAAGTTGTTCTGAGTACTTGTTAGCCAGTACTTTCACCAAGTCATCCATAACCGCGGAAAACACGGCTTCTCGAGAAGATTTAACCCTGCAGGGATGCACCAATTTGGCCGTACACGTAAGAATAACCCGCCAGACGGGGGATCAACCCACCAAGCGAGGTACTCAACACAACCCAACTCTTCTTCGCATCAAGCCCAAAGCACCACGTGTTGTGCGTGTGCGGCTAATCGAGCCCCCACGAAGAAAAGGGGGACCCTCATAGCACTGGAAGACCACGTCGCCCTAAATGCCGACTACAAAAGTTCCACCCTGGCCTCGGGTTCGCACCTGCATATGCATGCATCAAATGGAAAGCCCGAACTAAGTGTGGCGATTTGGACGAGATGCGAATCGAGTCAAATTGAGGGGGGCGCCCATACTCGCTTCCCACATGCGGTTAGTGCGCTCATCATGGATCAGTAGACAAGACCCTTTTCCTAATTAGGGTCGACACTAGCAGGCTTCAAAACCACGCCGGGCCTCCTGCCGGTGCCTTATCATCAAATTATTATTACCCAAAACATTAACATGTTGTTGATTGAATTGAAACCCAACTATCAAACTAAACCGGTGATAAGACGAACAACAAGACTTGAGCGCAAACAACACTAAGCATGCAACTGCGACACGAGGGCCAACAAGGTAAACAAACAACAGTTAATAGGAAGTGGAAGGAAGGGCTATATCATGGTTGCAAGGTAACATATAATAGGATCGAGACATAAGCATCGAATCAACATGCTAGAATAAGAACAACGGAAAGAATCGGTTACAAGTGATGAAAGGCAGCCATTTGGCAGCAAGTGAGTATACTTGCCTGGAATCCAGCAAGTAGAGGTACATCCACAGAACTTGTCGTTGCTCACATCATCTCAACGTCCTATCCGGGAAGAAGCAACGAACCTCGAACAAACACCGGATGCAACAATTACTTCTACGGCAAAAGATCCAGCATGATCCTATTTTATATGCATGGCATGGCAAGATGCAACAGGGGAAACAACTTAAGCAATTTAATCGGAACCGGAGTCCGGAGAAATAGGAATTGGTTCAAGTTGTTTAGCTAACCATCAAGTTAAATGTTGTTTAGCATGGAAAACAGTAAATAGGTGAGTTAAGCAATATTAAATGGAATAGGGCAACAATTGAATTAAATACCCCAACACATTCCATATTTATTTATTAGGTGAACTTACATAACACTACTACAAATGCAACATGCAAGGTGCAAACATGAACATGGATGGCATGAACAGATTAAGTGCATTTTTCTGGTATGAAAACATATTTTATTTGTTGGATTTGGAATTAAAATGAGCAAGTTATCAAATTAGCAATTTTAATGCATTAATTAGGAAATAGTTGTTTTCAGCGATTTAAATTATTCAAAACAGAAAACAAAGTTGACATTTGCCAAATTTAGAGAATTTTGATTCGAAAACATATTTTACTTTTCAAATTTGGAGTTAAAATGAATTAGTTATGATGTATGCAATTAAATCAATTTAAATTGAGTCGGAAGCCCAACATTTAATTTGGGAGGTTCACATTATTTATTTACCCATCAAGATTAAATTTTGTTTAACATGGAGTGACAAGGATATAGATGAGCTACACAATTTAAATGGAACCGGGATAATATTTAATTATCCCAACTCATTCCATATTTAATTGTTAGATGATATTATTATTGCCCGAACCCACAAAATGCGATGCAACACATGAATGATTTGACATTTATAAAATAGATGGTATTTAGAAAAATAGGCATATGGGTATAGGGTTGGGGTTTTGGGTTCGCACGTGTGGAGAGGATCTTCGGGTTCGGCGCCGGTGTCTTCGGGGTGTAGGGGAAGTAGAAGAGGAGGAGGAAGTAGAGGACGTAGTCGACATCGAGGACGTAGTCGTTCCAGGGTCATCATCGTGGAGGTAGTCGTTCACGCCGTAGAGGAAGTAGTCGTTCTCGAACCACACGATCATCGTCGTCGAAGTAGTCGTTCAACGTCAGGAGTCGATGTAGTCGTAGTAGTCGTGGGGAATGCAACATAACCTTCAATGTCGAGGGGTAGTGGAAGTAGACGTTCTCGTGTCGTCGAGGAAGTAGTTGTTCTCAGGTTCCGAAGTAGAGGTAGTCACAACACACGGTCATCGTCGTCGTGGCGGTACTTGGCGATCCAAAGATGTGGGAATCGATGACGATCTTGGCGGGCTTGGCAAATCCACCACAACGAGAAACGTGGCACGGTCGCGAACATGAATGGAGGCGGCAAAGCACGACGGCACCGTGACACCAACATGGACGCGGTCGCATACACGAGCAGAAACATCAACGGAAGTGGATCTTGCTGGGGACGTTCGGTAATCACTCTCGATGGAGGCTTGGTCAACAACACAAAGCACGCCACCGCAACAAGTACCACCGGGGAGTCGTGCACGAGCACGTCCGGGTGGAGGCAGCACCATGGAGGCGGGGACGGCAGGGAGCCGCAGCGGCGCCGGCTGCCGGCGGCCGGAACAGAGGAGGGCGAGGTGGAGGAGGCGGCCGACAGCGGGCGGCGGCCACGGCGGGACGGAGGACGGCCGCGGGCCTTCTCCTTGGCGGCGGCGCGAGCATCAGCCGCGGGAGGCGCTGCGAGTTGGGGAGGTCTTGGGCATGAGGGCACCTAGCGTGCCGGCGGCGACCAGACCGGCAAGGGTGCCGCTGTACACCCGCGCGGCTCCTCCCGCTCACGTGCAGCCACTGCTACCGGAAGCGTGGTTAGGGGTGGAGGCCGGCTGGAGATGGGGAACGAGGCGGAGGATGAGGGGATGGAGGAAGGAGGGGAACCGGCGGCGGGAGGAAGGAGCTCGGCCGCCCCCCTGGCGGCGCTCGACGGGAGGTTGGGGCCGGCGGCGACGCTGCTCGGTAGAGGAGGAGGTCGGGGGTGGTCGGACTTGGGGCGAGGTAGAGAGGGCGGTCGGGCTCGGTGATGGCCATCGAGGCCAGGAGAGGAGGGCGACGAGCACAGGGATCGAGCGACGGTGTCGCTGGAGGAAGGGGATCGATCGATCCCCTTTCTCTCGTGCGTGCGGTGTGCGTGGTGGCCGGGGTGTTGCGTGCGTGTGTTGAGTGCGTGTGTGCTAGGGTTCGGTTTAGGTGGGGTGGCCGGCTGGGCCTTAGATGGCCCAGTTCGGTTGCCTCCCTCCACAAAACAATTTTTTTTATTTATTTATTTGATGTGTTATTAATTTTCCAGAAAAAGATATTTGGAGTGCTAATACAAATAGTTTTGAGGCATCAAAATAATCCAGAAAAATTTAGGAAGATAAAATTTGATGGAATTGAAATAATGTTTGCAAGTTTTATGCGCTCATGATGCATGATGCCATGCTATGCAAAGAAATAAAAAAAACAAGCAACATGTAATTTTAGCGGGAAAAGCCCCGGGCGTTACAGACGACACCACTAACAAGGGATTGCGCCCTCGCAATCCGCTCACAAACACGGGAGAGGGAAGAAGTCGGAACTATTGAGTCTTCGGTCATCTTGTTGATCTTCTCGACACCACTAACAAGAGATTCTTGCTCGGAGTGACGACGATGTTCTTCCACCAGGAATCTTCCGATGATCGAACCTATTAGGTTAAAGGCTAAGAGAACGTCCACCCACGTAGGATCCTAAAACTTTGAAAGATAGACAAGGGAGGAGACTCCAAAACAAATAAGATGGGAGGGGAAATAGAATAGAGATAAGGAGAAACAAGAATCCTATTGAGATGTTTCCAAAATAGGTTTTGCACAAATAGTTTTTGACACTCTAAAAACAACGACCGTTAGCGAGGTTATCCTACAGGCTTTGCGGACCCGTTGCTTCGATAACCATTCGTATCGAAACAATATCGGGAATCGGAAACCATGCTCTGATACCATTTGTGACGCCCCGAGATCGGGCACTATGCAGATTTCAGCATTCCCGCCAAAATCCACATAATAACCGATTCCAGGTTGCCACTTGTGGTAACATTACAACAGTTCACGAATAATCCACAACGACAACAGAAAAGATATATACAAGATGACTCGAACGAGCCAGGGGTACAACTGATACAATACAAAGATCCAAATAACAGCGGAAGTAACAACATGTCGTCCGGCTACGGACAAGATACAAATTGGACTAAGAGTCCTGAAGATAACCGAGAGCGTCCAATCCCTGCCCAGGCCAAGCCGGAGGGATTCCCAAGCTAACGTCATCAGACTTCAAACTTGTTGACTGCAATGTTTAATATGCAGCCACGAAAAAGATTCGTGGGTCAGTACGGTTAAGTACTGGCAAGTGGATAAACCATACTCACAAGATACCGGCGTAGCCAGTCATCACAGGATACAAATACTTTGGGTTCAACGGAAAGGAAGGGATTATTGCAAATAAGCGGCAGAGGGCTGCACTAACCAACTACAGAGACTCACTACAACATCCGGCTAAAAGAGGGGGATAAGATAGCGTATCGGAACCAACTACAACTACTCACCAAACAATACCCATCCAATGTTACCCCCTACTAAGGAAGCAACCCAAGGATAACTCACACTGTTGGATTAATGATGGATCAAGTTATTGTGTCAATAATCCTATTACTAGTCAAAATTAGCATTAGTTAGGTGTAAGTTGTTCTGAGTACTTGTTAGCCAGTACTTTCACCAAGTCATCCATAACCGCGAAAAACACGGCTTCTCGAGAAGATTTAACCCTGCAGGGATGCACCAATTTGGCCGTACACGTAAGAATAACCCGCCAGACGGGGGATCAACCCACCAAGCGAGGTACTCAACACAACCCAACTCTTCTTCGCATCAAGCCCAAAGCACCACGTGCTGTGCGTGCGCGGCTAATCGAGCCCCCACGAAGAAAAGGGGGACCCTCATAGCACTGGAAGACCACGCCGCCCTAAATGCCGACTACAAAAGTTCCACCCTGGCCTCGGGTTCGCACCTGCATATGCATGCATCAAATGGAAAGCCCGAACTAAGTGTGGCGATTTGGACGAGATGCGAATCGAGTCAAATTGAGGGGGGCGCCCATACTCGCTTCCCACATGCGGTTAGTGCGCTCATCATGGATCAGTAGACAAGACTCTTTTCCTAATTAGGGTCGACACTAGCAGGCTTCAAAACCACGTCGTGCCTCCTAACGGTGCCTTATCATCAAATTATTATTACCCAAAACATTAACATGTTGTTGATTGAATTGAAACCCAACTATCAAACTAAACCGGTGATAAGACGAACAACAAGACTTGAGCGCAAACAACACTAAGCATGCAACTACGACACGAGGGCCAACAAGGTAAACAAACAACAGTTAATAGGAAGTGGAAGGAAGGGCTATATCATGGCTGCAAGGTAACATATAATAGGATCGAGACACAAGCATCGAATCAACAGGCTAGAATAAGAACAACGGAAAGAATCGTAACAAGTGATGAAAGGCAGCCATTTGGCAGCAAGTGAGTATACTTGCCTGGAATCCATCAAGTAGAGGTACATCCACAGAACTTGTCGTTGCTCACATCATCTCAACGTCCTATCCGGGAAGAAGCAACGAACCTCGAACAAACACCGGATGCAACAATTACTTCTACGGCAAAAGATCCAGCATGATCCTATTTTATATGCATGGCATGGCAAGATGCAACAGGGGAAACAACTTAAGCAATTTAATCGGAACCGGAGTCCAGAGAAATAGGAATTGGTTCAAGTTGTTTAGCTAACCATCAAGTTAAATGTTGTTTAGCATGAAAAACAGTAAATAGGTGAGTTAAGCAATATTAAATGGAATAGGGCAACAACTGAATTAAATACCCCAACACATTCCATATTTATTTATTTATTAGGTGAACATACATAACACTACTACAAATGCAACATGCAAGGTGCAAACATGAACATGGATGGCATGAACAGATTAAGTGCATTTTTCTGGTATGAAAACATATTTTATTTGTTGGATTTGGAATTAAAATGAGCAAGTTATCAAATTAGCAATTTTAATGCATTAATTAGGAAATAGTTGTTTTCAGCAATTTAAATTATTCAAAACAGAAAACAAAGTTGATATTTTCCAAGTTTAGAGAATTTTGATTCGAAAACATATTTTACTTTTCAAATTTGGAGTTAAAATGAATTAGTTATGATGTATGCAATTAAATCAATTTAAATTGAGCCGGAAGCCCAACATTTAATTTGGGAGGTTCACATTATTTATTTACCCATCAAGATTAAATTTTGTTTAACATGGAGTGACAAGGATATAGATGAGCTATACAATTTAAATGGAACCGGGATAATATTTAATTATCCCAACTCATTCCATATTTAATTGGTAGATGATATTATTATTGCCCGAACCCACAAAATGCGATGCAACACATGAATGATTTGACATTTATAAAATAGATGGTATTTAGAAAAATAGGCATATGGGTATAGGGTTGGGGTTTTGGGTTCGCACGTGTGGAGAGGATCTTCGGGTTCGGCGCCGGTGTCTTCGGGGTGTAGGGGAAGTAGAAGAGGAGGAGGAAGTAGAGGACGTAATCGACATCGAGGACGTAGTCGTTCCAGGGCCATCGTCGTGGAGGTAGTCGTTCACGCCGTAGAGGAAGTAGTCGTTCTCGAACCACACGATCATCATCGTCGAAGTAGTCGTTCAACGTCAGGAGTCGATGTAGTCGTAGTAGTCGTGGGCGAATGCAACATAACCTTCAATGTCGAGGGGTAGTGGAAGTAGACGTTCTCGTGTCATCGAGGAAGTAGTTGTTCTCAGGTTCCGAAGTAGAGGTAGTCACAACACATGGTCATCGTCGTCGTGGCGGTACTTGGCAATCCAAAGATGTGGGAATCGATGACGATCTTGGCGGGCTTGGCGAATCCACCACAACGAGAAACTTGGCACGGTCGCGAACACGAATGGAGGCGGCAAAGCACGACGGCACCGTGACACCAACATGGACGCGGTCGCATACACGAGCAGAAACATCAACGGAAGTGGATCTTGCCAGGGACGTTCGGTAATCACTCTCGATGGAGGCTTGGTCAACAACACAAAGCACGCCACCGCAACAAGTACCACCGGGGAGTCGGTGGAGGCAGCACCATGGAGGCGGGGACGGCAGGGAGCCGCAGCGGCGCTGGCTGCCGGCGGCCGGAACGGAGGAGGGCGAGGTGGAGGAGGCGGCCGGCAGCGGGCGGCGGCCACGGCGGGACGGAGGACGGCCGCAGGCCTTCTCCTTGGCGGCGGCGCGAGCATCAGCCGCAGGAGGCGCTGTGAGTTGGGGAGGTCTTGGGCATGAGGGCACCTAGCGTGCCGGCGGCGACCAGACCGGCAAGGGTGCCGCTGTACACCCGCGCGGCTCCTCCCGCTCACGTGCAGCCACTGCTACCGGAAGCGTGGTTAGGGGTGGAGGCCGGCTGGAGATGGGGAACGAGGCGGAGGATGAGGGGATGGAGGAAGGAGGGGAACCGGCGGCGGGAGGAAGGAGCTCGGACGCCCCCTGGCGGCGCTCGACGGGAGGTTGGGGCCGGCGGCGACGCTGCTCGGTAGAGGAGGAGC
This sequence comes from Alopecurus myosuroides, assembly GCA_028641055.1. Classification (NCBI taxonomy): domain Eukaryota; kingdom Viridiplantae; phylum Streptophyta; class Magnoliopsida; order Poales; family Poaceae; genus Alopecurus; species Alopecurus myosuroides. The sequence continues at coordinate 284,104,551 of CM054062.1, read as the reverse complement.
TCGGGGGTGGTCGGACTTGGGGCGAGGTGGAGAGGGCGGTCGGGCTCGGTGATGGCCATCGAGGACAGGAGAGGAGGGCGACGAGCGCAGGGATCGAGCGACGGTGTCGCTGGAGGAAGGGGATCGATCGATCCCCTTTCTCTCGTGCGTGCGGTGTGCGTGGTGGCCTGGGTGTTGCGTGCGTGTGTTGAGTGTGTGTGTGCTAGGGTTTGGTTTAGGTGGGGTGGCCGGCTGGGCCTTAGATGGCCCAGTTCGGTTGCCTCCCTCCACAAAACAATTTTTTTATTTTTTTTATTTGATGTGTTATTAATTTTCCAGAAAAAGATATTTGGAGTGCTAATACAAATAGTTTTGAGGCATCAAAATAATCCAGAAAAATTTAGGAAGATAAAATTTGATGGAATTGAAATAATGTTTGCAAGTTTTATGCGCACATGATGCATGATGCCATGCTATGCAAAGAAATAAAAAAAAACAAGCAACAGGTAATTTTAGCGGGAAAAGCCCCGGGCGTTACATTCAACAAAATAGCTATCATTATTATTCTCATCACCATAATCATTAAATATAGGAGGCATATTGTAATCATAATAATTTTTTTCCTCAATAGTAGGTGGACTAAAATATCATATTCATCATTGTAAACAGGTGGAACTAGAATACCACAATCATTATAATCATCATATATTGGAGGCGAGGTATCATCAAATAAAATTTCCTCCTCAAAACTTGGGGGACTAAAAGTACCATATTTATCAAAACTAGCTTCCCCAAGCTTAGAATTTTCCATAGCATTAGCAATAATGGTGTTTAAAGAGTTCATACTAATAACATTGCTATTAGCATGCAAATAAAGCTCCATAGGTTTTTAATTTTCTCTTCAAACACTTCATGTACTAACTCAAGATAAATATTATAACGCTCTCTCATTTTTTTCCCATTAAGTCTAACTAGTAAATATAAAAACAAGGAATAAGTAAAAATAAGCCTAACTAGTGAAAACAAGAAACAAAAAGATAAAATTGCAGAATCTAAAGGAAATAACTCCGAACACTCACACCCGAGGATGTGAGTACCTTTTACCTTACCTCCCTGACAACGGCGCCAGAAAAGAGCTTGATGTCTATGCACGCTTCTATTCTTGTAGACAGTGTTGGGCCTCCAAGTGCAGAGGTTTGTAGAATAGCAGCAAGTTTCCCTTAAGTGGATCACCCAAGGTTTATCAAACTCAAGGAGGTAGAGGTCAAAGATATCCCTCTCAAGCAACCCTGCAATTAAGATACAAGAAGTCTCTTGTGTCCCCAACACACCCAATATACTTCTCAGGTATATAGGTGCACTAGTTCGGCGAAGAGATAGTGAAATGCGAGTAATATGGATGGTTATAAGTAATAATGGCAATCTGAAATAAACATGGCAGCAAGCAAACATGTAGCAGAACATGCGGAAAACGGTGTTTTAATGCTTGGAAACGGTCTAGGGATCCTACTTTCACTAGTGGACACTCTCAACAATGATCACATAAGTGAATAACTAAATATCTTCTCTTCACTATGCTACTCTTAACCCTCTCCGGTTGGATAACGAACACTAATCATTGCGTAGGGCTGCAAAAAACATTCCTTAAAGTAAGCATTCCCATGTCTAGTTAGCCCCACACTGTCAACTTGAGCGCCCTAGAAGGTACTAGACAAACACCACTATTCATAGAGGAGACACACACGATGTGCACACGGTCACCTTCACACTGCGAGACAAGGTGACTCCAAAGTTCATATTAATAAAACACTTGAGTAGCACAACATGAAGAGTAACATCTACTTATTCAACTAGATTACAAAGCTCACGATCACATATAGATCACACCATGGGAGAGAGAGATGAACCACATAGCTACCGGTAGATCCCTCAACCTCGGGGGAGAACTACTCCCTCCTCATCATAGGAGACATCAACGGCGATGGAGATGGCGGTGGAGTCGATGGAGATGGCTTCCGGGGGCACTTCCCCGCCCCGGCAGGGTGCGAGAATAGAGATATGTTCCCCAAAACTTGGGTTGACGATGACAGCGTCTGCGGAAGGTTTCGTGGAATTTCGTCGATTCTTTTATGGTTTTCCCTCGGGGGAGTATATATAGGAGAAAGGGTGATGGCGGTGGGCGCCCGAGGGACCCACACCACCTCCCGGCGTGGCCAGGGGCCCACCCGCACCCAGGCATGGTGTGGGGGCTCCGGGCCCCCCCTCCGGGTCTCCTTTGGACTTCTGGAAGCCTCCGGGGAAAATAGGAACTTCGGGATTCATGGGGTCCAGTTCCGAGAATATTTCCAGAACAACTTTTCTGAAATAAAAAACAGCAGAAAACAGGGAACTGGCACTTGGCATCTTGTTAATAGGTTAGTCCCGGAAAATGTAAGAAAACGTAGGAAAACATGTAGCAATTGTCATAATATCAACATGGAACATCAGAAATTATAGATACGTTGGAGACGTATCAAGCATCCCCAAGCTTAGTTCCTACTCGTCCTCGAGTAGGTAAACGATAAAACAAAATAATTTCTGAGGTGACATGCTACCACACAATCTTGATCATAATATGTAAAGTAGAGCATGTAAACTAGGATCAAATGAACTAAAGCTGTGGTCTATATTCGATATCAACAAGTAATGGATAAAAGAAGAAACAAGCAAAACTTTTAATGAGTCAATACTAAAATATTATCAATCATGCAAAGTTTATTAGAGATGATTTAAGCTTTCAAGAACAACAATATTATGCATGTGAAACGATCTTCACAACTCTTGTTAGGATCAAGTCAAGCTTTCCACACGATGCAATGCTTGAATCTTAAACCATTTGCGCACTAAAAACAAGCAAGTGTTATGCGTTGGTCCCTGGCACCAGGATGTTATGGAAAAGAGAACATTATGGTGGTTTTGGAAGGTCAATGGAAGAAAGGCTCACAAAGCTAGAAGTGGTCATTAGACAAGAGAAAGTCTTACAGCCGAAACTATGCAAGGAGTAGGGATTGCCACACAACGGATGCACATAGAGCTATAAGCGTATGAAAGCTCTCCAATGGAACTAGTGGGGGTGCATCCAACTTGCTTGCTCACAAAGACCTAGAGCTCATTTGAGGAGGCTCATCATTGGAATATACAAGCCAAGTTCTATAATGTAAAGTTCCCCACATAGTTATGAATGAATGATAATATGAAAACTTTCTCCAAACTGAAGCATTGGTGCTAAACATGAAGCACAAGTGTGGTATATAAAGGATAGTGATGCGCCCCCTCTCTCTTTATTCTCTCTTTGGCCCTTTTTTTTGGGCTTTTTCATTTTTTTTATCCTCACCCGTAGGGGCAACATCCTATATTACAATGAATCATCACACTTTTAGTACTCATAACTCACAATGAAATATCTCTGATGTATCCAACTGCATTCTCCTGCCGGTGTAGCAATATGCATAAATAACCATGAAGCTCATCATCAAGTAACATAATGGAGGTGGATGTTGTGCAGCAATATATCTCGGAATGGCTATGGAAATGCCATGATAGGTAGGTATGGTGGCTGTTTTGAGGGTAGAATATATGGGCTTATGTGTAGGAGAACAAAGTCCTCCCACGGGATTTGGATGTACTGGCGAAGTTTGCACCAACTCTCAATGTGAGAAAGGGCAATGCACAGTACCGAAGAGGCTAGCAAATATGGATGGTGAAAGTGCCAGGAACCGCAACATAGACTCACGAGTTAAAAGATTGCAGCAAGACAATTATCTTACAAGGCAAAGTGCAAATCATTCCAAGAGGGTCCATGGGAGTGACAAGTCACTGTTGGCTACCCCTACAGTAGCGCGTAACAAAAGGCCGGTCGGAAATGTATCACTCGTAGCAATCATATAACATTATTTCTATCAGCTAGTAATTTTAAATTTGGCACAGCTTCAAGTTTCTTAGACCAATCATTAAAAGTTTCTACTTACTAGTCCTTCCCGTTTATCCATTAAGCAAATTAATATCTCAAAACAACAGCAATGATTCAAGTGAAGCAGTTTAGTTATCTACAAGACCATGCAATCTTTTCCACTATACCAACTATCACAATAGAATTCCTATTTCCAAGCAAACACACATATGAGAACCACCTAACTAAAAAAGCTAACAACTCTGAACAAAGGATGCATGCAAAACAAGAGCTGGAAGCACTAAAATATCTAAGCATGAATACTCAACAAATATAAGTGAAGCACAAGAGTATTCTAACGAAAAAGCGGAGCGTGTCTCTCCCAAACAAATATGTTAGGATCCAAATATTTATTACAGCAAAGAAAACCAAACAAACTGAAAACAAAAATAAAAGACGCTCCAAGTAAAGCACATAAGATGTGACTGAATAAAAATATAGTTTCACTAGAAGTGACCTGATAATTTGTCGATGAAGAAGGGGATGCCTTGGACATCCCCAAGCTTAGACGCTTGAGTCTTCTTGGAATTTGCTGGGATGTACCTCCGGGGGAAACCCCAAGCTTAGGCTCTTCACTCTTCTTGATCACGTCACATCATCCCTTCTCTTGACCCTTGAAAACTTCCTTCACACCAAACTTCTCACAATCTTCATTAACAACGTTAGTGCAAATCGAAATAATAAATTCACATGGTTCATTTTAAACACAAGCCTAACACTCATAAACACATTAGCTACTGTCACAACTTCTTTTAAAACTCTTTTTCTCAAAAGAACGCCAAAAGAAAGAGATTAAGAGGCAAATGCAATTATTAGCATAAATCTGTCAAAACAGGACAGCAGGTAAAGATGATTTTTTTGAAAAATCCTCTATTGCTCAAATCAAAAAGTGCTCAACTAAGAAAAGTTTCGTATATAGCCCAGAATTACGCACAAAAAAACTTAGGTCCTTTTGAATTTTCTGTGATTTTATACGATTTTAACAGTGGACAGCAGAAATCTGAAATATAGTCTCAACTTTCCACTAGAGGCTTTACTTGGCTCAACAAAGACACAAAAGAAAAGATACGGAAGGGTTGCTAAGGAAATCGAAAACACCCAGGTGCAAAGAAAACAGAAATAAACAACGGAAAACGGGTTGAAAACGGAGAAATAAAACGGGTTGTCTCCCGGAAGCGCTTTTCTATTAATGCCTTTCAGCTAGGCACAATGATTTTTAAAAGATGGTCACATAAGAATAAGATTTGAAGCACAATAATAGAGAATCAAGAAGAAAATATAAAACACATTTAAGTCTAACCCACTTCCTATGAAAAAGAATCTTGTAGGAAAACAAGTCAACGAACCACAAAGTGACTAGCATAGGAAGACAAAATAAGTGCAACTTCAAAAATTTCAACATAAAGAGGGGAAATTTCATATTGTTGAGATGCATAAAAACATGTTTCCCTCTCTCATAATAACTTTCAGTAGCATCATGAATAAAATTAACAATATAGCTATCACATAAAGCATTCTTATCACGAGCCACATGCATAAAAGAATTAATACTCTCCACATAAGCATAGTCATTCTTATTAATAGTAGTAGGAGAAATTCAACAAAATAGCTATCATTATTATTCTCATCACCATAATCATTAAATATAGGAGGCATATTGTAATCATAATAATTTTTTTCCTCAATAGTAGGTGGACTAAAAATATCATATTCATCATTGTAAACAGGTGGAACTAGAATACCACAATCATTATAATCATCATATATTGGAGGCGAGGTATCATCAAAGAAAATTTCCTCCTGAAAACTTGGGGGACTAAAAGTACCATATTCATCAAAACTAGCTTCCCCAAGCTTAGAATTTTCCATAGCATTAGCAATAATGGTGTTTAAAGAGTTCATACTAATAACATTGCTATTAGCATGCAAATAAAGCTCCATAGGTTTTTAATTTTCTCTTCAAACACTTCATGTACTAACTCAAGATAAATATTATAAAGCTCTCTCATTTTTTTGTTGTTTTCCATTAAGTCTAACTAGTAAATAAAAAAAAGGAATAAGTAAAAATAAGCCTAACTAGTGAAAACAAGAAACAAAAAGATAAAATTGCAGAATCTAAAGGAAATAACTCTGAACACTCACACCCGAGGATGTGAGTACCTTGTACCTTACCTCCCCGACAACGGAGCCAGAAAAGAGCTTGATGTCTACGCACGCTTCTATTCTTGTAGACAGTGTTGGGCCTCCAAGTGCAGAGGTTTGTAGAATAGCGGCAAGTTTCCCTTAAGTGGATCACACAAGGTTTATCGAACTCAAGGAGGTAGAGGTCAAAGATATCCCTCTCAAGCAAACCTGCAATTAAGATACAAGAAGTCTCTTGTGTCCCCAACACACCCAATATACTTGTCAGGTATATAGGTGCACTAGTTCGGCGAAGAGATAGTGAAATGCGAGTAATATGGATGGTTATAAGTAATAATGGCAAACTGAAATAAACATGGCAGCAAGCAAACATGTAGCAGAACATGCGGAAAACGGTGTTTCAATGCTTGGAAACAAGGTCTAGGGATCCTACTTTCACTAGTGGACACTCTCAACAATGATCACATAAGTGAATAACTAAATATCTTCTCTTCACTATGCTACTCTTAACCCTCTCCGGTTGGATTACGAACACTAATCATTTTGCGTAGGGCTGCAAAAACATTCCTTAAAGTAAGCATTCCCATGTCTAGTTAGCCCCACACTGTCAACTTGAGCGCCCTAGAAGGTACTAGACAAAAACCACAATTCATAGAGGAGACACACACGATGTGCATACGGTCACCTTCACACCGCGGGACAAGGTGACTCCAAAGTTCATATTAATAAAACACTTGAGTAGCACAAGATGAAGAGTAACATCTACTTATTCAACTAGATTACAAAGCTCACGATCACATATAGATCACACCATGGGAGAGAGAGATGAACCACATAGCTACCGTTAGATCCCTCAACCTCGGGGGAGAACTACTCCCTCCTCATCATAGGAGACATCAACGGCGATGGAGATGGAGGTGGAGTCGATGGAGATGGCTTCCGGGGGCACTTCCCCGCCTCGGCAGGGTGCGAGAATAGAGATCTGTTCCCCGAAACTTGGGTTGACGATGACGGCGGCTGCGGAAGGTTTCGTGGAATTTCGCCGATTCTTTTAGGGTTTTCCCTCGGGGGAGTATATATAGGCCAAAGGGCGATGGCGGTGGGTGCCCAAGGGGCCCACACCACCTGCCGGCATGGCCAGGGGCCCACCTGCGCCCAGGCATGGTGTGGGGGCTCTGGGGCCCCCTCCGGGTCTCCTTTGGACTTCTGGAAGCCTCCGGGGAAAATAGGAACTTCGGGATTCATGGGGTCCAATTCCGAGAATATTTCCAAAACATCTTTTCTGAAATAAAAAACAACAAAAAACAGGGAACTGGCACTTGGCATCTTGTTAATAGGTTAGTCCCGGAAAACGTAAGAAAAGGTAAGGAAAACATACGGAAAACATGTAGCAATTGGCATAATATCAACATGGAACATCAAAAATTATAGATGCGTTGGATACATATCACTTCGCCGAAGAGGTCATCCATTTTGGCAGGACGCGGTTATTGCTGGTGGTGCCGTTGCTGCTGCCCTTGGCCGGCAGCGGAGTCGGCCGGAGTCCAATTGGAGATCGGGGCTCTATAGCTCGTCTTTGTTTGCTGCGATCTGCTAGAGATGGCGTATCTTCTTTAATTATGCTTGTCCAATTGTTGAATTGCGCTTTGTCGTGTTCTTATTTCCCATCCTTGAGCCGTGCAGGTTCTGGTGGCGGTGTATGGTTTTGGTGGGGAGGTGCTGGAGTGCTTAGGACACGCCAGGAAGCTGTTCGATGTTATGTGCATGAGCGTCAGGCATTTTTTTCTTCTTCTTTTCCATACATAGCTATCCAGCATGCCCGCAGAGCAGTGGAACGTGTACGCTGCAGCTGCGCTCAAGCCGCTGGCTACAGATTTGTAAAATGAGAATAGTCAAAAGCACTCGGGCCCTTCTGATTTCTTGGGGTTTCGTCTCATCATGCCAAAGTGCTGCTCTTTCTTGAGAAACTTTTATATTGTTTCTTGCAGCATCCGGCTTGTTAATCTATATACGTATGCATTTTCTGTTAGTTGCTTGTTTGTATGTACTACGTGCCTCCGCTGAACCGGTTTGATTTGGTTTAATTAGCATGAGGATGGGTTCAGTTCAGTTTTCTAGCCTTTTCAATTAGGTTAGGATTTTGTTCTGATTATGAAAAGGGTTGGTTGTTAAACAAAAAACGACGGACTTTGCTTGTCTTCGCCACTAAAGTTGGATGCATGTGTTATTCAAAGGAACAACTTTGCTTTTAAAGAAATGCAACAACTTTGCTTTTTTTTTTTGAAGGAATGCAACAGTTTTCTTAATTGATTGACTGTTTTTTTAAATGAAAAACCGACAAGGTCTAGTCATTAGAAATCCAAGAGATTAAACAAATTGTGGAGAAACCAAAAAGAGAGCAATGTAAAATAGTAGATACAACCTGCAGCTTATTTAGATGATTTTGGTGATCATGTATTTGCCTCTTCTTTCTTTATAACCAGTGCCTTCAATCCATCATAGTATTTGTGTTACACTGGGAGTAAATCCTTCCACTCCTATTTTTAGGCTGAACTGCTCAAAGCTCATGTCCTGGTTAAATTTCCAAAGTTGTGGTAGGGCTAGTTTGTTTGAAATGCTGGAGTTTTTGGTCCAGCTGTAGCTTTCCCCGCTCTCCTGTTATGTGGGCTGCTACCTTATTAGCACCCTAATCTCGGCATAATTGTATGCAAGTGAATCATATTAACGCAAATGATGCGCATGAATGAATGAGTAAGGTACACCTTACATTTGGTTTCAGGAGATTTATGCAGGTCAATTTTATTATTGTGTTTACTCCATACGTGTTGTGCTTTTCTACTCCTAAACTTCATATGCACATCTCCTACCTCTGATGTCGATTTTCTTCCCCTTCTCGTAAAGTTTTCAGCGATTGCTTATCATGTGTTTTCATGTTGTTTCGGAAGATTTTCGCCTTTTTGATGAGGGAGCTTCTGCAGCGAGGAAACAATCTCGTGAGGCAACGATAGTCCTGAAAAGTAAAGGTGAGAGTCAGATGCCAATTGACTACTCACAATCACACATATGTTGCATCATGATTTATGCGTGCATGCATGTTGTGAGGAGTGATAGCTAAGGGAGTGGTCACTGTTCCTGGAGATAGTTATTTTCGCGATTCATCAATATTCATCCCCACTGCTTGTTAGTTAATCTTGATCGTGGCATTTAAATAAATCAGTCACACTTTTCCTTGGAATCGTGATAAGAATTCATAATATTGACAAGAACCAGGGGCACACATAGGCTATACAGGGAGCAGCAGACACATCACGGATAAATAGTGAGATGGTCCGGTAACAAAAATAAAGTAAATCCTAATCGAACCTCCAGAAAGAAAAAGAAATACCTGCACCCTGCACGGGATTACTACATTACACTGCACGTTAGCTGAATGGATAGATAGATGTACTAAATGGCTAACATCCAAGATTAATTGATGCACAACAGTACAAAGCACATGATAGACAGAAAAATCAAATGTATCCTTACTTCTTTTCATGGTGATCAGAGCGCTTCTTGAACACTACATTTATGTCATCGCGGGTGTTTGCCTCGATACAACTCATGTTGCTTGCAGTCTTCACTAGTTCAGGTTCTCTATCATAGGAAAATGCCAGTATTTCGTGACCAGAATTTTGTGACATTCTTACATAACCTTGGTACTGGTAGTTCAGGCTCCCTTGGTTTCTGTAGCTACATTCTTCATGTGGTCTTCACTAGTTTAGACTCTCTTGGTTGTTGTAGCTACATTATTCATGTGTTGGCTAAAGGGCTGACTCTAATCATTCTTACGGAGCCGTGGTACTGGTAGAATTTTAACCTGAATATGCGCATGTCCAGAAATGCCCTTTGCAGCTAAGATTAGTATGTTCAGGACTGTTTTCTAGATGTAGTCTTCTGTGAAGCAGTAGGGTAATTCTTACGTTTATTATGCCTTCCCTTGCAGATTTTTTAGCTCTCTAGCATTGAAATGAGCTCTCGGAGCCTAGAGCGTATTAGGAAGATAAAAAATGAAGATGAAGAACTTATATTCATCATTTTTCCTGCACTGTACTTGTATTTAAGCCAAAGGAAAAGACAAATAAGACATAATTGCTTTTTGTACGACAAATAGCATGTTGGGAACTTCTTGGTGGGAATCTCAAGAATCTCCTCACTTCCTTTAGGATGGAGCCACACATCTTCATGTGGTTGGCATTTGATGACCCACTAGTACAGGGGATCGCAATAGTATTCGAGGGAAGTAAAACCCAAATTTATTGATTCGACACAAGGGGAGCCAAAGAATATTTGTGAGCCTTAACAATTGAGTTGTCAATTCACTTGCACCTGAAAGTACTTCTGTTCACAGTGGTTTATCAGTAGTAACATTTTTATAGTAGTAGCAGCAGTGAAATAATAACAGCAGTAGTATGAAAACAGCAACAGTAGTGATTGAAGTAAACAACATTATTAAAATATTGTAGGCATGGGGATGGATGAACGGGCGTTGCATGGATAGGAAAGTTCTAATAATGATCATGGCAGGGGCATTGCAGATAAATAAGATAAAACATCCAAGCACTAAGTAACCATAGGCATGTGTTCCGTAAATAGTCGTACGTGCTCGCAATGAGAACTTGCACAACATCTTTTGTCCTACCAGCCCCTAGCAGCGGGGCCTTAATGGAACTACTAGTAATTAAGGTGTTCCTTTTAATAGAGCACCAGAGCAAATCATTAACACTCCGTGAACACATGTGATCCTCACATCGCAGCCATCCCCTCCGGTTGTCCCAATTTTTGTCACTTCGGGGCCTCGGGTTCCGGACAACAATATGTGTAAAAAACTTGCAGGTATGATCAAGAAACAATGATTATCATCGTGATTTAATAACATGTTCAGATCTGAGATCATGGCACTCGGGCCCAAAGTGGCAAGCATTAAGCATAACAAGTTGCAACAATGTCAATAGCACTAATAGATGACACTAGGCATTATGCCCTAACAATCACGGCATTATTACATGAACGATCTCATCCAATCCCTACCATCCCCTTCAGCCTATAGCGGGGAATTACTCACACATGGATGGGGGAAACATGGATGGTCGATGGAGAGACGTTGGTGATGATGATGGCGATGATCTCCTCCACTTCCCCGTCCCGGCAGGGTGTCAGAACAGGAACTTCTAATCCCCAAATCGAGGTTCGGGATGGCGGCGGCGCTCTGTTGTGTTTCTGGAAAATATGGCGTACCCCCTCGGGTTTTAGGGTTGAAGGCTACTTGTAGTTGAAGGGGGAGTCCGAGGGGGGTCCTGGGGGCCCACACCCTCTGCTGGCGCGACCAAGGGGACCCGCGCCAGGGGGTGTGGCCACCCTCTGGCCCCTCTCCTGGCCCCCTTCTGGCTTCCGGGGTGAAAACATCAATGGGATCTTTTCTGGGCATTTTCCCGAAAGTTGATTTTTCTGCATAAAAACGAGACACCAAAGTAATTCTGCTGAAAACAACGTTAGTCCATGTTAGTTGTATCCAAAACACACAAGTTTAGAGGAAAGCAATAAGAAAAGTGTTCGGAAAAGGAGATACGTTTTCGACGTATCAACTCCCCCAAGCTTAGCTTATTGCTTGTCCTCAAGAAATTCAGTGACAACTGAGTGTGATAAAATACTTTTATGAACACATTTCTTTCATATGATGTAAATATACTCGCTATGTGATCAAATACATAATTATGCTCATGATAAGATACATGCAAGATACTGACACTTAATAGCTATGCAAACCATGAGAATATAACAACATATTAATAGTAAACAACATTAAGCATAACTATTTTCAAGATTGAAATATTCATAATAGAATCTAACAAAGTGGTATCTCGCTTGCCCTTAAATGTGGGGAAAACATAAATTCCAGGGCACCTCTGAAGTTCAAGGGAAGACTAGAAGTAAAGATATCAAAGATGCAAGTATCAAGAATACACCACAATCAACCGTGCTTTGGGACAAACACATTACACTAAGAATGATAATTCTGCTCTCAAGAAAGTGCTCAAAGAATAAGGCCGAGACTCAACATAAAAGTAAAAGAAAGGCCCTTCGCAGAGGGAAGCATGGATCACTCATGTGCTAGAGCTTTTTATTTTATTAAACAGAGGTATTGAAAACATTTTGAGAGAGGTGTATGCTTATGTCAACGAATGGTAAACAGACAATACAGTACGTCACAAGTCAACTGGATTCACAAGAGCGGCTCCCATGGTGAAGGACGCAACTGGTGTAGAAGGTCATCCCTCTTTCTATTTTGTTTACACAATTATGCTTTGACTGATAAATCAGGGGTAAAAAGAGTGAAGAGAATTTGTGTGTATTAATTTGGGGCTGGGCACCCCGCTGCCAGCTCTTCTATCATTTGGATAAGCGGATGAAGCCACTAGCCCATGGTGTGAAATCCAATCAACAAGTGAGATAAAGATTCTCTATTTACGTCCTCATGAGCTAAAACAGTGGCACAAAACAGTAATAATTTTTAGCAGGTTTTAAAGGTAGCACATGAGCAATTTACTTGGAGTGGCGGTTAAATACCACATATAGGTAGGTATGGTGGACACATTTGGCAAACTTTGGTTTTCAGGGATTTGGATGCACGAGTAGAGCTCATACTCAGTACAGGTGAATGCTAGCAAATAGACAGGGAGCGACAATCAAGAGAGCAACAACAAAATTATTAAGATGGGCAGCAGCATCATCAGTACTAACACCAAAAAATTGCTCTCTCATAACAAGGTTTAACAAGGCAGGTTTTATCTCATAAAAAACATCAGTAGGAGCAGGTGGAGCAATAGGTGTGCTAGTGAAATCATTCTTGTTGGTGCTAGTAAAGTCACACAACTTAGTGTTCTCAGGAGTAGTCATTTTAACAAGACTAAAAACAAGAATAAAACTACAGCTAGAATAAGAACTAATTTTTTTGTGTTTTTGATAAAGAGAAGCAAATAAGACAAAATAAATAAACTGAGCAAAACAAAAACAGAGTAAAGAGATTGGAAGTGAGAGACTCCCCTTGCAGAAATTCTCTTCCTCCGCGGCAACGGCGCTAAAAAATATGCTTGATGTGTGTGATCACATGTTCGTTGGGAGACCCCAAGAGGAAGGTATGAAGAGTGCAGCGGAAAGTTTTCCCTCAGAAAGAAACCAAGGTTGAGTCGACCAGTAGGAGGAAGGAGTAACTTCAGAAGGTGAAGTAGCTGAGATGGCAGAGTGCACTACCGGTTCAGAAGCAACGTGGAACCTACACAACACAATCAAATCACTTCGCCCCAACGAAGTAGTGAGGTTCTCAATCTCACCGGTTTTGCTGAATACAAAGAGGTTAAACGTATGGTGTGGAAAACAGTAGGAATAGTATGAGAGCAGTATGAAAGCAATAGGTGTTTTATCAGTATGAGGAAAAAGGACCGGAGTCCACAGTTCACTAGTGGTGTCTCTCCGAGAAAGATAAATAACATGTGTGGTGAACAAATTACAACTAGGCAATTGACAGAAATGAAGGATGCACCGTAGTGCATATGAAAGACATAAAGATTACTATGTGATTAATGCGGGCATTACAACAAAATACACAAACCGTTATCCAACTGCATCTATGACTAAAAATCCACCCTCCAAATATCATCCAAACAAACATTGGGTATTAAGTTGCAAGAAACAGATTATCGCATTAAGAAAAGTGTGTAATGTAAACAATAACATCATCCTTAGACAAAGCATTTTTGTTTTCTCCCTAATGGCAACAACACATCCTCCATCCGTCACGTTTCTGTCACTCGAGCACAGATGAAAATGAGGCATCAACCCACTATCGAGCATAAATACTCCCTCTTGGAGTTACTAGCATCTACTTGGCCAGAGCATCTACTAATAACGGAGAGCATGCAAGATCATAGATAATATATGCATGAACATAACATGATAGATTGATAATCATAAGACATAACATTCAACATTCATCAGATCCCAGCAAACACAACATGTAGCATTACATAAAGATGATCTTGATCATGTTAGGCACCTCACAAGATCTAAACATGAGGTACAAAGTGGAGAGAACAACCACCTAGATACTTCTATGGACCCGTAGTCTAGGGATGAACTACTCACGCATCACTTCGGAGGAGGGCATGGTGGTGTAGACCTCTCCGGTGATGATTTCCCCCTCTGGTAGGGTACCGGGGAGAGCTCCAGAACCCTCCCGATCTCGGGATGATGGTGACGGCGGCCTCGGGTGTTCCTCGGGTAAAAGTGGTATATCCTTAGAGTTTACTTCTCGGGGGGATGTAACAGCTGGGGTGTTACCCTAAGCTAGAAGTTGTTTGTTTTCTTTTGTTTTGCATCACATGCATCATATGCATTGCATTGTTTTCATACCAAATTGAAAAAAACTCAAACCAACTCACCCAAATGTCATTTAAATTCAAAACCCAAACAAACTTTTAAATTTTCAACAAACAAAAACTTCCACACTTGGGCATTTTGAATGCCAAGTGCAAAGAAACCAAAACCATGATTTTTGGAATCTTAAAAAAATCCCTCAAGTTCAATTTGGTTCAAAGTCACCTCGAATTCCAATTTCAAACTAAGTTTGAAAATTTCAAAAATCCAACTTGGTGCCCTTGTGCTTTGGCATTTCTATCCACAAATATTTTGTTGCCATATTTTTTCTGGTCTTTTTGACTCCCTCAAATTCCTCTTCTTCCATCACCTCTTCTCTTACAAAAAAAAAGAGAAGGAAAATAAATAAAAAGGAAGAGGTGAGCTGAGGGAGAAAGCCCACCTCCCTCAGCCCACCTAAGCCAGCAGCCCAACGAGCTCATCTTCCTCGTACGGACAGAGGAGGGGTGTCGCTGTCATCTCCCCCCTCCATGGTCCCCCCACCTCCTACCTGCTCCCTCCTCTACAAATCCCCTCCTTCCCCTCCAAACCCTAGGCCGCCCCCCCTTCTCCCTTTCCCCCTTCCTTCCATCCGCCGCCACCATCTCTCCCTCCATCTCCTTGATTTCTTCCTCTGAAAAAATTCTCTTACAGTACAGAGAAGGACCGGAGGACCTCATCGTCGCCGTCTTGATCGCCTTCGAGGTGATCTGACCATGGGAATGGGACCGGGGCATGCTCCTCGACGTTCCCATGGAAGAATCGGGAGCCGGATCCGTCCGGAGCATCGCCTAGGCCGCCGTCGACGTCGCCCGTTCGTGAGGAGCGCAGGAGTGGGCGTCCTGTTCGTCCTCGACGCCCTGCCTTTCGCCTCCTCCTCCGACCACCCCGAGGTGAGGCCCCCCCCAGGCCTAGGCCCTCTCCTCCTTGCTCTGATCGCTGGCCTTCGAGCCTAGCTGCAGGTCGCCGGCGAGCAGCGCCTGATCTCTGTCCATCGTCGCCACGATCCATTACAGATAACTGCATCTGTTTCAGTTTTTTTGACAGTAGCCCCGCAGCATGCACCTCAAAATCCACGGTGCTCAGATAATATCACAACCAAGCGAGCCAGCCCACTGGCCATGTTCCTTGCGCGCGCTGGGGAAGTCCCAGGATCGAGTCCCCTTAGGCGCATAAAGCCACCCTTTTATTTTCAGACTTTTCTTTTCTGCCCGAATTTCAGAAACAGAGATCTGAGGCATTAATTCTAAAATCCATTAAAAATTGAATCTTGCTCCAAATTGAGTGATTCAAGTTTCTGTGGTTTCAAATTTTTGTGCTTTTTCTAATAGTAACAAAATTGCAACATGTTTCTGTAATACTTTTTGCACTAAATAATTAATTACTGAAAATGCAATAAAAAGTGGAAACTTTGGAATTTCATAACTTTAGTTCTACTCATCCAATTTAAGTAAACTTGGGCTCTAAAAATTTGTCTTAACAAACTATACACATTGGTATTTTATTTGGACACAATTGAATTAAATTTGAACATGTTTTCCTCTGTTTACAAAAAGGGGCAGAATAAGAATGATTATAAAAACTTGCATAATAAATTCATTAATAACCCAAAAATTATGTTTGATAGCTCTTAATGTTCAATGAAACATTTGCTACATGTTTTACCTTTTCAATGCAATTTGTTTATTGTTTTCCCTAATTAAAAATGGTTCAATAATCCAATGCTTTAATTAAACCCTTTAAATTGCAAAATTCATAACTTGGGCAATTCAAATCCAATTCCAACATGTAAAATATGTTTTCCATGCAAAATTGAATGAACTTTGCAAATATCAACTTTGTTTGCTGTTTTGAATAATTTAAATTGCTGAAAACAACTGTTTCTTATTTAATGCCTTTAAAATTGTCAAATTAATAACTAATTCATTTTAATTCCAATTTCAACAAATAAAATATGTTTTCCAGTTAGAATTAAATGCTCTACCCAAATATAAATTTTGTTATCTGTTTTGAACAATTAAAATGGGTGAAAACAATAAATGCTTGTGTAACTCACTTAAGAAGCCAAATTTCCTAACTTAATAAATAAAAATTCCAAACTTGGTAAACCTTATTTCAATTGAATCCCTTGTTGTTTTCCCATTGTTTTCATCATCCATGCATCATGCTAATCCACCTTCACCTGTTGGTTAGTTGTAAAACAATTATTTCAACCTTAATTCATGGGCTTTCCATATGCAACCCAAATTGCATAGGGCTCCATTTAAATATGTTATCTTGTCAACTAGTTTATTTCTATGCATCCATTTAATTGTCATGCATCCATATCTGGATCATGCTGGATCTTTTGCCGTAGTAGTAATTGTTGCATCCGGTGTTTGTTCAAGGTTCGTTGCTTCTTCACGGATAGGACGTTGAGATGATGTGAGCAACGACAAGTTCTTCGGATGTACCTCTACTTGCTGGATCTCAGGCAAGTATACTCACTTGCTGCCAAATGGCTGCCTTTCATAACTTGTTACCAATTCTTTCCGTTGTTCTTATTCTAGCCTTGATTTGATGCTTGTGTCTCGATCCTATCATATGTTTACCTTGCAGCCATGATATAGCCTTTCCTTCCACTTCCTATTAGCTGTTGCTTGTTTACCCTGTTGGCCCTCGTGTCGTAGTTGCATGCTTAGTGTTGTTTGCGCTCAAGTCTTGCTGTCCTTTTACTTATCACCTGTTTAGTCTGATAGTTGGGTTACAATTCAATCAACAACCTGTTAATGTTTTGGGTAATAATAATTTGATGTTAAGGCACCGGCAGGAGGCCCGGGTTAGGGTTTTGAAGCCTGCTAGTGTCGACCCTAATTAGGAAAAGAGTCTTGTCTACTGATCCATGATGAGCGTGCTCATCGCATCCGGGAGGTAGTATGGGACCCCCCTCGACTTAGACCTGATCTGCAGCTTGTCCGAAGAGCCACACTTAGTTCGGGTGTTCCATTTGCTCCTTGCATAATGGGTGGATCCCCCATGGTTACTGATTATGATGATGATGCATATAGGGCGAGGCCTGTAGTGCCGGGGTGTTGTGTCCTGCGGGAGTTTTGCACACCTGCGCTGAGTATTCGGCTGCATGGCTGGGACCTTATAGCTCCGTGGCTCCTAGGATGGGTTGTAGAGACGGTTTGGGTCGTGTCAAGCCAACCTGAGTTTTAGTTGGTGGCTTGAGTGTGTACGGGTACTGGAGCACACCCTGCAGGGATAAATCTTCTCGAGAAGCCGTGTTTTCTGCGGTTATGGATTACTTGGTGAAAGTACTGGCTAACAAGTACTCAGACAACTTACACCTAATGATAATAACTTGACTAGTAATAGTCTTATTGACACAATAACTTGATCCATCATTAATCCAACAGTGTGAGTTATCCTTGGGTTGCTTCCTTAGTAGGGGTGACATTGGATGGGTATTGTTTGGTGAGTAGTTGTAGTTGGTTCCGATACGCTATCTTATCCCCCTCTTTTAGCCTGCTGTTGTAGTGAGTCTCTGTAGTTGGTTAGTGCAGCCCGCTGCCGCTTATTTGCAATAATCCCTTCCTTCCCGTTGATCCCAAAGTATTTGTATCTTGTGATGACTGGTTACGCCGGTATCTTGTGAGTATGGTTTATCCACTTGCCAGTACTTAACCGTACTGACCCACGAATCTTTTTCGTGGCTGCATATTCAACATTGCAGTCAACAGGTTTGAAGTCTGACGACGTTAGCTTGGGAATCCCTCCGGCTTGGCCTGGGCAGGGATTGGACACTCTCGGTTATCTTCAGGACTCTTAGTCCAATTTGCATCTTGTCCGTAGTCGGACACTATGTTGTTTCTTCCGCTGTTAGTTGGATCTTTGTATTGTATCAGTTGTATCCTTGACTCGTTTGAGTCTTCCTGTATATCTCCTTTCTGTTGTTGTTGTGGATTATTCGTGAACTGTTGTAATGTTATCACAAGTGGCAACCTGGAATCGGTTATTATGCGGAATTTGGCGGGAATGCTGAAATCTGCATAGTGCCCGATCCTGGGGCGTCACAAATGGTATCAGAGCCTTGGTTCCGATTCCCGAGATTGTTTCGATACGAATGGTTATCGAAGCAACGGGTCCGCAAAGCCTGTAGGATAACCTCGCTAACGGTCGATGTTTCTAGGGTGTCAAAAACTATTTCTGCTAAACTATTTTGGAAAACATCTCAATAGGATTCTTGTTTTCTCCTTACCCATATTCTACTTCTCCTTCTATCTCATTTGTTTTGGAGTCTACTCTCGTACTCAACCTTTCAAAGTGTTAGGATCCTACGTGGGTGGACGTTTTCTGAGCCTTTAACCTACTAGGTTCGATCATCGGAAGATTCCTGGTGGAAGAACATCGTCGTCAGCCCGAGCAAGAATCTCTTGTTAGTGGTGTCGAGGAGATCAACTGGAAGCATGAAGAATCGTTAGTTGAACTTCTTTCCCCTCCCGGGTTAGCAGGTGGATTGCGAGGGCGCAATCCCTTGTTAGTGGTGTCGTCTGTAACACCTGGGGTGTTACCCTAAGCTAGAAGTTGTTTGTTTTCTTTTGTTTTGCATCACATGCATCATATGCATTGCATTGTTTTCATACCAAATTGAAAAAAACTCAAACCAACTCACCCAAATGTCATTTAAATTCAAAACCCAAACAAACTTTTAAATTTTCAACGAACAAAAACTTCCACACTTGGGCATTTTGAATGCCAAGTGCAAAGAAACCAAAACCATGATTTTTGGAATCTTAAAAAAATCCCTCAAGTTCAGTTTGGTTCAAAGTCACCTCAAATTCCAATTTCAAACTAAGTTTGAAAATTTCAAAAATCCAACTTGGTGCCCTTGTGCTTTGGCATTTCTATCCACAAATATTTTGTTGCCATATTTTTTCTGGTCTTTTTGACTCCCTCAAATTCCTCTTCTTCCATCACCTCTTCTCTTACAAAAAAAAAGAGAAGGAAAATAAATAAAAAGGAAGAGGTGAGCTGAGGGAGAAAGCCCACCTCCCTCAGCCCACCTAAGCCAGCAGCCCAACGAGCTCATCTTCCTCGTACGGACAGAGGAGGGGTGTCACTGTCATCTCCCCCCTCCATGGCCCCCCCACCTCCTACCTGCTCCCTCCTCTACAAATCCCCTCCTTCCCCTCCAAACCCTAGGCCACCCCCCCTTCTCCCTTTCCCCCTTCCTTCCATCCGCCGCCACCATCTCTCCCTCCATCTCCTTGATTTCTTCCTCTGAAAAAATTCTCTTACAGTACAGAGAAGGACCGGAGGACCTCATCGTCGCCGTCTTGATCGCCTTCGAGGTGATCTGACCATGGGAATGGGACTGGGGCATGCTCCTCGACGTTCCCATGGAAGAATCGGGAGCCGGATCCGTCCGGAGCATCGCCTAGGCCGCCGTCGACGTCGCCCGTTCGTGAGGAGCGCAGGAGTGGGCGTCCTGTTCGTCCTCGACGCCCTGCCTTTCGCCTCCTCCTCCGACCACCCCGAGGTGAGGCGCCCCCCAGGCCTAGGCCCTCTCCTCCTTGCTCTAATCGTTGGCCTTCGAGCCTAGCTGCAGGTCGCCGGCGAGCAGCGCCTGATCTCTGTCCATCGTCGCCACGATCCATTACAGATAACTGCATCTGTTTCAGTTTTTTTGACACTAGCCCCGCAGCATGCACCTCAAAATCCACGGTGCTCAGATAATATCACAACCAAGCGAGCCAGCCCACTGGCCATGTTCCTTGCGCGCGCTGGGGAAGTCCCAGGATCGAGTCCCCTTAGGCGCATAAAGCCACCCTTTTATTTTCAGACTTTTCTTTTCTGCCCGAATTTCAGAAACAGAGATCTGAGGCATTAATTCTAAAATCCATTAAAAATTGAATCTTGCTCCAAATTGAGTGATTCAAGTTTCTGTGGTTTCAAATTTTTGTGCTCTTTCTAATAGTAACAAAATTGCAACATGTTTCTGTAATACTTTTTGCACTAAATAATTAATTACTGAAAATGCAATAAAAAGTGGAAACTTTGGAATTTCATAACTTTAGTTCTACTCATCCAATTTAAGCAAACTTGGGCTCTAAAAATTTGTCTTAACAAACTCTACACATTGGTATTTTATTTGGACACAATTGAATTAAATTTGAACATGTTTTCCTCTGTTTACAAAAAGGGGCAGAATAAGAATGATTATAAAAACTTGCATAATAAATTCATTAATAACCCAAAAATTATGTTTGATAGCTCTTAATGTTCAATGAAACATTTGCTACATGTTTTACCTTTTCAATGCAATTTGTTTATTGTTTTCCCTAATTAAAAATTGTTCAATAATCCAATGCTTTAATTAAACCCTTTAAATTGCAAAATTCATAACTTGGGCAATTCAAATCCAATTCCAACATGTAAAATATGTTTTCCATGCAAAATTGAATGAACTTTGCAAATATCAACTTTGTTTGCTGTTTTGAATAATTTAAATTGCTGAAAACAACTGTTTCTTATTTAATGCCTTTAAAATTGTCAAAATAATAACTAATTCATTTTAATTCCAATTTCAACAAATAAAATATGTTTTCCAATTAGAATTAAATGCTCTACCCAAATATAAATTTTGTTATCTGTTTTGAACAATTAAAATGGGTGAAAACAATAAATGTTTGTGTAACTCACTTAAGAAGCCAAATTTCCTAACTTAATAAATAAAAATTCCAAACTTGGTAAACCTTATTTCAATTGAATCCCTTGTTGTTTTCCCATTGTTTTCATCATCCATGCATCATGCTAATCCACCTTCACCTGTTGGTTAGTTGTAAAACAATTATTTCAACCTTAATTCATGGGCTTTCCATATGCAACCCAAATTGCATAAGGGTCCATTTAAATATGTTATCTTGTCAACTAGTTTATTTCTATGCATACATTTAATTGTCATGCATCCATATCTTGATCATGCTGGATCTTTTGCCGTAGTAGTAATTGTTGCATCCGGTGTTTGTTCGAGGTTCGTTGCTTCTTCGCGGATAGGACGTTGAGATGATGTGAGCAACGACAAGTTCTTCGGATGTACCTCTACTTGCTGGATCTCAGGCAAATATACTCACTTGCTGCCAAATGGCTGCCTTTCATCACTTGTTACCGATTCTTTCCGTTGTTCTTATTCTAGCCTTGATTCGATGCTTGTGTCTCGATCCTATCATATGTTTACCTTGCAGCCATGATATAGCCTTTCCTTCCACTTCCTATTAACTGTTGCTTGTTTACCCTGTTGGCCCTCGTGTCGTAGTTGCATGCTTAGTGTTGTTTGCGCTCAAGTCTTGCTGTCCTTTTACTTATCACCTGTTTAGTCTGATAGTTGGGTTTCAATTCAATCAACAACCTGTTAATGTTTTGGGTAATAATAATTTTATGTTAAGGCACCGGCAGGAGGCCCGGGTTAGGGTTTTGAAGCCTGCTAGTGTCGACCCTAATTAGGAAAAGAGTCTTGTCTACTGATCCATGATGAGCGTGCTCACCGCATCCGAGAGGTAGTATGGGACCCCCCTCGACTTAGACCTGATCTGCAGCTTGTCCGAAGAGCCACACTTAGTTCGGGTGTTCCATTTCCTCCTTGCATAATGGGTGGATCCCCCATGGTTACTGATGATGATGATGATGCATATAGGGCGAGGCCTGTAGTGCCGGGGTGTTGTGTCCTGCGGGAGTTTTGCACACCTGCGCTGAGTATTCGGCTGCGTGGCTGGGACCTTATAGCTCCGTGGCTCCTAGGATGGGTTGTAGAGACGGTTTGGGTCGTGTCAAGCCAACCTGAGTTTTAGTTGGTGGCTTGAGTGTGTACGGGTACTGGAGCACACCCTGCAGGGATAAATCTTCTCGAGAAGCCGTGTTTTCCGCGGTTATGGATTACTTGGTGAAAGTACTGGCTAACAAGTACTCAGACAACTTACACCTAATGATAATAACTTGACTAGTAATAGTCTTATTGACACAATAACTTGATCCATCATTAATCCAACAGTGTGAGTTATCCTTGGGTTGCTTCCTTAGTAGGGGGTGACATTGGATGGGTATTGTTTGGTGAGTAGTTGTAGTTGGTTCCGATACGCTATCTTATCCCCCTCTTTTAGCCGGATGTTGTAGTGAGTCTCTGTAGTTGGTTAGTGCAGCCCGCTGCCGCTTATTTGCAATAATCCCTTCCTTCCCGTTGATCCCAAAGTATTTGTATCTTGTGATGAATGGTTACGCCGGTATCTTGTGAGTATGGTTTATCCACTTGCCAGTACTTAACCGTACTGACCCATGAATCTTTTTCGTGGCTGCATATTCAACATTGCAGTCAACAGGTTTGAAGTCTGATGACGTTAGCTTGGGAATCCCTCCGGCTTGGCCTGGGCAGGGATTGGACACTCTCGGTTATCTTCATGACTCTTAGTCCAATTTGCATCTTGTCCGTAGTCGGACACTATGTTGTTTCTTCCGTTGTTAGTTGGATCTTTGTATTGTATCAGTTGTATCCTTGACTCGTTTGAGTCTTCCTGTATATCTCCTTTCTGTTGTTGTTGTGGATTATTCGTGAACTGTTGTAATGTTATCACAAGTGGCAACCTGGAATCGGTTATTATGCGGAATTTGGCGGGAATGCTGAAATCTGCATAGTGCCCGATCCCGGGGCGTCACAGGGGATTATATAGGCGAAAGGGAAAAGGCGATGGAGGCCTTGGGGCCCCACACCACCCCCCGACATGGCCAGGGGGGCTCGCCGCCCTATGGTGTGGGCCCCCTGAGGCCCCTCTCCGGGTCTCTTCGGGACTCCGTGGAACCTTCAGGAATTCTAAGACTTCCGGGCTTCGAATTTTCCAATTCGGAGAATATTTCTAGAACAACTTTTCTGAAACTAAAAACAGCAGAAAACAGGGAACTGGCTCTGTGGCATCTTATCAATAGGTTAGTTCAGAAAATCGATAAAAATGACATAAAGTTTATAGCAAACATGTGGGAAACAATAAGAAAACAATATGGAACATCAGAAATGAAGGATACGTTTATGACGTATCACTCTCCAAAAGGTATGGTCACTAATAAGAACAAATGTATGTTATCTTCTATCTTACTTTTTGTAGCTTATCCAACTAACATGTTCTGTAACTTATTGACGGGTAACTTTGTGTATGCTTGTGCAGCTGCAAAACAACGGGCCCAATGGAATGTTCGTCTTGAAAAGTCTCTTGTTGAGATTCTCCACGAACATAACAATGACTATCATCGAGGAAAAAATGGTTTGAGTCGTGAGACCTGGAATGAAATGGTTAATGTCTTCCATGAAAGAAACCAGCATGTCAATTTCAACAAGTCGCGGGTCCAAGATAAGGAGAAGGAGCTCAAAAGGGATTACAGAATGCTCAAAGATGCTCGTAGTCAAAGTGGAGTTGGGTGGAGCGAAAGTGACTGCAAGTTACAAGCTGAACCCCATCTGTGGGATAACTTGGCTATTGTGAGTTATTTCCTTGGCTAAACTAGTATGTATTTTTTTACAACTTCTATCATGCTGACGATCATCTATTCCACTCTTGTAGTCTTTTGGGAAAAGAATCAACAGGTTTCATACGAAAGCTTTTCCTCTATACGATTCACTTGGTGAACTTTACCACAGTATGTTTCCCTTCCTTTATTCCTCTTATCTTGTTCAGTTGTAGAAGTATTGGCTTAGTTGGTTATTAGTTCATGCATTTTGCAGAGCACACGACTGAGGGTATCTATAACTTCACAGCTAATGCAGAGCAATTCTTGAAACCCAATGTTGTGGATGTGGAGAGTGGTGATGATGATGAGGGAGAGTGTCACGACCCCGGACCCAGAGATATACATACTGTTATGTGCTCCTAGCAATGGACTCACAAGGGTTTCAGGGTTACCAGCCCCGGCCGCAACAAACAACGGCAGGCAGACTGGATTCATCGGCACGTAGTCCGGATCCCCAGTCTACTACTCCTTGTATCCATGCTAGTCATAACCAACTATGCATATCAAAGCGTCCACGAATCGAATGAAACTGAAGGAAACGGGACCAAAGCTATACAGAGATGCTATGTGTCCAGAAAGTGCAACAACAATCGAGGGTTACTGGGGTTACCTCGCCCCAGGCCGATCACATCGACAGGCGGGCTCGGACATGGATCATCGGCTCCACAACCCCTCGACTGCGACAACTATGCAGGCATAGCCAAAACTGTATAACGATGAGCTCGAAACCAACAACCGATCAAAGCAGTACTCTAAACATGAAGCTTTACTAAACAAGTGATACTAGAGTATAGCTTACAAACAGAGGTCACACGACCCAACATTACATCAGACAACGAAAGGCGAATTATGTTGCTAATCAACAAGAACCAAAAAGGCCTAAGAGGCCGCAACATAAGGCGACGTCCCAGCCCATAGATTCCAGGCTGCTACCTGGGAACCCCAAACTACTCGTCGATGTCCACGTTGATTCATCACCGATGTGAGATCTTCACCTGAACCAAATTAAGCAAACCTGAGTACGGGATGTACTCAACAAGACTTAGTTAACCTATTATATATCTGCTATCTTTAGAAAGGGTTTTATGAAGGCTGATTTGCGTAAAGCAATCTTTGTTTTGCAAGCTGAGGGAGGAAAAGCACGTCTCATGGAGGGTTTTCAAAACAGATGAGGAACTCACTACTGTAATCATCATCTTTTGAATCCACCAACATTATTTCCAGCACCTCACATGCTACAAGGATCACCCCTCCCGGCATCTCCGGGGAGGCACCCTTCATCTACTGCATCCATGCATTGTCAACATCTTTTACGTCACGTTCAAGTTATCTATGACCCCGTGACTTTCACCAAGTCGTCCATAACCGTGGACACGGCTTTCCGAAAGATTTATCCCTGCAGGGTGGTACACTTTACCCACACGTACCATCCGACTCTTAATGCCAAGCTATTGGCACAATTCCGACGATGTGCCGGCAGAGTGTGGTTGGCCACGACCTTTACCTTGTCGAGACCTATCCATGAGTCAACCCAAACAGGGCCACCCCGTCAACAGGGAGTTGGCCACCTCCTGACGGCACCTGTTCTGTGAGTCGGGAACAAGATCCGTGTACGTCCATCACTTGTCCCGGTCACGCCCTAAACACCTCCAAAAGGTTTTTGACTCACACGCAGATGGAAATCCCAAACTACGTGACTCACGGATAGAACCAAACAAGTTAGTTAGTCGAGCGCGGTCTGTTAGGCCCCGCGTGTGGTTGCACGCTCAGTCTTGGTTTCCGCGGCGAGACCTTACTCCTAGGGTTGGCAAGTACGGAACGAACAACCACTTCCCAAGTGGCCTCCCGTCCAAGCCTTAGTCAAGTTAACCACACAGTCCTCATCTCACCACGTCATCATATCATACTAGGTTATCGCAGCTCTGGTTCATCAACCGGATGGAGCAGAGGTAACAAACATATGAAACTAAGCAGTAGCAGATATGAGGCTCTGGCGATGCGCACAAGCAAATCTATGGCGGCTAGGAGCAGTGGATCAGGATATTGAGGCAATGCAGTATATAGGTGAACTACATCTACCAGCGTCAAATACTTTGGAATCGAATGCAGAGTACGAGATTCAAATGTTGTTCGAAAGCATATATGAGCAGATAAGAGGTTATGCTTGCCTTGGTTATAAGAAAACCAGATAGAGACTTCTGGAATAAGTGCTTGACTTGTCGGTTAAGATCAAGTATTCGCCATGGAGTTGACGGCCTTCACTTCGGAGTCACGTTCTACCGAGGGGGAAACAACACCGAAAGAGAAATAACAATCAACCACGGCATCGATGCAATGCGCAATATGTATGCATGAGCAGGTTAATGCACTGAAATAAAGCCCTAGACATGATCGTTGGGTTGCTAGGGTTCGTATGACAATTAAGATATTTTACTGAAATTAACCCGAAATAGTCCCCGGAGGGGGTTTCGGGCGATTCTGAGAGGGTGTACCATTTTAATTGCTCAAATGGGTTTAAAAACATCATAAACATGTTGCATTTGTCATTTTGAGCAAATTGGTATATAACTTTTAATTTTCTAATTTTGATGAATAAAATCTTATTTTCTCTATTTTAAATGAATTAACAACATTAAAAAAATAGTCATTTTTGGACTTTCTCAAAAATGTGTGAAAATGACATATTCAGATAGATTGCATTTTTCTGAAAATTTCCATAATTCCATTTTATTTTTCAGAGTAATATTTTGGAAGATATTAAATTATCAAATTTTATTCATTTTCTGGAAATAGAAAAACAGGATTTGTGACGTCATCATGACGCAGGGATGACCTCACTCTTCCCTGTTCTTCACAGATGTGCTCGAAATTGATCAAATTCGCGCGCGATTTCAAAATCAAACCATACCACAAGGGAGAGGAGAGCGAGGGGAAGCTATCGGTGGTGGCGCCGCTACCATTTGGTCACCGGAGGCTCGCCGGCTTCCATGGCCACGGCGGCCGGCGGCGGAGCTAGGCGCGGAGCCGGTACAGAGCGAGAGGGGGAGCATGGAGGGTACCGGGAGGCCCGGGAGCTCACCGCGAACCCGAAGAAGCGGTCGGGGAAGGACGAGGAGGCCGGGGTCGCCCGCATCGAGCCGGGCGGACGGTGGCCGGACTTGGGAAAGACGGGCTCGGGGCAGCGTCTCCGAGCTTCCCGTGCTCGATTCGCGTGAGGGAGAGGCGAAGGGGAGGGCGACAGGGCTTCCTGCGGCGTCAATTAGCCCGGGGGCGGCCGGAGAGGCGGCAGTCGCCGGCGGCCGGAGAGGGCAGCTAGGGTTTCGACCCGGTTGTGGAACGTGTGCGAGAGAGAGAGAGCGGAGGGGATAGGGAGAGAGAGGAGGTCGGGTGGGTTCTCTGGGACCTATCCACGCGAGGCGAGAGGCGGAGAGGAGGTGGCAATCGACGCCGTAGCGGCCTCCACGCAGCTGCTTCTTCTGAACCGAGGTAGAAGACAAAGAAACAATTCTGAAAACCCCCCTGGAAAACTAGGAAACTACAGAACAGCCCTTTTCTATTTAAGAACTGAGAGGAAAACTAAGTTTTGAGGGCCCTTTTGGAAGCAGAAAAATTTGCAAAAATACTTTTTGTAAAGCTTATGAAATTTCCAACCTCACCATGTATTGCTTTGGTGAAATTGAAATACTTTTCAGAACAAAATTTTGGAACTCCTTTTAAGTACTTTTTGTGAGATTTTCTGAAACAATTTAAATTCGCAATTTAAATTGTTTAAAACATGATTTGAATTTTTGTTTCATGCATGTATGAGATGAACACACACCACACCCCCTAATGTATCAAAAATTGGGGTGTTACAAATCTACCCCCCTTACAAGAATCTCGTCCCGAGATTCCCGAAGGAGAAGAAAGAAGGAACACCGGTTTTGAACGATCTTCTCGAATCTTACGGTTCTTTTCTCGAAGAGGCTGATCCGTAGCGCTTGCGAAGATTCTTCAGCGGCTACACCTTAGGTGAGAGGGAAAACTCTTAGGAATTGATCTTTACAAAGATCGAGTATCTCATGGCTAACTCATGACAGGGATGTTCGTAAAGAACTGTTGAGTTAACAAGCAAGAAACACATCAAGATAACGGAGGGAATAGAAGATGGTTTCAAGTGTTCGGACGATTGATCTTGAAAGGATTCAGAATATGAGTTTTGCACAAGACTTTAAATCCTTTTGGAAAAGAGAGGTTGGTCAACTTGTGAAACCAAGGTTTTCTTCAAACAGATGACCAAGATGGAAAGAATTATCTGGGATATCACAACGCAACATCCGTAGGCGAGGGAGAACACGAGAAAACACTGTAATCGTGCGTCAGAGAGAATTTTGATACAGGATCATGTTCACTCTTCGGAGTGGACATGGAAGATAACAGAACTTCATTCCGTCAAAACTTTGTCGAAATCTTTGTCAAGGATCGGAATGTTACTTCACAACAGAAGATGAGTAACCGAAAGATGTGGAAACACCGTAGCAAAGGAGGAATTCTTGGTCACATCGTAAGGATGGGTAACCAACGAGGATTAAAACACCGGAAGAAAATAGGGAATCTCTTTCCTGTTGCGGATTTGACGTAGCAATATGTTTACCACGTGGTTAAGATCCCATGGCTGAGATGACTGACAAATTCACACAATATGTGAGATGAACAGAACTTCAGGTACAGACAACTTGAAAAAGGGAACTGATCAAAGGCGGTTACAAAACACCACGAGATGGTTTTCATGGTGGACTTGTTTCCACTGAAAGAAAGGTTTGGAGGATGGACAAAGGGACATTGGAAAGATCAACTTCCAGGCTCTCCTGATGTTATAGATACCGACAGCATGCTCATGACGAACCTTTTATAGGTCATCAAGTGAAAGAAAAAAAAAAACTCCGGTCAAAGGAACGGTGAGGAAAACTTGTTGAGAACGAGTCACACAAGAATTCTCACGGAGAGTGGTTGTTCTCACAGATTCAAAGAGAGATGACATTAGTCCTTACGGCTAATTGTGTCAACCACAACATCAACCATGCCGTGTTTTCAAATGGATCTAGTTCAACACCCTTGAGGAAACACCAACCATCCTTGCTGCTTGAGATTCAGCTCTGGTTAGTGGATTGATAACTTAGACTCGGTATATTTGAGCGAAGAGATTGCACCGGTTATCAACGAGATATATTTACTAGATTCTCAAGACATGGGCTACGATGTCAAGCTCAAGAAGATGAGCAGGATTACGGAACTCATGTATTAGCAACTTGCAAAAGACGGTTGCACCTACATGGACTACTTCCAAAAGAACACATCGGAGTCCTGGTTGGGGAGATGATAACAAAGACAACGAAGTTCTTAAACTTCCTCATTTTTACGAACGATCGGTCAGTGGCTTAACGTGGATGCAAACTTCTTTAAGTGAATGGAGGTAAAAACCAACCATCTCAAGAATACTCCACACATGCATGACCGACTGGGGATTATTCCCGAAGGAACAAGAAAAACTTTACTCGAATCCACGGCGACAACTTTCACCTTAATCACATGAACTGGAGTAAGCCACTTCGAACATCCAGAACACAACTTCGTGATAACACAAAGTTGGTTCTCGAAAGTTTCCAATATTGTTGCCATTTGTTCAGCATGAACCTCTTGCAACTTGGATGATTAGAAATGTCATCGATGGGCTCGAAAACACACTTATTAAACACTCCAAGAAGAGGGATTCATATGATATATGAACGAGGCAAAATATTGGTCAGACTACAGGACATGAAGATGTACTCGGCAAAACACCATGAGTAAAAACACCGTCAAGACAGTCCTTGGATCTGGACTTGATCTGACGATAGCCCAAGCAAATCAAG
The DNA here is from genome assembly GCA_028641055.1 of Alopecurus myosuroides. Lineage (NCBI taxonomy): Eukaryota > Viridiplantae > Streptophyta > Magnoliopsida > Poales > Poaceae > Alopecurus > Alopecurus myosuroides. The sequence goes on along the minus strand of CM054062.1, from coordinate 284,074,566 downwards.
GGTGGAAAGATAGCATGTCCATTGAGGAGATACTATCATACTTCAACACAAGGGAACTAGACACTCCTTAACAGAGGATCAAGTTAGGCGGAGCTTTTTGCCTTTCAACTCTCCAAGTTGTTGTTTAAGCTCAACCACTAGTCCAAGGTGTCTAGCGTAGTTTCTTGGAGAAAGGGGTATTTCAATTTACCCCTTACTTAGACATCACGGTCAGGTAAAACCTGGTGATACTTCTAGAAAGACAACCAGAATATCACAACCTACCGGTATGTCTCGAAGTTCGGAAGGAAACTTGCTTTTCAAAGCACCCGATAAGGTCTTGAGAGCTTTGGTATGAACCTAACTCCTTGACCAAGAATATGCACCGGAACGAATGGATTTGATAACACGATCAACTTTAAAAAGAGGCTGGGTGACCAGTAGTGCTAAGAAGGATACCTATGTTTCTTAGACTTTTCGAAGCATTAAGAATTGCGAGGAACATCTGATGCACACCTCCATGCACTGACCCATCATACTCAAGCATTCAAACTTGGAGGAAGGGGGAGTGAATACGGTAAGAGCATCACTTCATCAATAAGGCCATGAAACTTAACACGACCTCTTGACATTAAAGAGTGTGATACTCGAAGGTGGAACAGAACAGAAGCTAATGAAACTTCTTTAATCTGCGAATTACAAAACTTTAACCTGGTCCTAGAGATGAACGAGGTTCTGGAGTTTGTTTCTCCTGACATTCCAAGGTGGAACGTTCTGACGGAAAACAAGAGGAACTGTATTGGAAGAATCCAACACACCTATGCAACTTGGTTTCCAACAACGGATGGAGTTCGGAGAGCAGCTAAGAGTAGGAACGTGCTCTGGAAAGTCCTGAGATCACGTTGGATGCACGGGGTAATACTCATTTGTAAAACCCATGCTAAAGGGGGAGGTATAGCTGAATCAAGAACAAAGATATGGGAATCATAGAGAACACTCCTGTCGTGATCCTTTTGATTCCTAGAGAAAACCTATGGCTATTGGAGCTGAGATTACCTAGCCATCCTGAGGTAGAACATACTCCTCAGGATTCAAAGAAGCAGAACTTGGGTTAAAGGTCAGCATCCTGTACTGATAGCGTGAGCATTACATGGTTAAGAAACCACATGACTCAACTCACCACAATTCAGCACATTCCGGGACCTTCGGTTCAAGTCCAAGGTTGAAAACATTGAGAAAGGAATAACTACTATCTTAGTGCCTTGAAGGACACTACGGATAGCAATCACGAAGTATCTTTCAAAAGTCAACGTAACTCCGGAAGAATTTGAACAGAGGATAACGGATACATTCGAGATGGAAAGCAGATCTTGTGGTTCAGGATTTTGAGACTTTAGAACTGAGGTATGTGGAACCCACACAACTCTGAGGTATTAGGATGGAAAGAAAATCTCCCATTTGAAACGAGAGATAACGGAATATGGAACACACACGACTCTAGAAACTTTAACACTAGGTCAACTGGTTAAAAACGTCATTGCCGAAGAAGGCACCTAGGTTTTGAATGACTAGAAGAGATAGCAAAACCCTTTTTCAAATCAAAACAGGTAAGATGACCCAGAGTTAGAGCGATACCAGATACGGAGTAAAAAGAATCCTAAGAAGATTTTCACAACTCATTTGAGGTTTCAAAGTAGTTTTCACAACACTCGACTCAACATCGACCAAGCAGTAAGGTTTTCCTACAGGCAGTCCTGCTCTGATACCATGACTTGTCACGACCCCGGACCCAGAGATATACATACTGTTATGTGCTCCTAGCAATGGACTCACAAGGGTTTCAGGGTTACCAGCCCCGGCCGCAACAAACAACGGCAGGCAGACTGGATTCATCGGCACGTAGTCCGGATCCCCAGTCTACTACTCCTTGTATCCATGCTAGTCATAACCAACTATGCATATCAAAGCGTCCACGAATCGAATGAAACTGAAGGAAACGGGACCAAAGCTATACAGAGATGCTATGTGTCCAGAAAGTGCAACAACAATCGAGGGTTACTGGGGTTACCTCGCCCCAGGCCGATCACATCGACAGGCGGGCTCGGACATGGATCATCGGCTCCACAACCCCTCGACTGCGACAACTATGCAGGCATAGCCAAAACTGTATAACGATGAGCTCGAAACCAACAACCGATCAAAGCAGTACTCTAAACATGAAGCTTTACTAAACAAGTGATACTAGAGTATAGCTTACAAACAGAGGTCACACGACCCAACATTACATCAGACAACGAAAGGCGAATTATGTTGCTAATCAACAAGAACCAAAAAGGCCTAAGAGGCCGCAACATAAGGCGACGTCCCAGCCCATAGATTCCAGGCTGCTACCTGGGAACCCCAAACTACTCGTCGATGTCCACGTTGATTCATCACCGATGTGAGATCTTCACCTGAACCAAATTAAGCAAACCTGAGTACGGGATGTACTCAACAAGACTTAGTTAACCTATTATATATCTGCTATCTTTAGAAAGGGTTTTATGAAGGCTGATTTGCGTAAAGCAATCTTTGTTTTGCAAGCTGAGGGAGGAAAAGCACGTCTCATGGAGGGTTTTCAAAACAGATGAGGAACTCACTACTGTAATCATCATCTTTTGAATCCACCAACATTATTTCCAGCACCTCACATGCTACAAGGATCACCCCTCCCGGCATCTCCGGGGAGGCACCCTTCATCTACTGCATCCATGCATTGTCAACATCTTTTACGTCACGTTCAAGTTATCTATGACCCCGTGACTTTCACCAAGTCGTCCATAACCGTGGACACGGCTTTCCGAAAGATTTATCCCTGCAGGGTGGTACACTTTACCCACACGTACCATCCGACTCTTAATGCCAAGCTATTGGCACAATTCCGACGATGTGCCGGCAGAGTGTGGTTGGCCACGACCTTTACCTTGTCGAGACCTATCCATGAGTCAACCCAAACAGGGCCACCCCGTCAACAGGGAGTTGGCCACCTCCTGACGGCACCTGTTCTGTGAGTCGGGAACAAGATCCGTGTACGTCCATCACTTGTCCCGGTCACGCCCTAAACACCTCCAAAAGGTTTTTGACTCACACGCAGATGGAAATCCCAAACTACGTGACTCACGGATAGAACCAAACAAGTTAGTTAGTCGAGCGCGGTCTGTTAGGCCCCGCGTGTGGTTGCACGCTCAGTCTTGGTTTCCGCGGCGAGACCTTACTCCTAGGGTTGGCAAGTACGGAACGAACAACCACTTCCCAAGTGGCCTCCCGTCCAAGCCTTAGTCAAGTTAACCACACAGTCCTCATCTCACCACGTCATCATATCATACTAGGTTATCGCAGCTCTGGTTCATCAACCGGATGGAGCAGAGGTAACAAACATATGAAACTAAGCAGTAGCAGATATGAGGCTCTGGCGATGCGCACAAGCAAATCTATGGCGGCTAGGAGCAGTGGATCAGGATATTGAGGCAATGCAGTATATAGGTGAACTACATCTACCAGCGTCAAATACTTTGGAATCGAATGCAGAGTACGAGATTCAAATGTTGTTCGAAAGCATATATGAGCAGATAAGAGGTTATGCTTGCCTTGGTTATAAGAAAACCAGATAGAGACTTCTGGAATAAGTGCTTGACTTGTCGGTTAAGATCAAGTATTCGCCATGGAGTTGACGGCCTTCACTTCGGAGTCACGTTCTACCGAGGGGGAAACAACACCGAAAGAGAAATAACAATCAACCACGGCATCGATGCAATGCGCAATATGTATGCATGAGCAGGTTAATGCACTGAAATAAAGCCCTAGACATGATCGTTGGGTTGCTAGGGTTCGTATGACAATTAAGATATTTTACTGAAATTAACCCGAAATAGTCCCCGGAGGGGGTTTCGGGCGATTCTGAGAGGGTGTACCATTTTAATTGCTCAAATGGGTTTAAAAACATCATAAACATGTTGCATTTGTCATTTTGAGCAAATTGGTATATAACTTTTAATTTTCTAATTTTGATGAATAAAATCTTATTTTCTCTATTTTAAATGAATTAACAACATTAAAAAAATAGTCATTTTTGGACTTTCTCAAAAATGTGTGAAAATGACATATTCAGATAGATTGCATTTTTCTGAAAATTTCCATAATTCCATTTTATTTTTCAGAGTAATATTTTGGAAGATATTAAATTATCAAATTTTATTCATTTTCTGGAAATAGAAAAACAGGATTTGTGACGTCATCATGACGCAGGGATGACCTCACTCTTCCCTGTTCTTCACAGATGTGCTCGAAATTGATCAAATTCGCGCGCGATTTCAAAATCAAACCATACCACAAGGGAGAGGAGAGCGAGGGGAAGCTATCGGTGGTGGCGCCGCTACCATTTGGTCACCGGAGGCTCGCCGGCTTCCATGGCCACGGCGGCCGGCGGCGGAGCTAGGCGCGGAGCCGGTACAGAGCGAGAGGGGGAGCATGGAGGGTACCGGGAGGCCCGGGAGCTCACCGCGAACCCGAAGAAGCGGTCGGGGAAGGACGAGGAGGCCGGGGTCGCCCGCATCGAGCCGGGCGGACGGTGGCCGGACTTGGGAAAGACGGGCTCGGGGCAGCGTCTCCGAGCTTCCCGTGCTCGATTCGCGTGAGGGAGAGGCGAAGGGGAGGGCGACAGGGCTTCCTGCGGCGTCAATTAGCCCGGGGGCGGCCGGAGAGGCGGCAGTCGCCGGCGGCCGGAGAGGGCAGCTAGGGTTTCGACCCGGTTGTGGAACGTGTGCGAGAGAGAGAGAGCGGAGGGGATAGGGAGAGAGAGGAGGTCGGGTGGGTTCTCTGGGACCTATCCACGCGAGGCGAGAGGCGGAGAGGAGGTGGCAATCGACGCCGTAGCGGCCTCCACGCAGCTGCTTCTTCTGAACCGAGGTAGAAGACAAAGAAACAATTCTGAAAACCCCCCTGGAAAACTAGGAAACTACAGAACAGACCTTTTCTATTTAAGAACTGAGAGGAAAACTAAGTTTTGAGGGCCCTTTTGGAAGCAGAAAAATTTGCAAAAATACTTTTTGTAAAGCTTATGAAATTTCCAACCTCACCATGTATTGCTTTGGTGAAATTGAAATACTTTTCAGAACAAAATTTTGGAACTCCTTTTAAGTACTTTTTGTGAGATTTTCTGAAACAATTTAAATTCGCAATTTAAATTGTTTAAAACATGATTTGAATTTTTGTTTCATGCATGTATGAGATGAACACACACCACACCCCCTAATGTATCAAAAATTGGGGTGTTACAGAGAGATGAAGCAGAAAGTTGATGAAGATGACGACTTGCAAATTTTGGATCAAGCCGAGGTGGCGCAAGTGCAAGCTAATCTTACCACAACTAGGAATGGTGGTCCTCCCACAAGCAGGCATAATGACGGTCCTTCCACAAGCAGGCATAATGGTGGTCCTTCCACAAGCAGGAATAAGAAGCCAAAGAAGAGCCCTAAGAAGAGTGGTGGAGATGGGCTAATTGGCGTGTTGGAGAGGTTTGTCATGATAAAGGAAAAGGAAGCAGACCATGAATCAACACCAGAATTCTCAATAGCCAAATGCATTGCAGCATCGAGAATGTTGGAAGGGTTTGAAGCCGCCGACAATCGAAAAGCATTCGCCGTCTTCAAAATTCCTGTGAACCGCGTTATTTTCCTAAGTTCCATTGCTGACAATGATGGAAGTGCTCTTGATTGGCTTCGCCTGGAGATAAATAACTTAAAATGAGGTATGATTGTTGTCTCCCTCTAGTTTGCTGCATGATAACTTGGATGATGTTTGCTTGATACGGTGTCATGTCTTTTTGTTAGCGGCCATTACCTTAACTTGGTCTCTTTGATTCTTTTTGGATGATGTTGTGCTGTTGTAGAAGAGATTAATAGAATCTAGTATGCTCTCTTTGATTCTTTCTCTTCCCCATCGATGTTACCTAACTTTAAATATAACCTTTGAGGCACTATAAATATATTTACCGGAAAGTTTGATGTTGTGTTATATACTATAGGAGTAGATGAAACCGAAAGTTTGATGTTGTGTTGGATACAATTTTTTGTCAATAGCAACTAGAAAATAATTTATATTTGGTGGACTCTTTTTTGTTTCACTTCTACTGCTTGCTGTTGTACCAAACCTTACTTGTTTCTTCTTCTCAGATATTGCTGCTTTCACTTTGGCCGGCACAATCTTCTCACCTTATATTCATCTTCATTTTGGCACCAGGATCCAAAGGTACCACCTTTCGTGGCACTAGAATCGACCGTATTATAATGTGCAAAATATGTTCTATCTCATCTGCATATGCCCCTTGTGATAGCTCCGGTTCCAACTGTTACTGTATGATTCAGTCATGCTGCATTTGTTGCTTAAAAGTTGTTTTGCTTGTCAAAGAATTTTGGTTGCATTTAGGGTTGCAATTTGTAGCGTCAACACAGAAATGACTATCAAAAGTTGTGGGCGAGAACCACGTCCTGAATATAAATGGATGTGTGATCTGTTTGATTATCGTTTGTGAAAGAAGCTAGCTTCTGGGAATCGTACTTTTATCTAGTGCAAGTACCAGGTTGCACCTAGATAGAAAATACTTGAGTAATTGTTTCATTGCTGATCTATGTTGGCATAATGTCTTGTTACTATGATATTGATCACTCTTACAGCACTCGTTTGAGTGTTTCACTATATCGACGTGTGCTTGTCATATTGATCTGTTTTCTCTATTCAATGGATGTTTTACTAAGATGGGATTTTGCACCATGTTACTGCATTTTCTTGGTGCCTTAGTCCGCTATTATATCCTCAAATAATCCCTTGTGCTATCCAGTGTTATATATGTATATCATTTGCTATGTATATCATTTTCTCTGATTTCTTGTCAGGTGTTGCAACGAAGAAGCATTTGTGTCGAAGAAGAAGCATCATCGTAATTTAATGTTACCTCTCGATATTGAGTATCATCTCTTTTGAACATTTGATTGTCTGGATGATTGTAATATTAAAAAAAAACCATCTTTATCGAACATTTGGTTTTGCATGGATGATTGTAATAATAATATTGTTTCGATTATTGTAAGATGGCAGCTTAACTTATTTGCTTAGATCAGGCTATTGCCTAATATCTATATTTTTTATTTAACTTGGTAGTGAAAAAATGACATCGGTACATGCTATTTATTTTTATCTGTCACATAAAGAATGACATCGGTATATAATATGAATTCAGAGTTTAAGAGCTTCAGGCTGTTGTGTGTACGTGAGGCTAATTTGATACAGGCACAGCATGCATGGCAGCTGTCGAATCCCTGACTCAACAAATCCCTTCGGTGAACCTATCGGGTTTCGATTAGGGGAACCCATGAGCGCTGGTGGAATCGTCGGCTAGACAGGGGGCGAGATTTACCGAGGTTCGGGGCCCTCGTAGAGGTAAAACCCTTACTCCTGCCTCTTGTCGATCTGTATTGATGATTAGATCGGTTACAAAGGTGGTGCTCGAATCGAGAGTAGGTCTCGAGTTCAAGGCTTTTGGTCGTGCGGTATTGCTTGGTCCTCTCTCGGGGGCTCTCCTGGCCTTATATAGGCGGCCAGGTCTCGAGTTCTACCCGGAGAGGACTCCAACCCTAGCTAGGTCGGTTACATGTTTCCTAACTTAACCCGCAAGTTTAGTGCAGGTGGGCTTCACGTGGGCCTTCTGGAGTATTCCAAGGGCTCCTCTTCTTGGGCCTTCACCTTGGGCCTGAGAGGGGGTGTCCTTATCCGCAGGATCCAGAATCCATATCTTCGTCAGTAGCCCCCGAGCGTTTGCTCGAGTGGGAATTTTCCAGTCGAGTAGACGGTCAAACCTTTTTTGGCCTTGCTTTTTCTTTTGAATAAACAGCTTGGCTGCTTACTGTTTTAAAGGGTGTGTTCCCTGTGCAATGAGTCCTTATGCTCGAGTGTCGAGCGACTTAGGTGCCTGTTATTGCGGCTTTATTTGCAGAAGGATGCGGCACAGTAGCTTGGCTCTCCCGAGAGATCCGGGCCAATTAATTGCGACTAGGGCAAAAACATTCCTGGCCTACACAGATTCGAGACCTCCGACTCGAACCCGATAAGGTGATTGTTGCGACTGGGCCGTCGTGGACTTATCGAGTCGAACTTAACCTATGAAGGTAGCCGGCGCGTCCGCTAGGATTTTTCTTCGTGTTGTTGACACGGAATTATACCGGGGGACGCAGCTTTCGAGTGCGATTCCAGGCCCTTAAGAAAGATCTTTTTGGGTCTTACCTTCATATTCGAAGAATATGGCATCCGGATGTGCCTAGTCGGCTAAACAATCCGGGTTTTTATGATGTAGAAATATCATGCGTGAATGGAGGTAGGTTCTTTCTACCCGAATGATTGTTTAAGACTCAGTCGAAAGAGTTTTCGTACCGTAGAGAGTCGTGCCCATATGAAAGAGTTTTCATGTTTGGACTGTTGCGCCTATACGAAAGAGTTTTCGTGTATAGGATAGTTCTCTTGTTTTAAAGAGGTCTTGCTCCATGATTTATTCGTAAGAGAATTGCCTTTAGTCGAAGGAATTTCATACGAAGCTAGTTTCGTGTTTGAATTGTCCATTCGAAAGTTCTTGAATTTGATGATGCGTGCCATGACGTCATGGCACACTTTTCTCCTCCCGATGGGACGTGACGGAGTGGTAGCAGATGGGCTGGCCCACTTAGTCAGCTTTTTGACCGGGAAACGAGACGCCGCTTCCGTTTTTTACGCGAACCGCGCAGTAAATGCGCACGATCTTCTGTTAAGATCGTGGCACGGAACAACGTTCACTGCCCCTTCGTTTCATCTTCACACGTGGTGGCTGCGATACGTGCCACGTAGCGCATCGAGTGGCTGAGATTGACCCGCTCCGTGTATAAATACGGGACTTAGCGCTGCGGTAAAATTTTCCCAGCCTTCGCCTTCAACCATCTTCTTCCTCGTGCTCATCTTCCTCCTTGCGCTCGAGCTCACACTGTTAGCCATGGCCGGAGGCAAAAGACGTGGTGCTGCCGCTTCCGCATCCGGAGAAGTTTCCGCGCAACCTGCGCCTCGGGCCGGCGACTGGCGCTCGCCCAATACCACCGCGAAGAGCATCAAGGAGATGCAGCGGGAGGGGCTGCTGCCGGCTGAATCTGAGAAGCGGGTGCGCCTCGGGAAGAAAGAAGAGGTACCAAACCCGCAGTCGAACAAGCGCGTGGTCTTCGCGGACCACGTGTCTCGGGGTCTTTCCTTCCCTCTCCATCCTTTTCTCCTTGGGTTGCTGTATGTCTATGGCATACAGCTTCACAATCTTCCTCCGAACGCGGTGCAGCACATTTCGTGCTTCATCGTGTTCTGCGAATGCTTCCTTGGCATTCGCCCTCATTGGGCGCTTTGGAAGGCCCTCTTCAAAGTTCGCATCTTCCGCGAGAAATCGCGGGTGGACTCTGAGCCTGGCGAGCCGCTGCGCACAGGCGGCTTTGGGATCCAGGCGCGACTGGAGAGCAGCTACTTCAACATGCACTTCGTCGACTCCGCCCAAGGCTGGCGGAAAAAGTGGTTTTACATCATCGACAACAGCTCGGGTGGGATCGTGGAATTCCACCCGTTCGCTGTTTTGAAGAGGCGGAAGTCCTGGGCGCACAAGCTGTCAGCCGAAGAAACCCAGGTCGTCACGCCCCTACTCGCAAGAGTGTCCGCTCTCCGGGATCAAACCGCCGGAGTGGTACTCAACGGGCTGCACCTGGCGAGTATTTTTTTGAAGCGCAGGATCCAACCGCTGCAGCAAAGGCCTTCCACCATGTGGGAATACCAAGGCGCTGAAGACCCTAGCCGAGTGAGCCGCGAGGAACTTTCGAACGTTGAGTTCGAGAAGACAATCGCGGCTGTCACCAGCTTGAAGGTGGGGGAGAAGTTCCCCGACTGCACAGTCGAAGCCTTCGACGCTTCGAAACCTCCACCAGCCGCGGTTAGTTTTATCCTTCCTGTCTGTCATTATTTTCTTCTTTGCTTTGAGTCTTTGGTCGACTGAAATTTTTCTTGCCTTCCTCTGCCTTCTTTGTAGAGCTTAGCGGTGGTGAACTGCTACCCGCCAGTCGCGGGAGAGGACGCCTCGGAGTTATTGGCGAGTCACCTGGACGGCTTAGCCGATACCAGTGTAGCCGATGCTTCCTCGAGCTCCGAGGAAGATTCTTCGGATGATGCGGAGGGCTCGAATGGAGGCCTTCGTCATTGCAAGCGTCGTTGGGTAGAGGACGATAACGAGGCTACTTCCAAGGATAATTCCTTAGAGGAATCGCCCGGGAAGGCCCCTATCTCCGCGACTCCACTTCGCTCCCTCGCCCCTTCACCTTCATTCCCAGTAATCGCAACCGCTTGGAACGCGGATTTGCTGGATGAAGATGAAGATGACGAGTAAGTCATTTTCCTCGTTCTTAGTCGAACGTTCTTTCTTCTGCGCTTATGTTTGATTCCTTGTTCTTTTTTGCTGCAGTGTGCAGGCCATCAGCCCTCGCAGGTACGCTTCTTCTGTTCCTCCCGAAAAGAGGAACAAAGCAGGAACTGCGGGTGAAACTCCCAATGCTGGCACCGTCCAGAATTCTCCCAGCGCAGCCCCCAATGCGGCGACTGCGGAACGTGAGGCTCCTAGCTTTGCCGCCAGGACTTCAGCTTCGAAAGAAGCGACGGACAGCTCCGCAGATCCTCTCTCCCGCGCCACGGGCCAGGTAAACTTTGTAGTCTGTCTTCGAATTTTTATCGGGTGCAAGACAGTGCTCCCGATGGGAGTAGCCCCCGAGGCTGTAGTCGATTGCTTGCGATCGGTTACAGGCTCAAAATCTTGTTTTATTTTCTTCGTCTTGATTTTTATCGGGTGCACGACAGTGCTCCCGATGGGAGTAGCCCCCGAGGCTGTAGTCGATTGAATTCAAGCGGGTACAGGCTCTAATTTATATCTTCTAATTCTTCTACTTCTGTACTTTTGCAGTCGCTTGTTGACTCGCTTGCGGCGATTGGTCGCCGCGTTGTTCTTGCCGAATCGGAATGCGAGAGGCTTCAGTCACACTGCAGTCGATTCCACACCGAGAATGAGCTCCTTAAGAGTAAATCTCATTGTCTTCTTTGTTTCTGTTCTCGTGTCCATGCTTGATGTCTAACAAATGTTATTGCACAGCCCAACTCGAACATTCGGAGTCTGAGAGAGTCAAGCTCTCTGAGCGGGCAACCACTCATGAAGCTGATTTGGCGGTTGTTCGACAAGAGCTGGAGGCCTCCCGCATGCGGTCGGAGGATCTTGATAGGCAACTCGCGGATGCGAGAAAAGCTTTGAAGTATCAAGAGGAAGCTGGCAATAAGGCCGATTCTGACCTTGTCACGTTCCTCCGTCCCCTTGCTGAGCGTTTCGCGGGTAAGTGGCCTAGGCTCTCGCAATTGTATCTTTTGTCTTGGTGAACTTGCGAAATTTTGACATTCTTTTCCTTTGCAGGTCTTCTGGATGTTCCTTTGGAGATCCCTGGGATCCAGCGAGTAGATGTGCTAACCGACACACTTGCTCAACTCAAGAGGCACGCCGAAGGAGTGTGCTCCTTGATTGGCAATGCCACCCAAGTGTTGTCGCAACTGCACAGTCGCTTCCTCGCCAACGCTGTACCTCCATCCGCGCTAGACGGCCTGCTGAAGATCTTCTCGGAGGGCAATCTCCTGGATGCTTACGCAGTCGCCCAGTCGGATTCTGGCGCGAAGACTGCGATCCAGTTCGCGCTGGCACACGGAGTCAACGGTTTGGAGGAGGCCTACTCGGCTCTTCCAGTCGACCCCTCGACGGGCAAAAAGGTACGGCTCTCTCGTTTTGGCGAGCAGGCCACCATTCTTGCTCGGAAGCTGTCTGAGCTATTTGCTCCACTGAAAGGAGGGGCGACTGCCGCTAGTGGGAGCACCACTGTAGCTTCTTAGTTTTGTTCTTTTTCCTTTACTTCGTGAATGTAATGAACCTTGGGATGTATTCCCGTATTTTCATCGTCTTTAATCGAAGTGTTCGTTCTGGAAATTGCTTCCCGTAGTTTGTGTATTTTCTCCCGATGGGAGTAGCCCCCGAGCACTTTTGTCGGATGTGCGACTAGAAATGCTTCGAATAGGGCTTCTTACTTCTTTCCTTGTATTCTTCCAGGCTACCGGGGTAGTTGCAGAATCTTCGAGTGGACATGCTACTCCGGTAAATCCCCTTGTTGCCGCCGTTGGCACCTATGCTGGTCTTCGTGATAAGGTCCGGGAGGGTGAGCGTCAGCTTAAAGCTCTGCGCGGTATAGCCGATGTGGCGAAGTCCAAGCAGAAACTGGCGGCTGAACGTGAGCAGTTTCTGATGGATGAATTATCGTTGGTTGCGAGGGATTTGCTATGTAAGTAATACAACTCCCGTGTCATCTTTTTGCTTTGTTTCCTTAGCTGATCAAGCATGCTTGCTCTTCAATTGTCAGACCTGATGACAGGGAAGAAAAGCAGTGGGTGGAAAACCACATAGTTCAGGAGGCTGGTAGCTCAAATCCTCATGCGAGTAACTTCTGGTCTGATCGCAGTCGAGGATTTGTGATGGCCACCCTGAAGTTCCGTGTTCTGCAAGCGAGAATTCTCGTGAGTTCTTTTCACGAGGTCCTGATCGCGATGAACGCTGCTTTCTACCCACTCGAAAGGGGTCCCGAAGACTGGAGCTATCTTCTCAGGTTGTTTGGACGTGAGGGAGAGGTTCGCGCGTGTGTGCACAATCAAATGACATGCGACGCGGTTGTAGCTCTATCCTTTGTCCGAATATGGTATCCTGAAGTAGATTTTAACTCCGTAGCCAGGCTCCCAGATGATCCAATCGATGATATTTCCCCCTTCTATGATGCTGTTCGTCCCGCAGCGGAGAAAATCATCCGATTGTCCTCTGAGGAGGTAGATAGAGTTTTGGCGACTGAGAATGCTCAGCGCTTTGATTGATTGTCGGATGTGCATATCCTGCAACCTTGTATAGTTTGTAAAAACTGCTGTAAGGTGTATAACCTTGTATGTATGTTTTTTTCCTGTAATGCTTAGTTGTAGGCGTAGCCCCCGTGTGTTTATGGGGTGTGTTCCTGTAACTTTTGAGCGTGTAAAAATAGGAAGTTGCGAATGAATATGATGGAGAAACCATGTTTTTAGTGCGATGACTGAGAAGCCATGTATTCGAGCTACAAGAGTGGCTAGCATAGCCTTATTTGTTGTGAGAACAAGTAAACCTAGGGATAAAATTTGCGGAGGTGTGCAATATTCCAAGGATTGGAATAAATTCCTCCAGTCGATGGATTCTTCAACCTGTACGCTCCGCCTGGGATGACTTCGTGTATGATGAAGGGTCCTTCCCAGGGTGGTTCGAGCTTGTGTCCTTCCTTCTGCTTGAGTCGCAACACTAGATCTCCAACCGCGAATGCTCTGTGGCGTATGCGGCGACTATGATAGTTTCGCAGGGATTGCTGATATACTGCGGATCTGGCGAGTGCGATGTCCCGCATTTCGTCGAGTGCATCCATATCTTGCGCGAGTGCCCTGTTAGAGGTTTCTTCGATGTAGGCCACAACTCGTGGGGCGCTGAATCGAACGTCCTCGGGGAGGACTGCTTCTGCCCCGTATACCATGAAAAATGGCGTGTATTTTGTAGATCGGTTAGGAGTTGTGCGGAGGCTCCATAGTACGGAGGGTAGTTCATCTGCCCAATGTCCTGCGGCGGGATGTAGACGATCGAGTAGGCATTTCTTGATGCCAGCCGAAACTAAGCCGTTGGATCTCTCGACTTGTCCGTTCGTTTGCGGGTGGGCAACTGAAGCAAACTTGAAGTTAATGCCCTTTTCCTCGCAGAACTGTTGCGTTTCCTTTGCTGTGAAGTTTGTACCGTTGTCTTTAATGATGTCGTGTGGCACACCAAATCTGCATACAATGGAGTCGAGGAACTTGACGGCGCATTGAGCACTAGCCGAAGTTACTGGCGTGGCCTCGATCCATTTGGTGAATTTGTCGACTGCGACCAGCAAGTGTGTATATCCTCCAGGGGTGGACTTGCGTAGTGGTCCAACCATGTCTAGCCCCCATTGTGCGAAGGGCCAGGCGATGGGTATCATGTGCAATTCTGTAGCAGGTGCATGTGGCCTTGGTGCGAATCGCTGACAGGCATCGCATCGTTCGACCAGGTTCTTTGCATCGGTAGCTGCTGTCAGCCAGTAGAATTCTGCTCGGAAGGCCTTCCCTATTATTGTTTTCCAGCTAGCATGATGTCCGCAGTCTCCTTGGTGGATGTCATGGAGCAATTCTTTGCCATCTTCGGGTGCGATGCAGCGCTGAAGTATTCACGAGATGCTTTGCTTCTACAATTCCCCATTGACTACCCGAAAGGATTTGCCGCGTCTGATTATTTGTCGAGCCTCGCGTGGGTCAGCCGGGAGCTGTCTGTTGGTCAGGTAGTCGAGATATTTCTGCGTCCAGACTGGCTCGACCAGAAAAACCTGTCGTGATATGTTATGAATGAGCTCGATAAGGGCGACTTGCGGGCTGACCTCTGTTTCTGGCACTGCTATTGCTTCTGCAGCTTTCTTGATTTTGACCGATCGCTTGATCATCCGTTCGAAATATATTCCTGGTGGTATGGGTGCATTCGTGGAACCCATGTTTTCCAGTCGATCTGCTTCTTCGTTGCTGGATCTTGCGATGTGCTTTAGCTCGCATCCTTTAAAACTTCCTTCGAGTAGATTGTACATGTCGCGATACGCGATCATGTTTTCGGCGATTGCGTCACACTCTTTCATCGTTTGTTGCACAATGAGATTGGAGTCGCCGGAGATCATTAGGCGAGTAGCTCCACAGGCGATTGCCATCTTCATCCCGTGCAACAAGGCTTCGTATTCTGCGTCGTTGTTTGATGCCGGATCATCTGGTGGAAAATCCAACCGTAGGACGTATTGCAGCTTGTCTCCCTGAGGGGATATAAGAACAATTCCAGCTCCTGCTCCTTCGTTTCTCTTGGACCCGTCAAAGTACATTATCCAATTGCTCGTGTACTCGGGTGGTCCTGGCGTTTGCAATTCTGTGCATTCGCTTAGGAATTCAACGAGTACCTGGGATTTGATTACGCTGCGTCATGCGTAAGTGATGTCCCAAGCGCCCAACTCGATGTTCCATTTTGCTATTCTTCCGGATGCCATAGGGTTGTTCATGATCGTCCCGAGTGACGCATCATTAACCACTGTAATGGCGTGTTCCTCGAAATAATGTTTGAGCTTGCGGGCTGTAAGAACGACTCCATATGCGAGCTTCTAGTAGTGAGGGTAGCGTTGCTTGCATGGTGAGAGCACTTCGCTGATGTAATAGATTGGACGTTGAACTCCGTACGCTTTGCCTTCCTCAGGTCGTTCGACCATAATTGCTGTGCTGATGACCTGGTTTGTGGCGGCTAGGTACAAGAAAAGTGGCTCCCCTTCTCGCGGTGTTGCGAGGACGCGCCTACTTTGCAATGACCGCTTCAAATCTGCGAATGCTTGCTTAGGTTCTGATGTCCACTCGAATTTGTCTGTCTTCTTCAACAACTTGTAGAAGGGTAATGCTTGCTCTCCCAATCGTGCGATGAATCTGCTTAGGGCGGCTAATCGCCCTGCGAGCTGTTGGACTCCGCGTAGGTTGGTTGGCTCCTTCATGGTCAAGATGGCTTGTATTTTCTCCGGGTTGGCTTCAATGCCTCTAGCGGATACCAGGTACCCGAGAAGTTTTCCTGCCGGAACGCCAAAGACGCATTTGGTCGGATTGAGCTTGATCCTGTACGCGTTGAGGGCGTCGAATGTTTCTCTAATATCATCGAGGAGTGTGTCCTCAACTCGAGTCTTGATGACAATGTCATCAACATACACTTGCACGTTCTTGCCAATGAGATTGGCGAGGCATCTTTGCATGCAGCGCTGATATGTTGCGCCTGCGTTCTTCAGCCCGAAGGGCATTGTTGTGTAACAGTAGACACCGTGAGGTGTGATGAATGCTGTCTTTTCTTCATCTTCCTTTTTCATTCGGATATGATTGTATCCCGAATAGGCGTCCAGGAAGGAGAGGCGTTGGCAGCCTGCTGTAGAATCCACGATCTGGTCGATTTGCGGGAGGGGAAAATTATCCTTGGGGCAATGCTTATTTAATGACGTGTAGTCGATGCACACCCGAAGGATATCCGTGTTCTTTTTGGGGACCAACACCGGGTTTGCTAACCAAGTGGATATCTTGATCTCCCTGATGAATTTCGCAGCTAGCAATCTGTTTACTTCTTCTCCAAGCGCCTTCTGCTTGGGTTCTGAAAATCTTCGCGTGGTCTGTTTGATGGGTTTGGCGTCTGGAAAGACTTCGAGTGAGTGCTCGGCAAACTCCCTGGGTATTCCTGGCATATCTGAGGGCTGCCAGGCGAAAATTTCCCAGTACTCACGGAGGAGTTTGACGAGCGCGCTTTCCTATGCTTGCGAGAGGGTTGTTGAAACCATCGCTGTCTTCGCAGAGTCTGTCGGGTGCACTTGATGCTTTCGGGTGTCGCTGTTGGCGCTAAACTCTAGCTCAGGCGCATTTTTCTTCGTGAGGGGCATCACGGAGTGATCCGTGGTTTTTGCCAGCTCTTGAAGTTCTTCATGCATCCCGAAAGATTTTGCGATCTCGTTGAACTCAATGTCGCATTTGTTGGATTTCTGAAAGTCTCCGTCAATGGTGATTACGCCATGTTCGCCAGGTAATTTGAGCTTCAGGTAGGCGTAGTGAGGTACTGCCATGAATCTGGCGAACGCTGTTCGACCCAAGATGGCGTGGTACTGTGAAGGCCAGTCAACAACTTCGAAGTCGAGGAACTCTCTCCTGTAGTTGCTCTGCGTGCCTAGCACAACTTCTAGGTTGATTGTTCCGAGTGGACGGACTGCTTTGCCTGGAACTATCCCGTGGAAGGATGTTTCTGATTCCGGGAGACCGTCCAAGTTCTTGTTCATCCAACGGAGTGTATCCGCGTAGATAATGTTGAGGCTGCTGCCCCCATCCATGAATACGCGGGCCAAGTCGTAGTTGCCGATTTGCGCCTGGATAACGAGGGCGGCGTGTCCTGGTCGATAGACTCGTGGTGGGTGATCTTTCATCGAGAACGTGATTGGCTGGTCTGCCATTTTCAGGTACTCGGTCTTTGTTGGCGATGTCTGCACTGCCATGCATAGTTGCCTTGTGTTAGTCTTTTGAGCTCTGCGAGAGGGGCATACCTTCTGGATCATTGCGAGTTGTCCTGCCGGGTTCGGATACGCGTTGGCTCCGGCGTTCTGCGGTGGTGCGGGTACTGCAGCTAGCGCCATGTTTGGATTTGCGGGTGGAGGTGGTGGTGGTGGCGGCTGGAATCCTTGGTGCCCTCCTCCTGGAAGCGGTGGGTAATTTTGAGTGGAGGCAGATCTTTTCCTCGCGAGTGCGTCCGAGATGTCATGGAACTTTCGGCAATCCTTAAGCAGGTGTGTTGCCTTAGTTTTGCCCGTGCGCTTATCTGTGAATAGATGTAGCGAGCAGTATGCATCAAGGTCTTCCTCGGGGGATTTTTCTTCAGCCTTTGGTCTCCACTCGCGATTTCCACGGCGACCGGAATCGCGGTTTCGCGTGAATTCCGCGGCGACCAACTCCTCTCTATCCTCATGATCGTAATATTTTCTTCTTTTTCTTCGACCATGACGATCGTCATCGTGTGCGGGTGACGATGCTCTTTCGTTGCGCACCGCATCTTCTCCGTTAGCCCATTTTTCGGCTATGATCATTAGCTCTCCGATAGTCTTGGGTGCAGCTCTGCCTAGCTCCTCTCGAAAAGCGGTTCTTCTGGCGCCTTTTGCGAAGACTTCGATCGCTACTTCTTCTGAGATAGTTCCCGCGGTATTTCTGAGCGTGGTCCATCGCTGGATGTACTCGCGTGTGGACTCGCCACTCTTCTGCTTGCATGCTCGTAGTTCTTCGATTGTAGCTGGCCTCTTGTAAGTCGACTGGAAATTTTTGCAGAAATCGCGGTGCAAATCATCCCACGATGCGTAGCAAGATTTTGGTCCTTTTTCCAGCCAACTGCGGGCCGCGCCGGTAAGATGCAAATTGAGGTATTGCATAGCCGTGTTCTTGTTCCCACGTTGGCATTTTACTGCCGTGAGGTAGTCGCTTAGCCACTGAGAGGGCTCGAGTGAGCCGTCGTATTTCGTCACCTCCGTGCTGAGCTTGAACCTTTTGGGTAGAGGTGCTTCGCGGATGCTGCGAGCGAAACAGAGTGCTTCGCAAGTGTCGTCATCCGAGGAGCCGGACGAAGAGCGCTCGCGATATCGCGAAGCCCTTGCCTTATCCACCCTTTTTTGAGCGAGATCTGATCGCGCGTCGTATTCTAGCCGATCGCGGTCGTCATCTTTCCTCGGTTCCTTGCTTCGTTTTCTCGAGCGGCTGCTATGGTGCCGCGAGTTTCTATCTCTCGGGCTATCTTCACTGCTGCTTCGACTGTCGCCGCGGCGTCTAGCTTCTTTTCCTCGACCGCGGCGTGGTGACTTATCCTTCCTTGGTGAAGAGCTTCTGTGCCTGCGGGGCGTTTCTTTATCTTTCTCTTTCTCCCGTCGCTCCTTCTCCTGCTGCTCCTCGGCCTTCTTGCGATCGTGAGAGGCGAGCCTTGCGGCTGCCAATCCGAGTCCTTTTCGTATTTGCTTGTATTGCTCTGCCCGAGGGTCGCTCTCCGTCGGTTGGTTCATCTGCATGTAGGTTGCCGCGGCTAGAACTACAGCAGCGGGAGTTTGCGGGTACACGTTGCCGTCGTCGTCGACTCGCATGAGAGAAGGAGTGATTGATCTGTTTGTTTCGGGTACGGATTCATCGTTCCTGGATGTGGATGCGTGTCCTTTCCTCGCGGGTCGGGTTCCGACCGAGGGTGTTACGGACAGCCCAGCTCGTCTCTGGCTTGATTCGTCCGCCGCTCTTCTTCGGCGGGCCAGATCTACCCGAGCATCTTTGATAATCGTGGCTGCTCTCACTAGGTTATAGTGGTAGGCAACCATGTCTTCGTGTGAGGATCCGGCTGCGGGTGGCTTGCTTGTTCGCATAGCTTCCTTCGCTCGTTTCCAGGATTCCCGCGAAACGCCGATTATGTTGCGCTCTGTCGCGCTGTGTTCTGTTTCCGATCCTTGTTCCGATCCTGCCATGCAGACCTGAGCCAGTCGAAGCTCGTGCGTCCTAGGCGTAGGTCGAAGGTTTCCTTGAATCCTTGATGGTTCCTCTGTCGAGAGGGTGTGATAGTCGTTGGCGCTGAAGCGGATGGACTCGCCGCTTTTCTCCAGGTGACGGCGTGAGTCGACAGCTCCAGATTCAGTTTCCGATTCATCCGAGAAGTGGAGGATCCCGTCCCTGTTCGTCACGAATTTGAGGCTCCCGAATGTCAGGGTGACGCTCTCCTCCAGATCTTCGAATACCGGGCGCGATTCCGGCGAGTGCGGTGTGACCACGACAGATCCGATCCGTACAGGATTGTTCGGAGCCGTAGTTGTCGGTTTCCAGCGAGAGTTTGATGTCGATGAAGCCGAAGATGCCGGTGATCCAGCGCCCGCCGTTCCCACAGACGCGCCAATTGTCGAATCCCTGACTCAACAAATCCCTTCGGTGAACCTATCGGGTTTCGATTAGGGGAACCCATGAGCGCTGGTGGAATCGTCGGCTAGACAGGGGGCGAGATTTACCCAGGTTCGGGGCCCTCGTAGAGGTAAAACCCTTACTCCTGCCTCTTGTCGATTTGTATTGATGATTAGATCGGTTACAAAGGTGGTGCTCGAATCGAGAGTAGGTCTCGAGTTCAAGGCTTTTGGTCGTGCGGTATTGCTTGGTCCTCTCTCGGGGGCTCTCCTGGCCTTATATAGGCGGCCAGGTCTCGAGTTCTACCCGGAGAGGACTCCAACCCTAGCTAGGTCGGTTACATGTTTCCTAACTAAACCCGCAAGTTTAGTGCAGGTGGGCTTCACGTGGGCCTTCTGGAGTATTCCAAGGGCTCCTCTTCTTGGGCCTTCACCTTGGGCCTGAGAGGGGGTGTCCTTATCCGCAGGATCCAGAATCCATATCTTCGTCAGTAGCGCATGTACATGCAGCGTGGTGCTTCTCTTCTTTGCTACAGGTTTGGGATGGGGATTAGGATTAGTGGGGATTGGGTGTGGGGAGGGGTTTCACCCAATCCCCTAGGGGATAAACCCCACTAATCCCCACCAACACACTGGAAACAAACGAGGCCTTAAGGGGTGCGATTAGGAAAAGGAAACCTTTCCTAACCTTTCGAGGGGGAAAGGAGATTTCTTGCATGCGCGTCAAGTGTCACCACCAAAGAATTTTGGTGGGTTTTCGTTTCCCACGGGACGTAGGGTAGACGGGTGGGCACGCATTTATTTTTTGATTCGTTTTTTCAAAACAAAATATCTCTAGAACCGTATCGGAATTACGAACCGTTTTCATATTTGAGCTCCTCGCGTTGAGATCTTCAAAACCAGATCCCATGTTGATAGATTTCGAGAAACTTTTTTTCGGACTTTGTACACCCTGTTGTATATACTTTATACTTTCGGTAGCACGCACGTGAGTGTACACCATGTACATCCAGTAGAATCTATGTTCAACTTCGCCTCGATATTCTTTTACGGCTCGGCTTCGCCTCGATAACCATTTATAAAGATCTTGAAGGGGGTACATAGATCATTGTGCGCATTGGTCGAAGCGTGCATTGTTGGTAGTGCGTGCTACGCCTCGGTGTTGCCTCGTACTACGGCTCGGCTTCGCCTTGAACAAAATGCCTATGACGCTTCATCTAAAAAGTACACACGTGTTGTATCTGAAACGTATAAAAAAGTTGTTACTCAAAGTATACAAACATTATTCCTGAAAGTATACATGTTGCATGTGAAAGTATATTTTTTCTACAGAAAGTATACAAACGCTCTTCTAAAAGTATACGCGCGGTGTACCTGGGTGTACATCCGTTTGAGTGTATATATGTCTGGCGTACATCCGCCTGAGTGTACGTTGGCCCTTTCACTGGGTGTACAACCGTGTGGGTGTACGTCGGCCCTTCACTGGGTGTACAACCGCCTGGATGTACATCCGTCTGAGTGTACATCCCCATGCACCTGGGTGTACAACCGTCTGGGCGTACACCCATGGTGCACGTGGGTGTACGTCAGCACTGCACTTGGGACGTACTTCGTTCACTACACCTGGGCGTACATCTGTGTGTAACTGGGTGTACATCCATGTTGATTCTGGGTGTACAAAAAAAAATTCTCGAAACCTATCAACATGAGATCTAGTTTTGAAGATTTCGATGCGAGGATCTCAAATATGAAAACGGTTCGTAATTTCGAAAAACGGTCCGCGAGAAATTTTATTTTGAAAAACCAATCCCAAAATAAATGTGTGCCTATCCATCCACCCGTACGTGAGTGGGAAAGGGAAAAGCCACCAAAATTCTCTGGTGCTGACACTTGGCGCACATGCAAGCACCCGTGGGAGGCTGGGAGGAAGGAGAATGCGACACTTGTCGCAAGAACAGCGCGCACGGGATGAACTTCTAAAAGGTTCCCCCTTTTCTAGTGATTTCGTTATTTAAGGCGTTCCCTGTAGCTTGCTCGTAGCGAGTTGTAGGGTACAACTCGACTGCATGTTTTTTTCGTTTAGTTAGGCCCACTGGAATCTAGAGGTCCACTTAATGAAGTTCACGCGTTTTTCCCTGGCCGCTGCCTATTTCACGTCTCACACGAAAAACAGGTAGCTATAAACGACTGCAAACTGGTCCGTCCAGCTTGCGGCAACGACGTAGTGTCTGCCAGTGCTAGGGAGCGGCGTAGTCAAGCTTGAACAGGCCGTGTCGTGCCCATTTTCCATGTTGCGGCTGCCGCTACCATACTGGTCTGGTGCGCCCATGCTACTCCGACCGTAATATAGCAGGATGAGCTCATCCGGTTCTTCCCAATCGTTACCTTCCCTTTATGCAAACACGACTTTGGTCCGTTTAGGATGGTCAGCGGACGGGGGCTGGGCTTCAATCTTTGATGTTCTCGCGAATCTCTTCCCATACCCGTGTCTCTTTTTTATTTCTCACGTACATATCCCATAAAAACTATATATAGCTAGCTTGTTGCCCCATCTTTTCATTTTTCTCAACACAACAATATTCCATTCTTCCGTTACGTACTGCCAATAATTAAGGAATTTAAAATAAGACAAGAAAGTGGGGAAAATACCCATAAGAAGAAAAAAAATCTCTTCCTGTATTTGGTTGGTAAATGGGGGAAAATACCAAGATGAAAAAAATCGCTTTAAATGTTTGATTGAACATAAAAATAATCAAATTCGGGTGAACTGGAAATAATAGTGAACAAAAAAGAATAGCGAACCAAAAATACGAGTGAACAATAAATTATAGTGAATAAAAAATGCTAATGAACCAAAAAAATATTTTGAACATAAAAGAAAACAAGATTCAAGCGAACAGAAAATAATAGTGAAAAAAATGACGGTGAAAGAAAATAATAGTAAACCGAAAATACCACTGAACGGGAAATTTAGAGTGAACAGAAAATGAACTAAAATTATGATGAAATGAGAAAATAATCGTGAACAAACATGCCGATGAAAAAAAACAATAGTGAATCAAAAATACCACAGAACGGAAAATTTTAGTGAACAAAAAATAAACTAAAATTCTAATGAAAATGAAAAATAATAGTGAACAAACACCGATAAATAAAAATAATAGTGAATAAAACATAATAGTAAACGGAAAAATAATTGTGAACCAAAAATGCCGATGAACCAAAAATGATAATTAAACCGAATAATAGTAAGCCAAAAAAGAACTAATTTTTGTTTGAGGTGGAAATAATAGTAAATTGAAACAATAGGTTGATGGGTTAAAAATTGTTCACAGGTTCACAAAAATATTCAACGTTATTTTAAAAAATGTCCAGGGAGAAAATATATTACCAAAAAAGGAAAATGAAAATATGAGGAAAATGAAAACCTAAAATAAATAGGAACATAAAAAACATGTTACAGAAAAAAGAAAAAAGGAAGCAGACTAAAAAGAAAAAAAGAAAAAGCAAAAAATAAATAAATTAAAAGGTACAATACTTTTCTAGAATTAAAAGGTAGGAGTATGTTGCTGCAGCGCAGGTACGATGATGTTGTACGATAGACTAATGGACCGCCCAGGTGATCCAGCTCTGCATGCGAGGCGGTGTGTGCGCTCGCAGAAGGCGAGATATAGTGTTTGCGCTATTTAACGCCTGTTAGCGGCGCATTTTTCGTCGTCGGGCGCGATGTTGGGCCGGCCCATTTTCGGCGGCCGGTCCTTTTTTTTTTTGGTTTCTTTTTGTTTAATTTTTTGTTCAAAATTACTTCTGTTCAAAAAATTGTAATTTTTTAAATTTATTTTTGTTCACAATTTTTTTTGTTCAGTTCTTTTTAACTAAAAAAGTGGAGAAATAGGAGCCCCGGGTTTTCTCCCTTAAAAAAAGTGAATGTATTTTTCAGAGGAACACAGAGATACACTCCACAAAGAATTTGGCTACGCTTCTCATGTTGTGTTTGCAACAAAAACATTATACCTAGACCTCATTGAACCTTTGGTAACAACATGAATTTTGCCGCTACTTTGGGCAGGCAAAAGACTTCTTTCAGCTTTACAAATACAAACTTAGTGAATACATCGTCTTCGTCAAATCTACCAAGACAACGTTTGTTCAATTGTAATCAGCCGCGTCCAGCAGATAGTAAGCTTAAACCTCAAAGAGGTCGCAACACAATGCGCCTCCTCGTCGTGCAGTGGCCAACAAACTACGAGCCAAACTGAATTTCGTCTTTGTCTACTCTTTTCATATACAACCTCCTGTCTCTCGGTGAGGGCCCAAAAACTGATAGTTTTTTCTTATAATAAATCCAAAAGACTAACCATTGTTTACAACATAAAAATTGCAATATTTTACATACATAAGGTCCAAGGTGAAATTGGTAACAAATGCTAACAGGCCAAACTTTGATGAAGGAAAACTAGATTTGCTTTCATGATCAATGTGGTCAGAGTGTTAACCACGTGACTGTTGTTAACCTCCAGGATCAACTAGCACAAAACTTGAGCCACTGAAATCGATAAGATGATCATACCTTGATCTGTAGACGATGCATCCATCTGATTTCCTTGGCCTTGATCAACTCCCTGCTTGCTCCTTGCCACCAGCACTGACGTGGGGGTGCTTGAGAGACCCCCCACGGTGGGCCTACAGGGTGCAGCCTAGCAACGAGCATTTCAGAAAGATCATCCAAAGCCCACTACGGGTCCAAGACAGAGTCGGCGTAGGGAAAGACTTGCCTAGAAAGTTAGCATAGGATAGTTACGACTCGGGGTTGAGTCCTACTCATGTACAACTCTTGAGACCCGGGCCCCATATAAGGGTCGCGAGGGAGTCATGGACGGGATAAGCAATCCTAGACCAAATACGCGTCAGATCCAATCTATGTCGCACCCCAGGTAACATGTTTCAATCTCGCCGGAATAACAATCAGACATGCAGTACCATGTCTAGCCGAGTAGTCCACCAGTGCATTTTCTCTTACGAAACCTCAGGTCCCTAACCATGGGGATTGTTGAGGTATCATCCTCTTCATTGGCGCCGTCCATGGGGATCTTGGGCGCTAGAATCGCGACTTCTTCGTCCTCGTCCTCTACGAACAACGACTCATCGATCTGGGCGGACTAGATTTGTTTCGGGTCCATCGACTTCACCGAGCACTCACTGGCATCGCGCCCGGTGTTCGACTCCATCGACAAAAGCATCAACCTCATGTTCGGTGACCTGAACTTTCGCGTGAGTCGCTGGGAGTCTTACACCTTGAAGACTCGGCTCGTCCCCAAGCGACGGGGTCGACCGAGCGAGCAACGCCCTTGGAGGTCCCATCGTTGTGACCTGAGAGGTAAGGAGACTTCGGCCACTCCTACGCTGCCCACCCCCACCTTCACTTTGTCATGATGGTCAAGCGGTCCAAGCACACCGCTGCAGACAATAAGAGCGACAACGAAGACTCGACTAATCAGGGTCGAGCAACAAACGCAAACGATGAAGGGATGGTCGGGGACGGCTAGGGACTCGAAGAAGACTCACAGAAGTCCCCGCCACCCGAAGATAGAGACCTGACTGATGACGGGGAAGGACTCGACGGGCCCGCTCGGTCCACCGACTTTGGGTCCACGGCCAAGAGCAAAAAGAACAAGGAAGGCCATCCCACGGTGCACGTGTCGTATGAAACAATGGAGCTAGTCACGACCTTGGTCGAGCAAGGTCGCCCCCTCCCGAAGGACGCCACCTCGGACGAGTGGGCGGCTTAACGCTACATGCTAAACAGGCAGAGAAAGAAATTGAACAAGATACAGAGAGACTTGGACAGCGTGTGTCATGCAGGAACGGAGAAATCACCCCCACCCAAGCGACTACCCCGCACCAAAAACATGACATCAACCTCCATGGGTGAGACACTGTCGAGGGGTTACCCCCGAGTAGGGTAAAGGCAAGTGGTAAAGGCAACAATCAGAAGAGAAGTTTGGTCGAGTAGCCGCCTACTCGGTACTTGCTACCCGGTCGACTGCTACTCGGTCTCACAAAAAGATGACCAGAAGGAGATATCAAGCAAGATATATCTGTTCGAGTAGAAGAGTTGGCCCGAGTAAAACTGGCAGGAACCTACTCGGGCCAGAAGTCAAAGGAGCCGTTCTGACACAGGATCCCGCGTATCCCGGGTCCGTACTTGGCACTGTTCACAGCACTGTTCATCTGGGGACGGCGTGCCTGACAGCGACAGTGTGTCAGCAGGGCGTCGCAGGATAGGGGGGACCTACTCTATGTTTGCACAGTGATAACAGACTGGTTACTTGGTTTTGCCCAATGACTTTCTGCATCAGGACAAGCTTAGAAGCCAAAGCTGTCAGCGGGAACTCGGAAGAAGGACGGTGTGCACACAATGTCGACACTTGTTTGTATTTGGCTGTATCCGGCAGGGCACCGGGTATATAAGGTGCCCAGCCGCCTCCTGCGCGAGGCACGTTCACAAGGGAGCATTACGATAGCACCCGTAGAGATTCTTGACCTAATCCTACCCGGAGAGAGAAGAGTGGCTACTCGGTAGCAAGAACATTTGTACTGTGGCTACTCGGTGAGACACAAGAATACATAGAGAAAGGCAGGAGTAGGGGGTTTACCTCCTCACGAGGGCCCTGAACCTGGGTAGATCGTGTTGTTTGCAGTGTTTGATCTTCACCTCACGCGTCTACTCGTCGCGTGATCCCTCCCCGAGCACCTCCAGCGTCCTTCGTCCCCACATCTTTAGCCATCCTATGGCATCTGCCGTGACACCATCACGACAGTTGGCGCCCACCGTGGGGTACTCCAGCGTCCTTCGTCCTTCTTGATCTCATCCCACCACACTACTCGGCAGTGCGAGTGGTGGGATGAGATCAAGAATGAAGGCTTGCCTCCTCCTCCTCCTCTGCCAGCGGCCAATGCCAATGTGCAGCCTGCTCGCGCACCCGCAGCTCGGCCGCTAGTGTTTCCGAGAAGGGAAAATGTGAACCAAGTGGCTTTAGGAGCCAACCGTCACTTCAACAATGAGGGCTACCGCAACAACAACAACCGCAACAACAACAGAGGCAACAACAGCTACCAGGGCAACAACAACAACGGCAACAATGGGGGCGGAGGCTCGAACCAGTACCAAGAGCACCACGAGAGCTACATGATCTTCACCTCTGAGCCAGTCGACAAGCAATCACAGCACAGGCGTGCCATGGAGGTCAATGCAGTGATTCCAGCTGTCCCTCACTACATGTATTGGTGCGACCAAGAGATCAGGTGGTCCCGAGTAGATCATCCCAAGGTGATGCCCAACCCAGGTAGCTACGCCTTGGTGCTAGATCCTACTTTCCTGGGTCCCGAGAAGAATGTGAGGTTCAGCAAGGTGCTAATCGACAACGACAGCAGCATCAACATTGCGTACAAGGACACACTTGAAAAGCTTGGTCTGGCCGAGAACATGATGCTGCCCAGCAAGACCACCTTCCATGGCATTGTGCCCGGGATCTCGTGCAATCCGATTGGCCGAGTATGGATAGATGTGCTATTCGGTACAAGGGAAAACTGCCGCACAGAGCGCCTGCAGTTTGAGGTGGTTGATCATAAGAGCTCTTACCATGCTCTACTCGGCAGGCCTGCTCTGAGCAAGTTCATGGCTTCTACACATACTGCATATCTGAAGATGAAGATCCCTGGTCCCAATGGCGTGATTACCACTGCTGGTGATTACAAGAAGTCCATGGAGTGTGCCTCTGCTGGTTCCCAGTTAGCGGAGTCGATGGTGATTGCTGCCGAGAAGAAGAAGATGTATGAGGTGGTGGCCATGGCGCAATCCGCACAAGCTGGCGCGCAAGGCGTGCCGAGTACCCAACACGGGACCGCGTTCCAGGCATCTCAGGAAACCAAGAAGGTCCAGGTCGACCCCGAGTTCCCCGACCGCGTAGCCATCATTGGCTCCGGGTTGGCGGAGAAATAGGAAAGCGAGCTCATCCACTTCCTCCGTGAGAATCGGGATGTATTCGCCTGGTCCAATGAAGATTTGCCAGGAGTCCCGAGGGAGTTGGTTGAGCACTCATTACATGTGCGTCCTGACGCCAAGCCAGTGAAGCAGGCTATGCGTCGCTTCGGAGATGAGAGAAGAAAGGCCATTGGTGACCAGATCACCAAGCTGCTGATAAGCAATTTCATCATGGAGGTGCTGCATCCGGATTGGTTAGCCAACCCGGTCATGGTCGAGAAGAAGAAGGAGGATCCCAAGGCTGCCACTGCATGGCGCATGTGTGTCGACTACACCGACTTGAACAAGGCATGCCCCAAGGACCCCTTCCCGCTACCTCGCATCGATCAGGTGATCGATTCCACTGCTGGTTGTGAACTGCTGTCTTTCATAGATGCCTACTCTGGTTTCCACCAGATCGCACTCAATCCTGCTGATCAAATAAAGACTGCTTTCATTACCCCGTACGGGGCTTATTGCTGTCGTGTCATGTGTTTTGGCTTGAGGAATGCGGGTGCAACCTATCAGAGATGCATGCAGAAATGCTTGCACGACCAGCTCGGCAAGAATGTGCAGGTGTACGTAGATGACATTGTCATCAAAACGAATAAAACACATACTCTGCTTGCCGACCTGGAGGAAACCTTTGCTAACCTACGCAAGTACAAAATGAAGCTGAATCCGAGTAAATGCACCTTTGGTGTCCCGGCTGGCAAGCTACTCGGCTTCCTGGTATCTAGTCGGGGCATTGAAGCCAATCCTTCAAAGATAAAAGCTATTGAGAGCATGTCTTTGCCGAGATCCCTGAAAGACGTGCAGAAATTCACTGGTTGCTTGGCATCTCTGAGCCGTTTCCTAGGCCGAATGGGCGAGAAGGCCCTGCCTCTATACCAGCTGATGAAGAAAAGTGACAAGTTTGTCTGGACTCCGCAAGCGGATGTGGCATTCAACGAGCTGAAAGCAATGCTGGCTAGCGCTCCCATCTTGGCTAGTCCGCTACCCAAGGAGCCAATGCTGCTGTACATTGCTGCCACTAACCGAGTAGTCAGTGTGGTGATTGTGGTGGAGCGAGAAGAAGAAGGCAAGAGTGTGCAGCGCCCAGTGTACTATCTCAGTGAAGTGCTGTCTAGCCCCAAGAAAAACTACCCGCACTACCAGAAGATGACCTACGGCGTGTACCTGGGCGCCAAGAAGCTAAAGCACTACTTCCACGAGCATCCCATCACGGTTGTGAGCTCTGCGCCCATCTCAGACATCATGGGAAACAAGGAGGCGAGTGGCAGAGTAGCCAAATGGGCAATCGAGCTGGCCGCGTATGCGCCCGCGTATGCGAGAAGAGAAGCTATCAAGTCTCAAATTCTGGCGGAGTTTCTGGTGGATTGGGCCGAGGTGCAGTATGAACCTCCTGCTCCAGTTTCTAATTACTGGAAGATGCACTTTGATGGCTCGAAGGTGAAGGAAGGCCTTGGTGCTGGCGTGGTGCTTACATCACCCAAGCGAGATCAACTCAAGTATGTGCTGCAGATTCATTTCAATGCGTCCAACAACGTAGCAGAGTACGAGGTAGTAGTGCATGGCTTACGAGTAGCCAAGGAGGTTGGCGTGCAACGCATCATATGCTATGGAGATTCAGATCTGGTGGTGCAGCAAGTCTCTGGCACCTGGGATGCTCTAGATTCCAACATGGCATCATATCGCTTCCTGGTACAGTCTATGACTGGATTCTTCGAAGGCTGCGAGTTCCAGCACATTCACCGAGCATAGAACGAA
The DNA here is from genome assembly GCA_028641055.1 of Alopecurus myosuroides. NCBI lineage: Eukaryota > Viridiplantae > Streptophyta > Magnoliopsida > Poales > Poaceae > Alopecurus > Alopecurus myosuroides. Next base: position 284,045,118 of record CM054062.1, on the reverse strand, counting down.
GCGGCAGACGAGCTGTCCAAGTTGGGGTCTTCTCGGCAGTCCATCCCGGCGGGGATTGCCTTGGAGCACTTGAGGAAGCCATCCATCAAGCCCTCTCCCAACTCGGAATCCATATTTGTCCCTTCTCTACCAAGCGAGGAATCTGATCCCATGGAGATTGACTGGGAGAATGCTACAGGAAACTCGGGGACTGCCACTCTTTACTCGGGGACTGCCACTCCCTACTCGGGGACTGCCACTCTTTACTCGGGGACTGCCACTCCCTACTCGGGGACTGCGACTCCTTACTCGGGGACTGCCACTCCATACTCGGGGACTGATGTCCTTAACCCGGGGACTGTCGCATTCATTGAGGAAGTCCTTGCCAATCGATCAGGGCTCCAGAGAAGTGCTCCCAACCCTAAAGAGCAACCAGAGGTGCCTGTCCCAATGGAAGTGGACGAACCAGTGTTTCCCACACGGGAGACACCGAGTTGGGCCATGCCCATATTATCCTTTCTAAGGGATGGTACTCTGCCAGAAGATGAAGTGGCTGCAAGACAGATTCAGAGAAGATCCAAGGGCTACACTATATTCAGAGATGTGCTGCACAAAAGAAGTGCCACCGGCGTGCTGCAACGTTGTGTGGACCCAGAAGAAGGAGGAGAAATTCTGCTGGAAATACACCAAGGAGAATGCGGGCACCACGCCTCTTCTCGGGCATTGGTCAAGAAAGCTTTTTGGCATGGCTTCTACTGGCTCACAGCTCTGCAGCAAGCTGAAGACATCGTGAGGAAGTGCAGTGGCTGCCAGATGTTCGCGAGTAAGATTCACATGCCCGCTTCCGAGCTGAAGACAATTCCTATCACATGGCCGTTTGCCGTATGGTGCCTGGATATGGTTGGCCCCTTCAAGCCGGCTAAAGGCAACATGACGCACATCCTGGTCATGGTGGACAAGTTCACCAAGTGGATTGAAGTGAAGCCTATTCGGAAGTGCGATGGGGCCACAGCTGTGAAATTCTTGAAGGATGTGATCCTGAGATATGGCTACCCGCACAGCATCATCACTGACAACGACACAAACTTCGCAGAGGGAGCAATGGTGCGGTTTTGTAGAGATAAGCACATCCGACTAGATGTTGCGTCTGTTGCGCATCCAGCCTCCAATGGACAAGTGGAAAGAGAAAACGGCATGGTACTGGCAGGCATAAAGCCAAGGCTGATTGAGCCACTGCTGAAAACACCTGGGTGTTGGCTAGACGAGTTGCCAGCGGTGTTGTGGAGTCTAAGGACTACCCCTAACCGGTCAACCGGCTACACGCCATTCTTCTTGGTATACGGGGCTGAGGCCGTGTTGCCAATAGACTTGGAGCATGACTCCCCTCGAGTAACCCTTTACACTGAGGTAGAGGCGAGAGAAGCTCGAGAAGACGACGTTGACCTGCTCGAATAAGCAAGAGAGCTTACTCTGTCACGTTCGGCTATCTACCAGCAAAACCTGCGGCGTTATCATAGCCGAAAGGTGAACCCAAGGGTTTTTCGAGAAGGAGACATGGTCCTCAGGCTTGTGCAGCGCACAGCCGGGATGCACAAGTTGTCTCCTCCATGGGAAGGGCCTTTCAATGTGAGCAAAGCGCTGCACAATGATGCGTACTATCTTGTAGATGTGTGCCCAACACAGGCGAACAGGGCAGATAAAGCTGGAGAGGAATCTAAGCGTCCCTGGAATGTAGCTCTACTCCGTCGTTTTCATTCGTGAGCAAAGATGTGTATGTACCCTCTTATCCGAGTTGAAATTCTATTCTGCAATCTGAAATTGAACTCGGGGACTGTCCTCGTCCAAAATTGCTCTAAGTGTTTCTACTCGGCTTTACCTTTTGCCTATTTGGTTGCTCTACTTCAAAATTCAAAAGTACATTGAGTACTGTGTTTAAACCTCCATGCCAACTCTTCGAATCTGCTGCTGTCCGAAACCCGGCTTCATGGCAAGCAAGAGAACAAGCAAAAGGTCAATGAGCACAAGAAAAATTGCTAAGGAAGAAAAGAGTGCAGGAACCGAGTAGGGTGCATTTACTTTTGTTCTCTGTCTTTTCTGTTCGGCTAAGTGGTGGGCTGCGTTACTATGATTGTTTCTAAGCGGCTAAGTATTTGCAGCTCTACTCTTTGACTCTTGTGACTCGAATACCAAAAAAGCAACAAGTTGCGGGTAGAGCTGAGACAAAAAGAAAGAGTGAATAAGAAATGCAACTCGGGGACTCGCATGATAACGCAACCCGGCATCGAGCCTAGGCTGAACAAAATGATTAAGTTGAAAGCAACAAGTGTGAATAAAAATGAGTAGCAAACGGCATAAATAGTCTGATACATTTGCACCCGGCATCCCGGGGATCTGATAAGTGTTTGAGGAATGAGCTGCAGGACAGATTCAGGTCGAGGCGGCGTTCTCGGTGCTGGCCTTGGTTGCTTCATCTTCAGTAGTGGTCTTGGTTGCGTCTGCCTCCGAGCTGGCGTCGACGGTCTTCGCAGCTTCGTCCTCGGCGCTGGCCTTGGTCACATCCGCTTCCAGGTTCACGGGGATGGTCTTCGCTAGCTCGGCGTCGGGCTCGGTGGCTACCTGGTCTGAAGTGGCTGTGGCCACTGAGACGGGCTCTGTCGTGGAGGTGGAGCCAGTAGCTTGGGTGCGAAGGCTGACGGTGTCGTCGAGGGCAGCCCCTGACGAGGTGCCGAAATCGAGCGCGGCGGTGTCAATTGACATCTTCTCGTTCTCGTCCTCCTCATCGCTGCCCGCGATGACCGCGGCTTTCCCCTTCCCGGCCTTGCCACCAGGAGACTCGAAGCAGCTCAGGTCCAGCTCCTCTGTGTCCGTCTCTTCGTCTTCGTCCTCCTCCTCGCCTTCGTCCACCTCGGTGTCGGGCTCGGTGAGTCCGTCGATGAAGGTCGCGGTATCAGCGTACTGGGCAACCTCGTGTGCAACCAGCTGGCGGATAGCCACGCAGTCGGGGTTCTTCTCCCACTTGGAGTCCCGGCGCATCTCGTGGATAATTCGCATGTTGAGATTTTCGTACCAGCTGGTGACGAATAGAAGCATCATGTCCGCGCCTGCCCGAGCTCCCGATGCGCGCCATTTCTTCAGCTCGGCCTTCACGCCGTTCAGCTTCAAAGCAAGCCCTTGGATTGTTGTTGGCGCGGAATCCTGAGGCCAGAAGAGGTCGTGGAGCTTGAAGGCGATGCGCACCAGCTTGGTGCCCACGCCTTCCAGACGTTGAAGCTGACCTTGCATGACGAGGAGGCACTCTTCAATTTCTGCCTTGGTGTCCGTGGGCTCGCCCTTCTCGGCGCGAGCAGCCCGGGCCTTTGCCAAAGCAGGCTTGCATGAAGATTCAAGGCCGGGGAAGACTCCTGAAAGAGCTATTGAGAAAATCAGAGACAGAAGCAGAGTAGAAAGTGAACCGAGTAACAGAGACGCAGGAATGAGGGTACTTACTGTTCAGATCGTAGAGTAGCCCCTGAAGCTTGTTCTTCCATAACTCCTCGTCGGCTAGGTGCCTTTCTTCAATCGAGCGGAGCCCGTTCAGCTGAGCAAAGAGGTTAGCGTTGGCCTTCTTCAGCATCTCGCACTCTTGTTCGAGGGCTTTCTCCTTGGCTTTGGCTGCCGCCTCGTTCTTCTTCTTCTCGGCAAGCAATTCCTCCTTCTCGGCTGCTAAGTTGAGGGCGTCTTTGAGCGCAGTCTGCAGCTGGGTCTGGAGAGTTTCCATCTCGGTAGTATGCTCTTTTATCAGCTCGACAGCCTGGCTAGACAGTTGCTGCTGCACCTCAGCAGGCTTGAGGCAGTCTTGATGTTCCTCGACAAATTTTTTATGATCTTCTGAGAAGAGCAAAGCACGGTCAGCAGAGTAGCGAAGAAAGAAACAAAAAGACAAGCCGAGAAGACGGCAACGTACCTTCTAGTCTTTTGATCGTGGCTTGGCCACTCTCGACAAAGGCACGGCAGGTTGAGTGCTCCTCCGCCAGGGCCTTTAGCTTCCCTGCAGGGTAGAAGTGGTTAGCGCAAAAAGCAAAAGCGGGCGTAAACAACAAACGCGAGAACCGCGTAGCTAAAAGCGTACCTTCAACTTCAGAAAGTTTCAGTGTGCTGTTCATCAAATCCTTCTCGGCTGCCTCGTCGTCGGCGCGCTCTCTTTCCAGGGCCTCAATACGTCTCTTGGCGATGGCATGGTTCCAGAGTAGCTGACGGTGCAGGCTGGTCCGCTTCAATAAGCTATTCTGAGAAGCAAAAGGAAGAAAAATCAGGCAAAGTAATAAAGATTCAACCCGAGAAGGCGGCAACTCGGGAGTGTATCCGCCTACTCGGCCAGAATCTCGGGGACTGGGTGATGGATAAGGAAAAGAAGAAGAGTAAAAGAAAAGTGAAACGCAACTCGGGAAGGATGAGTAGAAGCTTACCGCGTAGGATTGCTCAAGGTCTTCTGCATTCTTGCGATGGACGAACATCTTGGCGGCAAGTGTCGCGGAGTTGGATGAGATGGTCATGGGTTTGTAACCCAAGTCTGCTTTGTTCCAATCAACACGCATATGATCCAGGTCGCCCAGATCCGTGCCATCCCAGTTCGAGTTGCCAAGGACCTTGCTGTCCCACTTGGCATCAATGAAGCCAACCAAATCGAGTACTTGCTCAAGGCCCTGGGACGTCACCGCCTTGTCCTGAACCCCGCGCGAAGAAATGGAGAGGGATTTGTCCTGATTTGGGGCCGGGGGTCTGGAGTCCACTGCCACGGTTTTCTTCCCTTTCCGAAGAGCAAGCTTCCTCTCCGCGGAGGTTAAGCCAACCTGGTGCTGCTGGCTGACCTTCACCATATAGGGTGGGAAGCTGGGCGGATCTACGACATTGGATGCGCCAACGGCGTCAGCAGCCGCGCCAGGCTCGCGGATAGCCAGCTGACTGGACTGGGCAATCGACGTTGGCGGCGGCATCACGACTGTGTCTTGACCGGCGCCACGCGACGGGTTCCTGCGAACGGTGCCTTCTGCTGGCTTCTCGGAAGCCCGTTTCTTTGAAATCTCCTTCTGGGCGGTTGGATTCTCGGTGGTCTTCTTCTCGGTGGTCTTCTTGGCCTTCTCCTCGGCGGCCTTCTTCTTGGCAGCTTCCTGAGCGTTCTTCCTTGTAACTGGCTTGGCCGGAGAGCTGGCTGTAGTCTTGGTTTTCTGCACCAAGGAGGAGTCTGGTGCAGTGGGTGGCGCCAGGGGTGCGCTACTCGGCGCGGCGTCTGGCTGAGCGCTACCCTGCGCGGCGCCTGGTTGCGCGTCGCTCAGAGGGTATTGTTCCGCCTCATCGATTACTTCTACCCGCTGCTCGGCAGCGGGATCTGGCTGTGAGGCATCTGGTTCTTCTACCCGCGGCTGGGCCGCGGGGTCTTCCTGTTCAGCAGCCCCTGTGGCTGGCTGCTCTTGTTCTTCTCCCTGCCGCTCAGGGGCGGCGGCGTTGTGCGTCTCTTGATCTTGATCTTGGTTCTCCTCGGCTGTGTTGGCTGGAGGAGAAGGAGGCTTATCTTGGTGAGCAGCATCCTGCGCTTCTTGGTCCGCGCGGGACTGCTGCTCCAGCTCGACATTCTGGGCATCGGTGTCCATGTGTCCATGTGCGTTGGCGGCTTCGTTCTCGTCGCCGTCGAGGTCGATAAGCTTATCAACGTCGATGGCGGCCTGCTTCTTGGTCTCAGTGGGCGCACGAGCGGCATCCGCATCCAGGGGGCTCTGAAGAGAAAATTGCGTTCAGAAAATAAGAAGAAGGCAGAGGAAACTGAGAGGAAACAACAAAGTAAAAGGATTGGGAATCAGCCGAGAAAAACGAAGTGAACCGAAGTGTGCAATCGAGAAGGAACTTACCCCTTGCGGCTAGGGATCGTTGGTCGTTTTCTCTGCACGACCTTCTTGATCGTCTTCTCGGTCGGTTTCTTCTTCTTAGCGGGGGGCTCTTGGGCGCCACTGCCCGCCCGCTTACGGGTAGCAGGAGCGGCGACTGCAAGAGGTTTCACGACCAGGGCTCCCTCGTCCTCGTCCTCATCCTCGTCTTCGTCCTCAGCATCGGCACCTTCTGTGAAATAGAAAGGAAGAAAAGCAATTCGGAAGCAGAAAGCAATTAGTTTGCGCTGCTCGCAACCAGAGGGGATAAATTCAGTTACCTTCATCTTCATCCTCGGACCAGTCACGAAGAGACGAGTCCACGCGATGCTTACTCGTCTGGGCGGCTTCAGGAGGATCGAGCTTGTCCGCGGTCTCGAAGGGGACCTCATCGTCTTCCTCCCGGTCCTCGAACCAGTTGCCCTTGAAGCGTTCACTGCTCTCAGCAAGCTGGCGATCAAGGACCTGAAGGATAGAGAGACATCGCAGGTTAGCCGAGTAGCATGAAGGCACTCTACCCGACTAGGCGTGCAAACACCAAGCACATTAAGCCTAAGCAGTTCGGCTAAGTGTCCTACTCGGCAAGGCGTGCAAACATCAAGCACATTAAGCCTAAGTATTTCTCCTAAGTGTGCTACCCGGCTGTCGCACCCTGGTTTCTAGGGGATACTCATCGGGCCGAACTGGATAGCAGATGCTTGGATTATGGGGCATGACTGCTCCCACGTCCCAGCTTCCTGGTAGGCCTGCGCTTATGCGCGACAACACAAGCCCTGCTATTCCATCGTCGATGTAAACTATCCACTAGAGACCATAGGCACTACTGTCGACGTACTTCATACCAATCACACATGGTACGTCAACAGCGTTAAACGGAATGATACCACAACATATCTCTAAGACACAAAAGATTGAAATAAGGTTGCAAATGGCCTTCACTAAGGCAGAGAATAACAAATACAATCATCCAGAGGACACATGTCCCAACATAGCATCATTACATCAGCGGAAGCAAACAAAGGGTCTGAGTACAGACAAATCCAAATAGGCTTAAGAAGCCGGCAATGAAAGGAAAACGGAGCCCATCCACGAAGTCGTCGGATCCTGCCCGGGTCCGCTATCTACTCGTCAACAGCGTCATCGTGCTCCACGTAGTAGCCTCCATGGGGATCCTCGGAATCGTCGTCTGCGTAAACCACAGCCCCAAAGGGTTCAGTACATAAACGTACTGGCAAGCAAGACTCACAGTTCACCAAAGTATAACCCGTCAACACCAAGCACAGATGCCTTGGGTTCAACGGAAGAAAGGGGTTATAAAAGATGCGGCAACTGGCTGCTCTAACCAACTACAGAGTTACTACCACTTCCGGCTAACAGAAAGAAGATAAGATAGCGTATCGTAACCAACTACCAGCTAACCACCAAACAAACCCATCCTGGATCTCGCCCCTTATCCAAAGAAGCAATCCGAGGATAACTCACACAGGTGGATTAATGATGGTTCAGGTTATTGTGTCAATAAACCTATTACTAGTCAAGTTATTATAGTTAGGTGTAAATTGTCTGAGTACTTGTTAGCCAGTACTTTCACCAAGTCGTCACATAACCGCGGACAACACGGCTTCTCGAGAAGATTTATCCCTGCAGGGTGTGCTCCAGTACCCGTACACACTCAAGCCACCAACTAAAACTTAGGTGGACTCGACACGACTCGAACCATCACTACAGCCTGTCCTAGGAGCCACGGAGCTATAAGGTCCCAGCCACGCAGCCGAATACTCAGCGCAGGTGTGCAAAACTCCCGCAGGACACAACACCCCGGCACTACAGGCCTCGCCCTATATGTGTGCGTCATCATCATCATCAGTAACCATGGGAGCGACCCATTTATGCGTATGAGCCAAATGGAACACCCGAACTAAGTGTGGCTCTTCGGACAAACTGCAGATCAGATCAAAGCCGAGGGGGTTCCATACCACCACCCGGATGCGGTGAGCACGCTCATCATGGATCAGTAGACAAGACCCTTTTCCTAATTAGGGTCGACACTAGCAGGCCTCAAAACCACGACGGGCCTCCTGCCGGTGCCTTAACATCAAATTATTATTATTACCCAAGCATTAACAGGTTGTTGTTTACACATCGAGCCCATAGGACATAATAGAAATAGTAACAGAAAGTAACGGGTAACAGACTCGAGCAGAAACAACCCTAAGCATGCTAGTAAGACACGGGCTCAAACAACGGGGTTATAGGAGTGGAGGTGAGGCAATATCAAGGTTAAGGGATTCATGGGATAGGTTCGTAACAGAAACAACTACTACTAAGGCTAGCAGAAAGAACAACGGAAAGTATCGGTAACCAATGTTGAAAGGAACACAGTAGTTCATGTGAGTGATAACTTGCCTGCAAACTCAGCAGCCTGGTACTGAGCTAAAATCCTCAGAAGGGGTGTCGTAAGATCGTCGGTCTCAACGTCGTCGTCTAATCGATAAGAAGCAAACAAACAATCGAAAAAGACGAACAATCAATACATGATATAATGCACAATCATGGGATGATGCATGACAAATTAATTGATGCATCAAAGGTGAATTGCTTGACAAGTAACAAATTTAAATGGACCCATATGCAGTTGAATTTCATATGGCAAAAGTCCATGATGCATTATTGAGGATTAATGAATTACACTTAAACATGTTGTTAAAGTGGATTAAATGCATGAGAGATGCTAGAAATAACAAGGGAAAGTAATTATCTTCACTTGGATATTTTATTTGCTCAAATTGGAGTTATAAATAATTAATTATGGTCTTTGGCAATTAAAACAAAATAAAATCAGTACTGAAATTAGTGAGATTTTTAGTTTCTCAAAATGGTGTTATTATAGTACATTTGGATAGAGCATGAAATTCTGATTGGAAAACATGTATTACTTTTTGAATTCGGGATTAAAATGAATTAGTTATTAATTAAACAAGTTTAATTGAATCAATTGCAATTATAGAAAATGTTTGAATTTTATTTATTCAAAACAGTAAATAAAATTCATATTTGGGTAGAGCATTTAAAATGGAGTGATTTACATGTTTAAAGTTTTGCCATTGGAGTTTTCAAACAAAAGCTATTAAATTAACAAGTTTAGGCATATTTATAGTTGATAGAAATAACTATGGACCTAAAAAAAGAGTACAGGGACTTGCAAATAAATTGCAGGGACCTAGAGCAATTTGGACAGATCTGGACCTAGGAAAAAATAAGGAAGAAAAAAGATGGTTTTAAGTGGCAGGGGTGGGATTTGAACCCCTGCCCTGTGCTTGCTGCGCCAAGGGAACCGCCAAATGGGCTGCTGCTGGTCTATGGTTACAGGGAACATCCGCAAGTGGTTATGGTTCAGAAACCGGTACTGAAATTAATTCGGAAAAGACAGTAAAAATGTGGGGGGCTGGGGATTCGAACCCAGGAGCCCTCCTTGCGCGCGCGGGCGCTGTTGCCAGTGCGGCTGTTGCTTGTTTCGTGACAACACATGAGCGAGTGGGTGGATATGCTTCTGTAAGCGCTTAGATCTGAACATAACTGAAACGTGTGCGTGCAGGTGCGTACTGGACTCGACGGAGGCACAGCGAACGCCGGCCTGCTGCTCGCGGCGGCGCGCGCGTGTGGCTGGCGCTGCCGTGCGTGCGGTGGCCGTGCCGCCGTGTGGTGGCCGGGCTCGTGCGAGGCCACAAGGGCAGGGAGAGGAGAGGGACGAGGGGATGGCGGGCAGGCGTCTCACCTTTGCAGTCGACAGAGAAGCGGGGCGGCGAGAACTCGGATGGCGGCGGAGATTCCGGTGGCCTCGTCGGAAACCGAGGCCACGGGGAGGAATAGGGCGCCGCGCCGGTTCCGTTCCCGGCCCTAGCGCGGCCGGGCGGGCACCGTGGCGGCGGCGCCTCGCCGGAGAAGGAGGCATTGGAGGAGTCCTTCGGTGGAGTTACAGGGAAAAAGAAAAACCAGAGGGAGGAAGAGAGGAAGAAGGAGAAGTGCGGCGCTAGAGGGAGAAGAGCGATTAGGGTTAGGAGGGGCTCGGCCTCGAGCAGGGATATATGGATGAGGAGGGGGCATCGATCACCGTTCTCTCCTCTGTATGCGTACGTGGCCACCATGGATGGCCCTCCGTACCGTACGGAGGTAGGAGAAGGTCAACGTGGGGGGTATGGGCCAGGTGGAAGATGGGCTGGCCCCAGATGGGCTGTTTGCCCCTTTTTCCCTCTCCCTCTCTTTTAATTTTCCTGCTATTTTTTTTTTGTAGATTTTGGGAAAGAGAGAAAAACAAGTGGTTTTTGGGGTTAGCAAAACTTTGGAATAAATTTTATATTGCTCTGTTTTGTAACAACACCTTAAAACAAACATTGTTTTCCAAAAATAAATTTAACGGATGTTATTGTTTTGGAAATTAAATGATTTTAAGCAATTTTTGGTATCAGAAGAATAAATGAACCTAAGCCAAAAATTTAAAGTTTTGATTCCAATTTTTAGTGGAACAATTTGTTTGTTTATTTTGTAGTTGTTATTTGAAACATGTAACATAACAAGTATGCATAAAGGTTTGAATTTTTGTTTGGAATTCATAAGAAAACAAATGGAAACAATTGAAATCAAATGCAAAACAATGCAAACAAAAATCAAATGCATATGATGACATGATGCAAAGCAATAATAAAACAAGAAACAAAACATTCTAGGGGGAGATTTCATACTTGGGATGTTACAAAACGCCCCCCCTTGAAGGAATCGCGCCCCGAGATTCCTACTGAGAAGTGAAAAGGTCCGGATACTTCTTGCGAAGATCCTCTTCGGTCTCCCACGTTGCCTCTTTATCGGAATGATGCGACCATTGCACTTTCAAGAACTTGGTGCTCTTGTTGCGAGTCTTACGCTCGGTCTCATCGAGAATACGAACAGGGTGCTCCTCATAAGATAGATCATCTTGCAGTTCAATGGAATCATGATCAACTGCACGATCAGGATCTTTGAAGCACTTCTTGAGATGTGACACGTGAAACACATCGTGCACCTTGGATAGTTTTTCTGGAAGTTCAAGACGATAGGCATTTTCCGCGCGCCTTGAGAGAATGTTGAACGGACCAATGTATCTCGGTGCTAGCTTTCCTTTGACACCAAAACGATGAGTGCCTCTGAGGGGAGTTACACGGAGATATGCCTTGTCACCAGGTGCATAGATCATATCCCTGTGCTTGCTGTCATAGTAGCTTTTCTGACGAGACTGAGCAATCTTGAGATTGTCACGAATGATGCGAACTTTCTCTTCGGCTTCCTTAACAATGTCAGGGCCTAAGAGTGAATGTTCACCAGCTCCAGACCAATTGATTGGACTCCTGCATCTGCGGCCATAGAGTGCTTCAAACGGTGCCATGCCTAGGCTTGCCTGGAAGCTGTTGTTGTAGGAGAATTCAGCATATGGAAGGCAATCCTCCCATTTCATGCCAAAGGAGAGACCACATGCTCTGAGCATATCCTCGAGAATCTGATTGACTCTTTCGACTTGCCCTTGAGACTGAGGATGATAAGCTGTGCTGAACAGAAGTTTGGTGCCCAATGCTTCTTGAAAACTCTTCCAGAAATGAGAAGTGAATATACCTCCACGGTCTGAGCTTATTTCCAATGGAACACCATGAAGAGGAACAATCTTTGTTGTGTAGAGTTCTGCTAACTGGCTAGCTGATATTGTTTCTTTGACAGCAAAGAAGTGAGCTACCTTAGTGAGACGATCAATAACAACGAAGATTGCATCGTTGCCCTTCTTGGACTTTGGAAAACCAGTGACGAAGTCCATTTCAATCATGTCCCACTTCCACTCAGGAATTTTCAGAGGTTGGAGGAGACCGGCTGTTTTCTGATGAACTGCCTTAACACGTTGACAAACGTCGCATTCAGAAACGTATTTAGCAATTTCACGTTTCATGCCAGACCACCAATACAGTGTCTTAAGATCCTGGTACATCTTTGTACTTCCAGGGTGGATGGAAAGAGGAGTTTCATGAGCCTCCTTGAGAATAACATCTTTGAGACTTTGAACTTGAGGAACCGCAATGCGTCCTTCGAAGAACACCGTTCCCTTGTCATCAATTGAGAAGCACTCATACTTCACATTGCCTGCTTTGATGTTATTTGCAATCTTCTTGATCTCAGCATCACGAAGTTGTTCAGAACGAATCTTGTCCTCGAGAGTTGGACTGGCTGTCAAGTTTGCAAGATAACCTTGAGGAACAAGACCAAGGTTCAGCTTCTGGAATTCTTCATGAAGTGGAGGTTGGCTTTCCATAATCATGAGATTATTGCAATACGACTTGCGACTGAGAGCATCGGCCATAACATTAGCCTTGCCTGGAGTGTAAGAAATGGTAAGATCGAAGTCTTTGATCTTTTCAATCCATCTCCTTTGCCTGAGGTTTAGATCTGGCTGAGTGAAGATGTATTTCAGACTCTTATGATCAGAAAAGATTTCAGTGCGATTACCCAACAAGTATTGCCTCCATTTCTTGAGGGCAAACACAACTGCTGCAAGTTCAAGGTCATGTGTGGGATAATTGAGCTCATGGGCGTTCAACTGACGTGAAACATAAGCCACAACTTGACGTTCTTGCATAAGAATTGCACCTAGACCTTGTTGAGAAGCATCACAGAATATCTGGAAAGGTTTGGTAGTATCTGGGCCAACCAGAACTGGTGTAGAAGTGAGTTTAGTCTTCAGGAGATTGAAACTTTCATCACATTGTGGAGACCAAACGAACTTCTTGTCCTTCTTTGTGAGATCAGTGAGAGGTTTGGCAATCTTGGAGAAGTTTTGGACGAAACGACGGCAATAGCTAGCCAAACCAAGAAAACTTCTGACTTGCTTCACCGTCTTCGGAGGTTTCCAATCAACAATTGCCTTAACTTTTTCTGGATCAATGGCTATGCCCTTGGCAGAGATGACATGACCAAGGTAAGCAACTTCTGGAATCCAGAACTCACATTTGGAGAACTTGGCATACAGACGATGCTCGCGAAGTTTCATGAGAGTGAGACGAAGATGTTCTCCATGCTCTTCCTCGGATTTTGAGTAGACAAGAATATCATCAAGATATACCACAACGAACTTGTCGAGGTATTCATGGAAGACAGAATTCATGAGTCTAGAGAAGGTCGCCGGTGCATTGGTGAGACCAAAGGACATGACGGTGTATTCATATAGACCGTAGCGAGTGGTGAAAGCTGTCTTCGGAATATCTTCCTTTCTGATCTTTATTTGATGGTAACCCATCCTCAAGTCCAACTTGGAGAATATTGAGGCTCCAGCAAGTTGATCAAAAAGATCATCGATACGAGGAATTGGATACTTGTTTTTGATGGTTTTCTCGTTGAGAGGACGATAGTCAACCATGAGTCTCTTTGTTTGATCCTTCTTTGCAACGAACAGAGTTGGGCATCCCCAAGCCGAGGAACTAGGTTGAATGTAACCTTTCTCCATGTACATATCGATTTGCTCCTTCAACAACTTCAGTTCAGGAGGAGCTATCTTGTATGGATGCTTAGAGATTGGAGCAGTGCCTGGTTCAAGTTCGATGACGAACTCAACAGCTCTGTCAGGAGGCATTCCTGGCAGCTCTTCTGGAAAGACATCGGGGAAATCACAAACCACCGGAATAGTTTCAATAGATGGTAGAGGATTTGCATTGAGAGTGTAGAGTTGAGCAACTGGATTTTCAGCATGGAAGTAGACTATCTGGCCAGAAGGGTGTGTGATTTTGACAGACTTAGCAGGACAATCAATGACTGCTTTGTTGGCTACCAACCAATCCATCCCAAGGATGACATCAATATCTGAAGAGTGGAGAGCTATCAGAGATGCCTGGAATGGAAGGTTTCCAATTGTGATCTCGATGTTCTGGCTAACTTTATTGCTTTGCCAGCTAGATCCCGGTGATTTCACTAGGAAAGGGATAGACAACTGTTCGAAGTTTATTCCACTGTTGTTTGCAAAGCATTGAGAGATGAAAGAGTGTGAAGCACCAGAATCGAACAAGACTTTAGCACGAAACGATTTCACAAGAAGTGTGCCCATTACAACCTCTGGAGATTCTTCTGCTCCCTGGGCCTTGACATGGTTCACCTTCACAGTTCTCAAGACAGACTTGTTCTTGTTGCGGGGCCTAGGCGAAGGAGTGTGTACCATCACATGATTGACCTTAGAGGTAGGTAGTGATGGTAGCTTGTTCTGCGGGCACTTGTAGGAGTAGTGTCCTGATAGACCGCACTTGAAGCATGTACTAGCAGAACGAGGATCTGTTGGACTTGGCTGAGATGGAGCACCTCCTAAAGATACCACTGGGGTGGGAGGGAGGGCAAGAAATCCTGCCGGGCTTGGCAAGCAGATGGGCGGTGTTGGAGTGGTATATGGAACCCAAACTCTTCGTTTTTGTGGAGGCATGATAGCTTTTGAGAGACTAGCCTGTTCACGAGAGTGCTTACGAGATTCCTCAACCAATTTGCGCCCATGCTCTTCCTTTAGAGCGATGTTGATGAGGTCCTCAAAATTCTTGGCCTTGACGTTGGTGAGAGCATACTTGAGTTCCGGGTTGAGACCCCTGCGGAACTTTGCCATCTTTCTCGCTTCCGTTGAGATTTCATCTCCGGCGTACCGAGCTAGACGATTGAACTCTCTTTGGTATTCGAGAACGTCCAGATTGCCTTGTGTGAAAGAATAGAATTCCTCACGCATTTTCTCCATGAGCCCATCGGGAATGTGATGGCGCACGAAGGCTTGCTTGAAATCCTCCCATGTGATTGCCACACTAGAACCTCTCATTTCTTGGAAATTCTCCCACCAAGACATGGATTGTCCACGGAGAAGGTAGGTCACGTAAGGAACACAGTCCTCGTCAGCCACATGAGCTACCACAAGAGTACGGTCCATTTCACGGAGCCAGTCATCAGCATCCAATGGCTCGGAGGAGGTATCAAACGTGCGCGGATTGAGCTCAAGGAACTCCCGAATAGACACGCGGGCGTTGCCATTACTCCCAAGGTCTTGGTTCTGCTGCATCTGCTCTATAACTTGTGTCATCTGAGACAGCACTTTCCCCATCTCAGGTGGCAGTGTGGGTTCTTCGTCACCACTTTCCATCCTGAAGAGGATACCAAGATTAACACAGTAACCGGATAACAAAATCCAATATAAGTGCTTAAAAGGATTACTTCAGACGGTAAGAAGGTAGCATGGATCAAACATATACTACCCTCAACGTTCACCATAAATGGTTTGAGTACGAAAAGATAACTAAACATAACTAGGAATGGATACATCGGTACTCAGTGATGAGCATTGGAGTACACCTTGTGGTTAGGCGCCGGTAGAAGAAATGAAGTTGAAAACCACAACAAGATTCAATGGACGAAAGGTTCTTGAGAGAAACATGATATTGAAGCAACATCGGGAAACTCGCGACCAAAACTCCTAAGGTACTACGGAAGAACCCAGAACACGTGAAATCCTAACTTGAAAGTTTAGATGAGAAAGAGAAAACAACGTTGCACTTCCTTACCAGAAAAGGGAGGGTGGGTGGGGAAAGAAATAAAATGGCAGAATTCCTACTCTCACGTTTCATTTTTTCCTATATAGCTACAAAATAGTTTCTAGACTCAACTGCGACCAATAAAAGGGATCCTACAGGCAGACAGGCTCTGATACCATTTGTCGCACCCTGGTTTCTAGGGGATACTCATCGGGCCGAACTGGATAGCAGATGCTTGGATTAGGGGGCATGACTGCTCCCACGTCCCAGCTTCCTGGTAGGCCTGCGCTTATGCGCGACAACACAAGCCCTGCTATTCCATCGTCGATGTAAACTATCCACTAGAGACCATAGGCACTACTGTCGACGTACTTCATACCAATCACACATGGTACGTCAACAGCGTTAAACGGAATGATACCACAACATATCTCTAAGACACAAAAGATTGAAATAAGGTTGCAAATGGCCTTCACTAAGGCAGAGAATAACAAATACAATCATCCAGAGGACACATGTCCCAACATAGCATCATTACATCAGCGGAAGCAAACAAAGGGTCTGAGTACAGACAAATCCAAATAGGCTTAAGAAGCCGGCAATGAAAGGAAAACGGAGCCCATCCACGAAGTCGTCGGATCCTGCCCGGGTCCGCTATCTACTCGTCAACAGCGTCGTCGTGCTCCACGTAGTAGCCTCCATGGGGATCCTCGGAATCGTCGTCTGCGTAAACCACAGCCCCAAAGGGGTCAGTACATAAACGTACTGGCAAGCAAGACTCACAGTTCACCAAAGTATAACCCGTCAACACCAAGCACAGATGCCTTGGGTTCAACGGAAGAAAGGGGTTATAAAAGATGCGGCAACTGGCTGCTCTAACCAACTACAGAGTTACTACCACTTCCGGCTAACAGAAAGAAGATAAGATAGCGTATCGTAACCAACTACCAGCTAACCACCAAACAAACCCATCCTGGATCTCGCCCCTTATCCAAAGAAGCAATCCGAGGATAACTCACACAGGTGGATTAATGATGGTTCAGGTTATTGTGTCAATAAACCTATTACTAGTCAAGTTATTATAGTTAGGTGTAAATTGTCTGAGTACTTGTTAGCCAGTACTTTCACCAAGTCGTCACATAACCGCGGACAACACGGCTTCTCGAGAAGATTTATCCCTGCAGGGTGTGCTCCAGTACCCGTACACACTCAAGCCACCAACTAAAACTTAGGTGGACTCGACACGACTCGAACCATCACTACAGCCTGTCCTAGGAGCCACGGAGCTATAAGGTCCCAGCCACGCAGCCGAATACTCAGCGCAGGTGTGCAAAACTCCCGCAGGACACAACACCCCGGCACTACAGGCCTCGCCCTATATGTGTGCGTCATCATCATCATCAGTAACCATGGGAGCGACCCATTTATGCGTATGAGCCAAATGGAACACCCGAACTAAGTGTGGCTCTTCGGACAAACTGCAGATCAGATCAAAGCCGAGGGGGGTTCCATACCACCACCCGGATGCGGTGAGCACGCTCATCATGGATCAGTAGACAAGACCGTTTTCCTAATTAGGGTCGACACTAGCAGGCCTCAAAACCACGACGGGCCTCCTGCCGGTGCCTTAACATCAAATTATTATTATTACCCAAGCATTAACAGGTTGTTGTTTACACATCGAGCCCATAGGACATAATAGAAATAGTAACAGAAAGTAACGGGTAACAGACTCGAGCAGAAACAACCCTAAGCATGCTAGTAAGACACGGGCTCAAACAACGGGGTTATAGGAGTGGAGGTGAGGCAATATCAAGGTTAAGGGATTCATGGGATAAGTTCGTAACAGAAACAACTACTACTAAGGCTAGCAGAAAGAACAACGGAAAGTATCGGTAACCAATGTTGAAAGGAACACAGTGGTTCATGTGAGTGATAACTTGCCTGCAAACTCAGCAGCCTGGTACTGAGCTAAAATCCTCAGAAGGGGTGTCGTAAGATCGTCGGTCTCAACGTCGTCGTCTAATCGATAAGAAGCAAACAAACAATCGAAAAAGACGAACAATCAATACATGATATAATGCACAATCATGGGATGATGCATGACAAATTAATTGATGCATCAAAGGTGAATTGCTTGACAAGTAACAAATTTAAATGGACCCATATGCAGTTGAATTTCATATGGCAAAAGTCCATGATGCATTATTGAGGATTAATGAATTACACTTAAACATGTTGTTAAAGTGGATTAAATGCATGAGAGATGCTAGAAATAACAAGGGAAAGTAATTAGCTTCACTTGGATATTTTATTTGCTCAAATTGGAGTTATAAATAATTAATTATGGTCTTTGGCAATTAAAACAAAATAAAATCAGTACTGAAATTAGTGAGATTTTTAGTTTCTCAAAATGGTGTTATTATAGTACATTTGGATAGAGCATGAAATTCTGATTGGAAAACATGTATTACTTTTTGAATTCGGGATTAAAATGAATTAGTTATTAATTAAACAAGTTTAATTGAATCAATTGCAATTATAGAAAATGTTTGAATTTTATTTATTCAAAACAGTAAATAAAATTCATATTTGGGTAGAGCATTTAAAATGGAGTGATTTACATGTTTAAAGTTTTGCCATTGGAGTTTCCAAACAAAAGCTATTAAATTAACAAGTTTAGGCATATTTATAGTTGATAGAAATAACTATGGACCTAAAAAAAGAGTACAGGGACTTGCAAATAAATTGCAGGGACCTAGAGCAATTTGGACAGATCTGGACCTAGGAAAAAATAAGGAAGAAAAAAGATGGTTTTAAGTGGCAGGGGTGGGATTTGAACCCCTGCCCTGTGCTTGCTGTGCCAAGGGAACCCCTAAATGGGCTGCTGCTGGTCTATGGTTACAGGGAACATCCGCAAGTGGTTATGGTTCAAAAACCGGTACTGAAATTAATTCGGAAAAGACAGTAAAAATGTGGGGGGCTGGGGATTCGAACCCAGGAGCCCTCCTTGCGCGCGCGGGCGCTGTTGCCAGTGCGGCTGTTGCTTGTTTCGTGACAACACATGAGCGAGTGGGTGGATATGCTTCTGTAAGCGCTCAGATCTGAACATAACTGAAACGTGTGCGTGCAGGTGCGTACTGGACTCGACGGAGGCACAGCGAACGCCGGCCTGCTGCTCGCGGCGGCGCGCGCGTGTGGCTGGCGCTGCCGTGCGTGCGGTGGCCGTGCCGCCGTGTGGTGGCCGGGCTCGTGCGAGGCCACAAGGGCAGGGAGAGGAGAGGGACGAGGGGATGGCGGGCAGGCGTCTCACCTTTGCAGTCGACAGAGAAGCGGGGCGGCGAGAACTCGGATGGCGGTGGAGATTCCGGTGGCCTCGTCGGAAACCGAGGCCACGGGGAGGAATAGGGCGCCGCGCCGGTTCCGTTCCCGGCCCTAGCGCGGCCGGGCGGGCACCGTGGCGGCGGCGCCTCGCCGGAGAAGGAGGCGTTGGAGGAGTCCTTCGGTGGAGTTACAGGGAAAAAGAAAAACCAGAGGGAGGAAGAGAGGAAGAAGGAGAAGTGCGGCGCTAGAGGGAGAAGAGCGATTAGGGTTAGGAGGGGCTCGGCCTCGAGCAGGGATATATGGATGAGGAGGGGGGCATCGATCACCGTTCTCTCCTCTGTATGCGTACGTGGCCACCATGGATGGCCCTCCGTACCGTACGGAGGTAGGAGAAGGTCGACGTGGGGGGTATGGGCCAGGTGGAAGATGGGCTGGCCCCAGATGGGCTGTTTGCCCCTTTTTCCCTCTCCCTCTCTTTTAATTTTCCTGCTATTTTTATTTTTTGTAGATTTTGGGAAAGAGAGAAAAACAAGTGGTTTTGGGGGTTAGCAAAACTTTGGAATAAATTTTATATTGCTCTGTTTTGTAACAACACCTTAAAACAAACATTGTTTTCCAAAAATAAATTTAACGGATGTTATTGTTTTGGAAATTAAATGATTTTAAGCAATTTTTGGTATCAGAAGAATAAATGAACCTAAGCCAAAAATTTAAAGTTTTGATTCCAATTTTTAGTGGAACAATTTGTTTGTTTATTTTGTAGTTGTTATTTGAAACATGTAACATAACAAGTATGCATAAAGGTTTGAATTTTTGTTTGGAATTCATAAGAAAACAAATGGAAACAATTGAAATCAAATGCAAAACAATGCAAACAAAAATCAAATGCATATGATGACATGATGCAAAGCAATAATAAAACAAGAAACAAAACATTCTAGGGGGAGATTTCATACTTGGGATGTTACACCGGCAAGGCGTGCAAACATCAAGCACATTAAGCCTAAGTATTTCTCCTAAGTGTGCTACCCGACTAGGCGTGCAAACACCAAGCATATTAAGCCTAAGCAGTTCCGCTAAGTGTCCTACTCGGCAAGGCGTGCAAACATCAAGCACATTAAGCCTAAGTATTTCTCCTAAGTGTGCTACCCGACTAGGCGTGCAAACACCAAGCACATTAAGCCTAAGCAGTTCGGCTAAGTGTCCTACTCGGCAAGGCGTGCAAACATCAAGCACATTAAGCCTAAGTATTTCTCCTAAGTGTGCTACCCGACAAGGCATGCAAACAACAAGCACACTAAGCCTGAGCAGTTCCGCTGAACGCCCTACTCGGCGCGGAATACGAATGCTAGTCGCAGCAAGGAGAGGAAGCTATCTACTCGGATTGCATACGCAAGAAGCAGATTAAGAAGAACGTACCCGTGGAATCGGCTTCGTGCGGCTATATGGGATGAAGCCATACTGCCAGTTGTCTCGAAGGCCAGTGGTCAGGATGGACCGAGCGTAAGCGGCGACATCCGCGTTGCTGAGCCCGAAAGTAGTCGTCCGAGTACAGTCGCGCGGGCCGCCCATATAGCACATGGGGTGGGAGCGGCGTTGCAGAGGCAGCACGCGGTTGCGAATCCAGCAGGCGACTGGATCGTCGCTCTTGAGCCCTTCTCCAATCAGATGGGCGAGCCGTTCCTCCATCTGCACCAAGTTCCTGCTGTTGGACGGCTTGCTCTTCCAATTCTGCCCGGTAGGAGCTCGGTTGCTCCAAGGGGGCAGATTGATGCGGTCCTCGATCTTGGCCTCCTTCGTGGCGGGGATGTTCTTCACATACAAGAATTACTTCTGCCATTTGCGGACAGAATCCAGCCCCTTGATGCGAGGATGATTGGTGCCCGGGCGCTGCACCATCATGGCGCTGCCGGTCTCGGTTACCCGGCTGCTGGTGTCCGCGCCATCCTTCTTGCCCTGGCTCTGTTGGCGGAAGAAGAAGTACTTCGACCACGTCTCCGTCGTGGGGCGAACGCCGAGAAAGGCTTCGCACACCACGGCGTGGTAGGAGAGGAAGATGACTGCGTTAGGAGGAAGATGGTGCATTTGGAGACCATAATGATCTAGGAAAGAGCGGAGGAAATTGGAGGCAGGAAGGCCGAATCCCCGCGCGAAGTGCGCGAGGAAGACGACATGTTCGCCTTCCTGCGGTGACGGAACAAGCTCGCCGTCGGACGGCCGGCAGCGAACACCGGGAGGAACCCTCCGGGTGTTCACGAGCCACTGGCAGTCCTCCGCGGTGACGTCGGAGCCGGCCCAGCCGGCGCGAGCGCTGTCACCGCGAGCCATGGCAGCGAGTAGGAAGACTGGAGAAGATTGGAAGGAATTGGTGGAGTGGACGAGCCCGCGGCGGCGCAAAGATTTGCACGGCGGCGGAGAGCTCTGTGACGGCGGAGAATCGAGGAGACAGAAGGGGAAAATGAAGCGGAAGGAGAAGAGGAAGTTACCGAGGGGTATTTATACCGCACCTCGGGTTACCGTTACGATTCGCGGTAGTGGGATCAATTGTGGCAATAATCGTGCGACGTGGGGTCTGTGGCCGGTTGGAAACGCACACAGCGCGGAACGCGCGCGTAACGGCCGCATTAGATCCCACGACGAGATCGTGGGCGATTACTGCGCATGATGGGACATTACGAGGTCGTGGGCCCGCTCCGTGAAAACTGGGCGCGTGGCCTGTCAGGTCCTGGGCAGCGAGGCGTCGCGGTCCTGGATGCGTGACACGTGCCCAGTTGCAGCACGGAAAGCCGGATTGTGCTCTGCGCTGCAGAGATTCGATTGAAGAAATTCCCTAAGTCTTTTTACTCGGTTACAGAGAAGGAGGCTAGCTCTGTTCGGAAGAGAGGAAACTCAGGGCACTCTCCAAAGTGCTACTCGGAGGTTTTACTCGGCATATTGAGGTTCAAGGGCAAGGTTACCAAGCTTGGTTTTAAGCTGGCAGGGCCCAGTGAACGAGTTCGCAGGGCTCTACCAGCTTCGGGGACTGCTGTCGGGGGGTTACCCCCGAGTAGGGTAAAGGCAAGTGGTAAAGGCAACAATCAGAAGAGAAGTTTGGTCGAGTAGCCGCCTACCCGGTACTTGCTACCCGGTCGACTGCTACTCGGTCTCACAAAAAGATGACCAGAAGGAGATATCAAGCAAGATATATCTGTTCGAGTAGAAGAGTTGGCCCGAGTAAAACTGGCAGGAACCTACTCGGGCCAGAAGTCAAAGGAGCCGTTCTGACACAGGATCCCGCGTATCCCGGGTCCGTACTTGGCACTGTTCACAGCACTGTTCATCTGGGGACGGCATGCCTGACAGCGACAGTGTGTCAGCAGGGCGTCGCAGGATAGGGGGGACCTACTCTGTGTTTGCACAGTGATAACAGACTGGTTACTTGGTTTTTCCCAACGACTTTCTGCATCAGGACAAGCTTAGAAGCCAAAGCTGTCAGCGGGAACTCGGAAGAAGGACGGTGTGCACACAATGTCGACACTTGTTTGTATTTGGCTGTATCCGGCAGGGCACCGGGTATATAAGGTGCCCAGCCGCCTCCTGCGCGAGGCACGTTCACAAGGGAGCATTACGATAGCACCCGTAGAGATTCTTGACCTAATCCTACCCGGAGAGAGAAGAGTGGCTACTCGGTAGCAAGAACATTTGTACTGTGGCTACTCGGTGAGACACCAGAATACATAGAGAAAGGCAGGAGTAGGGGTTTTACCTCCTCACGAGGGCCCTGAACCTGGGTAGATCGTGTTGTTTGCAGTGTTTGATCTTCACCACACGCGTCTACTCGTCGCGTGATCCATCCCCGAGCACCTCCAGCATCCTTCGTCCCCACATCTTTAGCCATCCTATGGCATCTGCCGTGACACCACCACGACAGACACGTAGGATGCTCGACCTCGAGCACCACCTGAGGAAACCCAACTCCTCAAAGAAAATAGTACTCAGGACTCCACAGAGGCTCTTACAAGCACAGATGTACCTGATGTCCATAAAGTCAACACCAGACGATCTGTACGGAGAGATCCATGACGAGATACTGCAGGGGCTAAACATCGTGAGTGCGGAACTCGAAGAATGACCGGCCCCTCGAGCAGCAGCCATGCCCGCAGAAGCGATAATTGGTAAAGCGAAGGCCAAGCCATCTTGCGCGTCGCGCGACGAGGAGGACCCGAGGGACATGCACAGCAAGATCGCGCAAAACAAGGTGGACACACTGCGTAGAGAACGAGCCGCGGAAGACACGCGACCACAACACAACAGAACGCAAGCAGAGCACTCGAGACAGAACTCCCCCGATACAGACAAGGAGGAACTCCGTGGACCACCATGTTTCACCCGCGAGACGCCAGATTCGCCAGGCTCGAAAGCCAAAGAGATTCAAGCTAACAACCAAGACCCCCAAGGATGGTGTGGCGTCCAGGAGCCCGAGTATTGGTTAGATGAATACCTAACCACTGTTAGGTTCCAGAAGGGCAGCAGAACCACATCAATGCAGTACATACAACTTCATCTTGTGGGAACCACGAGGAACTAGTTGAAGAG
Source organism: Alopecurus myosuroides (assembly GCA_028641055.1). Classification (NCBI taxonomy): domain Eukaryota; kingdom Viridiplantae; phylum Streptophyta; class Magnoliopsida; order Poales; family Poaceae; genus Alopecurus; species Alopecurus myosuroides. Next base: position 284,021,786 of record CM054062.1, on the reverse strand, counting down.
TCGACTGATGCTGACGTGATCACACGCTCGTTAGGATCCCCCAAGCGGAAGGTATGATGTAGCCTAGAGTAAGTTTTCCCTTAGCATAGAACCAAAGTTTATCGAACCAGTAGGAATTCGTAGTATTGAAGAAGGTCGCTTGTATCAACGTCACCGTTTATCGATGTTGAACAAGCATGGAACCTGCACACAAGCACAAACTCTCTCTTTCTCCAACTTTCCGGAAGGTTGTCAATCTTCCGATCTTGGAAAACAATAAAAGTAAAAACGGGACAACAAAGAAACAATTATGAAAGTGCTTAAAAGAAGGTTTACAATATGAGGAAAATAGGACCGGGGGCCATAGGTTCACTAGTGGTGGCTCTCCAAAGAAAACAAACATGCTTGGTGAACAAATTACAACTAGGAAATTGACAAAACATGAACGTATAGCAATAATATTATGACGAGATAAAGTTCACGGGTTCTATCATTGTAGGCATTACGTCAAGGCATATGGACCGCTATCCACCATGCTTCCATATCTAAAAGTCCACCTCAAGAAAACTATCAAGCAAATCCCTTGGTATTAAGCTACATGAACAAAGTGATTGCTATGTGTGCAACGGACAAATGCATTAAGATCAATACGCAATGTAAGCAGTGGTTCCCATCTGTAGACAAGAGCATCGTTGCTTCCTCCCTAGTGGCAACAACACATCCTCTTCCCGCACGTTTCTGTCACTCGAGCGTGGGAAACAAGGACGCATGAACCCACTATCTAGCATATAAACCCTCTTTTGGAGGTGAAAACAACTACGTGACCAGTGTAATCATAAACACCGGAGAGCATTGCAAGACAAGATAAAAAATTTATAAAAATATAAGTGAAGCATCTCAGATTTGCATGAACAAATAATCATAATCTCATGGTTCATCGAATCCCGGCAAATACAACATGCACAATTACATAACGATGGTCTCGATAATGTGAGGCATCTCATGAGACTCTAAACATGAAGGCATAGGGGAGAGAACAACCATGTAGCTACTTCTATGGACTCGTAGTCCCGAGATGAACTACTCATATATTTGTCCGGAGGCGATCATGGCGATGTAGAGGCCTCCAAAGACGACCCCCCTCCCAGGCAGGGTGCCGGAGCATGACTCTAGAAGCCCTAGATTTGAATTTCGAGGTGAGGACGCCTCTTTGTATGTTTCATGGAGCATAACTCCGTCCCCAGTGACTTTAGGGTTTAGGGAAATTTATAAGCGAAGAGGGGACGTGAGGCGGTGCTGGGAGCCCCGAGGGCCCCCCCGGGCGCGGCCTAGGGGGTGCGCCTAGCAGGCGCCTGTTGGCCCCGTGGCTCCCCTCTGACTCCCCTTTGGGCTCCGTCTTTGTTTCGGGTAAAAATTGATCTGCGTGGATTTTCATCCCTTTCCGAGAATATTTCCTTCAAAACTTTTCTGAAATGGAAAAACAACAACTAGCCTGGACAGGTTAGTCTGTGAAAACATCCGGAAACGAAGGAAAACGAAAGAAAACACGTGGGAAACAAAAGGTATTAGGTAGAAAATAAGCATGGAGAATCAAAAATTATATATAGGTTTGCAACATATCAGCATTCCCAAGCTTAACTCATGCTCGTCCGCGAGTAGGTAAGTGATAATAAAATAATTTTTGAGGTGACATGAAGCCAACACAAATCTTGATCAGTGTTATGTAAAAGCATTGCAAAGCTGAGATCAAAGTACTTTAACAAAAGTATGATAAATATTATTTCAGCTAATGTAAACTTAGCAACCATGTTGCTCATGAAAACAAACACAAACAAAAGAAAATGAATACTGAAACATTGAAAGTGATACGTTTGTTTCAATCATAAAGAAAAACATAATAAAGTGGTATCTAACTAGTCCTTCGTGTGGTAGCAAAACATAAATGCCATGACACCTTCTAAGTTTAGATGGTGACTAGATACAAATAATTTGAGAGCAAGCAATACCACAAATCACGAGTTAATCAATAATAAATTTTGGGACTATGCACATTATACTCAGAATGACAACTATGCTCTCTTAGCTGGTGCATAAAGTAAGAAGATGAAGATTCAACATAAAACTAAAAGAAAGGCCCTTCGCAGAGGGAAGCAGGGATTACTCATGTGCTAGAGCTTTTTGTTTGATAAAACGGAGATATTGAAAACAATTTTGAGAGAAGTGTATGTCTATGTCAACAAATGGTAATGAATTTTTTTTCATAATCCATGTCAAGCAAAGTGTTTAGAATTTTGAGAGCGGTTTTCGTGGTTTATTAATTTGGCACTTCCCCCACCTTTCTTTCATAAACCAGGGCTAGCCATGTTCACGAGTACCCACCAGCTTTCATCAAACCATGGGGTGCCTTTTTGTTATTATTTGGCACCAGCTCTCTTCAAATTTAAATGAGCATAGATTCCATACTCATCGGGTGAAAGAAGGCAGAATAAATTTGCTTGACACAAACCATAATAAGCTTTAAACTAATTCCTCATGAGCTAAAACAAGAACACAAAAGAGGTTATAACTTTGAAGGTTTAAAGGTAGCATACGAGAAATTTACTTGGAGTGGCGGTTAAATACCACATATAGGTAGATATGGTGGACACATTTGGCATACTTTGTTTTTTTGGGAGTTGGATGCACGAGTAGAGCTCATACTCAGTACAGGTGTAGGCTAGCAAAAGAATGGGCGTTACTAACTAAGAGACCAATAATGGCCATAATCATGCATATCGACAAAATATCATTAATCAAAGCATGGAGTGATATTACAAGTCAAAAACTAAATGATCATCAAGGCTAGAAGAGACTTTGTTTGTAGTCATAACATGGTGTGAGCATGCGCTAAGTCAATCTAGATAAAGCATTCAAAGGAGAAATACCACAATACCATGCTTTAATATGAGAGAACAACACATGATAAAATTCAATGGCACATTAAGAACTCTTAGCTATTTGAGACTAGTCATGATACATCCTAAATAACTAAGAACACAATTAAAGTAACATCAAACATGACATTCCAAAGCCTATGCCACAGTCAAAACAAGCTTCCTATTGCACCACTATAAGCATGAAACAATTTACTCTTCTCCAACACCAATCAACTTATTCGAAACAACTCCCAAAGCAAATAATCATCAAATACCAGAGAGCTAACCAAATATAAATAAATAAAACCAACAAGCTCTGAACAAAATCTGAGTGAAAAACAAGAGCTAAACGCGGTACTAGCAAAAATTGAACACTCACAGAACAATAAGAGTGAAAACTAGAGTGTTCTAGGCAATGAAAATGGAGCTTACCTCTCCCAAAATAAAAGTTCTAGGATCGAACCAAAAACTATAGCAAAAAAAAAAAAAAAACTTAAAGAAAAATAAAATGATGCTCCAAGAATAACACATATCATGTGAAGCAATAAAATATAGTGTTTTCAAAGAAACCTGATATTTTTGTTGATGAAGAAGAGGTTGCCTTGGGAATCCCAAACAATGACGCTTGTAATTATTGTATATGTCTTGGGGTTACATGGGCATCCCAAATCTTGAGATTTTGTCCATCCTTCATCTCATCACATCATACTTCTCTCCCTGCACTTGAAAACTTCCTTCACCTGAAACTTCTCACAATCTTCATTAGCAACGTTATTGTAATCAAAATAATAAATTCACTTGGTTCAGTTTCAACACAAGTAACACACTTAAATTAAAACATTAGCTACCTTCACAATTTATTTTAAAGTTATCACTCTCAAAAGAACACCAAAAGAAAGAGATTAAGACGCAAATGCAAATATTGGCAGAAATCTGCCAAAACGAAACACACGGTAAAGAAGAATTTTTTCAAAAATCTTATATTGCTAAAATTAAAAAGTGGAAAACTAACTAAAGTTAGATAACAACCCGGGTCATGTGTTTCTTATTTTTCAAAGCAATCCGACTTTCTGGCTAAGAGATATGAATTTTTTGGTAATAGCCCAGAAATCTGTGAGAACAACAATTTCCCCAAATCAAACTACCTCTCAATTAAAGGTTACTCTTGGCACAAAAATGAAATAAAAAAGATAAGGAGTGGTTTCTACAGAGGTAAAAACTTCCAAAATCGAAAAATAACAAAATAAACCAGAAGAAAATAAAAGGGTAATGAAGGAAAACAAAAGTGGGTTGCCTCCCACAGACGCTTTTCTTTAACGCCTTTTAGCTAGGCATGAAGAACGAATCAAGTATTATCAGTAGAATCATGAGCAGTCCTCACAAGGTACTCAAATGGCAACTTCATTCTATTTATAGGGAAATGTTCCATGTACTTTTTAAGGGGAAACTGAAATCTTATAATTCACTCTTTCATATCAATAATGCACCAACGGTACGAATAAAAGGTCTCCCAAAAATGATAGGACAAGAAGCATTGCATTCAATACGCAAAACAAGAAAATCAGCAGGGACATAATTATCATTAGAAATAATACAACATTAATTCTTCCCAAAGGTCTTTTAATATGCACTCCCAAAATACTCCCATCCAATGGTTTCAAATCAAGCATATCATATAAACTTTTAGGCATAATAGAAGAACTTGCACCATGATCACACAAATCACTAAAATAAAAATCATTCACTCTTATTCTAATGGTGGGACCCCAACTATCTTGTAACTTTCAAGGAATAGAGGCTTCAAGTTTGAGCCTTTCTTCTCTAGCTTCCATGAGAGCATTAGTGATATGTTTAGTGAAAGCAATATACATCTTACTAGCACTAGGATCTGTAGCTAACTTTTGTAAGAAATTTATAACATCAGAGATGGCTCAATTATAAAATCAAGTTTATCATGCTAAAACATGGAGGGAAAATTTTCTCCTAAATTCATATTATCCCCAATCCCACTTTCAACAATTTTCTCACTAGAAATATTTTTAATCTCCAAACTTTTGGGACTCCTTCTACCTAAAGTCATGACCTCTCCAATCCAATTTGTTTTGACATCAACATGTTTAGAAACATTAGTATACTCATTAGTAATGAAAGTTTTAACTTCTTCAAAGGGTTGGATGGTATAAATTTTAACAAGCTCACTTTTAGTAGTTTTTCAGCAATTTCAGCTTCTCTTTCTCTTCTAACACGTATTTGAGCTAACGTTATCGTGTTCTCATTTATTTGAACTTGTATAGCATTTATAGGTTCATTTTTCTTGTCCTCAAGAGGTGTATTCCTAATTTTTAAAATCTCTACATCATGAGCAAGACTATCAACTTTCAGCACAAGATTATCTAGTTTTGCAAGCCTTTCATCAACAATTTTATTAAAATATTTTTATGTAGTGATAAATTCTTTAAGAATGTTCTCAAGATCAGAGGTGGAACTTTTAGGATTGTTATAAGAATTTACATAAGAATTCCCATATAAATTACCATTATTATTAGAATATGGCCTATAGTTGTTACCACCAAAGTTATTCTTGTAAGCAATGTTGTTGAAGTTGTTTCTAGCAATAAAATTCACATCAATTTGATAATTCTCATTAGCAACCATAGAGTTAAATGGAACATTATTAGGATCTATTGGCACTTATTTAGCTAGCAAAGAATCAAGCATATCAATTTTATCACTCAAAGAAGAGACCTCCTCAACAGAATTTACCTTTTTACCTGTTGGAGCCCTTTATGTGTGTCATTGGGAACAGTTTGTCATTAGATCATCTAATAACTTGTTTGATGATCCTAAGGTGAGGTTCATGAAGGTTCCTCTCGCAGCTGAATCCAATAAATTCCTTGAAGAAAAATTAAATCCTGCATAAAAGGTTTGGACAACCATTGTCGAATACCCCGACTCGACATATCCCTCAGATTGCATACTAGGGGTTTGAGAGTAGGAAACAGTTGGACGTTGGTGATCTCGTCGGCTAGCAGAGGCCACGATTTACCCAGGTTCGGGGCCCTCGAGGAGGTAAAACCCTTACTCCTGCTTGTCTAGATTATATTGATGTGTGTTTACAATGGCAGATACCTTAGTCGAGAGATGGGATCTCGAGAGAGGCACCACCTACGGTGGGAGAAAATGAATAGATGCCCTCCCGGGTGGTTCTCCCAGCCTTTATATAGGATACTGGGTCTCGAATCCTTACCCGGATAGGTTTGCAAACCCTAACCCTAGTCGGTTGATCTCCCAGTCCTTGACATGCAAGTCTTGTGAGTGGGTTGTAGTTGGGCCTTCTAGAAGGTTGGGTAGTTCCTTGTATTGGGCCCTTGCACCTTAGCCTAGACCGGATAGGCCCATTAGGAAGTATCCCTATGTTAGTAGCCCCCCGAGTGTTTATTCGACTATGAAGAGATGGGTAAGCACTCAAAGCTTGTTGGGTTCTAGCGGCTGAACAACCTAAAATTCCTAAAGGATGTGTAAATCCCGTGTGAAGAGGGCTCGAGTGTCGAGCTGATGAGTATGCTATGTATTAGCTTTTTGGAGAAGGATGCCGCGCAGTCGCTTGGTTCACTCGACGGATCGGGACCAATTAATCGCACTTGGGAAAAAACAGTTCTAGCCTACGCAGACTCAAGTCCTCCGGCTCGAATCCGGATAGGTGATCGTTGCGACTCGGGCCGCGGAGGTCTTATTGAGTAGAACTTAACCTTTAAAAGGGGTACTTGGCACGTCCGCTAGGATTTTTCATCATGCCGCTGGCACGGAAAATTACCGGGTGACGCAGCATGAGTGCGATTCGGGCCCAAAAGACGGATCCTTGGGTCTTACCTGCGCGTTCGTAAAACGCGGCCTCCAGGTGTGCCGCGATGGCTATACAACCTGGGATTTGAGAATGATGTGAGATGTGTTTGTACATCGGAGTCACGACTTTTTTTGGAGCGGAAGTACACTCGCAATTATGCGTCGAGGGACTAGCGAGTCCCGTTTCATTCTATAGAAAAGCAGCGAGTTCCACTGTTTTTTGTAATATCCGAGTGAAGCGAGCTTTTCCTTCTGGACTTGTATGAAAGCGATTTCGTGTATTAGCATTTTGATGATGTCATGACGCATGCCTCCGCTCCCGATGGGACGTGACGTAGTGTGACAGGACGTGGTGGGCCCGCCATGCAGCTTTTTGACCGGAAACTGGCCGTCGTGTGCCGATTTTACTGCGTAGTGCGCATTTAATCGTGCAGGGCAACCGCCCCTCGGCGTTCCATCTTCACGCGGCGCGTGGCAACCGGGATTGCCTCCACGTGCCCCTCCTCGGAGAAGATCAATGGCCCGAGATGACCTGGCCGTGGTATAAAATGGGGCCTATGAGGAAAGTTAAGTTTACCCTTTGCCTTTTCCCATCTTCTTCCCCAGCGCCTCCTCTCCACCTTCTACCCCTTGCAGAGACCTCCATGGCCGGTGGCGGAAGAAGCAAACGTGTCGCGCCAGCGGCGTCGACCAAGAGCGGGAGCGTTGCCTCGTCCGCTTCTCTGAAGAAGACCGACAAATGGCGCTCCTCCAACATAAGGAAGAAAAGCATCTCTCAAATACAGAGGGAGGGCTTGATTCCTCTGGAAGACACGAACCGCGTGCGCCAGCCCGGGAAGGAGGAAGATGTCCCGAGCCCCAGAGGCGATGAGCACATCGCGTTCTCGGAGCACATCGCACGAGGTTTGTCCTTCCCCCTTCATCCATTCCCCCACGGGTTGTTGTACATTTACTGCATTCAACTCCATGACCTCCCGCCGAACGGGGTGCAACACATTTCGTGCTTCATCGTGTTGTGCGAGTGCTTCCTCGGCATTCGCCCGCACTGGTGGTTGTGGAGGAAAATCTTCTCGGTGAAGATTCACCGAGAGAAAGCCCCCGCGGGTGAGAAGAGACCTAGGGAGCCGCTGGCGACTGGTGGCTTCGGAATCTAGACCAACATCGATTTCCTTACTTCGAGATGAAGTTCACCGAGTCGGCGCAGGGATGGCGGAGGAAGTGGTTCCACGTCCACGACACCGACGTGAACGGCGTGCATGAATTCAAACCTTTCGCCACTTTGAGGAGGAGGAAATCATGGAGCCATCCCATGTCAGCCGAGGAAGTCAAGGCCACGGCGCCCCTCGTGGAGCAAGTCGCAGAACTTTGCATGAAGGACAACGGGCCCTGGATCAACAGGGTGCACCTGGCGAGTGTCTTCTTACTCTAGAGGGTGCAGACGCTACAAAATCGCCCCAACACCCTGTGGGGGTACTTGGGTCTTTCTGATCCGAGCCGCACTCGCGATGATGATCTCTCGAAGGACGAGTTCGAGACGAAGCTTTGTGGCATCACCAGCCTCAAGAAAGGAGAAAAGTTCACTGCTGTCCCATCGTAGCCTTCAATTACAAACATCCTCCGGCTATAGTGAGTCTTTTGTTTTCTCTTCATATTGTTCCATGGCCCCCACAAGGCCATGGAGACGCACCCTCGAGGGGATCCCATGACACCACGGTAAAAACAACGCTAGGACCTCTCTCCGTGAGGGTCTCATGGAGCTCTCGCCAGCCGGACCACAAGGCTGCAAGAGCTTCTACCCACACAAGTGGGAGCCTCGCTCCGGCGGGGCAATCTTCTGTTACTCGAGGGCGCCACAAGGTCATTAAATCCTCGAGCTGTGCACCTGAGATCGCGCGAGTCTCATCCCCATGACGGTGGGAGTCCCATGTCCGCACGAGACGTCAAGTGCTTCTTGGGGGACCACAGGGTCATGACATCCCCAAGCGTTTTGTAAGAGAACAATGCCTCAACCTAGCAGTAAAATCTTGTTGCTTTCACAAAGCAATCTCCCCTTGCATGTCGGCATGCCTGCATCTTGCATCCAACAAAACATCACGTGCACTCATCCACGCATGCATTCTTCCTCTCTTCAGAGAGGCGCGCGAAGGCCTTTTTCCTCTCGAAAGCATCCTACGAGCGGGGGCTAGAACAGCGTACGTGAGCGGGTCGCTACCGCACACAAACACTTCGCCAAGTCCCTCGGCTCTTATCCTCGCGAGATGCTCACGAAGGAACAACCAAGCGCGCACCTCTCCAGAGGCACAAACTGCAGGTAATGGTGGCAACCTCTCTCCAAGGAACAAGCAAGTAGCACACAAACTCCCGCACAAAGCTCAAAGAGGATCCTCCGCAAGGAGCAGCTGGAGGATCACCACGAAGGACATAAATAGAACATCTCGAAGGACACCATCACAAAAAGAGCTAAGTATCACCATATGGAAGTACCAGTAAAATGAAACTCAAACAAAACAAAGTTTCCATCAAACAAAAGCTTCACCTACTGCCTATTTACATGCACAGGAGAACAGTCACGCGACATCCTCAGCACCATCATTAGATCCTCCCGCTTCATCAGCGCTAGGGGGATCGGTGAAGATGGACTGGACAGCGGGCCGAACTTCTCGACGAAGGCATTCACCACCTCGCGCACCTTATCTCGGAGGGACTCCCGAAGACGGTGCGGGATAGGCGCGGAGAGAGTATCAAAGTTGAAGAGGGGGTTGGCAAGCTGAAGATGGGAGAAGGCATGGTTGACCGCCACCAAAAGGAGCTGGAGGTTCTCCTTGTTCAAGACTTGGTCTAGATCATGGACCTCCTCCTCGAGTATCTTGATGAATTGCGAGAAGTAATTGACGCAACCGGTGCCGATGTACTCGAGGGGGCGAGCTGGCGTCTTGATGTGCAGGCGATCGACGGCGGTGTTACTGCGGCTCACCGCCTCACGAAACAACGCGTGGAATTGGCGCCGCAACTCAAGAGCCTGCTGAGCAGAGGCGCGGCGCTCCTCTCCGGCTGCTACGAGTGGAGCGATCTGCTCCTGTAGGGCGAGAAGGTCCGCCTGGTGCTTCGCGGCTTCCTTGGCGTGCAAGTCCTTGGCCTACCTCTCTTCATCACGCCTCCGGCGGATCTTCTCCAAATCCACCTCCAGCTCCCTCACTTTCTTCTCAAGCTCTTTCTTCCGCTTGCAAAGCTTGGCTTCCAAGTCCTTGGTCTTCCGACCAAACTCCCTCTAGAGTTCGTTGGGGATGGCGGCGCGACCTGCCTCGACCTCCCTCTCGATGCCCCGTTCCCGATCTGCCCTTGCCCGGGCAAGGCAGACATTGCTCGCGGCGACCTTCTCTAGGGTGCGAGTCTCGATCTACCGCACCTCCGCCTCAAGGGAGTCAAGGCGCTCGCACTCGAGGCTGAGCTCGATCTCAGCACAGACAGTCGCTCCTCCCTCTTGACAAGGTCGCCCCCTCAGCCTCGCTGAACGCGGCCTCCTTGGAGGCAAGCCCCTCCTCCTTCTCCCGGCAAAGACGAAGCCACTGCTCCACCTCCAGCAAGTGCTGGTTTCGCTCCAGGCAGAGCTCTTCCTGGCCATCTCGTGCAATCACCAGGACAAGCTGGGCCTCCTTCAGCGCCTTGGAGGTGTCCTCGCGCTCGCACTCTGCCTCTGCCAGGATCGCGCACCTCGCTGCAGCCGCCGCCTCCTCGTGCGCCAGGCTGGCCATGACTGCCTCCTGAAGCTTGCCACCTAGGGCCTCAAGGCGCCCCAGCTCGGTGGACATGACCACCACTTGGGAAGAGGCCTGTGCAGCAACGATGTCGCGGATCTGCCTAGACAGATCCTCCACGAGGGAGCCGAGACCAGGACCCAGATCGGCGGGCGCGGTGATCAGCCCCAAACCCCAATGTTCGGGGGACGCCGAGCCCGTCTCCGGTGTTGCCTCTACTTCAACCACGGCAGGCGCCACGCCTATGTCCAGGACAACCTCTATGTCGACTTTGGCTTCCCCCGTACCTAGCACGACGGCAGCATCACCCTCGATGTTGGGGGTTGAAGGGGTCGACGAGGCCTCCTCTGCGAACACCTTCGGCAGGACCCTGGCCGGAGGCACATCCTCGATAAGGACCTCAACCACGGCCGCCTCCATTGGGGGGTGGATCCTTCCGAGGCACCACACGGGCGCCAGGAAACGGCTCGCTGGAGACATTGTCGGTCCTATCACTGCCACGAACAATGACCACTCATCAAAGCATAAACCAGGGAAGCAGAAGGAAGAACCGGCGGAGAGATCTCTTACCCTCTGTTGAAGCGCCACACTCTGGGGCGGCACCGGCGTGACGAAGGTCGCATAACTGGGGGCTTCTCAGCCGCGATGCGAGGACGATGGACCATAGTCTATTTGCGGCCTCTTCACCAGGCGGCAATCGCTGAGTACCTCGGTGGTGCTCTCACCATCGTCTGGGGGGGGGGGCTGCCGCGGAGTGCTACCGCCATCATCTTCCCCATCAGAGGACATCACCAACCGACGATGCTTCCGCAAGGGGGATACATCGACTGCGGAGGCGTGAGGAGAAGGAGGGCCCCTGGCGCTCTCCTCGACGAAATCCAGGGCGTACGGATTATCTCCGCGCGACTCCGTCCCCTCGGCGAGAGGGCCCCACCGGTCGGAGGACGACACCATCTCCAAGATTGCCTTCCTACCCGCCGCCGGAACATCGTTGAGAGGAACCAAGCCGAGGGAAGTCTCGTTGGCCAGTCATAGTAAAGAAGCGCCCTGAGCGCCATGGAGGTAGTCTGAAGGCTGGTGAAGTGACGATCCAGACGCATTGTGTCGTTGGGGCCCGAGTAGAGCCACAAGGGCCTCCCATGACACTGCAAGGGGATGAGGCGTCTTTGCACCATCTCCGAAACAATAATATCGAAGGTGAGGCTGGCGTTGTGAATATCATGGATGAGCTCCATCAGGGGTTGAAGGTTATCGCCTGAGAGCTCCTCCGACCGCAACCCCGAGTGGTGCACGAGCGGGGACGAAGGGAACTCCATCAGGTCGCAAGCTTCCCGGGCCTCGACATACACCCACGACGAGCGAAAATTGGGGGTCTTAGGAAGGCTCTCCATCTGGGGAACGTGCCCCCCAGACCAGTTCCTAGGAGGAAGGAGAGGTCCCCAATTCCCGGCTCCACCTGGTTCTCTTGCAGGTCGAAGAAACAGCAAAAGAGGGCCATAGAGGGCCTCACGCCCAGGAAGGCCTCACAGTAGAAAGCAAAGGCAGAAAGAATCAAGGTGGAACCAGGGGAAAGATGGAGGACGTGGTTGCGGTAGTGGCTGAGGATGGCGTAGAAGAAGGAGGAATCACCCCCGCTATCACCGACTGGAAGAAGATCGGGTACATCATCGGGGAGAGGTCGTCAAGGTCGGCGGTACCTGCGAGGAGAACAGTAGCGTTGTGCTCGTTGGAAGAGTGCGCCGTCATGCGACGAGCGTTCTTCATCTTGCCTTCATCGACGACGCAGGGCTCGACCACCAGAGTCATGGTGCCCTGGTGGAGAGTGGCGGTGAGTTGTTGGAAAAAACGGAGGGGAACCGCTCCAGCCCGAGGAAGAGAAAAGGAAGAGGAGGAGGCAAGCAGAAGTCAAGGGGGAGGTCGCGGTGTGGTTCCCTAAAACCACCACAGACTGCTGAGCTGCGGCGTGGGGAGCCGTTGTCCCCATGTCCAATCGGTCATGGGATGTGGTGCGCGAACCGTCACGCCACGTGCCATGCGTCGGGCAGACAGTGGTGGCCCCGCGCCTTCTCGTATCCTGCAGACACGTGTGCCCTGCGGGCTACTGTGGGGCCTTTGGATACCGGTGTACCCCGGCTCGTCAGCTGCTGCCGGCCCAACAAGCATCTCTCGAAGGCCGTCAGGCGGCTAGGGTCCTGAAGAGGTTTGCCGCTCCTCTCTCGGGCTCCCTGGGGACCGCCGACGATAGGGGTTGGCATACATTCCTTTCGGGAGGGGCTCGACCTCGCTCCTCTCGAAGGGACTCGCCTACCAGGAGGGGGACAAGGCATGTGCGGCTGACGGTCGCGCATCCGTGTGGTGCCAGAGGCCATGCATGCGCACAGAACCTCTTTGTCCCCAGTTTCCATTTTGGTGTATAAAGGCCAGAGGGGCAACTGCGGCGGCCAAAGGGGTTCCGAAAGACTGCCTCTTTGGTGCAAGAAGACCAAGGCAACGCTACAAGACAAAGGCAACGTCACCGGGCTCCCCCACCGTGACACCATGGACGGTGGAGCTGTCCCCCAGCGACAAGGACCGCGTAGGAGGCGCGGGAGTACGTGGTGCTCCTCCCTTTGGCACCTTGTGGTAACCCTTTCCCGCCAAGTGAGCGGGAAAGAGATCCAAATCCAGTAGAAGAAGGGAACCACCGGCCCTTGGACAAGGGGAGCTCGATTCCTCATAGAGTCCAAGTAGTCTGTTCCGAGCACAAGCTCGCCTTTGTACTGTAACCAACGTGGTGCAATCCATCAGACAAGCGGGAGTAGAATTTTACACCACACTGGTGGCCTGAACCTGAGTAAACTCTCTGTGTCGCCATTGTTGTCGTGCTCAAGCTTCCCTCTCGAAGCCTCGTCTTGAAGCGAAGGAAACGCGTTTATCTCCCAGTGTTCGAACCTTTGAGAGCTATCCTTCCCAGGACAGACTAGCTCTCTCCGACAGTATAGAGTCTTGGAGAACAATAAAAGTAAAAATAGGACAGCAAGAAAACGATTATGAAAGTGCTTAAAAAGGTTTGTGGTTCCTCCTTTCAGCCCACCTCGTTTTGTCGGGGTTCCCTCCGTGCTGAGTATTGGGCCATAATGCAATTTTCTTGTAAGAATTTTGCAAACGGTCGAGATTTTGGCCATAAGAAGTATGTCTGCCGTAGTATTCGCCACCACGATCAGATCTCACAACCTCAATTCTTTTATCACATTGATTTTCATCCTTAGCTTTGAAAATCTTGAACTTGTCCAATGCCTCTGATATTTCTTCAGTGGGATAAATATATCCATAACGGGAGAAATAATCGGTGAATGTTATGAATGTGAATTAAAACCATCCACCGTCCTCACATTAATCGGACCACATATATCCGTATGGATTATTTCCAAAACTCCCGTGCTTCGGTTTGCACCTTTCTTAATTTTCTTGGCATAGCCCATCTCATTTCGGCTGAAAAGTCGGGAACCGTCGGATGACGATCCGACGGCCGAGAGCATGAGCGCGTGGGACAAGGGCACCGCGTCGCCGCCGCCCCAGGTAACCTTATCCTCCTCTCTGCCTCCCGTGACACGCGTACGCCAAGCGAGGAAAACGACGGCGGCGCTGAGCACCGCACGTGGAGGAGAAGACCCTGGCGTCGTCCAGGCCCTCTCGCCAGAGTTGTGTGTAGCTTTGGCCAACGCGCAGCTCCATCGAGCAGCTCTGTGCAGCTCCCCTTTAATCGACGGAACCGTGCCCGTGTGGGCGTCCCCACGGTGGCGAAGACAACCAGCGCTATTCCCGGCACTGCAGTGGGCCTCCACGGCGACAAGTGCACGAGGGGGAACCGCCACATTCCGGCGTGACGGACGACGAGGTCGCCGGTGCAAAACCGAGCTCACATGCCTACATCAGAAGGTGGCTTTGACGCCACTGTGGCCAACAACGGTGACAAGCCCATTAGGTATGTGTCTGCCGCCCTTAATTCAATTTGGGGACACAAATTTGGGGATTTCATCTTATTAGGGTTTCAGATAGGGAAAACCATGAACTAGGGTTTCGTTTAAATTGGGGATTTCATATGAAACGTGAAATGTTGCATCAATCCCTCATCATCATCATTCAAAATCAAACCCTAGCTTCCCTTTAGAACGTTTGGGCTTGAACTTATAGAAAACAGGGCCTAGGCTTAATCTCTTAGCTTAAACATACAGATCAAGCATGAACCGAGCTTGTTGAGCTCAAGCTTGCAGCTAGTGGCTATGATACCATTGTTGTTAACCTCCAGGATCAACTAGCCCAAAACTTGAGCCACTGAAATCGATAAGATGATCATACCTTGATCTGTAGACGATGTAGCCATCTGCTTTCCTTGGCCTTGATCAACTCCCTGCTTGCTCCTTGCCACCAACACCTTGGGATGATGATGTTTGAGCTCCTTCCCGGTGCTTGCAGTGCATGCTTGATGAGTAGCCTCGAGAGAGAAGCTGCGGGTGAAGTGGATGCCGGTGAAGCGGGTCACACCCCAGAGCGAAATCTTTGCCATCCAAAACACACAACACATTTATACCAACATGGTATGGCACCCCCTAACTTGTGTTGGGATCCATACGCTCCGGAGCCCCCCTCCGGTGAAACCCTAGACCCGCTGGAGAAATACCGGACTTATACGGATACACGCGGTAACGGCGTCGAAAGGGGGTAGCAATGTGGAACTAGTTGCTTGGTTGTGTTAGGGTAGCCCAAGGGAACACAAAACAAAAAGGTAGAACCCAATTCTTCGGAAGATTCACGATGTTTCGTCCGATATAGGAGTTTCAGCCTATAAGCGCATGTAAACTCACAGGAGAGAAGTGGATGCCGGTGAAGCGGGTCACACCCCGGAGTGAAATCTTTGCCATCCTCAACACACAACACACCTATACCAACATGGTATGGCACCCCCTAGCTTGTGTTGGGATCCAGACGCTCCGGAGCCCCCCTCCGGTGAAACCCTAGACCCGCTGGAGAAATACCGGACTTGGATACACGCGGTAACATCGTCAAAAGGGGGTAGCAATGTGGAACTAGTTGCTTGGTTGTGTTAGGATAGCCCATAGGAACACAAAACAAAAAGGTAGAACCCACCTCTTCAATCAAGTTTTCTTAGACTTAGACGGACAAAGCAAGAACCGCATAGCGAGTATTCATTTTACCTTCTAGGGATAAATCGGTTGTACCTGAAAGAAGATCCAGAAATGGAAAAATTTCATACAAAAATATCTTAATCGTTTATACCTGACAAAACATTTAAAATGGGAAAACTGTCATACACATATATACAATCAACAGAGAAAGAACAAAAATGGATATAAATAAACATACGATTGTTTCACAAAATTTACCTGGTAACTTGGCATAACCAGGCAAATATCTTCTCATTAGGTGCGCCAAGTATTCTAAAAATCTACAAGAAAAGTAGCTTCACCATGACATATCAAGCAGCCAAAGTGAAGAGTTAATTACTAAAATTTGTAGAATCATGGGCCTTGCTCTTTGAGGTACTCCAAAAGGTGGGGTTCGGCCCGAGGTTCAGGAATTGGGTGGCAATCCTCCTTGCCACTGCAAACACGAGGGTGTTGTTGAATGGCGAACCGGGCCCCCCCATTTGGCATCATAGGGGCTTGCGACAGGGGGACCCCCTTTCGCCACAACTCTTTGTGCTGGTCATCAAGACCATGAACCTTCAGCTGGCTAAGGCCGCGGATGTGGGTGTTCTCAGGAGGGTGGCACGCCAAGATCTCACCACAACGATCTCGCTGTACGCAGACGACGTGGTCATTTTTTGCCACCCAGATGAGGGTGAGCTAGGTGCGGTTCGTGACATCCTTTCGCTCTTCGGAGAGGCCTCGGGTTTGAGAACTAACTTCACCAAGTGCTTAGTGTCCCCTATTGGGTGCAACGAGGGGGTCGCCAACTTGGCGGCTGCAACAATGGGCTGCCCGCTGGCGCATTTTCCGGTGAGGTATCTGGAAATTCCCCTTGGCCTCCGCCGTTTGTCGGGAGAGTCCCTCCAACCTCTCGTCGACAGACTGGCGGACCAACTACTCACGTGGAAGGCGGCAATGATGCCCAAGGCAGGAAGGCTCGCTCTTATCAAGGCGGTTCTTGCGGCGATCCCGTTGCACCAGCTTATGGTTCTAAGTTCGAACAAGAAATGGTTGAAGAAGATGGAAAAGGTCTTTCGCGGATTCTTATGGGTGGGTAGAGCTGAGGCCAAGGGTGGTCATTGCCATGTGAACTGGCTTCGGGTCTGCCGTCCGCTGCGACTAGGAGGTTTAGGGATTCCGAACTTGGCCCGCACATCCACTAGCCTGAGGGTACGGTGGTTATGGCGGATGCGCACGGACCCTGATCGCCCGTGGCGCGGGTTGGACATGCAATTCTCTAAGGATGAACGACACATCTTTGAGTCCTCCACAAAGATGGTGCTCGGTGATGGCGCCACGACGTTATTCTGGGAGGACAAATGGATCAACGGTCGCTCGCTAAAGGAGGTTGCACCGGCTCTACTCGCGCGCATCCCCAAGAGGCGCAGGAAGCGCGGGACTGTTCGTGAGGTGCTGATTGAGCGCCGGTGGATCTCGGACATCTTGGGGGGCCTAGACCCACTAGCCCTCTGGCAGTACGTCCAAACATGGAGATACCTACAGGACGTTCAGCTATCGGAGGTGCCTGATAGGTTGATGTGGCGGTGGACTTTGGACGCCGATTACTCCTCGAAATCATGTTACGAAGCCATGTTTCATGGATCTATCGAATCACGATCTTGGAAGATCAATTGGAAGACATGGGCCCCGCCTAGGGTGAAGTTCTGCTAGACTGGGGAAAGGTTGCAGAGCCGCGGCCTCCCTGACCATCCTCTTTGCCCGCTCGGAGGTCGAAACGATGTCCCACATCCTTACTGGGTGCTCGTTCTCACGGACGATCTGGCACGAGGTGCTATCCTGGATTCGATCTACCTCGAGACCTCCGGTTGTGGAAGATGACTTCGTCGACTGGTGGTCGTTGGCTCTAAGGTCCACCCCCGCCCTTTGCGCAAGGGTACCTCTTCGTTGATCCTGCTCACGGCTTGGTGGATCTGGAAGCAGCGGAACGCGGTCATCTTCGACAACGCGAGTCCCTCGGTTCGCACACTGATGGAAACCATCAAGACCGAGGCTCGAGCTTGGGTGAGCACGGGGGCGGGAGGCCTCGGACATCTTCTCCCCTAGTCGGTGTTTTTGGGTTGATTTGTAATGCGTGGGGCCGCCTCGTCTGAATGCTTGTACATAACTCTCTTTTCTATCAATGCAATGAAACGCAAAGCTTTTGCGTTTTCGCGAATATTTTTTTTAGATTCCAAGTAGATGCGATACCAGTTGTTTCTGTTTGACCCAGGATCACAGTAAGATGCATAGCCATAGGACATACGCTATATTTCCAGCCTGTTCGGTTTACAGACATATACTTGTGCCAGCCAAGTGTGGCTAAGGAATTTGGCTCCACAAGTGTGACAAAAGTTGGCAAGAATGTCTTCTTTATGACAAATGGGCCACAGGAGGATTATTAAAGTGTGGCAGCTCTAACCTATGGCAAGAACCAAACAGATATCGACAAAATTGTGGCTGCTAAAACTTTGACGCGGCGAACTGTGGCTGGCAATCGAACAGCCTCTTCATTTCATGGTAAGCAAGGAGTGACAAAATATGACCAGTAACATGGTACACAGAAGAAAAGTACTACTCCCTCCGATCCATAAAAAGTGTCCTCACTTAGTACAAAGTTTGTGGGAGTAGATGAAATGGAGTAGCACAAGCTATAGCACCCACAGATGTGATTTTATCCAACAAGGTAATAAGTCTCAACTTTCCAAGGATCCCAACATTGCAATTAATGCAGCTAACTACAGGATTCAGTTCACCATGCACAACAAATCGGTTATGCTATGCTACCTTGATGATGTTTAAACATTTCATCATCCTAAATTAAACAGAGTCATAAGCTACTACTCCGTACCTCTCTATCCATA
The DNA here is from genome assembly GCA_028641055.1 of Alopecurus myosuroides. NCBI lineage: Eukaryota > Viridiplantae > Streptophyta > Magnoliopsida > Poales > Poaceae > Alopecurus > Alopecurus myosuroides. The sequence continues at coordinate 284,003,244 of CM054062.1, read as the reverse complement.
GTAAAAGCAACTAACCAGACCTCTGAATATGAGGTCCCCGGAACCGCAATGATCAGTCTACCGTTAACGTCCCAAGCAGAGTCCAAGTTCAGTCATCGTCAGAGATATCTATCACGTCGGGGCTACTGCCTGGATTTGAACTGGGTGGTGGATCAGCTGAACGAGGTTGAACCACCTGATGAGTGGCGGCTGCTGGTTGTGGCTGATCAACAGAGGCTCGAGCCATCACCTGGTCAGCAGGAGGGGCTGCAGCAATGTCCATGCATCCAGACTGAGCGGATGTGTCTCCGTGACCACAAGCGATCACCAGGTCCACAGGAGGGGCTGCAACAATTTCCATGAGTCGAGATGAGATTTCTTCTTCAGCAGCAGCTTGGGCTTGGGCCTTGATGGCGGCTTCTCTCTCTCGTCTTCTTCGCTCTGTTCTTTTGTTTATAAGCGGCTCATCTGATCCACTCGAACATTCCAATTCGTAGATGCCTGCCCACACACTGAAGCAAGCATACTGCTTCTTCCTAGGAGGAGAAGAACCAGCTTTGCTTCCTGTCCTTGGCCTCTTCGGTGCCGCAGCAGGGTTTGATTGCTTCGGTTTTCTTTCGGAAACAACAGCAGGCTGGAGAAGCAATGGAGCATGTTCAGGGTCCTGCTGCTGCTGCTTCCCTGCATTAGCTGAGGAGTTGGTCTTGTCATCCTTCTGCTTGAGTACACTTTGAGGGGCCACTGCAACGGGTTTCCGAGTCTCTTCACCGTGCTCACGCTGCATGTGTGCCTTCTTTGAGGAGACCTTGTGCAGCATATTCGCATTGCTCCTCCCTACCAAAGAGTAAAGTGATGCAATAGATGCTTGCTTCCACTTCAGTTTGCTCGGAGGGGAAGCAGCAGACGACAGAACAATTGCTTTCTGAAAGTCCTCCTCTGCCTTCTCCGAGGAGCAACTGCCCGGTGATTTTGCATTGTTGCAACTCACCATAGAGAAAAGCTCGTGCTTACCCGGTGCAAAAAGTTTCTCTCTCAGTTTTCTCTGATGTAAAATAATCTCTTCCTGATGGTCTTCTTCAATCATACTACTCCTGCTTGCCTTCTTCGAGGAGCTACCACCTGGTGATCTTGCGTTCCTGCTGCCCACTTGAGAGAGAATCTTGCCTTCTGCGTGTAGTTTTGCGACAGTAGAATTCTCCTGCGCTTCAGCTGAATCTGACACAAGCCCCAGCATACCTGAAGAAACCATGCTGTCGGTTGAAATGAACACTTCACACAATGGAATAATTGAGAACAAAAAAAAAGTGTTCACTACAGCAAAACATTCATATGATCCACTCAGTTACTTAAAGTGTAGAAAGAGCTACCATACAGTGAATTTGATCCATCATTTGTGAGGGCAACGGATGATTTTTTTTTTGTTAGGATATCATGGTTTCGGTTTCAGTGCTACCTCTGACAGAACATCTTGTTTTTCAGTTGTTGTCTAGCACAAACGAAATAATATATAATAGATAAACACTTGCAGCATCAACTACAAATATGATGAATATATCAAACTACAGAGTAAAATACAAAATTTAAGCACAAACAGTTGCATGCTGACAATATACAATGTGTTTCTTCACAAAGATGAGGAAGCTTGAATCCTTACTTGAACTGTGCTTGCACGAATATGATGCATCAATGGCAGATAAGAGAAAAGTTGACTGTAACCGAACTAATTTAGATGGATTACATTGTGGGAAAACTATGAGGTTCAGGAGCCAAGTTAGTTGGGAGCTTACAACCAACAAGCTTCTTGGATACTTGAATTTAGATATTACCTTTTGGAACCATCTTTTGACCTTTTCTTGTTGGCACCACATATGTACCACCACAATCCATCTTGTGGCTGCAGAAAATAGCATCAGACCATCAGCCAATACACCTTTGAAGTTCTCCACGCAACAATAGTTGAAAGTAAATATCATCAAGCGATACATTGATGTAAGTCACTGAGAGTATTTAAAAAAAATACAACATGCATCCTGTTATCAGTTTTTGAGAGGTCATTATCCATCTGAATTATTCAGAGGCAATTTTGCAAGAACAAATGCACCACCTATAGTCCAAGGGCATATCTTATTGATTTTGTGCAACAAAACAACATTTAAGAACGTACTCTCTCCATCTCTATGTATTTGGAGATGGAGGGAGCAAGGTATAATTTTACAATGCGTTCCTATAAACATGATGAGCTATATGTCAGGGCAAACTTACTTGTGCCAGTTGCAAAGCATGTTGCCACAGGTTGAGTGTTGGCTAACATTCTCGATACAGCAAGAATCAGATGGAGGGCCCAGCTTCGTGGCCCTCAGAAGTGTAGCCTCACAAGATTCACACTGAAATGTAAGAAATCGAACATGCCAATAAGAGGTAAAACAGAAAGAAATTTAACAACAAGTGGACATTCAAAAAGAGAGTAGTGGAAAGTAGTACCTTCCACAGATTGCCCTGGATGCTGCAGCTCTTTTCCTGACTGAAATCATGGGTGGTGGTGATACAATAACCCCCTTTTGGTCTCTGGGTGGCACAAGCAGAAAACGAATCCATCAATTAATGTAGTAGAATGGTTTAGAACTTATGTGCTAGAAAATACTAACCAGAGCATCCTCAATGGCGCAAGTGTTGATAGCATCCATCCAAGCACGGAAAACAGGACCATGTCTACTGCATAAATTCACAAAAATATTTCAGCAACAGGCAGGCAGGCTGGGAGATGAATAACTAAATTGGAACACACAACCTTAGCTAACAGAATGTGAGGCATTTACCTGAGGCATGTCGTACCATGCTTTACAAACTCGATTGCATGGATCATCAGATGCAGCAGGGCGTTCTTCAGATCTGCACCCGGGCGGTGTTGCAGCATCGGCTTATAGAGCGTTATTTTTTTGCCCATTTTTCCAAATGAACAGCATCCGAAGCCACTGCTTGTAGACAGTGAAGTCAGTGCTTTATATAAGTTTTTTTTTTGTCTTCATATAAATATATCAAACAAAGTCTAATAACTGAGCAAAACACTATACAACACACTGTTTATGAAACAGCAAAGGAAATCTCTTGCTAGAAGTCTATCTAGGTAATGTGGTAATGAACTAATTCATGATATGATGCGATGTAAAGAACTAATTAGCTCCAACAAGCAGTCATGAAAACAACAATTCAAGTACCTGCACTGTAAATACACTAATGCACACCAATTTCTAAAAGGAATATGCACGTATTCAAATCTGAAGGCATGGAGGTGATCTAAATGTCAGTTTTCAAACCAAAGGATTGTTTCCTTTCCTGGCCATATGGTTACAACTGTGAAGGAATAATCCAGTTACCTGCACTGTAAAAATACGGTGATGTACACCGATTTCAGAAGGAACAACTATTTTTTGCATTTATCCGTAACACGTATTCAAAAAGTTTAGGGCACGGAGATGATCACAATATCAGACTAAGCAATGTGTAGGTACAGGTACAGCAAAAAGCATAACACGGTAATAAGCAGCAGCAGATGAGCCTGTAAATGCGAAGGCTCTTATTGTGGGAGGTTGGCCTGAACCCTGAAGCCACAAGAAGCTATTTATGTACACACCGGTTGAACACCTTGGGTACTACTCCTTCCCCGCAAAAAAAAAAGGACGTCCTCCTCGTAAAGCCCTAACCCTTTGCCAAATAAAGCTAGGGGAGCATCAATGTAGGAGCGAACTCCATCACAAAATAAAATATCCCCATCCGAATTGTGAAAATTTTACACGATGTCCCATTGAGAAATTAACCGGGAGGAAAAGCAGGATTAGGAAGAGGAACAGAACAGGATGCAACTTTTATGCCAGTGGAAGTGCCAAACGCTAACCAATGAAAGGTCTTACGAGGAATCTAGGGCAACGCGATCCCTAGGCAAGATCGTTCTTGAGAGAACTGAGAAGGACCAATTTGGTGTCCTGCCTGCCGGGGATTATAAGCCCCCACCCACGCAAAAAAAAAAAAAAAATCAAAGAAACAGAGGTGCAAGAAGCAAGCAGCTGAGCTGGGCGTCGCAGCAGCGGGAGGTGGGCGCAGAGTTGGGTTACCTGGTTATGGTCTTCATGCGCGGGGAGGCCCAGTCGACGGTGAAGGGGGCGTCGCCGAGCGCCCCGCGGAAGTAGAGCTCGTCGTAGCGCCGGAACAGGGCCCACACGTCCGGGCTCTCCCCCACAGGCGGATCCTCCGGCGGCGATCCCATGGCCTCCCCTGCCCGCTACCGCTAGCGCAACGCAAATGCGAGGATGAAGCAGCTAGCAGCAACAAGAAGAGAAAACCTTGGTTGAACAGAGCAGAGTAGCAAAGAGAAGGGGGGAAAGTTTGGGGTTTTTGGGGTCCGTTTGTTTGGGCTCCAAGGAGCCGCTCCAACAGCTTCCGGGCTCTGGAAGCTGGAGCCCAAACAAACAACAATTTTTAGGCCTGCTCCATGGAGCCGCTCTGTTGGAGCGCTCCCGTGAAATGCACTGGGAGGAGGAAGCTGGTCAATCGTTGCTTTTCGCAGCTGGAGCCGGCTCCAAACCTCACAATGACGGATTTACCCTCCCACCAATTCCCATATTACGTACTAACTGCCACCGAACAGTTTTCTTTCTTTTTTTCTTCTCACCACCGAAACTCCACCTTCGAGGCTTCGATCCCCAAATAGGAAAAGAAGAGCTTCGTCCTGCGCCGGTGCGCCCCCATCCGCTCGATCTTCGGTCGCCGGCGGTTGCGACCTGGCCCTCCTCCGTCCCGGACCTTCTTCGCCCCGGCCGTAGATTCCTCCTCCCCGGCCCGGCTCTCCTCCTTCCCCTTCGTCCTCCGCGCCTCAAGCCGCATCCGCGCCGCCACCGGCTTGATCTCCGGCCACGGCTGAGGATGACCTCCTTCGTCCCGTCCCTCCTCCGCCCCGGCCCGTCCATCCTCCACCCCGTTCGTCTACCGCGCCTCGAGCCACATCCGCGCCGCCACCGGTCCGATCTCCGGCAACCGGCAGAGACGACCTCCTCCGGCCGTTGGAACGGACACCGAAGCAGCGTTCGCCGCTCTCCTCCTGCCTCCCTCCGTGGCCCAAAACCTCCCTTCGCTCCTCTCCTCCTGCCTCCCTTCCCCAGGTCGATCAGCCGGCAGATCGACAAAAGAAGCTCCCCTGTCCAAAACATGTCATACTGTGCTAGTTGGGCAATAAAAAAATAATTGTAATATTATTAGATGATTTCGTTGAAAAATGTCCAATTGATTTTATTTATTAGATGACGATATATATGTGTATTCAAAAATTGTGCTTAGATGGAAACAAATTTATTGTCACGTAACCAATATATGTATAAACCGCATATACTATCATAATCTAGTTAAAACTACTCATATGCTTCAAAAATAGTTGTGAAAGTGTTTGTTTATAGTTATAACGGTACAATCAGCACTTAAGCATGATCTACAGAAATACAGGGCATTCGAGTCATTTCAACACGTTTTAGGTGCAGCCGCAGCTATACCAGCCGGCGAAACAAACATACGTCAGACGGCTCCAACCTTCCAGCCCCAGCTGGCAGCTACAGCCGATTCTGGCAGCCGGAGCCGTAGCAGCTGCAGTCGTGGAGCTCCAGCCCAAACAAACACAACCTTGATCTTGACGAAGGCTCCACGGGTGAAGTGTTGTGCTCCAGTGTGGGTAGTGGGGGTGTCAGTGAGCCTCACGGACGGTCGTTGAATGTTGTATGTGTGCGGTTGGGTGGGTTGGACGGCCCAGATGCTGCGTCGCTTTGGTACGTGAGCCGCCGGATGGGACGCGGACTTGCCATTGGCTTTTACTTATCTCCCGCGTGGACCCAGCTCTGGAGCTATTTGTTTTTACTGCTGTGTCCTCGCCTCTCGCTGTGTACTAGTAGAACCGCAAGTTTTCACTGTGCTCTCCTTTTGTTTCCTCCGACGGTTCAGCGTCCTATTTTTGGCTTTCGTCTCGCACCGTGGGTTACCCGGGGCTACAGGGAAAAGGAACCAGCACGCTGCTCTCGCCACAGAACCCAAAGTTTCTTCACTTGTGTTTCCTTTGACGGTTTTTACCGTGCCTTCTTCTCGTTAGACACTCTATATGCTGGCTTGTTCCGCCTGCTATTTCGCAGACTCGCAGAGGGTCAAGGGAGTGCCTCCAAGGGAAGGGGGGCCACGTGTCGACCGCCCATTGCGTCTCCTCACATGCACCACCCACGCCCCCCTTCGCGCCTTTTTCCACAGGACAGGAAGATCTCCCTCTCCGCTTCCTTCCACGAAGCTTCTCCCCACTCCAATCATGCAGTGCCATCTAAACAATGACAAGTACTCCCTCTGTTCCGTAATGTAGGACGTTAAAGGAATTTACCAAAAACGTCCAAATGACATGTCTGCCATACTTAGGCTGGTGCCAATGCACCGCCTACTATTCACGGGCTATAGCCCCCGCCACGTCACTTTCTCTCACCACTATCACCCCACTCTCACGGGCACGGTGCCAGTGCACGGGCTATAGCCCCCATTACCATACTCCTCTCCCCACTATCGCCCGCGCTATCGCCCCCATTGGCACCGCTACCGCCCCTCGCTACCGCCCCGCCCCCGCGCTACCGCCCCGCCTATGCGGGCTATAGCCCGGGCGGCAGGGGCTATAGCCCGGGCGGTACCCCCACCGCCCGCCGCCGCCTAACGCCTCCCGCTACCGCCCCCTATCGCCCGCCTCCGGGCGGTAGGGGCTCTACCGCCTCCCCCTAAAGCCCCCATTGGCACCAGCCTTAATCGCGCAAGTAACAGGTAATGCCTTTTTACAGTTTACAGGTACAGCGAACCGAGCCAGAAAATTGAGAACCCCTCATCGCCCCGCTGGACCGTCGTCGGCCAGGAACACCTCGCTGGGGACGTCGCCGGTGCAGATCCTCACATCATCAAGCCGTCATCGGCGCAGATCCTGGGCCCAGCGACTCTGTTCCCCAGGTCGTCGCTGGTGCTCCTCGCCCCAAGATTATCCCCGCCGCAGATCCTCGCCCCAAGATCGTCTCCGCCGCATATCCTCGCCTCAGCCCACAAGATCGCCAGAGCTCAGCCCCTCTGCGCCAGATCTCTGAAACTCAGCTTCTCTCCGTGAGAACTCCTCTGAGCCCTAGCTCCTCTGCGGCAAATCAATAAAATTCAAGTCCAGAGTACTGCGCTCCAATGATTTCATTAAAATTCAGGAAGCATTCTCACTTAAAGGAAAGTACTCTGTGCAAGGAATTCTACTGCTCCAAGCAAGAAGTGCAATGAATTTAACTCAGAAAAAACCATCTCATACCCTAAACAAAGTTACTGCAAGATATTCTTAAAAAAACCCTAGAAATTACTGCAATTTCACAATCCAAGCAAAATTTGAGCATTTTTCCAAGCAAAATTTCAGAGTAGAAGAGACCCTAAACAAGCAAATTTTCCTGTGAATTTGGCAAATTTTCAGAGTAATAGAGCTGAACATCTATCTGCAGGAACTAAACATCCAGGCCAGCATATGCAGTACTCCAAATGCATCACTGAATATTGCAGGAGTACTACTGCAAGAAATCAAGCAAGAATACAAGACGAGAGAGAGAGAGAGAGGGAGAAGAGTGGCGTACCGTAGCGGCAGCAGCAGAAACTTGACGCACGGATCCACAGTGGCGGCGTACCGCACTACCACAGTGGGGGCACCCTGAGGAAGACGGCGACGTCTTCACGCACATCCTCTACTCCGCTGCTCTGGCGCCGCTCTATCGCCCATCCAGATATCCTCTCCAGATTACTCATTATCGGCATTGACATGAGAAGTGCATAAGTTAAACGCCTGAGGAAGTGATGATCCCATTTATGTCAACAATAAAATCAACACAGATTAAGAAATTGCAAAATACAAGGAAGATGTCTGGGTAGATTCAGAAATTACAATGCAGATTTACAGTAATGCAACAATTACAAGTGTTCACTGATTATTGGAGTACAAGTGTTCACAAGAATACAAGTTCAGTTAAGCAAGTACAGTTAATTTAGCAAATTCAGTTAAGCAAGTCCAGTTAGGCAAGTTTAGGTAATTTAGCAAGTTCAGAATATTGCAAGCAGTAGTAAACTGTGTGTCCAAGTATTGCAAGTAATTTGTGAGTACTCCATGCAAGAATATTTAACTGCAAGTATACTAGAGTATCTAGCTGCAAGTATAAGAAAATTTCATATTTACTCCTGAATATGTAATGCAAGTAACTGCAGGTACTAGCAACATGCATGCAAGCAAAACCAGTAGGAAAAATAAGTTAGCAAACACAAGTATTCCAAGCACTAGCTCTAGAGTAATTTCAGGAGCCAAGCATCATTGACACTAGTTTCTACTCCAACGTTCAGGTTTAACTTGCTGAAAAAGTTCAAGTTTAACTTAATGAAAAAGTTTTCAGGTTTTAAGTTAATGACAAAGTTTTTAGATTATATGTCACTGTCAGAAGCTATGCTACTCATGCTACATGCAAATCAACATCAATACTCCATAAGATCAGGGGTACCATGAACATCATGATATCATAAGCAACATAAGCAATTTTAATTTGCTGGGAAATTAACTACTCCAGGCAAACAAACTATTTATGTGCACTCAAAGAAAATTACTCCAAGCAAGCAAACAAACCAATTTTCTGTGCGCTCAATCAGTACAATAAATTCATAAAGCAAGCAAAATTGTGAAGCTAAAAATCATGCACAAGAGACATGCATCTGAAACAACAAGTTGCAATTAAGAAACATTCAATGGGCATGAAGCAAAGCAAAATTCCACTTATGCCATGCATGATCTAGCTTGTGCCCGGAGGCAGGGCTTGTGCTACCACGGTGGGCCGGTGGGGGCACCGAAAGGACGACGACCTTGACGACTAACAATACGAACTATTGCATCATTTGGACAAGTGTGTTTCTGAAAATAGAACAAGGAGTCAACATCATAACTTAAGATTCAACAGAAATTTGCTAAAGGCAAATACAGTACATGGATTATCGATGCATATATAGCGAAACTCCATTTACAAAGAGAGAGGAGAATATGCTGCAAGCAATATACTCCGTGAGTACTGCAGTACCAAGAGAGAGGCAGAGAATATACTGCAAGCAATATACTCCATGAGTACCCCATTTAGGAAGTAACAAGATTTTTTTTCAAATTTCAACAAATACTCAAGCAATTGCAAGCTTTATCTACGGGAAAAAGAGCAAATACTGCAGACACATCCTTCAGTACATACACATCACAAGGTATTCATTTCTACTACAGGAGTATTTTTATTTCACTGATCATTTAAAGAACTGCAAGAATCCTCAATGACTTTTTTCAGTTAAATTATACTGATTTTTTTTTTTCATTTAAAGCACTACAGAAGCCTCAATGAATTTTTTCAGTTGAAACAGCAAGTAGTATTCCCTGCACAACTAGTTCAAGTTCAGTTCTTGCACACAAACCATCAGAGGCACAAACAAGTTCTTGTAGGTTCAGTTCTTGCACACAAACTTTGACCTTTGACTATGCAGATTAAATGTTTTTATCCTCCTAACAAACATGACATGAGAAATTTGCTGGGATTATCTCCTCTTTATATAAAGTAAGATGAATTCGATGATTATTGGCCTCTTTATTCTTTAATAAAGTTTCCTACCTTATTCATATAGATTTTCAGTTCATACAAGCTGGAGTACTCAGCTGCTCAAATGGAGTAGCGCACTAGTGCTAAATGAGAACAAAGCTTTACTTTTGATGGGGTAGCTGTACATAATGGAGTACCTCCTTTTCTCCTGTAAGGCTGTAACTTGAATACACTATACTGCTAATGCTATATACTCCTACGAAAAAAATTTGCTCGGAGGAGCAGTTTGTGCAAGCAATAGACAGGAGCAAATCAAGAAAAAGATCATGCACACTTACAAGATCAACAGAGAGTACCAGAAACAGAGAGGAAAGGAAATACCGACACCACGACGAAGATGGTGACACAGCTCCGGTGCTCCACCGGCGCCTCCACCGGCCGCTTCTGCCACTCGGCATCGTGCCCTCCGAAGGCAAAGGATGCCGCGTCGCGGCGTCACAGGCGACGTTAACGCCATGTGCTCGACGGACCTGCGCGTCTTGTCCGGCAGCTCTGGCTTGTGGTTGGCGTCCCTGTAGGTGGCCAGGCGCAGCTTGTGCAGCAGATCAGCTCGGTCCTTGGACAGGTGCACGACAACGGCTTGGCCAACGACAACACCTGCAGCAGACGACAGCTCCAACCCCATCCACTGCTCTAGCACCATAGCCGGTCCAGCAGGCCGTCGTCCTCCTGCTGCTCAAGAACCACCACCGCCCACAGATCGAGCACCGACGAGGTAAAAATCCAAACTTTGACCTACACCTAGACCTACCACGCTGGACAGCAGCGCGGAAAGAGAGGCCCGAGGGGCCGGCGAGAGCAAGAGAGAAAGCGGTCACCAGCGAGAGAGAGAGCAGGGCACCGGAGAGAGGGAGAGAGAGCAGGAGGGCCGACGCCCGTGAAGTACGCGCGCGAGAGTGCGGACGCGAGAGAGGGGAGGCGAGTGAGGGAGAGGATCAGAGGAGTGGGCGAGCGAGGGAGAGAGCGAGCTCCTTTCTGGCCACGGGCAAAAGTGGAAACACGCCAAACTTTTGTACGTGGCAGCCCCAAAAGTCTTACATTTCCGAACAGAGGGAGTACTAAATTATGAGACACATGCATCTCTCATATTTTAGGTTTGTTTTCTAGGAATAATAATAACTAAAATTTGGGATTAAACCAACAGAAAGGAAAACAGTAAATTAATAGCTTTTTTTTCTATCCCCATCCTTCATATGGTAAATCGTGCATTGTAAATGTTTCAGTACAAATACCTCTTTCTTGTAGGCTCAAGAGTTCTCTATACCCATCCTGCAAGCCCCGGCCAGACTAAACCGGTGGAAAAATTGCAGCAAAAGGCCAGATTGGTATTTCATTTGAAACAGAGTACCAGAGAAGTGCATATAACCCTGCTGTTTTAACCGGTCATCTTAAAGAAATTTCAGCAAAAGGAACCTCCAAGATCCGTCCCTGAGCATCTTCATTAGCAGTTCCAACAGTCACAGCAGCAAGCATCAAGACCTTGGTACGCTCCTTCAGAAGAGCCACTGGCGTGATGTGATCGTCACACCAGCCAAACAACTGTATACACTTCAGGGAATTCAGAAGGAAGGCATTTCACTGAGTTGTTGGGTGGAGATCCACCGACTTCTTCAGGATGCACAGCCTAGGAGCCGCCACTGGAACTCGGCGGAACCTGACATACAATCCTGTGGGAACAACAGCTGAGTTGTGAACACTTTAGTAGATGAAGAGGGCAACAGATCAGTGATGTCAATGTGCCCAGCTGGCAGGAACAGGTGAACCCTTCAGATGCCAGGTCCAGCAGCCATGCAACAACATAGCCAGACCACAGAGGTGCAATGGTGGTCTCAGTAAACCTGAGCTTCTTCAGGATGGGTTTAGGGCACCCAACGAGTTCGACTTGCCACATGTACTATGTTTCTTAATGGCACCGGTAAAGATTTCTTTCTATCTGCAGATAAGTCAAAACCAATAAAGTCACATGAAAATATAGGCGATGAAATGGTAAGACACTGGACCCAGTGTCAAGTTCAGACACAGGTTCAGTTAGATCAACATGCACTCCTAGCATTTCTACCTTTGTCGCTGTCCTTCTATACATAACATCTACTCCCTCCGTTCCATATTAGATGTCTTTGAAATAAATGTATCTAGACATATTTTAGTGGTAGATACACTCATTTCAAAGTCATCTAATATGGAACGGAGTAATAAAAACTATCGACAGTTATAGCTATCTACAAAACAGAAGCTATTGGACGATGTGTGGACAACACACAGAAGACAAATGGAATACCTTGTCTAGCTGTTCAAACTCAGTTTTAACGTTGAACAATGGTTCTTTGGCCAGAAGCTCTGCCATTATGCCTCCCACGGACAACATATCAATAGCAGTAGAGTATTCCTTTGCTCCTAGTAATAGTTCTGGTGCCCTGTAGCTAGAAGGAGCAAAACTTAGTCTTGTTGAGAAAAGAACTTAAAACATACTGTAGATAGTCATAACACTGCTGTGGAATCTGATGTTGTCTGGTGACATACCTGTACCACAGAGTCACAACCCAATTGAGTAAGGTTTTAATGGGCTCCCATATTGATGAGACATTCCAAAATCACAAATTTTCACGGTTAATTAAGAAATAGATTTGATGTCTTCAAATCCCTAAAAAATGAAACGCACATCAGTACACAGTCAACATCAGAAAATATTAGATACTATGAAAATTCTGTCAGCTAGCATTTGATAAAAGAATATTGTATTCAACACCTCACATGATAAATTCGCAACCAACACAGAATCTAGGACTGGGCATGTAACAAATGATTTATGAATTATGAACAATACATTGTAAAAGTCAGAATCTAATGCAAGATATCACGGGACTTTTTGCACGATTCACTACAAACTGAACTGCCAACAAACAAGATGCAAAGTGCAGTCGCTCCCGCAGTTTGATCTATACAGCTAGCCAATTAATTTGACCTGACACATAATTAAAATGACTAATTCAACCCAGTTTAGCCTCAAAGGATTTTTGTGGAACCATGTCCTGTTGTCGAATACGTAACATATATGCCACAGTAGTGGAGTTAGTACCCTGAATAGAGGCGAAGTTTTACTAACGTCTTTGGTTCTGAGCAACAGTTTCCTTTTTTTCTGAAAAATAATGGTCAAGTGTAATTTAGTTATGCTACTGAAGAAAGTTGCTTCTTCCTGAAATAGCATTCATGTGTAGCTCAATTTCAGGACCTAGTAATCAGCCATCAACCTGACAAAGGTTCATGCACATACCTCCCTGATTCTAACATTGGCGAGTCTATTCTATTTCTTACTCACACAAGTATGCAACAGACATTATATATTCAGAGTACACTAATACTCCCTCCGTCTCAAAATAATTGTCTCAAAGTTGAACAAAATTGAACGTATCTAACACTAGAATATGTCTAGATACATCTACTTTTGTTCAACTTTGAGACAATTGTTTTGGGACGGAGGGAGTACCACACAAATCTAAGTCGGCAGTTGCACGCTACAGTTTGTAAATTCATGCATGTGTCTCTGCCAGACTGCTGTTATAAAACGTCTTGGATCTGATGGTTCAGTTTAGGCTAACACCTACACTCCTATATTATACAGCAAGTGGAAGACCCCATTACCAACAATACCACAACAATTTAAGGCTGAGAACAAGTCGCGGTATTTCTTTCAGAGTAGGGTATACATCAGAATTGTTAGATCACATATATGTATATCTATTTAAGTAGTGTTTGACCCCCCCCCCCCCCCCCCTCCCTCTCTCTCTCTAATTGAGACCTGAACATGGTACAATAATGTAGCCTCTATTTTTCCAATTACTTAGAACCCTGAATTAGAGGTCTGGCATCTTTGCAGAAAGGGGACTACAGTATTGCACGATAACCAGCAGCTAAACAAAACAAGAGAAGTATAAGCATCAACGCTCACAAATCTGAACATTGCCTACAAACTACAGTACAGCCTTTTATCCTCAAATTCGATCCATACCAGAAAGGAGAGGGGAGTGGCGAGCTGTACTTAAGTGGAGATGCATGGCCGGCGACCAGGAAGCGTCGTTGTTATGGCGACAGAGGCAGCGCAGCACCGGACCACGGCCATAATAAGTCGTTTGTCTTCACACCCTTTGTTCTTTTGAAATGGTGGAGACAGTTGAGTTGTGTCCAAAGTGCAAAATCTTCAAGAGTAACCCATACAACCACTGTTGGTTGGAAACTCAGCAAAAGAAAGTCAACGTGACACATCGGATTATGCAACGGTCAAGTGCTACCAGAACACCAGCCATGTCATTTCAACTAAGACAAATTATACCTCTCCATGCTGATGAAGAGTCAACTAAACAGCAGGAAACATGGAATAACCTGGCAATATGTTTCTTAACAGCATTATGGAGTAGTAAAATGAAGTTATGTATCAGACATTAGCACATTAAACTAATACCCATAAAAGAAGGAAATCTGGGAAAGAAAGAAAATACCTGGGAAATTTAAGGCCATGCTAGATTCCTCCGATGCCCAGAAAACAAAAGCACACCTCCTGAGTTCTAACAGAATATTCTTGAACATTGGTGAAGAAAGCACACCCAAAAAATGTCACTTATGTAGGGATTTTTGCTACTCTTGCACCACGCAACAATGAAAACTCCCACAAATTTTATTCAAGATTTTAATCAGATGCCTACAAAAAATTATAACAGTCAATGTGATGGTACCAAACCGCAAAACACCTAGAGTGATAAAATGCAAAAGTAGCAAAAGAATGTCGGTCAAGCAACATTATATCAGGAGAACGATACTCGTGCAGAACAACATTGCAACTTACAAAGTCATACTCAAATTACTAAAGTATGGAGCATATATGATCTGCATAACCTAGATGGTGTTTTAATGCTGAACTATAAAATTTCGCATACTCACCTTCATGTCCAAAAATACTTGTTGCAGCAAAAATCGTGACAATAAAAAACGCAAATGCCTTCATTTCTCATTCTTGAGTTAACCATGGCATTAAAATTAGAATCCGATATGCAGAATATAATACCCTCAGAATTTGTCATCTGGAGCAAACCCTTTTTGAAGCATCTCATCATGAAGCTGAAATGACTCCTTCGAGTTGCCAGCTACAACATGACCATTTATCATGGACATGTATGTATATCTATCCGGTTCAATCCCTCTAGCACCCATTTTCTTGTAAACCCACTCAGCTTCTTGCATATTACCATGTACACAATACCCATTTATGATCATATTATAGGTGACATTGTCTGGTTGAACCTTTTCACTCTCCATTAAGTTGAGCAAATTAAAAGCTTCATGCATCTTTTCTTCTTTAACATAACCATGGATCAGTGTGTTGTAAGTAATTAAATCAGGCAACACCTTGGCATGCCTCATATCTTGCAAAAACTGTTGTCCCTTCGCTACATTTCCAGACCGGCAGTAACCCTTAATGATGGAGTTATAGGTCCTGATGTTTGGCATGATCCCCTTATTTACCATTTCATCCAAAAAACCGAATGCCTCATCCACTTGTCCCTTCTCACAGTGGCTGTCTATCAGGATGCTGTACGTAATGTGGTTGGGGAAGATTTCTCGAGAATGCATATCATCCCATAGCTCATTAGCTTTTCCCAGATCACCTTGTCTGCACATTCCATCAATCAAAGTGTTGTACGTCACGATGTCTGGCGTCAAACGCTGCTGCAGCATCGTGTCAAACAGTTGCAATGCTTTCTCTATGTTACCCTCCCTACAGTACCCATGGATTAAAGTTGTGAAGGTGCATAAATCTGGTGGAACCCCTCTCTCCCCCATCTCAGTCAGAAGCTCCTCTGCGTCTGACAATCTTCGCTCTTTACAAAGCCCATTGAGCAGCGTATTGTAAGTTACCACATCTGGCAAACATCCAGAGCCAACCATCTCATCCCTAACTCTCAGAGCCTCCAACATTGACCCAGCCCTACAAAATCCACCAATGATCATTGTGTAAATCACACCATCAGGAATCAATCCGAACTCTCTCATCTCCCTTAAATACAAAACAGCACGGTCCATCTTACCCCTCCTTGCAAACAGCCCGATCAGGCAACTAAAGCTCACCACATCTGGTGTAACTCCACGACGCCGCATCTCATTATAGAACTTCATTGCCTCCTCAACCTCGCCAACTCTACAAAATCCCCCAATCAACATGTTAAAGCTCCGAACATCGGGCGCTACCGCACACTTGTCCATTGCTCTGAACACCTCCCTCGCTTTATCCCACCTTCCGTTCCTGCACAGCCCCTTCAACACCGCATTATACGTGAGAATCCCTGGCTTTATCCCATTACTGACCATCAAATCGACCACTGCCATCGCCGCCTCAACATCCCCGGCGCGAAATTTAGCATCAACCATCACATTGTGCGTGACCACATCCGGGTAAACGCATCTCTGCTCCATTTCAGAGACGACAGTGTCAACCTTATCGAACTGCAGTGTCTTACAGTAGCTGTGTACCATGATGTTAAGAGTGTAGGTGTTGACCTCGGAGTTGGAGGACAGCACGAGGCGGTAGGCGTCCGCGGTGAGGTGGGGCCACCCGGCGCGGGAGAGGGCGGCGAGGAGCGCGTTGGAGGCGGCGGCGGGGACGGGGACGCGGCGGTCGAGGAGGAGGCGGAAGGCCTCGAAGGCCTCCCGGGGCTTGCGGGACTGGGTGTAGGTGCGGATGAGGAGGTCGAACACCTGCGGCTGCGGGGTCGGGGAGGAGGCCAGGAGGGAGGAGACGATGTCGAGGCGGGAGGCGCCGCGGCGGCGCAACATGCGGAGGAGGAGAGACTGGCACTCGGAGGCGCGGCCGGATGCGGCGGCCGCCGTCGCGGCGGCAGCCAGGACGGCAGTCGAGGGCCTCACGCCGATTCCACCATGGGCGACGGCGAGGTTCGCGTTCGAGCGTCTGGTGGTCACGGCGGCGGCAGCGACGGGAAAGCGAGACGGGCGGCGCGGAATCGCCATTACCGACGGCGAGCGGTGGCGGATTGAAGTGTTTGGGAGCGGACGAGCGGTTCACTGAAGCTGGAATTCGAAAACCCGCTTCCAGTGGAGGTTTACGTAAACACAAATAAGCAACATTCTGGCCACTTTCTTTCTCAAAGGAGCCCGTGTATCTGAATCCGACTCCGACCTCGAGTCGAGTCGAGTCGAAGAGAGACCTGACGCGTCCAGAGTCCAAACCGACTCGGGCACTGGGCAGTGTCTTTTTAAGCAGCCGCCGGCGCGACGCAAACTTGCCAACTCGTTCACCGATCAATCGACTCAGATTTTCACAGCAAGTAGCTAGGTCTCCTGCCACGGCTGCCGTAGGCGCGCGATTTCAACTTGCTGATCAAGGCATCATGACGCCCTTCTCTGCTCCCGCCGCCGCCGCCAAGCCTCCAGCGATGAGGGGATCCTACGGTAATCTCGGCGCTGCCGTCAGGGTAGCCCCGTCGCCGACGCCCACCACACCGGGCATTCCGATCGCGAGGCCTCGCATGCCGTTGGCGCCACATCCGCAGGGAGCCCAGATCAACGGCGCGCCACGGCCCATGGTTAACCTCGGCGGCGCCCCGATGTCTTCTCCCTCGCCGACGCCACGGATGCAGGCGCCGCCGCAACAGGCACGTGGGCCGGGCATTCTGCCGAACACTCGTGCGGTCGGTGCCGCCGTCCCTTCCGCGAGGCCGCAAATGCCAATGTTGCAGCCCACGCAGAGAACGCCGGCAGTGGGCGCACCTTCCCTGGCCAAAAGAGAACTGACGACGACGGGGGCGGCGCCCACTCCGCCGGCGAAGCGTCACGCGCCGATGCCACGGCCGCAGGGAGCGACTACGGGCGGCGTGCCTCTGCCCACCAACCCCGCGGTCGGCGTCCGTGCTCCCGTGCCGCCAGGACAGCCCCAGGGCGCGCCCGCGGCCGGGAACGCCACGCCTTCCCGTCCGTCGCCGCCACAGCTATCCATGTTCGGGGTGTACCACGACCAGAGCAAGGCCGGGTGGATGGCCCGCGTCATGGACCCGAAGCGGCGCGTCGCCCGCGACATCGGCCCCTTCGACGCCGCGCACCTGGCCGGGCTCGCGCACGACCGCGTCGCCCTCGCGTGCGCTGGCCGCGGCATCGCCATCCGCGCCGGCATGCGCCTCAACTTCGAGACGGCCTTCTACCACGTCGAGACCGCGTTCCTGCAGCGGTGGGAGGGCGACCTCTGCGAGGCCGTCGAGAAAGGCGAGTACGAGAAGACCTACGCCAAGTACCTCAAGGCGGGGTACAGGACCGCGTTGAAGGTGAAGCCGGGAGAGGATGGCGGCGAGCAGATCACCGAGGGTGGTGAGAAGATCTCCGACGGGGACGAGCTGATGGCAAGCTGTTACGATGCTGAATTGTTCTGGGACACCATTGAAGACTTCTTCCTCAATCGGGGAATGGAGATCGGGGAGATGGCCCTCGGGAGTGGCGGCGAGCTGCTGCGGAACAGGTTCGTGGAGATGCACCGGAACAAGGTCCTGTGCCCGTTGTGGCGACGCCAAGACCAGATGGAGAAGCAGAAGAGGATGGCGCTTCAGAAGCAACAGCAACAACAGATTCAGATGCAGCAGCAGCAACAGATTCAGATGCAGCAGCATCAACACCAACAACAGCAGGTTCAGATGCAGCCACAGCAACACCAACAACAGCAGATTCAGATGCAGCAGCAGCAGCAACAGATTCAGATGCAGCAACAACGGCAACAACAATTTCGACAGCAACAGATGATGATTCAAAAGCAGCGGCAGCAGCAAATGATGATGGCTCAGCAACAGCAGCAGTGCCTGGATGACGGTGCCACGGTGCAAGTGAAACAGGAATTGTAGTTTCTCATAGGGTTTAAGTAAAACATTTGGCATGATAAATGTGTAAACATGGCTTCCATCCTGTATGGGGAATAGGAAATACTACAAGTATAGTCAAAACGTAAATGGCTAGACATGTTTTGTGTATGATTTTATTTTCAGCTTAATTAGTGCCGTCAACGACATACTGAACCGTGACTTGTGTTTGCTTCTTAGGTCCTTTGAAAATCTGAAGGTCTGATTTGCTTGATCCTGACTGTTCTGCAATGACTACATTTGTATCACCTTCAGATCACGAACCTGTCTTGATAAATATGGACCTTGCAGAGATGGCTCACTACGTACGGGATGAAGAAATTTCCTACAGAATCACTTCTTGCCAGCTTCAGTGCACCTTCTTAAAAAAAAAATGAAAAAGTTATTTTTTTTGCTTCAAAAAATTCTGAAAAAAAATATACAAGTACAGAAAATGTGCACCATGTATGACCAAATTTTCAACAAAATATCTTTTCATATGTGATCTGCACAAAACGGACAAATGTAGCAAGTCAAAAGAGTTTTTTTTTACACCTTTTTCAGAACCATGATTTTTGTGTAGCCTAACAATACGATGTATCATCAAACAGAACTAGACAGATAGTATATGTATCAAGTTAAAAAAAATTGGGACTTTTTTTAAACTTCAAAATACTGATCCATCCGCCCAACAGTTGGGATATTAGGGATATTAAAACTAAGACAAAAGGGAGCTCTCTCAGATCATCAACGTCCATCAACGTCCCCAACCGTCAGTTTTCACGATCTGGCTACTGCTACCCATCTAACCCCGCGTTAGCTGGTTGTCCCTAGGGGATGCTTCTCCGGAAGTCAAATCGGTGACTTGTGGTTGATTTTGTGCCCGTATACGGAGCCCTCGAAGTCAAATCGTCATCTCGCCCAAGAAAAAAAATCTTGTGCGTCCTCCTCCACTTCGATTCACACCCGGTGAACGCATAAGTGAATCGTTTGCCGCCAGGCCGCAAGCCGCCTCCTTCCCATCGACTCGCACCCCACCATGGAGAGCCCGCCATCACCGCGACGGAGGCACAGGCAGGGAGAGGGTCTACAGAGGAGCGCCGCGACGATGGGGGTCATCTCCAGCCATCCCCATCCCTACCGGCTTGTCGAAGTGTCGCCCCTCGCGCTGGCCACCGTTCGCGCTGCCCCTCCTGTCTTCCCACCATCCTAGACAGTGGCGGGCCCAGGAATTGGTAAAGAGCAGGGCTAATTTCTAATGCTCGAAAACTATGAAAAAAATTTACCTATCGACTCCTTTCCGACGTCATAATATATTAGACAAAGCACACTAAAAATGAGTCACCGAAGTTTTGACGTGAAGAATAAGTTTAATATTTAACCAAATGATTATAAGAAAATATGTCGTGGATGTGTAAAGGCATGCCATAGGATGGCTTAAAATTGGGGCCGATGGACGTTGTAGGTATCCGGGGAGGGATCGCACGCCAAACTGGCGCGCTCAGAACACTGCAAACACCACAATCTACCCAGGTTCGGAGCCCTCGTGTGGAGGTAACACCCCTACTCTTGCCCCTCTCTTTGTATATGTGTATGCCGAGTACAAGAGTTCCTCAAGCTCAAGGAGCTAGAGGAAGAAGAACCTCTCTCGCTACTTCTCTCTCGTAAGTGGTAATGTCTCTAGAATCAATCGACCCTCACGCACGAGGGGGGAGACCACCTTATATACTGGTGGCCACCTACTACCTCTGCGGATACAAGTACTGATTAGGTGACTACACACTGTGCAACACCGCACGCCTCCATGTCCTCGCTGACAGTCGCCGAAAGTCTTCGCGGTTGGGTCGCTGACATGTCATGTCCCCCTTGTCAGAGACATGACTTGGCATTGCCCATACCGCATACTGTACACACGTATGGATACACATCATCACGCGCCTAGTAAGTTGAACCGCACGCCTGTACCGCCCCCGGATACACGGGATTCACCCAACGGCTTCATTGACTTTGCCTCCGAGTAGATCAGCAGCCTTCTCTATCCGGATCCTCCAAGGGCTACTCGGATGACCCAGATAAGTACTTGAATCCTTCTCTTGGTCTCTTGTTCTTCCTACCGGATAGCTCCCACTCGGCAGCTATCCAACCGGATACCATCCTATCCGTCATGTACCTACTCGGTACGGCTGAACTCGATAACCAGTACCTTGAACGCCATTTCTCACTAGCCTTATTGTCGTGGGATAATCACGGCAGACGTTACCGGTTGTCTTGGGGCAAATCGACTCTGGTGTTTGGGAGAGGGTTTAGCTAAAGGGAAACCATGGTGATATGCGATCTGGTAGCCGGCAATCAAGTCGCCGAGTCTCCGATCTGAATATATTATCTCAACTTTCGTGTTACAATGGATACTCGATATCTCGTAATCTTGTCTAATCTAACCCTAGGGGCCGGCTTATATAGTACCCGGACCCCCTAGCTTACTATCCAAGGCGTGCTCGGAATCCTACCCGGACACTGCTTACAAACCCTAAACTTCCTTATCGGAACCCACAATCCGGGTTACGAGGCCTACACTCCTGGGCCTTCTAGAAGCTCCTTTTCCCTAAGCCGGGTCTTGCGCAGCGTCCTTTGGGCCGAATTACACCTTGGCGTTGGCATACCGGGTTATCATCCCTCCATCAGTAGTCCCCAGAATAGCTTGGGCTTCACGGGATCCTCCTTGAAGCGCACGCTATTCCCTGCAAAAATAACAAACATACAAGTTCATAGAGGCCGGGTTAGGTTGCTTTAATAAACAGCTAGGCCTAACTCCATTGGTGGTCCATATAATAACCCGGTTTTCTCTGAATCCATCTTTACTTTTCCGGGTCAATGTTCCGAGGAAGATGCAGAAGACCCGGCTTGTTTCACTCATTAATTGGTCCGGATATCGCGGAAGGGATTTCCTTCCTATCCTTTCCGGATATCGCGCACGGGCACTTAACGCATATCCCAAAATTCCTGGACGGGTATCTTTTCCGAAAATTTTGGCTCCCGCTCACTTGACCTAGTTTTCCCCACCTGCACCTATAAATAAGTGCCCTAGGGGGGTAACCTGGGTTCAGCGTGCCATTTCTTCCATTTCCTTCTTCCTCACCGGCGCTCTCTTGCCCGAGCTCACGCAGCGCCGCCACGGAGACCACGAACGCGCCGCCGGAGCCGAGCCGCCGTCTCCTGCGCTCGTCCACAAACCGCGCCGCGCCGCCGTCTGTCTCCGCCGCCGCGCACCCGAGCTGCCCGCCGGGAGTCCCAGAGGGGCACCACAGCTGCGCCATTTGCCGCCGTCGTGCTCTCCTTCAATCTACTCCGGTGAGCTTCCTTTCCCCATTAATTTTAACTTCCAATTTCTCCGCCCGATCCAGATTGGATCTAGGTCTGTCCGCCGGCTACTTTCTTGCGCCGATTTAGATCGCTTTGTACCACACTTGCTTGTTCAATCGCTCAATGATAGACTCAATTTCAATCTCCCATCACTTGCGATCCTTAATCTCTTCGCGAATTTCTCTGTAAAATTTCCCAATCTAGATGTAGTCTGTCAAAATTTCCGCAGCTGTTCTTCGATACCCGGACAATCCTCTATTTCCGGATCTCCTATTTATGCTAGTTAACCAAACAACCAACTCCTTTTCATAATGGCTCACTGATACTAGGATTACCGATAATTTCCATAACTGTTCGTTGATAGTCGGATAACTCATAGTTTCTGTGCTTCTTACTGATACTACTCATGGATACTCGGATAACTCATAAGTCCCGAGTCTTAATGTTTCGTACTCTTTGCCTTGTATTTTGCAGACCGAGCAAATGGCTCCAAAGCACAAGGGCAAACAGCCGGCCAAGGCAAGGTCAACCCAATCCATCTCCGCCAACTGGGCACGGTCTTCCGTGACCCAAGCCAAGCTAGAAGAGCTTGCCGAGTCAGGCGTTCTCCCTCCTCAGAAGGAGATCCATTGGAAGGTACCGGGTGATGAGACCCGGCCTACCCCCAATCCCGACGAGGTAATATGCTTCGTTGAACACGTGATCCGGGGGTTTCGCCCCCCGGGTCACTCTTTTTTCCGTGAAGTCCTCAGCCATTACGGCCTCCGGGTATTCGACATAGGGCCTAACTCTATGTTGAACATAACCCATTTCATAGTACTTTGTGAGTCCTACTTGTGCATCCCACCAAATCTGGCTTTATTTATCGAACTTTTCCAATGCAAGCCGTGCCGTGAAAGCGGTGACGGGTCCCTCTTGGCCTGCGGCGGAGTTTCCATCCAGCGCCGTAAAAATTCACCTATGCCGACTCTAAGTCTTAACTCACATGTTAAGCATTGGCAACAGTCTTTCTTCTATTGCCGGGACACCTCCCCACCCGGCGAGAGGAAATTGCCGGGTTACTCGGAGGGCCTCTTAGATCTTTCTGACACCTTTAACGCTTTCGCCTCTGAGTCGGAAAGAGAGTCCATCCAGCCCCACCTGGCCAAGATAGCCGTCCTTTTCGCCCATGGTCTTGCTGGGCTTAACCTGGTTAAGACTTGGGTAGATTTCCGGATTCAGCCCAACTCTATTCGCTCAAAGCTAATGTGCGAATACTCGGGACACGTCACGGACGCGCTCCGCTATTCCTCGAAGAATTATCCGGCTGGCGATACCAACAAGACCATCAAGAGCTTCCTGACTGAGAAGCTGGAGGTGATCAAGAATATAGCCGGGTTAGCACCGTTCACCCGGGATAACCCGGCTCCAGCGGTAAAATCCGACACTTATCCACTTATTCTTGTACTTTGACTTGATACAACTGCTAACCCTCACTTTTATGCCTTTATCTCAGGCTGATAATGCTTTCTGGAATATCGAGAACCCTCCCAACTCCGGGAACCCGGAGGAAGAAGAAGAACCGGCTGATACTGACGAAGGTATCACCCGTGTTTCAGTCATATTAACCTCTGTTACTTTGCTTTCCCATTTTTTCTCTTTTTCCGACTATGTATCTGTGCCTTTCAGGGATGGATGATAAGGATGACAAGGATGACCAGGGAGACCCGGAAGAAACTGAGAGCGACAAAAGCGAGGCTGAGCCGGAAGTCGAGGTCGGAGCCAAGAGGAAAACCCGGGGGGTCGTCTTCAAGGTTCCCTACTCTTCCATGTCCTCCAAACCCTATTCTTTTGATAATATGCGCGAACTTAACCGTCAGTTATCCAATTCACCACACTTGAAGGATCCGCCTCCGACCAAGCGCAGGGTAACCCGGAATTCCCCGGGTGATGATCCCCTCAACCCGGGTATTCCCACGTCCCCGGCTCGTCGTACTGGTACTTCTCCATCTCATCCCTCCAACTCACCTCAAAGACACCCTTCCCCCAATCATCCATTAGCCGGACAGCTCCGGGTCTCACTCTCGGATTCTGTGACAGCCTCGTCCGCGTCTAGCAGCGAACTTCCTGCAGATTTCGTGGTGAATGCCGGGTAAGTTATATTTCCGGCTAAGCAATATACTAGTCCTTTTGATAACCTTCAATTTTTGCTGCTAATCACTTCTCTTTTCTTTCCTTAGCGCCCAGGTCTCGATCAGTGACCCGGATAACATGGACACAGACAACCGGGAGACGGAGGGGCCGGTTGACGATATGGACGCCGCGACTGGCGGTGGTGGTGAAGAGAACCAGGAGCAAGACCCCCTGACTGACTCGGCTCGGCAGGAAACCGGGTCTCCCAAGCCATCTGAAGAAGCTGAGGACGACGACGTCGAGATCCTGGACACAAGGATGGGCTCTCCCAATCCGGACACCCAGGCAACCCGGGTCTCGACCCCAAAGTCGGAGAAGGTTCGTCCTCCGAGTGATCAGGCCGCCGGCTCTTCCGGTATCAGGCCCGAGGATATGACTTTTTCCCAGATGCTTGACGCCCTGCACACCTTGAGGGCTGACGAAGAAAATGTCCTAGAAGCTTTGATAGCCAAACATGAGGTAAATCCGAATAATATTGCCTGTATCCTTGTCTAGTCCCCAAGTTCCAAGTGAACTTATTGATAATTTGCTTGGAACTTCGTAGTATATCCGACTGATAGCTTGCTTTTTATCCGGCTAACCCTTCCTTGTGTTTCCCCACAGGCCTTCGTGACCCACTCGGAGAAGGCATTGGCGAAGGCCACCAAACTCCTCGAGAAGGAGACGACTCTGCGTGAGTCGGCTGAAGCTGATGCCAAGAGGACAGGGAAAATCACAAGGAAATATAGAAAGAGGGCTCATGCAGCAGAAGATGAACTGACCAAGCTTTCGGTTCAGATTGCCGACACATATCGTGCTTTGACTGGTACTATTCCTAACTTAATAATTATAACCCGGATTCTCATTCTGATAAATAGTCAGATTTCCTTACTCACTGCTTTTTTCTATTTTCTGCAGGTCCGGATGATGTAACTCCGGATGAAGATGATATCGCAAAGCTGAAAACCATCAAGAGCACGATCCGGCAGCTCTGTGCCGGAACCAAATGGATTCTTCAGGATCTGAAGTGGCCGGGTGTCGGGCATGGCAACCTGAAGACGCTGCTTGACGCGTGCTCCACTATCCCCGAGTGGATTGAGCACTGGAAACGCTCGTCCTGCCGGGTTGGAGTGACCCGGGGGCTTGCGCTGGCTAAGGCATATTTTCCAAAACTTGAGCCGGCCAAGCTTGTGGGCGGGTTTCCAGAGTTCAACCATGACGGCTCCAGGTTCTCAGTGAAGAACTTCAAGGCTATCTAGAAGGAGGTTTGTCACTCGGCCATCATAATCGCCGATAGTTTGGATGTCAGTTCAATTATCCCATCATATGATGCTGATGATAAGGCAGTTAAATCGGATCTTCCCAAGCCATATGATATGCTGGCCCGATGGAAGGCGGAGGCCGCTCAGGCGAGAGAAGAAGCCGCGAAGAAGAAGGCTGAGGCCGACTCTGCGCCTGCTACCTCCACGCCGGTCATTCCTCCTCCCGCACGGGCCGGCACTACTGCTGACCCGGGTGCTGCTGCCACCAAGAATGCTGAAGAACAAGGCAAGGAGCAAGACCCGGCTGCCAAGGGCAAGGGCAAGATGGACGACTCGGCTCAAGATGCCGAGTGAACTCTTTATCGGCTACCGTCTTAAGCACTTTATTCGGCCAATGGGCCTTTTGAAAACAATTATTCTTTTGATAGTGCGCCTGTGCACTTTATGATACTACTGTCGTGGCTTGTAATACGTTTAAAACCTTAATATATCTCGTGGCCCTTCTGGCCTTTTGCTTGAATTTGATATTTCTTAACTTTGAGCTTTTTCATCCTTGATTTTCTGACTTTCTGTTATGGTTCCTTTTGTGAGACTCGGTTTCCGGGTCTCATGGGTTTTGACGAGTGGGCTTTTTTCTAAGTCCCCAAGACTCGGATTTTTGGGTTTTTGAGCTGAATAGCTAGATAATTTGTTTCTGTTTTCAAATTCCCAAGTCCCCAAGGCCCGAAATTCCGAGTCTAGGGTGTTGGGTCTTTCAAAAGGAACAAATTGTTACATGCTAAGCCCAAAACCTAGAGCCGTTCACATAGGTTTTGAAGTTATGCTTAATAAACTTTGAGTTTCCGGTTATTAACCTTGTACTCTGCATAACTTGTGGTTTAGATGACCCTTTTGACCTTCTTGTACTATAAGCCGGCTTTCGCGTGGATAATCATGTCGCTATAGCTGTACGAAGACAGGGTCAGGCAAGTCCCATTGGGCATCATGACTGATTGTAATCATACGCTAGCAAAGCATGCCACTTTAGTGCGAGTCACATCGAGCTTAAGTAAGAAAAGTCAAGAAAGTTTGGCTCCTTTGTCCGGTTATAAGCTTGCAGCCGTACTTGTTTGCAAGTAATCGGCCCTTATAACTCATAGGCATCGTGGCCGGGTCTTTGAGTTTGTAACTGTGCTATTCAAGCAATCAGCCCCCAAGACCTAAATATATGCAATTTACTAAAGAAACTAATGTACTAAGAACAGTAAATAATACTTACCTGGAAGAAAAATAAAAACACAACAGAAATAAAAACTTGATAAAAAACACATGAAAAGGAAACAATATATTGTTTAACCATCTCTTTATTGATATGAGAAAAGTTAGGTCAGCAAGCCGCCTCATTAAAAACCCTCCAGTCCCCTTAGGTACCCTGGATAGGAAAAGAGTGCGTCTGAAACCTGCTGCCTGTTACATCGTGTAATTCCACTTTACGAATCTGGCCTATACTAAGTATAGTAGGGACGTAGCTGAGCCACGTTCCATGGTCTTTCTCTTTCTTGCATAGATGAAGTGGTATGAGCGGTGTCATTAACCGTAGCCGACTCTTCCCTTGCATCTATCAAGTAATATGATCCATTGTGCAGATTCTGGCTTATGATGAACGGTCCTTCCCATGGTGGGAATAACTTGTGTTTTCCTTCCTTTGATTGTACCAGGCGCAGAACCAGGTCTCCTTCCTGGAAGACCCGGGTTTTCACGCGCCGACTATGATATCTCCGCAGATCCTGCTGGTATATAGCTGATCTCTCCAAAGCTTGTTCCCTGTGTTCTTCTAACATATCCACAGCGTCCTGCCGGGTCTTCTCGTTCTCCACCTCAACGTAAGCCGATACTCGAGGCGAGTCATGGATGATATCACTCGGCAGCACCGCTTCTGCACCATAAACCATAAAAAACGGTGTCATCTGAGTAGATCTGTTAGGTGTAGTGTTGATACCCCAAACCACTGAAGGTAACTCCTCAACCCATGCTCCAGCAGCTCTGAGACATGGGACTCGCAATCGTGGCTTTAATCCACAAAGTAACTCCTGATTTGCCCTCTCCACTTGTCCATTGGCTTGTGGATGAGCTACGGAAGCTATATCAAGCCGGATTCCGTTATTACCACAGAATTTCTCCATCTCGCCAAGGGACATGTTGGTTCCATTGTCCGTAATTATACTGTGAGGATACCCGAACCGGTAGATAATCCTTTTCAGGAACTTAACTGCCGTAATCGCTTCACAATTAGTAACTGGCATAACTTCAACCCACTTGGTAAATTTATCGATAGCCACCAAGAGATGTGTCTTTTTGCAAGGTGACATGTGAAAGGGGCCAACCATGTCCATACCCCAAACGGCAAAAGGCCAGGTCAAAGGAATTGTTTGCAACTCCATAGCCGGTACATGGATTTGGCGGGCATACCTTTGGCATTCGTCGCACCTTGCCACCAAGCGCTCCGCATCTGCTAAGGCTGTGAGCCAGAAGAAACCGTGCCTATATGCTTTGGCCACAAGGGACCTTGTGGATGCGTGATGCCCACAGTCGCCTTCGTGGATCTCTTTCAGGATTTGTCGGCCTTCTTCTGGTGCTACACAGCGCAAAAATACTCCTGCAGCGCTCCTTTTGTATAACTCCCCATTGATGATGGAATAACCTTTTGCTCGCCTCATAATTTGCCTTGCTAGTACCTCTTGCTGTGGTAACTCGCCCCGTGATAGGTAAGCCAGAAACGGCTCTGTCCACTCGGGAACAGTGCGTATTGTGGCCACGAGCTCCAAATCCGGGTCTTTGTTAGCCAGTTCTTTCTCAGACTCGGTTTTAACTGACGGACGCCATAGCTCGTCCAGGAACACATTGGGTGGAACCGGCTCTCTGCACGAGCCGAGTCTGGCGAGTGCATCTGCTGCCTCATTTTTTCTTCTATCTACATGCTCCACCTCGTACCCGGAAAAACACCCGGCAACCCGGTCCACCTCTCTGCGGTATGCTGCCATAGTTGCATCTTTTCTATCCCAAGTTCCCGAGACCTGTTGTACCACAAGGTCCGAATCTCCATAGCACCGTATCCTCTTAATGTTCATCTCCTTGGCTATCTTCAATCCATGCAATAATGCCTCATACTCGGCCACGTTGTTGGAACAATCAAAGTGAATCTGCAACACGTAGCTCAACTTGTCTCCTTTGGGTGATGTGAGCACCACTCCAGCTCCTGATCCCTCGTATTGCTTGGAACCATCAAAGTGCATTATCCAAGACTCGGAACTTGGAGTCATTGTGGGCATGCCTGTGTGAGTCCAATCATTAATGAAATCCACTAGAGCTTGAGATTTGATTGCTGACCTGGGCTCGTAGTTGATGTGATAATCTCCCATCTCAATCGCCCACTTGGCTATTCTACCTGTTGCATCCGAGTTTCTGATGATATCCGACATTGGTATAGAGCTAACCACTGTTATGGGGTGTTCCTGAAAATATGACTTCAATTTCCGGCTGGCCATGAAGACCCCGAAAACCAGCTTCTGCCAATGTGGGTAGCGCTGCTTTGCTTGTGATAACACCTCGCTGACATAATAAACCGGCCTCTGAACCGGGTGATCCTTTCCATCCTCCTTGCGCTCAACGACAACCACTGCGCTAACCGCCCGAGGCCCCGCTGCAACGTATAGTAACATGTGCTCTTTAGGACCCGGGGCTGCTAGGACTGGTGCCTCAGATAGCTGCTTCTTTAGTGCCTCGAACGCCTCATCCGCCTCTTGGTACCAAACGAATTTATCAGATTTCCTCAAGAGCCGGTACAAGGGTATTTCCTTCTCTCCGAGTCTTGATATAAACCGGCTCAGCGCTGCTACGCACCCCGTAAGCTTCTGAACATGCTTCAGGTTTTCCGGCTTTTTCAGACTCTGGATAGCTTTGATTTTATCCGGGTTTGCTTCAATCCCTCTCTCCGAGACAATAAAACCGAGTAACTTCCCTGCTGGGACTCCAAATACACACTTTGTCGGGTTAAGTTTCATCTGGTATCTTCTCAGGTTCTTGAATGTTTCCTTCAGATCATCAATAAATGTCTCTGTTTTTCTGGTCTTGATCACCACGTCATCCACGTAAGCATGAACGTTGCGTCCAATTTGGTCCTCAAAGCACTTCTGAATGCACCGCTGATAGGTTGCGCCGGTGTTCTTCAATCCAAAAGTCATGGTTTTGTAACAAAAGGCCCCAAAAGGGGTTATGAACGATGTTTTCTCCCAGTCTTCCTTCTTGAGCTTGATCTGATGATACCCGGAATATGCATCCAGGAAGCACAGTAGGTCACTTCCAGCCACTGCATCTATGATCTGATCTATCCTTGGAAGTGCAAACGGATCCTTTGGGCAATGCTTGTTGAGACTCGTATAATCAATGCACATCCTCCACTCATTGGTATTTTTCATCACGAGAACCGGATTTGCCAACCACTCCGGGTGAAATACTTCCATGATGAAGCCGACTGTCAACAGGCGAGCAATTTCTTCGCCGATAGCCCTTCTTCTTTCCTCATTCATCTTTCTCAGTCCCTGCTTCACGGGCCTGGACTTGGGATCAACGTGCAAACTGTGCTCTGCCAGCTCTGTAGGGATACCCGGCATATCGCTAGGCGTCCAAGCGAACACATCCTGATTTGAACGAATAAACTCCACAAGTGCTTTTTCCTGCTGATCGTCCAAGTTAGATCCTATGGCAAATTTCTTGGAGGGATCACCTTCGACAAAGGCCACCATCTTGGTATCTTGCGCTGCTTTGAATTTTGCTCTCTCATCCTCAGTATTTGGCCTCTTCAGCGTTGTCCTGTCATCCGGGTCTACTTGAGACCGGTAATACTTAAGCTCCTCCTTTCTACAGGCTTGTTCAGCCATTGCCGCATCTCCTTCGTCACACTCAGCCGCTATATGCCGGCTCCCATGTATGGTGATGGTCTGCTTGGGACCCGGGATTTTTAGCTGTAGGTACACGTAACACGGCCTGGCCATGAACTTGGCGTAAGCCGGCCTCCCAAATAGCGCGTGATAAGGACTGCGCAACTTCACCACTTCGAACGTGAGCCACTCCACCCGGAAATTATCCTTTGATTCTCCAAAAGCAACCTCCAAGGTAATCTTTCCTTCAGGGCACGCTGAGTGACCCGGCACGATCCCGTGGAAAACTGTTGAACTTTTCTGTAGCTGAGACTCCTTGAGACCCATGCGTAAGAAAGTTTCCCAATATAGGATGTTGATGCTGCTTCCACCGTCCATTAAGACCTTTTTCAGCTCATAACCATTAACCTGTGGCGCAACCACCAATGCTAGGACTCCCGGGTGTTCTATTCTTTCCGGGTGATCTCTTCTGCTCCACGTTACATCTTGCTCGGACCACCCCAGGTATCTCGGGACAGCTGAGGAAACCGAGTTTACTGCCTTCTTTAGTATCTTTCTATCCTTGTTAGAAGTTCCTGTGGTGTGAACATGGTATTGGTCCAATTGCTTGGGGTTGGCTTGGAAACCTCCAGCTCCTCCCTGGTTATTACCCGGATTCCCAACTCCCGGGTTACCTGCTGGGGGTGGGCCGTTGCCCGGGTTTCCACCCGGACCCGGTCCTCCTCCCCGGCCTGCACCTCGCATAGCCTTGTTCACTTCCTCGTTCTTCCATCTCTGCAAATCCGCACATTGCTCCAATGAGTGGTTAGCCGGACTCCCGTTCCTGCTGTGTTTCAGGCACGCCATTCTGAAGATATCCCAGTTGTTACCCGGCCTTGGTGGCCCTTGCTATTTTCCTCCGTTATGATTTCCTGCGTTGAAATTTCCTTCTGCCCTGGGCCTTGAAGACCCGGCTTCTGTGCTGGCGACAAACTCGGAATTCCCCTCCAAAGGGCGCTTGTTCTGGTTGTTCCCATTGTTACCTCCATGGTTACCCGGCGTAGATCCATTGCCGGTTCTTCCATTATTGCCTGTATTTGCTTTTGCTTTCTTGTCATCAACATCCTCTTCCGTGGTATCCGTTGCAGCGTGTTTGTTGCACGCATCCATTAGTTCTCCCATTGTAACCTCTGAAGCATTCCGACTGGATTTCATGCGAGTTAATTTCTGCACTAAAGGCGTATACTTGCATGTCTTGGCCATAGCCTGCAATGCGTCCTTCGCCTGAATATCTGTAGACGAATGCAATATCTCCATAACCCGGCGCACCCAGCTGCGCGCCGACTCTCCCTTCTTTTGCACACACCGTTCTAGATCGTCGATAGTAAACAACTTCCTGCATGTTCCGTGAAAGTGCTTGATAAACGCAGTTTTCACCTCCCCCCACGACTTGATAGATCCTTCTGGTAAATTGTTGAACCACAACTTTGCTGCTCCTTCCGACATCATTAAATACATGAACTTGGCTTGAAGGTTTTCAGACGCGTTGCGAATCGACATAGCCATCTCATAACTGCTCAACCATGTTTATGGATCCATAGTCGGCTCATAGTTCACTACTTTACCCGGTTCCTTGAATTTATCCGGGTAAGGCTCAGCCCTGATGTTATCCGTCAGACACTTGGGCCCAGCGATATTAGTCGGTACTGGCCTCACCCGGGAAACATGCGATCCTGCGGGGGGTACGGCTGGTCGTGGCGCTACTGATGGTCCGTGCACCGCAGACCCGGCCGCGACTCTCCTAGCTCTGGAACTATCCACAATAGCTTGTGCTGCTGATACTGCTGGTGCTGCTTGCACGCGGGGAGGAGGCGGCATTTGCTGCTGCTCTGCCCTCCGTCGCGCTGAACTTGTTTGCATATTGCCGGCATTGCCATGTTGCTGGCTGATATAAGGTGTTCCATGCATTCCGCTCCTATTATCCGGGTAATTAACCTGCTGAGCCACTGCTGTATGCAACAAATCGATCGCCCGTCGGGTCTGCTCCGCATGGGGTGACTCTCTTACGGGGATCTGATTCAATGCTAACGTTGCGGCATATACGTTATCCATGGGGTTATTGAAGTGACCTGGCGGCGTACGAAATCGTGATGGTGGCGGTGGTGGCGCTGTGTTGCCAACAGTGACCCCAGTCTGTAATGTGGGTAACCCGGCCTGCACGTTTGCCGGCTGTCCTGCTCCAGTTGCCGGCTGATGCACAGTTTCCTGATTCACAACCGGAATCGGCTGATCCTGGGGTGTAATGAACAGTGCGTTAGGGTTTATGACTCCACCCATCGCCGGTAATCTTGTCTGGTATCTCTGATGCACCCTGCTTGTCTCAGCCCGGAGCCGGTTTTCCAGCGCGTCCAGTTCACGTTGGCGCGTGGCTACCCCTTGCTTTTCTGCTTCCACATCCCTTCTTTGTTGCTCGAGCGCGCGACATGCTACCTCCAAGTCCCTGGCACGTGCCGCGGCGTTTTCCGGGGTTATCACAGTAGCTAACACTGTTGGGTCCAAGACAATATTGTTACTGAACAGGGCCGGGTGTTGCGGATTCGAAGGACCCGCCCCTGGCGTCCTGTTAGCCAGGAACCCAAACATATTTGCCTGCAGCTCGCTATACACCGCTCGGCTGGTGACTGAAGCCAACTCTCCGTCAACCCGGGTTAGGACCGGATTTCCGTCAGCCGGATTTTGCTGCTGGGCCAATGCTTGTGCCGCTCCGACCGCGGCCATAGTCACGTTCCCCTGATTGAGATTGGTTGCAGGGGCCGTGTAGACCGCGACCTGGCGCGCAATGATTGGCGAAGACTCATACTCCTCCTCATCGCAGCTATCTCCCTCGTACCGGTCCTCCAGCAGGTGCAAGATAGACTCGGTATC
The DNA here is from genome assembly GCA_028641055.1 of Alopecurus myosuroides. NCBI lineage: Eukaryota > Viridiplantae > Streptophyta > Magnoliopsida > Poales > Poaceae > Alopecurus > Alopecurus myosuroides. Next base: position 283,970,101 of record CM054062.1, on the reverse strand, counting down.
ATCTTCTCTTATGACCCGGCCACGCGGGGTCCATGCCGGCTCCTCCGGCTGTTCCCTCTTTGTGGTGGGTTCTTCTATCGGGTCCATCGTCCCGACCGACTCTTCTCCGTCCGACTGAACGTGGGTGGCCTCTCGTGACACAGAATCAAATCCAAAATCGTCAGGGATTGAACCGAACGCACGTACCATGCCGACGAAGACGTTGACCCGGCCGATTGTGACGACAGATCCGAATTCAAGCAGATCCGACTCTGGCCCCCAGCCAAAATCGTCCACCATCTTCTCTCCTTCAGGGTTGATGTAGATCTCGCCGATGACGAGGTTCTTCATGTTCTCCCGAGCTTCTCCCGTGATGTAAACACCCTTGGACGTAGGCCCCACGGTGGGCGCCAACTGTCGTGGGATAATCACGGCAGACGTTACCGGGGGTAACTTGTCTTGGGGCAAATCGACTCTGGTGTTTGGGAGAGGGTTTAGCTCAAGGGAAACCATGGTGATATGCGATCTGGTAGCCGGCAATCAAGTCGCCGAGTCTCCGATCTGAATATATTATCTCAACTTTCGTGTTACAGTAGATACTCGATATCTCGTAATCTCCTCCAATCTAACCCTAGAGGCCGGTTTATATAGTACCCGGACCCCCTAGCTTACTATCCAAGGCGTGCTCGGAGACCTACCCGGACACTGCTTACAAACCCTAAACTTCCCTATCGGAACCCACAATCCGGGTTACGAGGCCTTTACTCCTGGGCCTTCTAGAAGCTCCTTTTCCCTAAGCCGGGTCTTGCGCAGCGTCCTTTGGGCCGAATTACACCTTGGCATTGGCATACCGGGTTATCATCCCTCCATCACTTACCCCTACTCGGGGGTAGCCCCTCAACATTAGTCCCCGAAGCTGGCAGGGTCCGGTGAACTCGGACGCTGGGTCGTTCCAGCTTAAACCAAACTTCCTGAAGACGCTTAGCCGAGTTGCATCTCAACTCGGTCGAGCTCAATCCGGATTCGAATCCAACCCATCATTGACTGTGTATTTTTCTTCTTTCAACCGGATAGGCCAAGCTGCTTTGGATTTTGCCAAGATCCCGGCACTTAGCCAATTTTCCAGGACTATGCCGCTCGAACCAACATGCCTCGCAATCTTCGCGTGCAAGGCTCTACACGTGGCACGAGAACACAGCCCATGCCGCATCGGGTATGATGCGGTTGCACTGCACACGCTCCACGTGCGCCAGCCACTGCTCACTGGGCCCACGCGCTGTCGTGTCATATCACTCAGAGCACTTGAGTACCCACATCGCGTGACGTGGGATCGACTGGGCCCGTTACGCGTGATTTAATCGCTTCATGCGTTTCTAACGTGCGCAGTAACTCCCCAAGCGCCCACGATTTCCGTCGCAGTGAATCCAACGAGTAACTGCGCTATGGGGGTATAAATACCCCCGCGCCGTCCGTTGCCTCGGCTTCCTCGCCATTTTCCCCCTCGCACACTTCCTTCCTCTTTGCCTTCGTCTCCACAGAGCACATCACTCCGCCGTGCTACGTCGAGCCTCGCCGCACGCAGAGAGAGAGAGAGAGAGAGAGAGCAAGTTCGTCCCTGCGCGCCACCGCTCGCCGGAGTGCAGCCGAGCACCAGGATCTTCATCGCACCATGCGGCCTTCCTCGACCTCGCGCCTCTGTCGCCTTACGGCTTCACTGCTTCTTCCTCGCTCCCTTCTCCGAGCTCTTCATCGCCGGAGATGCGCCACGGCGTTTGTCTTCCGCGCCGCCGCGACCCTTCTGTGACCTCTGCGGCCCGAGCCCGTCTTCGCGCCCTCGCGCTATCCGGTGACATACGGATCCGGATCTGCACCGATGGCACTCGAGCCCATCCCTATCTTGGATCTGGAGGGCCCCGCGTCCACCCGCGCCAACTGGGAAGGATCCGACGTGACCGCCAGCGACACACAATGGCTGGTGAACACCCGCCGGGTACCGCCGGGAGTAATCTGCCGGCCACCCGGCCGCGAGTTGGAGCCACAACCCCAGCCCGGTGAGTACGTAGTTTTACTTAGCCACTTCAAACGTGGTTTTGGCCTCCCCATATCCAAATTCATGCAACGATTTCTTCGCCATTTCAGCTTGCAACCGCACCACCTTCCGGCGAATGCCATCGCCATGCTATCCACCTTCGTAACCTTCTGTGAAGCTTATCTCGGTGTCTACCCCACGGTAGACATCTGGGCCAAATACTTCCATTTTAGCCAACAAGTCCTCCCCAACAAAGCCAATCCGGATGCTCCCAAATTCATGACTCAAACCGGCGCAGCCATGATTGTCTATCGGACTCCCCGCGCTTACCCCCGGGTTCTAGGGCTGGACACATGCCGGAAATGGGAAAGGGGATTTCTGTACGTGAAGAACCCAGCCCAGAAGAGGGCGCGCATCCGGTTGACCTCATCAAGTTGCCCCCCTTCCAAAATGTTCCTCCAACTGCTATGAGGAACTGAGGGTATAACCCGAAGAAGACTGTGCCGGATGCCAAGTACGCAGATAACAGATTGAAGCAACTGATTGAGCTGGGACTCCGGTCAGACGACCTGATCGCCACCTGGGTGAGCCGCTAGGTTCTCCCTCTCCAACTCAGAGTACACAAGATGTGCTTCATGGGCGGGCCCCGCGACTGCACGCGCACCACCACCTTCGAGCTCAACAAGGAGGAAGTGGCCATCTGGGCTCGCTCCATCACCAAGGCCACCCTCTCGGACACTTGGGATTATGGTTTTGTGCCATACAGCCGAGATCGGCCAGCCCCCCGAGTAAGTTTTCTTCATCCTGCCGAGTTGCTCCCACCTCGGTATCTGCCAAACGTACCTAACTGGTTTTGCTTTCTGCTTTTCATACATTGCCGAGTAGGATTTATCCCGGATTCTCCTGAGTACCCTTAGCCTTTTATGCTTCATGATTCGCATGTTGTACCGAGTAGAGTCTCAACCCGGTTTCTCCTGGGTAGACTTAGCTTTTTATGCTTCATGATTTGCATGCTGTACTGAGTAGAGTCTCAATCCGGTTCTCCTAAGTATCCTTCAATTCCTTATGCTTTGTGTTTGCATCTACAACACATTCCTCGCCAGAAAGAGGAAGATAAGGCGGTCTTTGAGCAGAACTGGCAACCGGACCGAACTGAGGATGACGAGGAGCAGTTCGACGTCCAGGACACACTCTGCATTTCGCTCGCCACTGCCCCAGGCCAAGACGGTAAGTCCCGAGTCCCAACGTCAATCCGGGACTGGTCCGAGGATGATGAAGGTGACTGAGACCACCGTTGCATGCTCTCTGATGCTTTTCGGCTTTTTCTCAGGCTCATTGTTGTATTTCTCTTCTTTTGTTTCTAGACGCCATGGATGAGGAACCGACTGACGCGGAGCCCGTGTCCACCGCTGCCCCCTCCGGAGTGAGGAAGCGATCCGGCAGCGGTGCCGCTGAGCCCCTCGCTACCAAGAGGCAGAAGAGGGCTACAAAGCGAAACAAGGCCACTTCTTCACGTAACAAGAGACCACAACGACCGACTGAGGACGGGTAAGCTTTTCCCGAGATGCTCTATGCCTGCGTTCTCTTCGCCTTTTCCGGCTTTCCCAATCTGGATGCTTTGTGTTTGTATTTTGCTTATCCCTGTGCTTCTTCTTTCTTCTCTTTAGCGACACACTCGACGCTGATGCTCGTGAGGCACCCCCACAGGCCGAGTAGCCCTCGCGATGTTGTGGACCTCGACCCCGAGGACACAGAGACCCACACTGAGGCAAGGGCCGAGATGCCCCCTCTAGACCGAGAAGACCAAGATCTCGGCGCTGACAACACTCGTGCCGAGATGGATACTGAAAGGGCTTTGGAGCAGCCGGAGTCCACCCCTGAACAGCAACCTCAACAACAGCCACCAGAGCCAACAACCAAACAACAGCAGCAGCCACCAGAAGAGAAACACCCCCAGCAACAACCTCCAGAGCATCTGAAGCCCTTGTGAAGGTCCCAATACATTGGCAGAAACTGCAGGAGCAGCATCAGAAACAGCAGCAGCGGGAAAAGAAGAAGACTGGCATGACCGGATCAAAGGCCAAGGCCGGCACTCTGGCCATTAGGCCAGATACACAGCTGACACAGCGTACTGCGGAGCTGCGCCAAGATATGGATGCGGTGCTAGACCGGGTTGGCTACATTGATGAGGAGTTCAACGGCAAAAAACTAGGCCAGCTCGATCACTACCGGACTGCCTGGAATGATGCCGATGTCGGCCCCATCTCCATGGTTGTTGCTGCATCCAGCAGCACTCTGGCGCACAAGATGTACTGCATGCGCACTGCTGCTGAAGACACCGAGAACACCTCCCGGGTAAGCATTTTTCTCCTCTACCCGGCTTTTCCGAGTTACAACTTTTTCTATCCATATTTCATACACCATCCAGGCCCCGAGATTTGGGCCGAGTAGGCAATACTCGACCGGGTTAAAGTCTACTCGGGTCGAATCTTCAAACTAACCTTGTATCTAATTCTCTTCAGGAATGTACTGAAACTCGCGCCAAGATCTTCCGCAAGCTCCTATGGACCTACCGGAACGTTAAGGACCAGAACCGGGAGCTGCAGGAGGAGCGTGGCCAAAGAGGTAATTTCGTTACTGCTGAGTTACTGCATATGCTTTCTCGGCATCAGTTTTCTAACCTGGTTTATGTTTCCCAACTCACAGCTATCATGGAGAAGCAGCTCACGGATGCCATCACCAAGATCTCTTCGTTGGAGAGTAAGTGTGACATTTTCTGTTTGTGCGTTTATTGTCTACGCCAATTTCTTTCTCTCTGTTTGATTTTGCTTTCTTTGCAGAGGATCACCAGGTCTTCGCCGAGAAGCACCAAGACTGCACTGTGATGGCCGAGTCGGCGCAGAGAAAAATCTTGGCACTGGAGAGTAAGTTGCATCCTCTTTTCTCTTATCCGGTTTCTGTATTCTCATTGTCTTGCTGAGCGGACTGCCTCCTTCGCAAAGGAACACCAACTATTCCTTGATCAACACCAAGGGTGTGTCACTCCAACCGAGATGCAGCAGCAGGTGCAGGCCAGCCAGGCCAAGCTGGAGGCAGACCTCACCGCCGAGAAGAAAGAGGTGCTCAAATTGAAGCGCGATCTGGCTGACGCAATCAAGACAGTGTTGCAAGCCGGAAATGACAAGACCGAGACGCTGAGCCAGGCGGCTGTCGAGAAGGTTGAACTGGAGAGGGAGATTGAGTCCCTCAAGTCACGAAACGCCGCGCTCGACAGCATGCTGGTCAACTCCCGCGGTTTGCTGGACAAGCAGCACACGCTTGCTGAAGGATGGGCCCGCCGGCTTAAGGAGCTCGTCATGAAACTGCGCTGTGAGTTCTTGCTCTTTTCTAAGTTGTTCTATCCGGTCTCTCCTATCCGGTTTCTTCTATTCGGTTTTTCTTCTGTTCGGTTTCTTCTTGACTCTACGCCGTATCTCCTCTCTTTGGGACATTCCCAGATTTCAACTTGGGTGCTGACAGAGCTGTGGAGAAGGCCAGGAAACTGAGGAAGGAGCTTGGCCACGATGTCGCTGAGTCAGCCACGATCGATGAATAGGTCGAAAGCATCAAGACCCGGGTTCACTCCCTCAAGGGCTTGGGCACCACCATCGTGTCCACCGCCGTGCGCCTGCACAGGGTCTTCTGGACGGATGTCGAGCCCCCTAACTCGGTTGACAAGCTGGCCTCAAACCTCGACTATGTCAAGGTCGAGCTCAAGAAATGGCGTGCCTCAGCAGCCCGAGCCGGTGCCGATGAAGCTCTGCATTTTGTGCTGCCTTTGTACGAAAACCTCGACCTCGACAAGCTCAAGAAGCTCCGGAACGGGTCCAAGTTGACCGAGAAGGAGGAGTTCATCCAGCGCCGCCAGGAGACTGGATACCGGTTGGCCTCGTATGCTGATACCAAGGAATACATTGATGGTCCTCCTGAGCCGGATACCGACGTCGAGAGCGGCGAAGATGAGGATGGCGATGAAGACGACGACGAGGGGGATGCATGCGACGAGGAGGCCGAGACGGACGAGGCTGTGATTGAAGAAGCCGAGCTGGGTGACGACCAGGAAGAGTCCGAGCCGAAAGATGGCTCCGAGGAGGTGGATGAGGAGATCCAAGCGAACCAGCAGCCCCCTGCCTCTTCCGGAGTCGTCACCACCGAGATGGTCACCGAGACGCCCGCTCCTGAGCTGAGCGCATCGGAGGCCACTGCCGAGAATGCCGCATCCGGGCCTCCTACACCAACTGGCGTCTCTGCGACTGCTGCATCAACCGCTGCCTCCGAGCCCGTCACCGAGTCCTCCGACCCGGCAGGTGCTGAAGCGAACACCACTCCGTCAACGGCGGCCTAAATTCTTGTTCTGTTTCATTCTCAAACTTTTTATCAGATCCCCGGTATGCTGGGTGAAAATGTATCCAACAATTATTATTTCGTGTTTGCTACTCAGTTTTAATTTAGCTTTTAGCAAGACTCGCTGAATGTCGGATTGCGCTAATTCCGAGTCCCCAAGTTGTTTTTATTATCCACCCGACTCTTTTGTCTTTGCTCTTACCTGCCACTTGTGGCTTGTTGGTAGTCGAGTCACAATATTTCAAAAACCGAGTTTATAATACTTAACAACTTTGATATTTGAAATTAACACTGCCCAGTACTTAGCCGAAAAAACAGAAGAAAAAAGCATTCAACTCGGTTGATAACCCTTTCTTCCTTAGTAGTTTTTTGTGTGTTCATTGACCTTTGGCTTGTTCTCTTGCTTGCCATAAAGCCGAGTTGCGGACAACAGCGAAGTCGAAGAGTTGGCTCTTAGGTTTGAACACATTACTAGACATGCGCATGAAATTCCGAGTAGATTAACCGAGTAGACAAAGTAAAGAAAGTAAATAACATAGAGCAAGTTTTGGCACAGGCAGTCCCCGAGTTCGAACTCGGAGTGCCGACTTGGAATTCAACTCGGTAAGGAGATACATACAACGATTGTTCAGGAATGAAAATGGCAAAGTAGAGCTACATTCGAGGAGCGCTTGGATTCCTCTCCGGATTTATCCGCCCTGTTCTTCCGTGGTGCCTGTGCATCAATGAGGTAGTACGCATCATTGTGCAGAGCCTTGCTCACAATGAATGGACCTTCCCATAGAGGGGAAGTTTGTCCATCCCGGCGGTGCGTTGCACAAGCCTAAGCACCATGTCTCCTTCTCGAAAAACCCTTTGGTTCACTTTCCGGCTATGATATCATCTCAGATTCTGTTGATATATAGTTGATCATGATAGAGTTAATTATCTTGCTTCTTCTAGCAAATCAACATCATCTTCTCGGGCTTCTCTTGCCTCTGCCTCAGTATAGAGGGTTACTCTCGGTGAGTCATGCTCAAGGTGAGTGGGCAACACGGCCTCTGCTCCATATACCAGGAAGAATAGTGTGTATTCGGTTGATCGGTTAGGGGTAGTCCTTAGACTCCACAACACCACCGGCAAGTCATCTAGCCAACAACCCGGTGTTTTCTGTAATGGATCAATTAGCCTTGGCCTTATTCCGGATAGTACCATGCCATTAGCTCTTTCAACTTGCCCATTTGAAGCCGGATGGGCGACTGATGCAATGTCTAGCCGGATCGCTTCTCCATACAGAATCGAGCAAAGGCTCCCTCAGCGAAATTTGTTCCATTATCCGAGATGATCCCATGCGGGTAGCCATACCTCAGGATAATATCCTTCAAGAAACTAACAGTTGTGTTTTCATCACACTTTCGGATTGTGTTCACCTCAATCCACTTGGTGAACTTATTAACCATGACCAAGATGTGAGTCATGTTGCCCCGAGCTGGCTTGAAAGGACCCACCATGTCCAAGCACCACACTGCAAATGGCCAAGTGATGGGTATTGTCTTCAACTCGGATGCTAGCATATGTATTTTGCTTGCATATCGTTGGCATCCATTGCACTTTCTCACTAGGGATTTTGCTTGTTGCAAGGCAATGCGCCAAAAGAATCCATGCCGAAAATCGTTTTTGACCAGGGACCGAGATGAGGCGTGGTGCCCGCATTCTCCTTGGTGTATCTCTCTGAGAATTTCTTCTCCCTCTTCCGGCTCCACACAACGTTGGAGCACACCAGTAGCACTTCTCTTATGCAGCTCTTTGTTGATGATGGTATAGCCCTTGGATCTTCTTTGTATCTGTCTGGCTATGACCTCGTCACTTGGCAAAGTGCCATCCATCAGGAAGGATAATATGGGCATAGCCCAGCTCGGTGTGGTCCGAGTAGGAAAGACTGGTCCATCCACCTCCATTGGATCAGCCATCATGACTTGCTCTGAGTTGGAGACGAGTCCTCGAGTTCCCGAGTACTATGAGACAATCTCCAAGATGAAAGCGATAGTCCCCGAGTTGGGAGGGGCAGTCCCTGGGTTCTCCTTTGTGCTCTCCCAATCAATCTCCATAGGGACAGCTTCTGAGTCTGGCAGAGCCGGGATGAATATGGATTACGAGTTGGGTGAGGGCTTGATAGATGGTTTCCTCAAATGCTCCAGAGCAATCCCAGCCGGGATGAATTGCCGAGAAGAGCCCAATTTGGACAGAGCATCCGCAGCATCATTTCCAGCTCGGTGGATGTGGTGGAACTCGCAGCCATCAAAGAATCCGGACATATTTTGGGCAAGGAACCGATAAGATGCCATTTTGGCATCCAACGCGTCCCAAGTCCCCGAGGCTTGTTGGACTACTAGGTCCGAGTTTCCATAGCATACAATCCGCCGGATACAAATCTCGGGCCCTGGTCCCCGAGGCTGAAAATGTCCATGTTGGGTGAGGTGAGCACCACTCCGGCGCCGAGACCCTCTTTCAGCTTGGACCCATCGAAACGCATTCGCCAAAAATTGGTTTCCGGTAAAGGCGGCTCATATTGCATCTCGGCCCAATCAAAGAAAAAATCCGCCAAGGCTTGAGATTTGATTGCCTCTCTTCTGGCATACCCTGGGGTATAAGCAGCTAGCTCAATCGCCCACTTGGCTACCTAGCCACTTGCATCCTTGTTGCCCATAATCTCCGAGATGGGAGCAATGCTCACCACTGTAATCGGATGCTCTTGGAAATAGTGCTTGAGCTTCTTGGCAGCCAGGTAGACTCCGTATGTCATCTTTTGGTAATAAGGATAGTTCTGCTTGGAGCTGGATAGCACTTCACTGAGATAATAAATCGGCCTCTGCACGGATTTGCCTTCTTCTTCTCGCTCCACTACCACCACCACACTTACTACCTGGTTGGTAGCTGCAATGTAGAGCAGCATTGGTTCCTTAGGAAGTGGGCACGCCAGAACCAGAGCGGAACCCAACATGGTTTTGAGCTCCTTGAACGCCACATCAGCTTGTGAGGTCCAGACGAATTTGTCGCTTTTCTTCATGAGCTGGTAGAGAGGCAAGGCCTTCTCTCCAATTCTTCCAAGGAACCGGCTAAGAGAAGCCAGGCATCCGGTAAACTTCTGCACATCCTTTGGTGATCTCGGCAGGGACATGCTCTCAATAGCTTTTATCTTGGAAGGATTGGCTTCAATGCCCCGACTAGACACAAGGAAGCCGAGTAGTTTCCCAACCGAGACGCCAAATGTGCACTTAGTCGGATTCAGCTTCATCCGGTACTTTTGCAAGCTTGCGAATGTTTCTTCAATATCACTCAGCAGTGTGTGTTTTTCTTTGGTTTTGATGACTATGTCATCCACATACACCTGCACATTTTTGCCTATCTGATCATGCAGGCATTTTTGCATGCATCTCTGGTATGTGGCCCCAACATTCCTCAACCCAAAACACATAACACTAAAGCAATAAGCCCCGTACGGGGTAATAAAAGCAGTCTGGTGAAAACCAGAGTAGGCATCCGGCTGATCAAATCCGGTAGATCAGCCGGATTTAGTGGAATCTCGTGAAAACCAGAGTAGGCATCAATAAAAGACAAAAGTTTGCACCCGCAGTGGAGTTGATCACATGATTTGTCCGGGGCAGTGGGAACGGGTCCTTGGGACAGGCCTTGTTCAAGTCGGTGTAGTCAACGCACATGCGCCACACCACAATGACCATATGATCGTCCTTCTTCTTCTCAACCATGACCGGATTGGCCAGCCAATCCGGATGCAGTACCTCCATGATAAATCCACTTGCTAGGAGCCTTGTGATCTCATCACCAATGGCTTTTCTTGTCTCTGCCGTAAAGTGGCGCATAGCTTGCTTCACTGGCTTGGCATCCGACCGCACATGTAAAGAGTGCTCAACCAACTCCCTCAGAACACCTGGCAGATCCTGATTGGACCACGCAAAGACATTCTGATTCTCACGGAGGAAGTGAATGAGCGTGCTTTCCTATTTCTCCTCCAACCCGGCACCAATGATGGCAACACGCTCAGGGAATTCCGGGTCAATCTGCACCTTCTTGGTATCCTAGGAAGCCTGGAAAGCAGCGCCGTGCTGGGAGCTCGGCATGCCTGGCATACCGTGTTGAGCTGCTTGGGCCAGGGCCACCACCTCATGTATCTTCTTCTTCTCGGCGCAATGACCATGGACTCGGCTAGCCGAGATCCAGCAGATGCCCACTCCAGAGAGCGCTTGTAGTCACCAGCGATGGTGATTATGCCATTGGGACCGAAAAGCTTCATCTTCAGGTAGGCCGCATGAGTGGAGTCCATGAAATTGGTTAGAGCTGGTTTGCCGAGAAGGGCGTGGTAAGGGCTCTGGAGATCAACCACTTCAAACTGTAGGCACTCAGTCCGGCAGTTCTCCCTGGTGCCAAAGATCACATCGATCCAAATCCGACCAATGGGAGCACAAGACACTCTTGGCATAATGCCATGAAACATGGTCCGACTAGGTAGCAACATGTTCTCGGCAACGCCGAGCTTCTCCAAGGTATCTCGGTACATAATGTTTATGCTGCTCCCATTGTCAAGCAGCACCTTGCTGAACTTCACATTCTTCTTGGACCCAAGGAAGGTTGGGTCCACCACCAGAGCATAGTTACCCAGATTGGGCATGATCTTGGGATGATCAGCTCGGGACCAGACAATGTCCTGGTCGCACCAGTGCATGTAATCCGGCACTGCAGGCATCACAACGTTCACCTCCATCGCTCGCCTATGCTGGCTCTGCTTGTCATTCGGCTCAGTGGTGAACACCATATAGCTCTCATGATGCTCCTGGTACTGGTTCCGGTCTCCACCACCACCATTGTCATTGTTGGTGTTGTCGTTGTTGTTGTTCCGGTTGAAGTTTTTGTTGCGGTTGAAGTTGCGATTATTGTTGCGGTTGTTGTAGTTACGGTTGTTGTTGTTGTTGGCCCCCTGACGAAGGGATGGATCCTAGGCCTGTCGGATGGGCCTACCTGGTGTCAGGCCCACGGCCCAAGCTCCAAAGGAAGCGTGAAGGATTACTCTATAGGGCCCACCCGCAAAGCCTTGCGGGTTAAGATAGGAAACTTGTAACCGACATAGGGTTAGAGTTCGAATCCTCCCCGGGTATGGTTTGAGACCTGGCCACCTATATAAGGCCAGGAGAACCACCGAGAGAGGACCAAGCAATACCGCACCATCAAGCCTCGAGATCGAGATCGTATTCTCGACTTGAGCAATCCCCCATTGTAACCGATCTACTCGTTAATACAGATCGACAGAGGTAGGAGTAGGGGTTTTACCTCTACGAGGGCCCCGAACCTGGGTAAATCGTGTCCCCTGCCTAGCCGACGATTGTCACCAGCGCCTATATGTTCTCCTAATCGAAACCCTATAAGTTCACCCGAGGGACTTGTTGAGATGCAGATTCGACAATTGGCGCCGTCTGTGGGAGCGGCGGGCGCTGGATCTCCGGCATCTTCGGCTTCATCGACAACCAACTCACGTTGGAAACCTTCGACTTCGACTCCGACCAATCCGATCCAGATCGGATCTGTCGTAGTCACCCCTCACTCACCGGAATCACGCCCGGTATTCAGCGATCTGGAGAAGAGCGTCACCTTGACGTTCGGGAGCTTTAAGTTCTACACCAACAAAGAAGAGATCCTTCACTTCCCTGAGGAATCGGGATCTGAGTCAATTTCCAGCCCAGAAGCTGTCGATTCACGACCCTATTTGGCGAGAAGTGGCGAGTCCATCCGCCTCAACACGAGCAATTTCCATACCCTCTCTACAGAGGAACCCTCTCGGGTCAGGAAGGCCTTTCAAGTTACGCCTAGGACTCACAAGCCATATCTGGCTCAGGTCTGCATGGCAGGATCGGAACAGCCACCCGCAGAAACAGAACAAAGCGCAAGGGAACGCGCTGAGATCAATGTCTCGCGAGGCGCCTGGCTCCGAGCAAAGGAGGCTATCCGCACAAGCAAACCACCTGCGGCCGGAGTCCCACCCGAAGACATGATCGCCTACCACTATCATCTAGTGAGAGCGGCCACTGCTATCAAAGAAGCTCGGGAAGATCTGGCCGTACAAAAAAGATTGGCAGACGAGTCGAGCCAACACCGAGCGGATCTATCCCTAACGCCTTCCGTCGGGAACCGCACCTAGAAGAAGGGACGCGCCTCAAGAACTGCGACCATGGACGGCGAGTCCTTGAGCGAAATCAGCAAATCACTCATGCGCATGGACGAAGATGGAAACATCCATCCGCAAACCCCCGCAGCCGCGGTGCTAGCCGCAACCACCTACATGCAAATAAATCAACCAGGAGAAAACGACCCCCGCGCGGAACAATACAAGCAAGTGCAGAAAGGATTAGGCATGGCAGCCGCAAAACCTGCCTCCTACGATCGCAGGAAAGCAGCCGCACAGAAGGACAAGGAAGCACCCCGTGGACATAGGGGCACATCACCCGCCAAGGAAAAATCACCCCGTCGGGCACGAGGAAAATAAGCTAGACGACGAGGAGATAGCCCGAGTGGCAGCGATGGCATCCCGAGGGGTCGAGGACGTAACCGCAGTCCGCGAAGAGGTCGACACCGCAGTCCACGTAGGGATAGAGATCGTAGCCCGCGAAAAGATCGAGACAGAAGCCACTCGCGACATCGCAGCAAGGAACCGAGACGAGACGTCAATCGCGACGAACCCGGATACAACGCGCGATCGGACATCGCCCTACGCAAGGTTGATAAAGGTCGGGCGGCCAGAAACCGTGCGTGCTCCCCATCTACATCCTCCTCCGACGAAATCTGTGGAGCCCTATGTTTTGCCCGCAGCATCTGCAAGGCGCCGCTACCCAAAAGATTTAAACTATCCACGGAAGTACAGAAGTATGATGGTTCGCAAGAACCTTCGGCCTGGTTATCAGATTACCTCACGGCAGTAAAATAGCAACGTGGGAACAAAAACACAGCTATGCAGTACGTCAACTTGCACCTAGTCGGTGCTGCCCACAGCTGGCTCGAAGGAAGGCCGAGGGCATGTTACAGGTCTTGGGACGACCTAAACCTCGATTTCTGCAAAAACTTCCACGCAACATACAAAAGACCGGCGACCGTCGAAGATCTACGAGCTTGAAAGCAGAAAAGTGGCGAGTCTACCCGCGAATATATTCAGCGATAGACCACACTCAGGAACACAGCGGGAAACATATCAGAAGAAGTCGCGGGTGAAGCATTTGCAAAGGGAGCACGACGAACCTTTTTCAGGGAAGAACTGGGACGACTCGCGCCCAAAACCATGGGAGAATTGATGGCCATAGCCGACAGATGGGCAAACGGCGAAGACGCATTGCGCAACGAGAAAGATTCATCCCCGGCGCGCGATAACGATCGCCATAGTCGAAAGAAAAGAAGAAAGAATTACGACCATGATGACCGAGAAGAATTTGTGGCAGCGGAGTTCACAAAAAATCGCGACATCGGATATCATGGAAAACGCGAGTGGAAGCCAAAGCAGGAAGACAAAACCCCCGAGGAGGACCTCGACGGTTACTGCACGCTACATCTATTTACAGATAAGCGCACCGGCAAAACTAAGGCAACGCACCTTCTCAAGGACTGCCGAAAGTTCATTGATATCCATGAGACCCTCTTGAAGAAAAACAGAGCAGCAATTAATCAGGGTTACCCGCAACTTCCTGGAGGAGGAGCTCAAGGATTTCAACAGCCGCAAGCCCTGCCCCCAGCAGGAAACCAAAACGCAGTGCTAGCTGCGCTCCCAGCGCCACCCGCCCCAAATCAAGGAGCCAATGGATACCCGAACCCAGCAGGACTCTTAGGCATGATACAGAAGGTATGTCCATCGCGCAGGGCTCAGAAGACAAACACAAGACAGTTATGCATGGCTGTCCAAACCCCACCTACGAGAACCGAGTACCTGAAGATGGTGGAACAACCAATAATTTTCTCCAAGGAAGACCACCCTCCGCGAGTCTATCGACCAGGACACGCCGCACTAGTCATACAGGCGCAAATTGACAATTATGAGTTGGCTCGCGTGTTCATGGACGGGGGCAGCGGCATCAACATCATCTACGCAGACACGCTCCGTCGTATGAACAAGAATTTGGATGGACTCGCGGAATCAGAGACATCCTTCCACGGGATAGTTCCAGGAAAAGCAGTCCGTCCACTCGAAACAATCAACCTGGAGGTGGTGCTAGGCAACCGAACTAATTACAGGCGAGAATTTCTTGATTTTGAAGTCGTCGACTGGCCCTCACAGTACCACGCCATTCTTGGTCGAACGGCGTTCGCCAGATTCATGGCAGTACCGCACTACGCGTACTTGAAGCTCAAGTTGCCTTGAGAATATGGCACGATCACCATCGACGTCGATTTCCAAAAATCAAATAAATGCGACATCGAATTCAACGAGATCGCCCAATCTTTCGGGATGAAGGAAGAACTAGAGGAGATAGCAAAAATCACGGATCACTCCGTGATGCCTCTCACCAAGAAGAACGCTCCAGAGCTCGAGTTCAACACAAATAGCGGTACCCGCAAGCATCAAGTCCACCCGACGGATTCTGTGAAGACGACGATGGTGTCCACCACCCTCTCGCCAGCATAGGAAGGCGCGCTCGTCGAGCTCCTCCGTGAGTACTGGGAAATTTTCGCCTGTTAGCCTTCAGATATGCCAGGGAGTTCACCGAGCACTCACTCGAAGTCTTCAAGGACGCCAAGCCTATCAAGCAGACTACTCGAAGGTTCTCAGAGCCCAAGCAAAAAGCGCTCGGAGAAGAAGTAAACAGACTACTTGCAGCAAAATTTATTCGGGAGATAAAAATTTCCACCTGGTTAGCAAACCCGGTGCTGGTCCCGAAGAAAAATACCAACATCCTTCACGTGTGCATCGACTACACGTCGTTGAATAAACACTGCCCCAAGGATAACTTCCCTCTGTCACGAATCGATCAGATCGTGGACTCTACAGCAGGTTGCCAACGCCTCTCTTTCTTGGACGCCTACTAAGGCTACAATCAGATCAGAATGAAGAAGGAGGACGAGGAGAAGACGGTGTTTATAACACCCCACAGTGTTTACTGCTACACGACAATGCCCTTCGGGCTGAAGAACGCAGGCGCAACATATCAGCGCTGCATGCAAAAATGCATCGCCAAGCTCATTGGCAAGAACGTACAAGTGTACGTTGACGACATCGTCATTAAGACTCGAGTGGAAGATACGCTTCTCGACGATATCAGAGAAACATTCGACGCGTTGAACCCATACCGAATCAAGCTCAACCAGACCAGGTGTGTCTTTGGCGTCCCTGCAGGACAACTTCTCGGGTACCTGGTCTCCGCTCGAGGGATTGAAGCTAACCCGGAGAAAATCCAAGCAATCCTGACAATGAAGGAGCCAACCAATCTCCGTGGTGTGCAGCAGCTCGCGGGACGACTAGCCGCCCTAAGCAGATTCATTGCGAGGCTAGGCGAGCAAGCATTACCTTTCTACAAGTTATTGAAGAAAACGGATAAGTTCGAGTGGACACCCGAAGCACAAGCATCATTCGCAGACCTCAAGCGAGCATTGCAGAGCAGGCGCGTCCTGGCAACACCGCAAGAACGGGAGCCACTGTTCCTATATCTAGCCGCCACAAATCAGGTCATCAGCACAGCGATCGTGGTCGAGCGGCCGGAGGACGGAAAGGCGTTTGGCATCCAGAGGCCAATTTATTACATCAGCGAGGTGCTTTCGCCCTGCAAACAAAGATATCCCCATTACCAAAAGCTCGCGTATGGTGTGGTGCTCACAGCCCGAAAGCTCAAACACTACTTCCAGGAACACACCGTCACGGTGGTAAACGATGCATCACTGGGCACTATCATGAATAACCCAATGACATCCGGAAGAATTGCGAAGTGGAGTATTGAGCTCGGCGCCTAGGACATCATATACGCGGGTCGCAAATCTATCAAATCACAAGTGCTCGTAGAGTTCCTAAGCGAGTGGACAGAACTACAAACGCCAGGACCTCCAGAGTATACAAGCAACTGGATAATGTATTTCGATGGATAAAAAATAAACGAAGGAGCCGGAGCTGGGGTAGTCTTGATATCTCCGAGAGGTAACAAGTTACAATACGTCCTGCGATTGCACTTTCCACCCGACGACCCGACGTCAAATAATGACGCAGAGTATGAGGGCCTCCTTCATGGCATGAAGATGGCAATTGCCTGTAGAGCAACCCGACTAATGATCTATGGAGATTCAATCTTCACAGTGCAGCAAACAATGAAAGAGTGCGACGCCATTGCAGAAAACATGGTTACCTATCGATATATGTACAATCTACTCGAAGGAATTTTCCAAGGGTGCGAACTAAAGCACATTGCACGATCCAGCAACGAAGAAGCGGATAAATTGGCGAACATGGGTTCCACAAACACACCCATACCGCCTGGAATATACTTCGAAAGGATGATGAAGCGCTCAGTCAAAGTCAAAAAATCAGCAGAAGTACCCGCAACATTGGAGACAGAGGTGAGCCCGCAAACTGCTATGATTGAGCTCACCCACAACATCTCAAGACAAGTTTTTATGGTCGAACCAGTCTGGACGCAGAAATATCTTGACTACTTGTCCAACAAACAGCTCCCAGCAGATATTTGCGAGGCCAGACAGATAGTGCGACGCAGCAAAGCTTTTCGAGTACTCAATGGAGAACTATATACAAGCAGAGCATATCAGGAATATTACAAAGATGCATAGCGCCTGAGGATGGCAAGGAACTACTACGAGATATACACCAAGGAGATTATGGACATCATGCTAGCTGGAAGGCAATCGTGGGTAAAGATTTTCGCGCAGGGTTCTACTGGCTCACAGCAGCCACGGATGAAAAGGACCTAGTCGACAAATGCAACGCATGTCAAAGGTTTGCGCCGAAGCCGCACGCCCCTGCCACTGAGCTTCACATGATCCCAATCGCCTGGCCCTTCGCACAATGGGGGATAGACATGGCAGGACCACTGAAAAAATCAACACCAGGAGGTTACACGCACTTGCTAGTTGTAGTCGACAAATTTACAAAGTGGATTGAGGCCATGCCAGTCACCTCGGCCAGCGCTCAATGTGCCGTCAAATTCCTCGACTTCATCGTGTGCAGATTTGGGATACCACACAACATCATCACCGACAATGGAAACAATTTTACAACAAAGGAAAAATAGCAGTTCTGCGAGGAAAAGGGCATCACCCTCAGTTTCGCCTCTGTGGCTCACCCGCAAACCAATGGTCAAGTCGAGCGATCCAACGGATTGGTCTCGGCTGGAATAAAGAAACGGCTACTAGATCGACTGCACCCAGCGGCAGGACACTGGGCAGAGGAGTTACCATCCGTACTATGGAGCCTCCGCACGACCCCGAATCGATCAACAAAATACACACCGTTTTTCATGGTGTACGGAGCTGAAGCAGTCCTCCCCAAAGATGTCAAGTTCAGCGCCCCACGAGTTGTCGCTTACAGCGAAGAAACCTCTAACAAGGCACTCGCGGAAGACGTGGATGCACTCAACGAGATACGCGACATTGCACTCGCAAGATCCGCGATATATCAACAGTCGCCATGCAACTACCACAGCCGCCGTATACGCTACAGAGCCTTCGTAGTCGGAGATTTGGTGCTACGACTCAAGCAGAAGGAAGGACACAAGCTCGAGCCACCGTGGGAAGGACCCTTCATGATACACGAAGTTATTCCTGGTGGCGCCTATCGACTGAAGAACCCGAGACCGGTGGCATCTACTCCAATCCATGGAATGTTGCGCACCTCTGCAAATTCTATCCTTAGACTATTCTACTCGACAAAATAAGGCTATACTAGCCATGCTGTAGCTCGAAGACAATACATGGCTTCTTAGTCATATTAATAATATACATGGTTTCTCAACCATAGTTTCTCAAGTCATTGATTTTTACACGCTAAAACAGGTATACACCCCAAACACACGGGGGCTACGTCTAACTTAGCATCATTTACAAACATAAGAGTACAAACAAGGTTGGCACCTTATACAAATTGAAGACAACTATACAGAATTAACAGGATACAAACATCCTACAATTACATATGGCGACGAGCAGTTTCTTCGGCCAAGACCCGATTAACCTCATCAGAGGTCAGTCGAATAATCTCTTCTGCAGCAGGTCGAACGACTGTATAATGAGATGTCATATCGATTGGAGCATTTGGGAGCTTGGCAACAGAGTTGGAATTAACCTCGGGATGCCATAATCGAACAAACGAGAGTGCTACTAACGACCCGCATATCAACTATTGACGGACGCACTCCCGAATCTCGCCTACTTGACCAAAAGTTCTGAGTAGCTGGTTCAAATCTTCTGGACCCCTTTCCAAGGGATAAAAAGCGCCATTCAAAGCTATCAAGGCCTCGTGTCAGCAATCAACGAGTATCTTCGCCTGGCTCACATGATACTTCAAAGTAGCCAGCACAAAGCCTCGACTGCGGTCGAACCAAAAGTTATTTGCATGGGGTTTTGAACTACCGGCTTCGTGAACAAGATGGTTTTCTACCCAATGCTTTTCACACCGATCGTCAGGCTAAACAACTGGAAAGAAAGCTACAGAGTCAAAGAAAGGAAAAAGACACGAAGTATTAGGGGGCTGAGATACTTACAGAGCAAATCCTTGGCAATAGCCGCCAATTCATCCATCACAAGCTGCTCACGTTCAATCGCAAGTTTCTGTTTGGACTTAGCTACATCAGCCACCCCACACAAAACTTTTAGCTTGCGCTCACCATCCGCGACTCGGTCACGGAGGCTGGTAAAAGTACCGACAGCAGCAACAAGAGGATCTGCTTGAGCAGCAGATCCACTCGACGACTCCGCGACAACGCCTGTTACCTGGAAGAAGATAAGGAAAGTTAAGGAATAATTCAAGACGCTCCATTCGAGAAATAAAACCACCTATTCGACAGGTGCTCGGGGGCTACTCCCATCGGAAGGAACTCATGACAATTAATCACAGGAAGCGTCTCAAATGTCAAAAGAACATTTCGATCAAAGAGAGAATACGGGAATACATCCCAAGGTTCATTACATCGGAAACACAAGCTACGAAAATGCTATCCTAAGGAACCGCAGAAGTGCTGCCACTTGCGGCAGATTGCCCCTGCGACTAGCACGGGCGATCAAATCAGATAACTTCCGGGCAAGGACTCCAGCTGGATCGCCGAAAGGACGAAGCGCTACCTTTCTGCCCGTAGTAGCATCGACGGGGAGGTTCGAGTACGCCTCGTCCAAGCATGCGACTCCGTGCGCCAGTGCGAACTGGATGGCAGTCTTTGCCCCGGACTCCAACTGAGCAACCGAGTAGGCCCGAAGGAGATCGCCCTCCAGGAAAACCTTCAGGAGACCATCAAGCGTAGGCGGAGCTACAGCGTTAACCAGAAGACGCCCGTGGAGTTGCGTCAACACCCGAGTAGCATCGCCAATCAGGGAGCAAATCCCGCTAGCGTGCTTTCGAAGCTGAGCGCAGGAATCGGTCAAGGCGTCCACCCGTTGAACCCCGGGCAGCTCCAGCGCAACGCCAAGAAGATCTGCAGAAAGAAACGTTAAAATCCAAAGGAACTACCAGCCAGTCGAGAAACAACAAAGGATAAGTACAACTTACCCGCAAAACTCTGGGCCAGAGGGCGAAGGAAGTCAACGAGATCGTTGTCCTGCTTGGTGCCAGGCTCCTACAACTTCTTCAGGGCGTCCTGGGCATCCGAAAGATTTCCCTCGAGACCAGTCGACTGCTGGCGAGAAGACTCAAGTTCCTTTCGGGCAGCTTCCAACTGAGCCTTCAGGGCGCTTACCCGACTGATAGCGTCCGTCTTCTCGGTCTTCAGCACTTCGGATTGAGCTACACAATGAAAAATTTAAACACAAAGGAATTCGCACAAGTGAAAAGATTGAATAGAAGGAGTAGATAAAACTTACCTCGAAGAAGCTCATTTTCCGAGACGAGTCGATCGCGATCTGCCCGATGGATCACGCATTCTGTCTCAGCCGAGATAACGCGACGGCCAACGGCTGCAAGGGAGTCAAGAAGAGACTGCAAAAACATGAAGATGAAAGAGTCAGAGAGGAGAAGATTGAGCCTATACACGACTGCAAACAATCGAGTATAGCCTCGGGGGCTACTCCCATCGGGAGCACTGTCGTGCACCCGATAAAATGAAGAGAAGAAAAGAGTTTAAGTTTTTGAGCATGTAGCCAATTGGAAGCGATTAACTACAGGCTCGGGGGCTACTCCCATCGGGAGCACTGTCGTGCACCCGATAAAATTCCTAGACGAACAAAATACAGGAGGCAAAGGAAAATGGCAAAATTTACCTGGCCCTGGGCAATGCAGAGAGGATCAGCCGAGCTACCCGACACTTCTTTTGAAGTCGAGGTCCCAACTGCAAAGCTAGGGATCCTATATTCCGTAGCCGCAGCTGTGGGGGCTGGACTCGGCGAATTCTGGACGGTCCCGGCAGTAGGGGTCCCACCCGCAGCAGCAACTTCTTTCCTTTTCTCGAGAAGAAGGGAAGAGGCGAACCGGCCAGGGCTGATGGATTGGAGCCTGTCATGAAGGAAAACAACAAGTGTGAGGAGAAAGAAGAAGGAAACGTTCGACTAGAACGAAAAAAGCAAAAACTTACTCGTCATCTTCGTCGTCCAGCATATCCGCGTTCCAAGCGGTTTGGATTGTCGGCTTGGGAGCAGGAGGAGCGCGCACACTCAGCAGGGTCGCGTGGAGAGGCTCCTTTCGGGCCCTCCACTCAGGGAGTTGTCCTTATAAGTGGCTTCGTCTCCTCCCGCCCGGCGGCGCTTGCGGTGGCAAAGATCGCTACTCGATTCCTCCACATCATCCGAAGAATCATGGTCGGAGCTCGAGCTAGCATCCGCAACACTGGTGTCAGCAGGGACATCCAGGTTACTCGCCAACAGATCAGAAACCTCTTCACCGAGAACTGGCGGGTAGCAAGTTGCTACTGCCAAAATCTTCAAAGAGAGAAAAAGAAGGAAAGGAGAAAAAACTCAATCGAAGGATTCTCTAAACAAAGGAAAAATTGGAGATAGAAAGAGCATTTAACTTACGTCGGATAGAGGAGGATTTGAGGCTGCAAAGGCTGTGATTGGACAATCGGTGAAAGACTCGCCTACCTTCAGCTTCGTGATGGCCGCAATCTTCTTCTCAAACTCGGCATTCGATAGTTCTTCGCGGCTCACTCGGCTGGGGTCTTCGGTTCCTTGGTACTCCCACATGGTAGAGGGCCTCGCCTGCAGAGGTTGGATCCTGCGCTTAAGGAACACACTCGCAAGATGCCAGCCATTCAGCGCAACCCCTGCAGTTTGGTCACGGAGCACTGCAACCTTGGCGAGTAGCAGGGCAACGATCCGGCTCTCTTCGACTGAGAGCTTGTGCGCCCAGGACTTTCGCCGCTTCAGAACAGCGAACGGATGGAATTTGTTAATTTCACCCGCGCTGTTGTCCACGACATAAAACCACCTCCTCCTCCAACCCTGCGCGGAGTCGATGAGTTGCATGTTGAAGTAGAGGGTGTCGGACTTCGCCTGGATTCCGAAGCCGCTGGTGCGCAGCGTCTCCTCAAGCTCGGTTTCCACCCGCGACTTCTCGCGGAGAGACCGCACCTTGAACAGAGCCTTCCAAAGGCCCCAGTGCGGGCGAATACCGAGAAAGCACTCGCAAAGCATGATGAAGCATGAGATGTGCTTCACCGCGTTCGGAGGCAGGTCGTGGAGATGTATGCCATAGACATACAACAATGCCACGAAGAAGGGGTGAAGTGGGAGAGAAAGCCCGCGCGAGACGTGATCCGCGAAGATCATGCGCTCGTTCGCGCGAGGATTGGGTACCTCTTCCTTTTTGCCGAGGCGAACTCGCTTCTCGGCGTCGGCAGGCAGCAACCCCTCCCTTTGCATCTCCATGATGCTCTTCTGCGTGGTGTTGGCGGAGCGCCAGTCGCCAGAGCGCGGAGCAGGAGCCACAGGAGCATCCTCGGGCGCTTGCGAGGAGGAAACAACGACACTTCGTTTCTTGCCTCCCGCCATGAGCGCTGGTGCGAGCTTGAAGACAGAGAAGTGGCGCGAGGAAGACGAAGGCTAGGAAGATGAAAGCTGGAGACGAATGACGGGAAATTTTCACTTTTCACCCAAGGGCCGTATTTATACACGGTGTCATCTAATCGTGGCCGCTCATCAAACGACACGGCGCTCATCACGGCAGCCACGCGTGAAGCCGAAACGAAACGACAGTGAATGCTGTTTCTTGCGATCTTAACTGAAGATCGTGTGCAATTACTGCGCGTAGTTCGTGTAAAAATCGGGAACGACGTCTCGTTTCCGGTCAAAAAGCCGACAAGGTGGGCCAGCGTCTCTGCTCTCACTCCGTCATGTCCCATCGGGAGGATAAAGTGCGCTGTGACGTCATAGCGCACATCATCAATCTCAGAATTTCTTCGGGTAAAAGCCTCAAACACGAAATAAACTTCGTATGAGCAAATCAAGACGCGAAAAGGCCTTTGGATAAAAACCTCAAACACGAAATAAACTTCGTATGAGCAAATCAAGACGCGAAAATTCCTTCGCATAAAGCTCTAAACACGAAATAACTTCATATGGACAAATTGTGACGCAAAAATTCTCTCGCATGAAAGCCCCAGATACGAAATTTCTTTTCGAATGGGCATGACAGGATTTCCAAACACGAAAACTCTTTCGTATGGAAGGAAGATTATAAAGCACAAAGCACTTTGTGCGCAAAATCAAGGGAGAACATTTTCACTCGAAATATCCCTAGACAAAAACCTGCGAGTGCGTAGCTCCTACCACTCGATTATGCGATGTACACACATCAATCTCCCGGATTGTTCAGCCGAGTAGGCACATCCGGATGCCATATTTCTTTCGAATACGAAGGTAAGACCGAAAGATCTTTCTTGAGGGCCTGGAATCGCACTCAAGCTGCGTCCTCCTGTAAAATTCCGTGTCAACAACACGAAGGAAAATCCTAGCGGACGCGCCAAGTACCCAATTAGGTTAAATTCGACTCGGTAAGACCTCTACGGCCCAGTCGCAATGATCACCTCACCGGATTCGAGTCGGAGGTCTTGAATCTGTGTAGGCCAGAACTGTTTTTGCCCTAGATGCAATTAATTGGCCCTGAGCTTTCGGGAGAGCCAAGCAACTGAGCCACATCTTTCTGCAAAAACAGCCGAATACACAGGCACTCTATTTTATCGATACTCGAGTACAAGAAATGCATCGTATACAGGATACATATCCTCTTCAAACGATCAAATCCACCGGTCGAAAGGAATTCAAGATAAGTTCTGAGCGTCCACCCGACAGATTCTCAGTCGAGTAGACGCTCAGGGGCTACTGACGAAGGGATGGATCCTAGGCCTGTCGGATGGGCCTACCTGGTGTCAGGCCCACGACCCAAGCTCCAAAGGAAGCGTCAAGGATTACTCTAGAAGGCCCACCCGCAAAGCCTTGCGGGTTAAGATAGAAAACTTGTAACCGACATAGGGTTAGAGTTCGAATCCTCCCCGGGTATGGTTTGAGACCTGGCCACCTATATAAGGCCAGGAGAACCACCGAGAGAGGACCAAGCAATACCGCACCATCAAGCCTCGAGATCGAGATCGTATTCTCAACTTGAGCAATCCCCCATTGTAACCGATCTACTCGTTAATACAGATCGACAGAGGCAGGAGTAAGGGTTTTACCTCTACGAGGGCCCCGAACCTGGGTAAGTCGTGTCCCCTGCCTAGCCGACGATTGTCACCAGCGCCTATACGTTCTCCTAATCGAAATCCTATGGGTTCACCCGAGGGACTTGTTGAGATGCAGATTCGACACCCCCTGCTCCACTTGATTCACATGCTCCCTTCCCTGGTTCTCGGCGGGCCTGGGAGCAGCTGCCCGGATAGGTTGAACATTAGAGCCCGGAGCCGGTAGAGGAGGAGGGGGAGGCAACTCGCCAAAGCCCTCGCTCTTAATTCGGTCCCACCAGCTGCAGTGCCGAGTAGTGTGGTTGGCTGGCCTGCTCGGATGCCGAGTATGAAAGCTGCATGGCCCCTCCTTCATGGTCTCAAAGATAAATCTCTGAGTAGCATCTCCAGATTCCTGGGGAGCATTACTGCTTCTTGAAGTTTTGGCCCTGGTTCTGGTTTTGCCCATACCGGGCCCATGAGATTTTTCCTTTGGCTGCTCCCGGCAACGGGTCGATCCTAGTTAACTGCAGCCACATGGTCCGATCCGTAGCGGATATCCGGACGGTCATCTCTTCTCTTGTTTCGGTAGTCCTGGCGATCATTCCGCCTACCACCATCATTGACTTGATTTCTTCTTATCGGCTCGAACGAATCGAGAAGAGGCTAAGAAGAGTCGCTGAGTGCATACATATCAGCAATCTTGATCGTCTCGGCGAGCGTACTCGGCATCTCCCTTTGCAATTTTTGCCACAGCATGCTGCCATGTCAGCAGCCTTGAGCGAACCAGGCAATAGCCTCTAACTCGTTCACACCCTCGCAGGTGTTCCTCAGTGTGCTCCACCGAGTAAGATACTTTCGATCAGTTTCTTCTTCCCTCTGCTTGTATGCAGAGAGCTGCTGCGGCCTATTCGTCCTCTTGTAGGTGCTAGTGAAGTAGCTGATTAAGGCCTCCGAGAAATCAAGCCAGCAATTGACGTTGTCTCTCGGCAAGTTGTTGAGCCAAAGCCTGGCAGTTCCCTCCAACATCTGGGGCACATATCTCACTGCCCATCTCCGGTTACCGCCGGCAATGTGCACAACAATAACGTAGTCATTCAGCCAGTCATCCGGCTTGGTGCTTCCATCATAGGTCTTGGTCCCTCTTGCTAGCTGGAACTTGAGCACAACCGGTTTGCCGATGATGCTGGGACCAAAGCAATTCGGTCCGCCTGGGCCCCGCGCTTCTATCTCTTTCGACAGGTAGATCTTGTCCAGCTTGTATCTTGTGTCACTCGGCTGCAGCATCCTCGCTCCCAACCGAGCTGCAACATCTCTTGGGTTGGCGTACCCGGCTTGCTCCATCGCCGAATACCCATCATTGTAGCGGTCCTGGTGCACAACACCGGGTTGAGAAGCCGGGTTGACCACTGCAGCAATGGCTTGCGGCTGAACAACACGACCCACGCCGGGCTGAGGTTGAACCGGGTTGGCTACCGGGTGCCGAGATGGACCATCTCGGTTGCCTCCTTGCCCCTCTTAATGAATTCGGGCGACATTATGTCCACCACCTTGCGCATTGTGTTCTTGACCGGGCTGCCGCTCTACAGCTAACTGTTTTCCGTGACAGCCGGACCATACACCTGCATCTGCTTATTTTTCCCGGAGTTCACACTCTGAGATCTTCCACCACAAAGAAGGGATGATGAGGCCTATCCTCCGGATCTTGCCCCATGCGACCGAACAACATGAGACGCACCAGCTCCCGGATTCACTTTCCGGAAAGCCTCATTCTGCCTGCCAGCTTCAAGAACTAGCTCATTGAGCCGGTCCTGTTGCCTAACGCGAGCTTCGCCGAATAAGTTCGGCAAATCGGCGACAACTGCCTCAACGGCTCTAAGTGTCTTGGCAGGAGAGCTATTCTTGGGCCTACCAGCCGAGGTCATACTAGCAGACTTGCTAGTAGTTTTACCATCCCTAGCCAACTCGGCACCTAGGTTGCAGCGAATAACTCCTATCCGTCTAGGGTTTCTAGCAATAGGAGTAAAACCATGCGCCCTATTGTACTCATTCTGGTCAAGGTTGAATTCAAGCCTGACCTTTTCCATCTCATGTGCCTCCAGGAGCATGGCCTGGCGCTGCTCCTCGAGCTGCACCTGCAACACCTCCAGATCCGTATCCACGACAAGAGGCACGCTTAGCTTCTCAATGACACCGGCAAGAGGAGTCGGTATCACAGTCGATGTAGAGGGAGCCTTGAAACCAGGTTGGTTCTCGGGCCTGTCGTAGAGTTTGTGGCTCGGCCGAGCCGACGCCTCGACGACCTCGGGCGCAGTGGGCGCGCCCTTCCCGGCAGCAGGAACTGGATCAGTCATCATCACCTCCACGCTGACCTCAGAGCCAGCGCCGGGCTGCCCGCGGACAGCGAGAACGGCAGGAGGATCAGCAACAACGAGCACCACCTCGGGGTACTCGCGGATGACGGTGGTGGCAACGTACACCAAGTGCGCGCCGAAGCTGGCGATGGAGCCACCTGCAGGCACGGGCCTGCCGCAGAAATCACCCGCGTTGTCGGTGACGAAATCGAGAGAGCCGAATCTGTGGACAAGGCCACAAACCACGTGCTCCCCCGAACGAGAAACGGGTCCCGTACGGATAGAAACCCCAGCCAGCGCCGCTGCTGGCCCCACGGTGGGCGCCAACTGGCGTGGATGTGTCAAGACAGATGCCATAGGATGGCTTAAGATTGGGGTCGATGGACGTTGTAGGTATCCGGGGAGGGATCGCGCGCCAAACTAGCGCGCTCAGAACACTGCAAACACCACAATCTACCCAGGTTCGGGGCTCTCGTGTGGAGGTAACACCCCTACTCCTGCCTCTCTATCTGTATATGTGTATGCCGAGTACAAGAGTTCCTCAACCTCAAGGAGCTAGAGGAAGAAGAACCTCTCTCGCTACTTCTCTCTCGTAAGTGGTAATGTCTCTAGAATCAATCGACCCTCACGCAGGATGGGGGAGGCCACCTTATATACTGGTGGCCACCTAGTACCTCTACGGATACAAGTACTAGATTAGGTGACTACACACTGTGCAACACCGCACGCCTCCGTGTACTCGCTGACAGTCGCCGAAAGTCTTCGCGGTTGGGTTGCTGACATGTCATGTCCCCGTTGTCAGAGACAGGACCTGGCATTGCCCATACCGCACACTGTACCCACGTATGGATACACATCATCACGCGCCTAGTAAGTTGAACCGCACACCTGTACCGCCCCTGGATACGCGGGATTCACCCAACGGCTCCATTGACTTTGCTTCCAAGTAGATCAGCAACCTTCTCTATCCGGATCCTCCAAGTGCTACTCGGATGACCCACATAAGTACTCAAATCCTTCCCTTGGTCTCTTGTTCTTCCTACCGGATAGCTCCAACTCGGCACCTATCCAACCGGGTACCATCCTATCCGGCATGTACCTACTCGGTACAGCCGAACTCGATAACCAATACCTTGAACTCCATTTCTCACCATACTTACCCCTACTCGGGGGTAGCCCCGACAAAATAAAAAATAAAATAGTATATGGCATAATAGCACAATGAGACACAAGTTAAATACCTAAATAGCGAAACTTTGCTTTGGTCCCGGTGTGTCATTTTCTCATCATCTTAGGAGAAGAACAAAAAACCTACAAATACAAGAAATATATAATAGAAAATATTTTGGATAAATACATGATACATAGATTTTCTTGATAAGAAATAACTTACCACTAGCTGAACGTGGTATTTGGTTCTTGGTAGCCGCTGCCAACACATAATCCACACATTGCTGCTGATTTTTAAGAGCCTTGCGATATTTTATAACGTTCATAGAGAAAAAAATGACACTGGTTGTGACGCCCCGAGATCGGGCACTATGCAGATTTCAGCATTCCCGCCAAATCCGCATAATAACCGATTCCAGGTTGCCATTTATGATAACATTACAATAGTTCACGAATAATCCACAATTACAACAGAAACAGATAGATACAAGATGACTCAACGAGCCGGGGTTACAACTGATACAATACAAAGATCCAAGTAACAGCGGAAGAAACCAACGTCCGTCTACGGACAAGATCCAAATTGGACTAAGAGTCCTGAAGATAACCGAAGGCGTCCAATCCCTGCCCAGGCCAAGCCGGAGGGATTCCCAAGCTAACGTCGTCAGACTTCAAACCTGTTGACTGCAAGTTGGAATTTGCAGCCACGAAAGAGATTCGTGGGTCAGTACGGTTAAGTACTGGCAAGGGGGATAAAACCCATACTCACAAGTTACCGGCGTAGCCAGTCATCACAAGATACAAATACTTTAGGATCAACGGAAAGGAAGGGGGTTATTGCAAATAAGCGACAACAGGCTGCACTAACCAACTACAGAGATTCTATTACTTCCAACTAACAGAAAAAGGGATAAGATCGAGGATTGTAACCAACTGAAAGTAAATCCAAACAAACCCATCCTGGATCTCACCCCTTACCCGAAGAGGCAATCCGAGGATAACTCACACAGTTGGATTAATGATGGTTCAGATTATTGTGTCAATAAGCCTATTACTAGTCAAGTTGTTAATCATTGGGTGTAAGATTGTTAATCATTAGGTTTAAGTTGTCCTGAGTACTTGTTAGCCAGTACTTTCACCAAGTAATCCATAACCGCGGAAAACACGGCTTCTCGAGAAGATTATCCCTGCAGGGTTGCACCAATTTGGCCGTACACGCATGAATAACCCGCCAGATGGAAAGGCCCTTCCACCAAGCGGGGCACTCAACACAACTCAACTCTTCTTCGCATCAAGCCCAAAGCACCTTAGGCGCACGGCTAATCGAGCCCAGAATAAAATGGACCCTCATAGCACTCTAAGAACGTGTCCTCCTATATGTCGACTACGAAAGTTCCACCCGGGATCCAAGGGCTCGCAAGATCATGCATGCAGCAAATGGAAAGCCCGAACTAAATGAGGCGATTTGGACGCGATGCGAATCGAATCAAATTGAGGGGGGCGCCCATACTCGCTTCCCACATGCGGTTAGTGCGCTCATCATGGATCAGTAGACAAGACCCTTTTCCTATTAGGGTCGACACTAGCAGGCCTCAAAACCACAAAGGGCCTCCTGCCGGTGCCTTATCATCAAATTATTATTAATAGTAACATTAGCATGATTGATTGATTGATTAAACATCGAGCCCCCAGAACATAACGGAGTAATAACAGAAAGTAACGGGTAACAGACTCGAGCAAACAACCCTAAGCATGCTAGATAAGAACAGGCACAAACAAAGGCTGTAGGTATGGAGGTGAGGCAATATCAAGGTTAAGGGATTCATGTGATGGGTTCGTAACAGAAACAACTACCACTAAGGCTAGCAGAAAAGAATCAACGGAAAGAATCGGTAACAAGTGATGAAAGGCAGCCATATGGCATGCAAGTGAGTATACTTGCCTGAGATCCCGCAAGGTAGCAGAACTTGTCGTTGCTCACATCATCTCAACGTCCTATCCGGGAAGAAGCAACGAACCTCGAACAAACACCGGAATGCAACAATTACTACTACGGCAGAAGATCCAGCATGATCAAGATATGGATGCATGACAAGTTAAAAATGCATCAGAATAAACTAGTTGACAAGATAAACAAATTTAAATGGACCCATATGCAATTTGAGTTGCATATGAAAAGCCCATGAATTATGGTTGAAACAATTGTTTTCCAAATAATCAACAGGTGAAGGTGGATTAGCATGATGCATGGATGAGGAAAACAACAAAATAACAACAATAGAACCAATTGGAAAAAAGGTTTACCAATTTTTGAATTTTATTTATTAAGTTAGAAAATTTTGGTGCCTTAAGGGTGTCACACAAACAATTGTTGTTTTCATCAAGTTAAAGGGTTCAAAACAATTGACAAAATTGATATTTGAAAAGGTTATCAAATTTTAGTTGGATTACATGTTTCACATGTTGAAATTGGGCTTTGGATTATTTAATTATGAATTAAACAATATTGAACAATTTTTTAAGTGCATTAAACAAGATTTAAATTGTTTAGGCAATTTAAATTGTTCAAACCAGAAAACAAAATTTATATTTGAATAGAGTATTCAAAAAGGTGTGAAAAACATATTTTACTTGAATTATTTGAAAACAGTATGAATTAGTTATGAATTATTTCAATTTGCATTTGAATTATTCAAATTTGAAATTTAAATGCATTTTTGAAAATTCAAAACAGAACACAAGTTGAATATTTGGAAAGATTAGGAAATTTGGATCAGAATACATGTAAAGTTTGTAGTTATTGGAATTATAAAACAAAAGATATTGAATTTCAAAGTTTTGTTTGAATTCTGTTATTTAAAAAGAAATTTGGAATTTTGGGAATATACGCAGAAATCCTTTTCTCACTGGGCCGCTATCTACACACAGCCACTGCCAGGGGGGCCCTGGGCCTCTCTGTGCTCACGTGGCGCGCGAGGGGCTTACAGGTGGGCCGCCCTCCCGCGAAGTGAAAGCAAAAAAAAGGTGGGCTAATGCGCCCTCGGGGGATCGAACCCGCGCGCGGTTCTCTCCGCAGAAGGAACCAGACCAGCTGGGCTGCTCGCGTGTTGTGACAGGTATGGAAAACGACGGAGGTTAAGGTTCAGTTAACCGATACAACCTGACGAAACTGAATATTTGGTGTTGTCTGAACCTTAGCCGTTCGCTGGCTGCTGGTGGCGGACAGCGGTGGCGCCAGTGGCTGCCGCTGCGAGCGGTTGATGGCCGCGGCGTGCGGTTGTGCGCGGGCGGCCGGTGTGCACCACGGAGGCGGACAGCAAGAAGGGAAGGGGAGAGACGGGCGCTCACCAGGTTTCTGCCTGTCGAAGATCTGTCGATGGTGCCGTGGCGAAGGGCAGTCGAGGGCGACGGCCGGCGATGGTGCGGCCAACTCGGCCTCCTCCCGGCTCCGCTCCTTCACGGATCTTGGAGATGGGACATCGTCGGTTCCATTCCCGGGATTAGGACCTCCTCGCGGTGCCCATGGCGGATGGAAGGTGGCGGCCAACAGAGGGTGTTCGGTGGTGTTCGGTGTGGTTGCAGTGTCGATTGTTCAGAAGGAAAACAGAAGCTTGGGGAAGGGGAAGATGAGATGAAGTGGCGGCGCTAGGGTTTTAGGTTAGCAGCAGAGGGATCGGTGGGTACTTAAGGATGAGGGAAACCAGTACGGCTGCTCATCCATGGGGTGGAGGATCGATCGGAGGGCGTAGTGGTGGTTCGTACGACAGAGGAAGACGACAGAAAGGTTTGGTGGGCCAGCAGGAGAGGAAAAGGAAAGGCTTGGGGGAAAAGAAAAGAAAAGGCTTGGGCTTGGGAAGAAAAAGGAAAAAGGTGGGCTTTAGGGAGAAGGAGGAGAAGGGGTGGGCTGCCCTCTCCTTTGCTATTTTTTTTTTATTTTTTTTCTCTTCCATTTTTTTTTTGCAAGAGATCAAAGAGTGAGAAAGAATAGGATTTTGGGGTTTTCCCTTTTTGGAATTATTTGTGTTATTTTTTTCCAAAACAACAAATAAAGCAAGAGCTAACATTGTTTCACAAGTTTGCATATTTAATTTGGTTTAAAGGTGTTAGGTGAAATTCAAACAAGGTTTGAATTGGGAAATTTTTGGAAATAGGCAAAGTTTTATTTTTACAAATTCAAACAATCATACCAACATTATTTGATTTAATTTGTTTGCCAAATTTTTAATATTTAAACCCATATTGGAAAAGGATTTATTTGATTTGGATTTGGTTATTTGAATTCTACCATTAGGGTTTTGAACAATTTAAATTGTTTTGGAAAACAGAATGCAATGCTCATGATGCATGGGATGCAAAAAGAAAACAACCAACTTCTATCTAGGGTAACACCCCAGGTGTTACAAACGACACCACTAACAAGGGATTGCGCCCTCGCAATCCACCTGCTAACCCGGGAGGGGAAAGAAGTTCGACTATCGATTCTTCGTGCTTCCAGTTGATCTCCTCGACACCACTAACAAGGGTTTCTCGACACCACTAACAAGAGATTCTTGCTCGGAGTGACGACGATGTTCTTCCCCCAGGGATCTTCCGATGATCGAACCTATTAGGTTAAAGGCTCAGAAAACGTCCACCCACGTGGGATCCTAACACTTGGAAAGGTAGACAAGGGGAAGACTCCAAAACAAATAAGATGGGAGGGGAAATAGAATAGGGGTAAGGAGAAAACAAGAATCCTAATGAGATGTTTTTCCAAAATAGTTTAGCAGAAATAGTTTTTGACACTCTAGAAACAACGACCGTTAGCGAGGTTAACCTACAGGCTTTGCGGACCCGTTGCTTCGATAACCATTCGTATCGAAACAATCTCGGGAATCGGAACCAAGGCTCTGATACCATTTGTGACGCCCCGAGATCGGGCACTATGCAGATTTCAGCATTCCCGCCAAATCCGCATAATAACCGATTCCAGGTTGCCATTTATGATAACATTACAATAGTTCACGAATAATCCACAATTACAACAGAAACAGATAGATACAAGATGACTCAACGAGCCGGGGTTACAACTGATACAATACAAAGATCCAAGTAACAGCGGAAGAAACCAACGTCCGTCTACGGACAAGATCCAAATTGGACTAAGAGTCCTGAAGATAACCGAAGGCGTCCAATCCCTGCCCAGGCCAAGCCGGAGGGATTCCCAAGCTAACGTCGTCAGACTTCAAACCCGTTGATTGCAAGTTGGAATTTGCAGCCACGAAAGAGATTCGTGGGTCAGTACGGTTAAGTACTGGCAAGGGGGATAAAACCCATACTCACAAGTTACCGGCGTAGCCAGTCATCACAAGATACAAATACTTTAGGATCAACGGAAAGGAAGGGGGTTATTGCAAATAAGCGACAACAGGCTGCACTAACCAACTACAGAGATTCTATTACTTCCAACTAACAGAAAAAGGGATAAGATCGAGGATTGTAACCAACTGAAAGTAAATCCAAACAAACCCATCCTGGATCTCACCCCTTACCCGAAGAGGCAATCCGAGGATAACTCACACAGTTGGATTAATGATGGTTCAGATTATTGTGTCAATAAGCCTATTACTAGTCAAGTTGTTAATCATTGGGTGTAAGATTGTTAATCATTAGGTTTAAGTTGTCCTGAGTACTTGTTAGCCAGTACTTTCACCAAGTAATCCATAACCGCGGAAAACACGGCTTCTCGAGAAGATTATCCCTGCAGGGTTGCACCAATTTGGCCGTACACGCATGAATAACCCGCCAGATGGAAAGGCCCTTCCACCAAGCGGGGCACTCAACACAACTCAACTCTTCTTCGCATCAAGCCCAAAGCACCTTAGGCGCACGGCTAATCGAGCCCAGAAGAAAATGGACCCTCATAGCACTCTAAGAACGTGTCCTCCTATATGCCGACTACGAAAGTTTCACCCGGGATCCAAGGGCTCGCAAGATCATGCATGCAGCAAATGGAAAGCCCGAACTAAATGAGGCGATTTGGACGCGATGCGAATCGAATCAAATTGAGGGGGGCGCCCATACTCGCTTCCCACATGCGGTTAGTGCGCTCATCATGGATCAGTAGACAAGACCCTTTTCCTATTAGGGTCGACACTAGCAGGCCTCAAAACCACAAAGGGCCTCCTGCCGGTGCCTTATCATCAAATTATTATTAATAGTAACATTAGCATGATTGATTGATTGATTAAACATCGAGCCCCCAGAACATAACGGAGTAATAACAGAAAGTAACGGGTAACAGACTCGAGCAAACAACCCTAAGCATGCTAGATAAGAACAGGCACAAACAAAGGCTGTAGGTATGGAGGTGAGGCAATATCAAGGTTAAGGGATTCATGTGATGGGTTCGTAACAGAAACAACTACCACTAAGGCTAGCAGAAAAGAATCAACGGAAAGAATCGGTAACAAGTGATGAAAGGCAGCCATATGGCATGCAAGTGAGTATACTTGCCTGAGATCCCGCAAGGTAGCAGAACTTGTCGTTGCTCACATCATCTCAACGTCCTATCCGGGAAGAAGCAACGAACCTCGAACAAACACCGGAATGCAACAATTACTACTACGGCAGAAGATCCAGCATGATCAAGATATGGATGCATGACAAGTTAAAAATGCATCAGAATAAACTAGTTGACAAGATAAACAAATTTAAATGGACCCATATGCAATTTGAGTTGCATATGAAAAGCCCATGAATTATGGTTGAAACAATTGTTTTCCAAATAATCAACAGGTGAAGGTGGATTAGCATGATGCATGGATGAGGAAAACAACAAAATAACAACAATAGAACCAATTGGAAAAAAGGTTTACCAATTTTTGAATTTTATTTATTAAGTTAGAAAATTTTGGTGCCTTAAGGGTGTCACACAAACAATTGTTGTTTTCATCAAGTTAAAGGGTTCAAAACAATTGACAAAATTGATATTTGAAAAGGTTATCAAATTTTAGTTGGATTACATGTTTCACATGTTGAAATTGGGCTTTGGATTATTTAATTATGAATTAAACAATATTGAACAATTTTTTAAGTGCATTAAACAAGATTTAAATTGTTTAGGCAATTTAAATTGTTCAAACCAGAAAACAAAATTTATATTTGAATAGAGTATTCAAAAAGGTGTGAAAAACATATTTTACTTGAATTATTTGAAAACAGTATGAATTAGTTATGAATTATTTCAATTTGCATTTGAATTATTCAAATTTGAAATTTAAATGCATTTTTGAAAATTCAAAACAGAACACAAGTTGAATATTTGGAAAGATTAGGAAATTTGGATCAGAATACATGTAAAGTTTGTAGTTATTGGAATTATAAAACAAAAGATATTGAATTTCAAAGTTTTGTTTGAATTCTGTTATTTAAAAAGAAATTTGGAATTTTGGGAATATACGCAGAAATCCTTTTCTCACTGGGCCGCTATCTACACACAGCCACTGCCAGGGGGGCCCTGGGCCTCTCTGTGCTCACGTGGCGCGCGAGGGGCTTACAGGTGGGCCGCCCTCCCGCGAAGTGAAAGCAAAAAAAAGGTGGGCTAATGCGCCCTCGGGGGATCGAACCCGCGCGCGGTTCTCTCCGCAGAAGGAACCAGACCAGCTGGGCTGCTCGCGTGTTGTGACAGGTATGGAAAACGACGGAGGTTAAGGTTCAGTTAACCGATACAACCTGACGAAACTGAATATTTGGTGTTGTCTGAACCTTAGCCGTTCGCTGGCTGCTGGTGGCGGACAGCGGTGGCGCCAGTGGCTGCCGCTGCGAGCGGTTGATGGCCGCGGCGTGCGGTTGTGCGCGGGCGGCCGGTGTGCACCACGGAGGCGGACAGCAAGAAGGGAAGGGGAGAGACGGGCGCTCACCAGGTTTCTGCCTGTCGACGATCTGTCGATGGTGCCGTGGCGAAGGGCAGTCGAGGGCGACGGCCGGCGATGGCGCGGCCAACTCGGCCTCCTCCCGGCTCCGCTCCTTCACGGATCTTGGAGATGGGACATCGTCGGTTCCATTCCCGGGATTAGGACCTCCTCGCGGTGCCCATGGCGGATGGAAGGTGGCGGCCAACAGAGGGTGTTCGGTGGTGTTCGGTGTGGTTGCAGTGTCGATTGTTCAGAAGGAAAACAGAAGCTTGGGGAAGGGGAAGATGAGATGAAGTGGCGGCGCTAGGGTTTTAGGTTAGCAGCAGAGGGATCGGTGGGTACTTAAGGATGAGGGAAACCAGTACGGCTGCTCATCCATGGGGTGGAGGATCGATCGGAGGGCGTAGTGGTGGTTCGTACGACAGAGGAAGACGACAGAAAGGTTTGGTGGGCCAGCAGGAGAGGAAAAGGAAAGGCTTGGGGGAAAAGAAAAGAAAAGGCTTGGGCTTGGGAAGAAAAAGGAAAAAGGTGGGCTTTAGGGAGAAGGAGGAGAAGGGGTGGGCTGCCCTCTCCTTTGCTATTTATTTTTTATTTTTTTTTCTCTTCCATTTTTTTTTGCAAGAGATCAAAGAGTGAGAAAGAATAGGATTTTGGGGTTTTCCCTTTTTGGAATTATTTGTGTTATTTTTTTCCAAAACAACAAATAAAGCAAGAGCTAACATTGTTTCACAAGTTTGCATATTTAATTTGGTTTAAAGGTGTTAGGTGAAATTCAAACAAGGTTTGAATTGGGAAATTTTTGGAAATAGGCAAAGTTTTATTTTTACAAATTCAAACAATCATACCAACATTATTTGATTTAATTTGTTTGCCAAATTTTTAATATTTAAACCCATATTGGAAAAGGATTTATTTGATTTGGATTTGGTTATTTGAATTCTACCATTAGGGTTTTGAACAATTTAAATTGTTTTGGAAAACAGAATGCAATGCTCATGATGCATGGGATGCAAAAAGAAAACAACCAACTTCTATCTAGGGTAACACCCCAGGTGTTACACTGGTCTTGATGCATAAGGTGTCGATCTCCTTGTCCCCTTCATCTTCTATATAGTCAGATTAAGTAATCGATTAAAATTCACAATCGGCTAAACGCGTAAACCTAATTACAACCGTTTTCGTATTGGAGAGACTTTTGCTTAGAGTTGATCAAACAGAAAAATTACCTATTAGTAGAGAGGGCAAGAATCAGCTATGAGACCACGGAGATGCAAAATCCGAGCGACGATTCCCAGCCTGGACAGCTACATCACTTTGGCGTGGTACTTTTGCAAATCCAGTTCTTGAAGGACATTACGACGGTGGCGTAGCGTGGTTCCGTAGCTGACAGCGTCTCCGTTGGGCACTTGGGCTCAAGGCTCTCATGACAATCGGGAAGTTAGAACGGAAACGACAAACATTTGTTGCCCAATTAACGTGAACAGTTAAAGCTACGGCCACACGCAGACGCGATTGTGCAAACTGTTAAATCCTCTAGATCACTACTAGGTCTAGATGTTCACGGTGAACCAATTGCTATGACTCTGAGATTAGATCCGAGAGAGAAAACCAAGAGAGAGAGAGAGAGAGAGAGAGGGAGATACCACCTTCTGAACCTTTGGACGACGACGGCGTGTCGGTGGTGGACATGGTGGTGCGGTGTTGATGCAGTGGCGGCGGTGGCGAGGCTTCCCGTACCTTAGCGCTAACCCTAGATCGGATTTGGTATATCGGTGGGGTTTGTGGCAGCGATCAACCTCGTGAGTCGTGCCCCGGCCCCCACCACTGTTAATATAGCGCTGGCACAGGGGCCCACCAACCATAATGGGTTGGGCGCCCCCGATCAGGGCGCGGTTGACCAGGGAGGGTCCAGCAGGCCGTTGGGCCTGCGGGAGATCAATCTAACATTCTCCCCCTTGATCTCAACTTTTAATTTTATCTTTATACCTTTTACTTTTACTTGTTTCATCACATATTGATACATAAAGCATGTTTCATTATCACAGCTCAATTGCCGATAGAATCAGACAGCTACAATATACCTTTCTGTTTTGAAACAAAACTGTTACTTTTCGGACCTCTCTTATCCAGGAATCATAGGCTTTTCATTAAACCCATGCCGGCTATGTGATCTTTGAACACACTGGGTGGTAAGCCTTTCGTTCGCGGATCCGCAAGCATATCCTTTGTCTTTATATGCTCGAGACTTATAGTTTGATCCTGGATTTTATCCTTCACAACATAATACTTTATTACTATTGGCTTTGTAGCATTACTCGACTTGTTGTTGTGAGCATAGAATACTGCGGGCTGGTTGTCACGGTACATCTTTAGTGGTTTGCTAATGCAATCTACCACTTTCAAGTCGGGTATAAATTTCTTTAGCCATATCGCCTGCCCCGTGGCCTCATAACATGCTATAAATTCTGCATACATCGTGGATGATGCAACTATTGACTGTTTGGAGGTTCTCCACGAAATAGCTCCTCCTGCGAGAGTAAACACGTATCCTGACGTGGATTTTCTATCATCTTTGTCTCCCGCAAAATCAGCATCTGAATACCCTCTTATCTCTAGGGAATCAGACCTTCTGTATGTTAGCATGAGGTCCTTGGTGCCTTGCACATAACGCAATGCTTTCTTTACCATTTTTGTGCCTGGATTCTCTTGATATCTACCGAGTACCCCGGTGATAAAAGTTAAGTCAGGGCGAGTGCACACTTGTGCATACTGTAAGCTTCCAACAGCTGAAGCATATGGTACTGATTTCATTTGATCGATCTCATATTGGTTCTTGGGACATTGGAATTTCCCAAAACTACCGCCCTTGACTATAGGAGCAGGTGTGACAGAACTCGCATCCATATTAAACCTTTTCAGAACTTTCTCAAAATATGCCTTCTGTGATAGTCCTAAGACTCCATTCGTTCTATCTTGGTGAATCTCTATGCCCAAAACATATGAGGCTTCACCAAGATCCTTCATATCAAAGTTCGAGGATAAGAACTTCTTTGTTTCTCGTAGAAGACTGACATCACTTCTAGCAAGCAAGATATCATCCACATACAAGATTAGGAAAATGTATTTCCCACTTTTGAACTTTGCATAAATGCAGTTATCCTCAACATTCTCTTTAAATCCAAAACTCTTTATTGTATCATTGAATTTTAGATACCACTGTCTAGAAGCCTGCTTTAATCCATAGATGGATTTCTTTAGACGGCATCCTTTATCTTCTTTGCCTTCCATGATAAACCCCTTGGGTGTTTCATGTAGACTTTTTCTTTTAGATCTCCATTCAAAAATGCCGTCTTTACATCCATTTGATGTAGCTCTAAATCAAAGTGTGCAACTAGTGCCATTATGATTCTGAAGGAATCCTTACATGAGACCGGAGAAAATGTCTCATTGTAATCTACCCCTTCTCTTTGTGTAAAACCTTTTGCCACAAGACGTGCTTTATACTTTTCTACATTCCCATTAGAGTCATACTTTATTTTATAGACCCATTTACAGCCTACTGTTTTGGCTCCTTTAGGAATATCCTCTAAGTCCCAAACATCGTTGGAACTCATTGATCTCATTTCGTCTTCCATAGCCTCCACCCATTTAGATGAGTGACGTCTTATCATGGCTTCTTCATATGAGGTGGGATCACCTTCCTTATGAGCCGTTTCTGTGTTATAAACTTTATAATCACTAGAAATAGTTGACTTTTTACGTCTTGTAGACCTTCTAAGGCCTTCATTCTCCTGTTCATGTCGTGCCTCAACTTCTGGCACAACCTCTTGAGAAGACTGCTGCTCCTCCCTTTCATGCTCAACTTCGGGTTCAGTTGGCTCCTGATGGGCAGGTTCCGAATCTTCACCTCTAGTTGTCATGGTTGGAGTTACAACAGGTGCTTGCACCGCAACCTCAGGGGTTGATGATGCAGGTACAACAGGTAGCGAGAAAATGGTTCTTGAATCATTGGATTAGGTGCACACACCCTCTTCCCATCAAGATCAATTTTCCGAGCTTCCATGCCCCCCCTCATCATTTCGTCCTCTAAGAAGACCGCATGTCTTGTTTCTACAAACTTTGTGTATCTATCTGGACAGTAGAAACGATAACCTTTTGATCTATCAGGATAGCCAATGAAATGGCAACTCACTGTTTTGGTATCTAACTTTGCAATGTTTGGATTAAACACTTTTGCCTCAGCTGGGCTCCCCCACACCCTGAGGTGTTGTAGGGATGGAACTTTTCCTGTCCACAGCTCATACGGTGTTTTGGGCACCGACTTGCTTGGTACTCTGTTGAGAATGTGAATGGCGGTTTTAAGTGCCTCCATCCATAATCCCAATGGCAAAGTGGAATAACTCATCATACTGCGTACCATATCCATAAGAGTACGGTTACGCCTTTCAGCTACTCCATTTTGCTGAGGTTCGCCCGACATTGAATACTGGGCTACTATGCCATTCTCCTGTAAGAACCTTGCAAAAGGTCCAAGGACTTGGCCATATGGAGTGTGTCTGCCGTAGTACTCCCCCCACGGTCAGATCTCACTATCTTTATTCTTTTATCATGTTGATTTTCAACTTCAGCCTTGAATATCTTAAATTTATCCAACGCTTCAGATCTTTCTTTAATTGGATATATGTATCCATATCGAGAGTAATCATCTGTGAATGTTATAAACGAGTCATAGCCATCCACACTTTTCACAGGAAATGGTCCACAAATATCGGTGTGAATAATTTCCAGTGTTGTTGTACTTCGGTTTGCACCCTTTTTAATTTGCTTTACATACTTTCCTTTAATGCAATCTATGCATTGCTCTGTTTCTGAGAACTCTAGAGGTGGAAGAATATCATTTTTGATTAGTCTTTCTATTCTCCCCCTCGAAATATGGCCCAAGCGACAGTGCCATAATTTCGATGAGTCATGAGTTCTCTTTCTTTTCTTTTGTTCATTATTCGACCCAGATTCTTTCTCATTCACTTTAGACACAGAATAAACTTTTTCACGTAAAGATAATAACTAAAGCTCATTGTGGAGGTAAGCAACCCCCACATGAATATTATTACACCATAAGGCACATTTGCCATGTCCAAAATAACATTCATAATTGTCTTTGTCTAAGCGTGATACACTGATAAGGTTCCTGTGTAGTGAAGGAACAAACAAAACATCTCTAAGCAGAATAGTGAAACCATCAGCTAGCTCCAAGTAGATGTTGCCAACAGCTTCCACTTCTGCTTGAACTCCATTAGCGACCTGAATGCATCTTTCGCTTCTTAGCGTGGTCCGGGTCGAACTGAATCCCTGTAAAGAATTTGCAACATGAACAGTTGCACCTGAGTCAATCCACCATGTAGATTTGGAAAACTGTGTATACAGGGATTCGTTTACAAAGGAAACAATATTGTTACCTTTATTTGCCATTATGTACTTTAGATAGGCTGCACAATTTTGCTTGTAATGGCCAGTCTGTTTGCAGTAGAGACAAGTGTCTTTGTCCACTGGAAAAGACCTCTGTGGGTACTGATGCTGTTGCTGATGGGGACCTTTCCCATGTGGTTTTGAAGGAGAACCAGTATGACTTTGACTATAGTTTCTTTTCTTATTATCCCTCACATAGTTCACAGAACCACCATGTGAGGCTTTAAGTCTGTCCTCCTCTTGAACACACATAGCAATAATCTTTTCAACATCCCATTTTTCAGGGGCCATGTTGTAGTTTATCACAAAATTGTCAAACTGACTTGGCAACAAAGCCATGATCAGATGGACAAGCAGTGCTGGCTTGAGCTCAAGATCAGCATCCATGGGCTTAAGTTTCGCAGCCATGTTGCTCATCTTCAGTATATGCTCCCGGATGCCATGTGCACCTCCTGTGTACTTTTCTGTTACCAGTTGTTTGATCAACTGGGTGGCATAAACCTTTGAAGAGCCAGTGAACTGGCTCTTTATCTTTTCTAAGTACTCCGTAACAGAAGCACACTCTGCAATTGAGCCCACGATTGCGTTCTCAATTGTATTCTTTATAAATGCCATGCACTTTTTATTGGCTGTTTGCCACTTTCTGTTTTCAATAGAATATGCCAACTCCAAAGGAGCATGGTCTCTTTTCTTTCTTTCCCATGTAGCATCATCATCAGTTGCCTCTTTAACAGGCTCTTTTGGCTTGACAGGCCGTGGAGTGTCCACAACCCAGTCAACCTCTGCACAGATGAAGGCAAATTCCACCTTCTTCCTCCACTCACTGTAGTTGTCGCCTCTCAGGATCAGGACGTCCTTGATGCATGTCATCAAGTAGAACCCTCCTGAAAACCACAATGAAGTGAGAAAAACAACAACAATTGCATGTAATAATCCAACGTTAGTTAAAATTATAACACACAACTGTTTATGCAATTATGACTATATCACCGTTGGGCAGAAAATAGCAATAAAAGCATATATGAGACTATAACAATTAATTATGATAATGCTATTAACAACATTGGTTATTTAATAACATAAATCATAACTATTAGTTTAACATGCTCTTAATTCTCACTTTAATCCTATTTTCTTTATTTAAGAGCACTTTTATTCAATTTGCAGCGGAAAACATGAATACATAATTCATACACTTTATACTTTATATGAATATTTCATTCACTTTTGTATTCCCTAAACAATAATTTCGTTGAAAAAATTGAATAGGAAAAAACTAGACTTAATTTGCCCAAAAAAATGGACCAATTACTATTAATTCTGCTTTTGTAATTAAATAAAACAAAACAGAGAAAAAAAATAAACGGGCAGAAAAACAGCCCAGCTCTCTTTGGCCCGGCCCACGGCCTGGCTAACTCTGTCCGTGAGCGCTCGCGTGCGACGCTTCTCTAACTGGCGCCCAGCGCCACAGCCCGCAAGGAAAACGAGCACAGCGGCCCAGGGCCCACTCGGGCGACGCGACGAAAAACCGGCGCCCGCGCACCCCCTTTCTCTCTAGTAAAACCGG
Source organism: Alopecurus myosuroides (assembly GCA_028641055.1). Taxonomy (NCBI): domain Eukaryota; kingdom Viridiplantae; phylum Streptophyta; class Magnoliopsida; order Poales; family Poaceae; genus Alopecurus; species Alopecurus myosuroides. The sequence goes on along the minus strand of CM054062.1, from coordinate 283,927,439 downwards.
CCCATGGCCCGCTCCAACTCACTGCTTTCGGCCTGCTGGCCCGCCCCGCGCCCTAGGGTTCCAGCAAAAGAGATCTTGTCCGTCCGTTCGCATCCTACGGCCGAACGGCGTTTTCGGCGGATCAAAACTGTCAGCGACCGCCTCCGGAGGGGGGGGGACCCTAGTTCATTTGCTTCCCCCGACGCCCCTGTCTCTGCCTCGCACGGCGCCACCGCTCCTGCGCTCGCTTGGGTTGAGCCGCCGGCCGGTGACGGTGCCATACCGCGCCGCCGAGCCGCCGCGCGCGCTCCCCTTTCTTTCCCCTACTCTTCCACCTCCATCTCCACTGTAACAGCGAGACAGAGAGGAGCTCTCCGTCTTGTGACCGCGCGACCGGCGGTGACCCGTGGCGCCGTTGCCTCCCTCTTCGCCGGCGGTGCGTTCCCTCGCGGTGAGCGCACCTCCGTCGAACGGAGAGGTATCCGGTCCCTTTCCTCCCCGGCTGTTCTTCGGTCCTGGCGCCTCGGCTTACCGATGCGCGCCCGAAATCGAGAGGAACGGCGCGGCCGTTTCGGCAGCGCACAGTGCCAGGTGAGCTACTTTTTCCCTCCCCCTTCTTTTCACTGTCAAGGGTTAGGGTTTCTTTTGCGGGTGAGATCTTTTCTTTTTCCATTTCTTTCACCGAAACATACTAGAGCCTAAGCATGGCTCTGATACCAATGTTAAATCCTCTAGATCATTACTAGGTCTAGATGTTCACGGTGAACCAATTGCTATGACTCTGGGATTAGATCCGAGAGAGAAAACCGAGAGAGAGAGAGGGAGATACCACCTTCTGAACCTTTGGACGACGACGGCGTGTCGGTGGTGGACATGGTGGTGCGGTGTTGATGCAGTAGCGGCGGTGGTGAGGCTTCCCGTACCTTAGCGCTAACCCTAGATCGGATTTGGTATATTGGTGGGGTTTGTGGCAGCGATCAACCTCGTGAGTCGTGCCCCGGCCCCCACCACTGTTAATATAGCGCTGGCACAGGGGCCCACCAACCATAACGGGTTGGGCGTCCCCGATCAGGGCGCGGTTGACCAGGGAGGGTCCAGCAGGCCGTTGGGCCTGCGGGAGATCAATCTAACACAAACAAAAGCTGAGGGTAATGGATGCTAGCTTGCTGGACTTCTAGTCTGTATATTACTAGATTAGCCCGGGATTGTTCTAGCGCAAGGCAGGGCTGAATAGCTTAAGGCCTGAACTTTTTTGTGAAATATACACAGGGTGTTGAGGTATTACATGGCCCATGACCAGGGCTGCAGCTCGGGCAGCCCGGGGTGCACTTCCGCCTCCTAGACGCCCTCCGCCGCTGCCCACGCCTTGTATCTCCCATCGGACTTCCCGGCGAGCAGGGTCGACGCATCAGGCGAGCAGGTCAATTGAATATTCGTTAGGTTTTTTTTTGCTAATTATACAACAAAAGGTTTCATGTACTTAGTACTGAATTTGTATGAAGGGTAGCATGATGTGAGCTGAAATTCTTGCAGCTCGAGCAGCAAAGTTGAGGGAAAAGGTCATGGAGGGAATCCTTGCCTTATCAACGATTTCTTTGTGAAATCATCGAAAAACATGCACAAGTTTGTTGAAGGGAGTTTCATGATTAAACGATTATATGGACAGTTTTGGATGTACAACATGATGCCTGTTGGTTGCATATACGATTAGTGATTTGCACTCTCCGATTGAAAGAACAGGCAAGTTTCTAGGCAAGTCAATTGTACTGAACTTTTTCAACAATCATCACTTTGCCAACTGTCTTTTGATGCTGTACTGTCCATTTTCATTTTCTTTGCAGGTGTAGATGTTATTGGAATAGTTTCTTGAATGATCTCTGGAGGATATATTTGCTTGCTCGAGCACAAGAGGAATCTCCAAATAAAGATTAAGTGAGCGATATGTCTAATTTGTCAAACATAATATCCTCATCTTGTCTCCATTCCTAATGATTTATTGATACATTGTTCAGTGAAAATATTGTGGATGTCACGTGCTATATGGGGGACCAATGCAATTTCCCCTATTAGGCTTATATAATATGTACAACCTTGCTTAGAAACTGCCCATCACAATACTTCTGATTGGTAGCCTGATGAAAAGCTACCTAGGTATACAACTTCCTGTGTATCACCTCATATATATACTCTTCTATTCTTTATCAAAAAAATATACTCTTCTATTTGAGACATGCTGACACATACAAATAATATAGGGAATCCAACATTAAGCTACATTGAATTTACAATGATTTATATCAACCGTGATATTTCTGTAAAGATCGAGTCTGGGTTCAGAACATTGGTGGTTCCTTGCCAAAATCAGATGTACCAATACCTCAGTCCTCGTTTAGTCGTTTACGCCAAGGCAACATGTTATAATCACAATATACCCTCTACTTTCTAAACTAGGTATCGCCCAATTTTCATTCCCAGACAAAATCTGAGTTCCAAGTGCCGATCTGCCAGCTATAGCTGAATTCATCTTCTTTGCCACAGCTACCAAGCAGATCATTGGAACAAAAAACTTGGAACTCTAATGGGCAGTGCATCAAGTCATCAGTTGATCTTGCAGAGATATCGGCATTAGTATTTCAGAAACTCACAATGGACTTCAGTATAAATGAAAAGGACTCCACTATGGCGAGCTGTATTTTTGGGTTAATAAGGCAACAAAAGTACATATGAAGACAAACATATTTGAATTCAAGAAGCTTTAGCTCTGGATCAAGTAATATGAGGCATCTGCGCAAGCTAGGAAGGTGTGTGCCAATATTCCCTACGATTGCTTAACAACCAATACTTAATACACTGGTATAAACATTTTTTTTCTTTACCAAGATTTTACAAATATTACCGTGACAATTTTATTGTCTTCATATTTTATTGCCAGAAGCCCCTACTTTCCAATATTAGACAGTCCAAGGCGATGTGAATGGTGCTGCAACAGATGCTTCGAATAGCACTGACCAGATCGTAAAAATCAACTGGTTTACGCTCTATTTATCTAACACAAATATAAGCTAATGGCCGTGTACATATGATTTGGGGGCCTGCAACAGAAGAACGTAAAACCTATTCCACCATGGACAAATTCCAGCTTAATGAGACACTGGTGATACGTCAGCTTCTGTTCACTAATAATGACATGGAAGATATTCCACAGCCATGCATCCATACGGTGCGGTGCTTTAGCTTTCTGTTAAGAATTATGTCAATCATATTCATAGGTTATAACCAACTTCGTGTTGGCCATTTGAGGCATTTTCATAGTATTTTTGGAGAGAACCATTGCTATGCGAGCAGAAAAATCAAAGACTTTGCGTATTTATATACACATAACTGTGTCTTCACTCTTCAATGATACTCTGTTTGGTGACCGTTAGTTTTATGTGAAATTCTCTTCCTTACTATAGTTTTTCCCTACCCAATACTGATCCTTTATTTTGTACTCAACAAAGTAGTCATAACTATTTAACTTATACAAAACAAAGCTTAGCAGCCTGCTTTGACCCTGATGTAAGTAATTTTGAAAATGTCCTCGGCTCTATGGTTCAACGCATCGGAAAATATTACTCCCTCCGATCCGTTTTAAGTGTCGGACGGAATGAGCTTAGGCAACACAACATGTTAACTGTGCTAGCGACATTTTTTTCGGACCGGAGGAAGTAGAATTTAGGATATTCTTATCTATTCCTAACAATCTATTTATCTAAACGACGGGAGCGGCAACGCGCGCCTACATGATCTAGTATAGAATTAGAACATGAACAAAACTGGAATCAAATTGGATCACAGCTAGAATATCGATCGATGCAACAAAATACATCTTCTGTAAAGTTTACAAAGGGGAAGATTCAGATGAAAACATTCTCATTGCATAGCTGGAATAAAAATAAAAATAGACAATTCGTAATTGCTTTGCCATCCCAACTCATATCCAGAACGCAGCAGGCTGACCAATATGACGAGGATCATCACTGGAAACTCGGTACAGTCGACCAGGCCGGAGCGGTGTAGCCATGAGGTCGCCGTTCTTGCCATACTTGGCACTGAACATCGTGACTTGAAGAAGATGTTAGGCAAACCGCATACACCACGATATGCGGTTATTCCCAGCCATATTTAGAGCCTGAGATATTCTATAATCAGGCCATTATGGTTAGGGATTAGGGTTGATTTATTTCCATGCTTATCTTGTAATCTGCATATATATACGAGGTAACACGGAACCCACCATGTGTGGTCAATCTCCTATTTCCATCATGGTATCAGCCAAGCGATTCTCCTCTCTCCCGCTCCACTACCGCCGCCGCCCTAGGGTTGCGCCCCGATCCTCCTCTCCTCCCCCGGCCGCCGACACTCCACCGGCCGCCGCCACCATCGCCGACTTCGGCATCCCACCCCACCCCCACGCCGCCCTCTGGGCTCAAGCCAACGCCATCCAGAACATCAAATGTCTCATCCCGATCACCCTAGACCTCCAGGCCTCGAACTTCACCAAGTGGCGGAACTTCCTCACCATCGCCGTCACCCAGTTCGCCCTCGCCGATCACCTCGACCAGGCGCCTCCTCCGCTCGACGCTGAGTGGCTGCGGATGGACTCCACCGTCCTTCGGTGGCTGTACGGCTCCATCACCCCCGACATCGCCGACATGGTCATGGCCGCTGGCTCCACGGCTGCCGCTGTCTTCGCCGGCATCACCTCCCTCTTCCGCGACAACCAGCAGGCACGCGCAGGTTACCTCGGCCAGAAGTTCCGCAACCTCACCCAGGGCGCCAAGACCATCGCCGCCTACTGCCTCGAGCAGAAATCCGTCGCCGACGCCCTCGCCGACGTCGATGCTCCGGTCTCCGACGACGCGCTGGTGTGGAACACCATCAAGGGCCTCCACGAGCACTACGAGCGCATCGGCGACCTCGTCCCCCTCCTCAAGCCCTTCCCCACGTTCCTTGAATTTCGCAACATGCTCCTTCTCCAGGAACTGAAGCCGTCCTCCCTGGGCTCTACATCGCCCACGGTCTTCTACTCCACCACTGCCGCCGGCGCGCCGCGTGGAGGCCCCGCACCGCCGGCACCCAACCCGACGCCATCCGGTGCCCCCACTGGTTACGGCACCGGCCACTCCAAGGGCAAGAAGAAGAAGAACTGGGGTCATGGCGCCCCCTTCATTCCCAGCCTACAGAACCCGTGGAACGGTGCCATCCACATGTACCCGATGATGGGCCACAGCGGCATGCCCGGGCGTGGCAACCCCGGTCCCATCAGCATCCTCGGCCCGGCGCCCCGTCCTCCGGCTCCATCATATCGCCCTCCTTCTCAGGGCTACATGGCACTGCCCGCGCCACCTCCAACACCGCAGGCGACGTACTCCTACCCCGGCCACCCCGCCTACAGCCCCTCCTCGGCACCGACATGGGACCCCTCCGCCCTCGCGAGCTACTTCAACACCATGAGCCTCCAGGCCCCGCAGGAGTGGCATATGGATACTGGAGCTTCCGCTCACATGTCTTCGGACGCCGGTAATCTCGCCTCCCTCTCCACAACTCCCCCACATCGACATGTTATTGTTGGTGATGGTTCCTCCATCCCCGTCACTCATTCTGGTCATGTTCAGCTTCCCACCTCTCGCAATCTTACTCTTCGTAATGTCCTTGTTACTCCTCGCATCGTTAAAAACTTAATCTCTGTTCGTCAATTCACTACTGATAATTCATGTTCAGTTGAATTTGACCCATGGGGTTTTTCTGTGAAGGATCTCAGGACAGGGAGCGTGATTCTCAGGTGCAGTAGCTCGGGCGATCTCTATCCACTCACTACGTTGCCGCACGCTCTCACCGCCATCACCGCCGACTCCACCCTTTGGCACCGGCGCCTCGGACATCCTGGTCACGATGCACTCCGGCGCCTCGTCTCGTCATCCTCGCTTCCGCTCAATAAAACACACAAGGACCCTAGTTTATGCCATGCTTGTCAACTTGGCCGTCATGTTCGTTTACCTTTTGTTGCTTCTACCACTCGTACTCATAGACCTTTTGAGTTAGTTCATTGTGATTCGTGGACCTCCCCCGTTGAGATTGTTTCGGGTTACAAATACTATCTTGTCATTTTAGATGATTTCACTCATTATGTCCGGACGTACCCCTTACGGCAAAAATCTGAAACGTTTACACATCTGTCTAATTTTCTCTCATATGTGACTACACAATTTTCTCTTTCTCTTCAAGCGCTTCAGTGTGACAACGGCCGCGAATTCGACAATCGCGCCCTCCAGGACCTCTCCGTCAAGCACGGATTTCTCCTCCGTTTCTCCTGCCCCTACACCTCTCCCCAAAACGGTAAAGCTGAACGCATCCTTCGTACTCTCAATCACATAGTCCGTACACTTCTCTTCCAAGCCAGCATGCCATCTAAATTTTGGGTCGAAGCCTTACACACATCCACCTATCTTCTCAACAGACTACCCACCAAAGCCCTTGCGGCTCCTTCACCCTTCTTCGCCCACTATAGCAAACCACCAGACTATACACTCCTTGGCACCTTCGGTAGTTTATGCTACCCTAATCTAGCATCAACTATGTCTCACAAACTCTCACACCGCTCGGCAGCTTGTGTTTTTCTTGGTTATCCGTCAAACCATCGCGGCTACCGCTGCATGAACCTCGAAACTCGTCGCATCATCATCTCTCGCCACGTGGTTTTTGATGAGACTCGGTTCCCGTTTTCTCCTGGTTTTTCTGTTACTAACATGCAGCAGCACGCCTCTCCACCGGCTCCGGACGTCGATCCGATCGACGCCTTCGACTCGGGCGCCGTGCCGCCCATGCATGTTGGGCTGCGCCCCTCCGCACCTGCTGGACCGCGTCCCGCTTCCGAGCCGGCCTCGCCTACACCGCGCTCCGCGGCCCGCTCAGCCACGGCCTCCCCTACGACGGCCCGCTCAGCCACGGCCTCCCCTACGACGGCCCGCTCAGCCGCGCCTACGCCGGCCCACTCGCCAGCCCACCTGGCGTCCTCCGCTCCGGCCTCTCCCGCCTCGGCTTCGCTGGACCGCGGTCCATCGCTCGCGGACACTGCCGTCGCCGCCTCCGACGACAGGGCTTCCTCGACCCGCTTGTCCGTAGCATCAACAGCACCAGGCTCGCTGTCATCGGCCTCGACTCCCCCGGGCTCTCCTCGCCGTGTGCCTCGTGCACAGCCGGTAGCCGCTCATCACCACATGATGACCCGCCATCGTGCGGGCAAGGTCATCGGGCCCCGCGAGCGGCTCAACCTCTACGTCGATACGGTCGCCTCTCCATCGCCGGTTCCCAAGTCTGTCTGTGGCGCACTCAAAGACCCGCACTGGCTTGCCGCAATGCAAGATGAGTACTCTGCTCTTCTCGCCAACGACACGTGGGATCTCGTCGTCCCTCCCGCAAACGCCAACGTCGTCTCCGGCAAATGGGTCTTTCGTCACAAGTTCAAACCGGACGGCTCTCTCGACAGGTATAAAGCCCGCTGGGTGCTGTGTGGTTTCTCGCAGGAGCACGGCATCGACTTCGACGAGACGTTTAGCCCCGTGGTTAAACCGGCTACCATTCGGGCTATTCTCTCCGTCGCCCTCTCCTCCGACTGGAAAATTCGCCAACTCGACGTCAAGAACGCTTTCCTTCATGGGAAGCTCTCCGAGGTGGTCTACTGTCACCAACCGACTGGGTTCACCGAAAGCTCTCGCCCCGAGCACGTCTGCCGTCTCAATCACGCTCTCTACGGCTTGAAGCAAGCCCCTCGAGCGTGGTACCACCGCTTCGCCACTTTCGTCACCTCGTTCGGCTTCACCTGCTCCAAGTCCGACACGTCCCTCTTCATTCTTCATGGTTCATTCGGCACAGCATATTTGCTCCTCTACGTCGACGACATCATCCTCACGGCCTCGTCCTCGACTTTGCTTGAGCGTGTCATCACCGCTCTGAGCTCTGAGTTTGCCATGACTGATTTGGGTGAGCTTCATCACTTCCTCGGCCTTGCCGTTCGACGTGATGCTCACGGGATGTTCCTGTCACAGACCCAGTACGCTCTCGAGATACTCGAGCGTGCTGGTATGAGCTCCTGTCATCCTGCATCGACCCCTGTGGACACCTCCCCCAAGCTTGCTGCTGCAGCAGGTCCTCCGGTTGCTGATCCTACGGAATACCGTAGTCTTGCCGGTGCTCTGCAGTACCTGACATTCACTCGTCCGGACATCGCCTACGGTGTGAAGCAGATTTGCTTGCATATGCATGATCCTCGTGAGCAGCACCTGGCACTGATCAAACGAGTTCTTCGCTACCTCAAGGGTACCTTGCACCACGGACTCCAGCTGTCTCGATCGCCCACCGATCGTCTCGTGGCCTACACAGACGCCGACTGGGCTGGTTGTCCTGACACTCGGCGCTCAACTTCTGGGTATTGTGTCTTCCTTGGCGACAACCTCGTTTCTTGGTCCTCTAAACGACAGCACACGGTTTCTCGTTCTAGTGCCGAAGCGGAGTACCGAGCTGTTGCCAATGCTGTTGCTGAAGCTAGTTGGCTGCGCCAACTCCTCCATGAGCTGCATCGACCGCTTCCCAGTGCTACTATTGTCTTCTGTGACAATGTCAGCGCCGTCTACATGTCCACGAATCCGGTTCAGCACCAGCGCACCAAACACATCGAGATCGATCTTCATTTCGTTCGAGATCGTGTGGCCCTTGGTCATATCCGAGTTCTCCATGTGCCTTCCTCCAGGCAATTCGCGGACATCTTCACCAAAGGCCTTCCATCACCATTGTTTTTGGACTTTCGATCCAGTCTCAGCGCCCGAGAATCTCCCGTTGCGACTGCGGGGGGATGTTAGGCAAACCGCATACACCACGATATGCGGTTATTCCCAGCCATATTTAGAGCCTGATATATTCTATAATCAGGCCATTATGGTTTGGAATTAGGGTTGATTTATTTCCATGCTTATCTTGTAATCTGCATATATATACGAGGTAACACGGAACCCACCATGTGTGGTCAATCTCCTATTTCCATCAGAAGATGGTGGTGTTGGACACCCAAGCGGGGCCGTGTCTTGAATCCCCAGAGCGGCGGCGCGACCTCGACGAGGCAGAACCTTCCACGCCCCGTGTGGACTAGCGTGCGACACGCGGGTCTGAGCGGGGCCTGCATGAACGTGAGCTTCTCCTCGCAAAGCCTCCAGGCCGGCTGTGGCGTCGGGTTCCCGCCGGTAGCGGCCGGCAAGTCACAGGAGCAAAGATGAGGGATATAATCCGGGCCCGGGAGAGGATGTGCGAGCTCTGTGTCTTGGAGATGCTTGATCCCGACCCATGCGTCCAGGCCGCGGTCGTAGTGTGCTCTGGTCTCGAACGGCAGGTTCCAGTCCTCGCCTACGCGTGTCCACCCGCCGCCGGGCCGATCGGTGTCCAGGGAAAACGTGCTCCTGACCTCCTTGCTGGAGCAATTGTGGTCGACGGTGGAGAGGAAGATGGTGCGCCCGTCTGGATGCACTGCCGGACCAGCGGTGACATAGAACGCCGTGTCGTCATCAGCGCCGCGGGGGATCGGCACGGGGTTCCTCTTCCAAGTCCATTGCTCCTCTGCTCGCTCTCTCAACACGTTCAGGTCCTCCTCGTCACTGTCATCAGTTTCAGGTTCGTCGTCGTCACCAGATTCATATTTAGATTTATCCGTGCCGCCGCCGTCGTCATCATCGGATTTTGGTGCACGCGCGTCGCGGAGGGTGTAGAGCGCTGGGCTGTAAGGAGAGAACGCGTACATCGTGTTCCCGGCAGCTGCCACTGTGCGGTAGATCCCTCGAAGTCCGTCCGGGACGAACGGCCGAATATCCTGCTTCGCCGTCTTGGTGTCATAGACGAGGGTCAGAGCTTCGCTGTTTTCTCTGTTGTCGTAGGATCTCGAACCGGTGGTGACGACGATCTTGCTGCCAAGGGCATTGAAGTTTGCAGCTGCGCCAAAGGAACGGAAAGATAGGCGAAGGACTGGCGCGGGGAGGGCCTGCGGCTCCTCCTCGCCGCCGGTGGCCACGTCGGTTTCCATGTCCGAGTCGTCGCCGGCCAGGTCAGCCACGTCGAGCTTGTACAAAGCATGGCCGTTGGAGTCATCCAGCGCCACGTACAGATGCTTGGGGCCGGGCAGTGTCGGCTTCCTCCCAGCAACGCCGTTGCAGTATGACCTTGCGCGGGGCTGCCGGATGGGGCCAAGACGGGCGAGGAAGGATCGTAACATTGTGTGCCGGCCGGCCGAGGATATGGAAGATTCGATTGAAGAGGGACCTTCGATCGGCGATCGAGTGCAACAGGCTGGATTCCGCGGCAGGCGATCGAGTGCCAAACGAACGGCGAGCGTCAGGCTGTAGATGGACGTGAGGAAGTGGCCAGGCGGCGGGCTAGGCGGTGGAGGGCAGGCGGGGTGGCCGTCGTAGGTGGCGGCCGCGTCGGCCGCTGAGATCTGCTCTCCTTCCTCGCACAAGGAACAGGCGAACGATGGGATTTTTTCTTTTTCTTTTTGTACGTTGCTGGGCCACCAACCCGTTCCTCGATTGAATTAGGAAACTGATTTTATTAGCAACAGAGGATGGATTGACGCAAAGCACGTACTAGGAAACTAACAAAATCTTGCTCAAAAAAAAAGAAAGGAAAACGTAACGTTGGCTAGCGTAGGCGCAATCACTATATAGTGCCTATAGCACTACCTATTAACGCACGCCCGTGTTATTTTTTTACATGGGCCGGCCCATTAAACGCGCAGGGGTCGACGTCGCCTCGCTTCGCCCACGGACCAAACGCGCAGACGGAGCCTCGACTCCATGGGTTTAATCAGCGAAAATAGAGTGCAGGGGTGTGCGAGTGCGGGGGTTCGAACCCGCGTCGTCCGCGCACTTACGACGGGGCAAAGCCACTAGGCCACGCTCAAGCTTGTGAATAGGTTGCTTTTTTAGCTTTTTATAGTTTCATTTTTCTATTTTTCTTTTACCATTTCTGTTTTTTTTTCCGTTTTTTTTTGTTTCTTTTCTGTTTTCTTTTTTTCTTTTCTTTTCTATTCGAGATTTTTTCGTTTTGAAATATTTGTTCAAACAAAAATTTGATTTTGAACAAATTTCGAATGTGAACAAATTTCGAATTTGAACAACTTTCGAATGTGAACAAATTTCGAATTTGAACAATTTTCGAATCTGAACAAATTTTCAATTTGAACAATTTTCGAATTTGAACAATTTTCGAATTTGAACAAATTTCGTATTTGAACAATTTTCAAGAAAAAGAAAAAAAAAGGTTAATGGGCCGGCCCATAACGCATAGGACATGGGTGATCCCTAATATGTAGTGATATAAGCACTACATAGGGGAACCCAGCGTAGGTCCCCTGCTCGCTCGCTTCCTTTTGTGGTTGCTGCACACTTTGGGCCGACCCGTTACAGCGTATATAGGCCCAACAACTAACAACTTGGTTTTTAGCCCAATTTTCGCGTCATACTACCTGCAGCCATTATATACTAAATGTTCTTCGTCATTTGGACAATGTTGCGTACGTGTTTAAAATTTGTAACAATTTCGCACGTCTTTTATTGTGAAAATACAAATGAGATGTTGCAATATTTTTCTGGATGACTTTGTAGGAAATGCATATATGTTTATTAGAATTAATTTGGAATGACATGTTTATGGGCTTCTTTACATGTTGTAAACATGTAAATTTTTTGTTGCTATCGATTTACTTTTTTGTTGAAATAGGTGATGATTTTTGTTGCAACTGAAATGGTAACAAATTATTTTGTTGTTTACCAACTTTTTAATTGATGCAACTATTTTTTTTGTTGCAATAGGTTGTGATTTTTGTTGAATTGTTTAATTTTTTTTGTTGCAACGCAATAACATATTGTTTAACTATTATTTGTAACATTATTTATTTTTCGAAAAAGATTTGGAAAAATTTGTTGCAATTTTTATACACGGAGCGATAATTTTTGTTGCGACACAAGTGAATTTGTTGCAATGGCAGTTTTGCTGTAATTATCGAGATGACCGGGGGCAACACAATATACCTATTCGTTTTAAGTGGGCTGCTGTGGACTGCGGATTCTATATGCGAAAAGCAGGAGGGCTAAAATGTAAAACTGTGTTGTGCTGTTTTAAGCCATCGGATGAAGATCTGAGCGCTCACGAGGAGACCTAGAATTGGCAATTCTAGGGGGACCTACGCCTAGCACTTCCCTAACAAAACAGATATACCGCGCGACATGCCAATCAACCAGACTTACCATCGCGGCAGTAAGGAAAATTATACGATGTTACAATTCGTAGGCGCTTAATCGATCTACCGAGGAACAAGCAATCACAGCACGATGGCAACACCGAGATTTGGTAACACAGTTCGGCGAGCTTGCCTACATCTGCGGGGCATGACTATGGACGCTCCTCCCCATTGATACCGCTGCACCGGCCGCCTTGGTCGCCGGCATAAACCGCTGGCTCCCCTTGTGCGACTGCTGCTATCAAGTGGCCATCGGGTTACAACATTTGGTGCCTCCTCATTATATGAGAGGCCCTAGGATACACGTGTTCGACTACAACATTATCGTACCCTGTCCAGACCTATTACAACTCCAAGTCCTACCGTAACCCTACTCGTAGATAATATTCGACACAAATACAACAAACTCCACCTTAGCGAATATTCTCCACCACTTTGAGTTCGTCCAAGCGTCAAAGTTCCATGTACTCCGGACTTGGGTTGTCTACTTCGTAGCTCACCGAGAGCTACTCGACGAGTCTGCCGTAGACCCGCCGCCTCCGTGGAACACAGCTGCTACTCCCGGAACTTCAGTCTCCATGACTCCACCTGCAGTAGTACTCCCTCGCAACTTGTAAAGATGCGAAGATGTCCTCTCTCCCATCACCACAGTCACATTGTCTTCCATGATCCTCATGGTCTTCTTATTCCGATCACAACGGAATATCATACCACCATCATGAAAAACTCCAAGCGAAATTAGATTCCTCTTTAGCCCTGACACATGCCTGACTCCCCGAAGCACCCGCTCTACTCCGTCAAACATCTTGATTTTGATGTCACCTACTCCAGCAACACGGTGGCCCGTGTCATCACCCATGTAGGATGTATCAAGCTCACCAGACTTGTACGAAGAGAACCACTCCCTATTGGGTGTCGCATGAAAAGAGCTAGCCGAATCCAACATCCACGCTTCACCTTTAGTTGACCGTCTATCTGACACTAAGAGAATATCGCTGTCTAAGTCATCCGTTTGAGTTACTACATTAGCACTTGACCCACCACTGAGATCTGGACAATCCTTCTTGATATGTCCCCATTGTTTACACTTGTGACACTGCACCTTCTTCTTTTTCTTGTTCTTCCCTACCTCGTATCCTTGCCTGACTTGCCCACCATTGACTAGCAAACTTTCACCATGAGCGCCTTCTTCTGCGTTGTTCTTCTTCCTCATATCATAGGACAATAACGCCGCAGTAACATCCTCAAGTTGAATAGTTTTCTTGCCGTACGTCAACATAGTGATCAAATGCTCATAGGACGGTGGCAACGAACAAAGAAGAAGAATAGCCATATCCTCGCCGTCAATCCTCACATTAGACGTGCTAGATCCGTGACTCCTGCATCTTAAGCCTGTATAACTTTTGCTTCAAATACACGTTGTCGTCGCAGTCTTTGACATAAACTGACTCTCCAGTTTCTCCCAAAACCTTTTTCGGCGAATTCTCATCCATCACATGATACATGACCTGGCCCGACAAACACAACCGTATGGTTCCGACTGCTTGAATATGCAACTCCTCCCAGTCATCATTGTCCATCTTAGCTGTCTTGACATCCCGCAACGCCTTCAAGCATCCCTGTTCTTCCATGTTTTGCTTCTGGCGTCCACTCGGGTAGCATCACCGACGCGGGGGCAAACCCTGATCGCATGCTCTTGAAGCTGAGTACACGAGTGATACGTCATAAACGTATCCCTAATTTCTGATTTTCCATGTTGTTTCCCACATGTTTTCCTTAGACTTTATGTCATTTTTACACGTTTTCCGGAACTAACCTATTAACAAGATGCCACAAAGCCAGTTCCATGTTTTCTGCTATTTTTAGTTTCAGAAAAGTTGTTCTGGAAATATTCTCGGAATTATAAAATTCGAAAGCCATAAGTCCTAAAAGTCTCAGAAGCTTCCAGAAGTCCCGAAGAGCCCCGGAGGGGGGCCACACCATGGGGTGGCGCGGGTCCCCCTGGCCGTGCCACCTAGTGGTGTGGGCCCCCTGGCCACCTCCTGGCATCGCCCTTTCGCCCATATACTCCCCGATTCATAAACCCTAGGAGAGTCGACCTTTTCCACAAAAATACATCTGTAGCTCCGCCGCCGCTGCCGCCAAGTTTCGGGGGACAGATCTCTGTTCTGGAACCCTGCCGGGACGGGGAAGTGCCACCGGAAGTCATATCCATCGACTCCACTCCATCGCCGTTGTTGTCTCCTATGATGAGGAGGGAGTAGTTCTCCCCCGAGGCTGAGGGCAGGGGCGGAGACAAGGGGGGCTAGCAGGGGTCAGACCCCCCCTAATGGCTCGTCCCCCCAACGTTTTATATCAAGTAATACAATTACACATTATGAGTATATGTCCTAATTAGTGTTTAAGGCCACGGAAATCTACACACACCGAAGCCCAAAAGAGTGACAAAACAAAACAGCCCATGACCGGTTCTTTCTAGGGATTCGGCAATTGGTCATTTAATGGCATGTTTTATGCCCGTCCGTCTAACCTCCCTCCCTGATCGATCTAGTACCAAGATCACTGGGATACCTGCCGCCTCCCAGCTGCTCCTGATCGGGAGCCACCGTCCATGGACGGCTTTTCTATCCAGTCGATTTGCCGCGAGTGCGCCGACGGTGATGGTAGATCGCCGCTTGTCGCGGATCTCCATCCCCTCGTTTCCCCAATTGGTTTTTTGTCCAATAAGGTACACAGTGTATTTATACTTACAGCTAGTCAAATCTAAGCCCCTTTTTGCTTGAGTTTGACCATTATCTAGTAATTAGATAGAGCGAAAACAATACTATACTCATTACTTCTTCGTGCCAATTGCTTAGATTTTGAATCTGACCTAGCGCCATATTTTACTCAAATAACTGGTAATAGTGGAACTTTATCTGCCTATAGCTTCGATCTGAATTTAACATAGTGCCTAAATTTGATCAAATTGTTGGCAATAGTAGAAACGAGATCTACAACTTTGAAAAATTAGCTTTATTTTGTAACAAAAAAATGTCAATTTATTTATCAATGAAAAGGTTGATGATTTTTTAAATATTAGTATAAGCCAATTCTGTGATAATATGGTGTTCATTTTTCATACATTGTACTTCACGGACGATCATCGTTGTTTCACCCCCCATATCTAAATCCTGGCTCCGCCCCTGACTGAGGGCTCTACCGGTAGCTATGTGGTTCATCTCTCTCTCCCATGGTGTGATGTTTATGTGATCATGAGGTTTGTAATCTAGTTGAATATGTAGATTGATCTTTATCTGTTATGCTACTCAATTGGTTTTGTTATCTCCGTAAACACTTTGATCACGGGGTAAAGGTGACAGTGTGTGCTCGTGTGGTTTAGCATGCTATTTATATCTTGTGTTGGAAGATGAACCTATGAAATTGTGGCGTTTGTTTAGTACTAATTTATGGCGCTCGTAGTGACATTGGGGTGCCCTAGAGAGGGAATATAGACTTGAGGAGTGTTGTTAAAGCCCTACGCAATGATTAGTGTTCATTATTCGACCGGAGAGTGGTTCGGAGTAGCATAGTGAAGAGATGATATTTATGCATTCAATTATGTTATCATTGTTGAGAGTGTCCTCTAGTGAAAGTATGATCCCTAGGCCTTATTTCCAAGCATTGAAACACCATTTTTCGCCTGTTCTGCTACATGTTTGCTTGCTGCCATATTTATTTCTGATTGCTATTATCACTTATTATCAACCATATTACTTGAATTTCACTCTCTCTTCGCCGAACTAGTGCACCTATACAACTGACAATTGTATTAGGTGTGTTGGGGACACAAGAGACTTCTTATATCTTGATTGCAGGGTTGCTTGAGAGGGATATCTTTGACCTCTACCTCCCTGAATTCGATAAACCTTGGGTGATCCACTTAAGGGAAACCTGCTGTTGTTCTACAAACCTCTGCACTAGGAGGCCCAACACTGTCTACAAGAATAGAAGCGTCCGTAGACATCAACGAGTCGGTGAGGGCATCGAGTCGGTGGTGTCCGGGCAGCTCCAACCCAACTCCAAGGGCATCTAAGACAAAGAAAGAATCAGAAAAGGAAGAAAGACAAGCCGCAATCGAAGGAAGATAAAACGCAACTTACCAGCAAGCTTCTGAGCCAGAGGATGGATGACGCCGACAAGATCGCTGTCGTGCTTCACGCTCGCCTTCTTCAGCTGCTTCAGAGCTCCCTGGGCTTCCGCGAGACTCCCCTCAAGGTCGGCTGAGCGCTTGCGGGTGGACTCCAATTCCTTTCAGGTGGACTCCAGCTCCGTCTCAAGGGTTTTCGCCCAAGAGAAAGCCTCCGCCTTTTCAGCCTTCAAGCGGTTAACTTCATCTGCAATGCAAAAGACGCGATTGGAACAGCAATTACAACCAGGAAGAGATGGTAAAGACCAAAAGTGCGAGCTAGAATACCTTGAAGGGAGCGGCTATCCTGGACGAGCTGGTCGCGATCCACCCGAAGAGAAACGCATTCCGCTTCAGCTAAAAGAACTCGGTGCCCGAAAGCAGCAAGAGAGTCGAGAAGGGCCTGCAAAAACTCCAATTCAAAAACCACAAAGATATCACTTGAGCCTATACACGACTGTACACAGTCAAGTATAGCCTCGGGGGATACTCCCATCGGGAGCACTGCCTTGCACCCGATGAAAAACAAGGTCAACATATAAACGAGAGAAGGAAAACTTCGACTTGAGTCCATGGCCAACTGCAAGCAATTGACCATAGAATCGGGGGCTACTCCCATCGGGAGCACTGCCGTGCACCCGATAAAAAAGAGAACAAGCGAAGTAAGACGTAAGAAAACAAACGGGCTTACCTTGTCCTGGGCGATAGACAGAGGATCCGCCGAACTAACCGAGACTTCTCGGCTCGCTGACGCTCCAGCATCCACAGGCGGTCCACCCGCAAAGCTGGGCATCCCCGTACTTCGGGGCTTCGGTTGCTCTTGCTGGGCCTTGAGATCTTCGGGTGATATCAGCGGCTGGAGCGAGATCTGCGGCGGTCTCCTTCCTCTTCACAGATGGAATTGAAGAAGTGAACTGGCCCGCACTGATGGTCGCAAGACTGCTGCATAAAGTAAAATCAGATAAGGAGCAAAAACGGAAGGAAAGGGAAGAAGATTCGCGATTAGAAACAGAGTGCACAGGAGTTACTCATCCTCGTCAAGAACATGTGTGTTCCAAGCGGTGGAGACCTTCGACTAATGACCCGCAGGAGGAGGCACGTTGAGGGGAGCCACCCGAAGGGGCTCAACCTCCTTGATGGACTCATCACCCAAGGAGCTGTCCTTCGAAGTGACTTCGTCCATCTCCTGCTTCCGGCGCTTGCGGTGGTGGAGTTGTTCACTATCCGACTCCTCCTCTTAGTCAACATCGTCGGAGCTTGAGTTAGCATCCGCGACGCTGGTTTCGTGGGGGGCTTCAATGTTACCCGCCAAAAGATCTGAGACATCGTGTGCAGAAACTGGAGGGTAGCATGTTGCCACATCCCGATTCTGCAGAAGAAGAAGAAAGAAGAAACATATCACTCGAAAGAAACCCAGGCGTGAAAGAACAAAGGCAAAGGAGAAAATTAGGAAACTTACCTCAGTCGGAGGGTTCCCCGCCTCGAATGGGTCGAGAGGGCACGCCGAGTAGCCCTCTCCCTTCTTCAACTTGGTGATAGCCGCGATTTTCTTGTCGAATTCGGCGTTCGAAATGATATCATCGCATACGCGGCTCGGGTCCTTGGCGCCTGTGTACTCCCACATGGCGGTCGGCCTCTCCTGAAGGGGTTGGATCCTTCGACGCAGGAACACACCCGACAGGTGCATCCCGTTCAGCGGGGTCCCCAACTCCTTGTCCCGGAAGCTTGCCACCTTTGCGAGTAGAGGGGCGACAACTTTACCTTCTTCCGCGGTAAGCGAGTGCAGCCAGGACATCCGTCGCTTCAGAGTGGCGAATGGCTGGAATTCAGGGGCTCCACCCGCGCTGTCATCGATGACGTAGAACCATTTTCGGCGCCACCCCTGCGCCGAGTCGCCAAATTACATCTCCATGTAGGGGATGTCCTTGCTCGCCTCGATCCCGAAGCCTCCAGTCCGCAGTGGCTCCCCCGCCTTCTCGCCTGGCTGCGCCTTCTACCGAAAGATCTGCACTTTGAAAATGGCTTTCCAAAGCCCCCAGTGCGGACAGATCCCCAAGAAGAACTTGCAAAGCACGATATGTGCTGAATCGCGTTCGAAGGAAGGTCATGCAGCATTGTGTCGTAGACATACATTAGCCCGACAAGGAACGGGTGGAGGGGGATAGACAGACCTCGGGAAACATGCTCCGAGAAGATAACGCGCTCGGTGGCGAGAGGATTGGGGATCTCCTCCTTCTTGGACAGGCGCACACGCCTGAAAGCTTTCGGTGGGAGTAATCCCTCCTGCTGCATCTCGGTGATGCTCTTCTTGGTGGTGTTTGCGGCGCGCCAGTCGCTCGTACTCTTCACGTGAGGCGCCGCAGAAGCGCTCGCCACGTCTTTGGAGTACACCGCGGCAGCGCCACGTTTCTTCGCTCCTGCCATTGGAGTATGCTTGGTACTCACGGAGAAGGAGGCGTGCACGAGGAAGGAGAAAGTGATTAAGGGCCGGAAAATTTACCCCTCCCCTAAAGCTCAGTACTTATACCCAAGCCAGACTGATCCAAGCCGTAGATCTAACAACGTGGGATCCAACGCGGCTGCCACGCGTGAAGCGGAAATGAAGCGGCGGGGACAGTTACCCCAGCACGATCTTTACGAAAAGCTCGTGTGTATTTACAGCGTGCGGCCAGCGTAAAAACCGGGACACGACCGATCGTTTCCGGTCAAAAAGCTGACAAGGTAGGCCCGCACGCTCTACTCCGCTTCGTCACGTCCCATCGGGAGCATTCAGAGCGAACGAGTGCGCAGTGACGTCACTGCGCACCTCACAACACACGAAATTTATTTCGTATAAGCACACTGACACAAAATCTCTTTCGTATGGGCACATCAAAGACGCGAAATTTCTTTCGCATAAGCAGCGTGATACGAAATCTCTTTCGTATGGGCAATCAAAGACGCGAAATTTCTTTCGCATAGGCACCTTGACACGAAATCTCTTTCGTATGGGCACATCAAGACAAAATTTCTTTCGTATAAACTTCATAAAGCGAAATCTCTTTCGCACAAGATAAAAAGAAGGAAGATCTCTTCACCCGAAGAGTCGCAAGAACATGATTAAGGCAAAATTGCGAGTGTGCGGCTCCCGCAAATCTACCACATGATGTATTTACACATTCTTATCCTGGATCGTTCGGCCGACTAGGCACATCCGGATGTCGTATTCTTTCGAGTACGAAGGTAAGACCCAAGGATCTCTCTTTTGGGCCTGGAATCGCACTCAAGCTGCATCCTTCGGTAAATTTTCCGTGTCAACAACACGAAGAAAAATCCTAGCGGACACGCCGGGTACCCCTTTAGGTTAAGTTCGACTCGGTAAGACCTCTACGGCCCAGTCGTAACGATCACCTTGCCAGATTCGAGTCGGAGGTCTTGAATTTGCGTAGGCCGAAACCGTTTTTGCCCAAGATGCAATTAATTGGACCTGGTCTTTCGAGAGAGCCAAGCGACTAAGACGCATTCTTCTGCGAAAACAGCCAACACACGGCACATTTATCACTCGTCTCGAGTACGGAAGCGCATCGCACACAGGGTATGCACCCTCCAAATCAGACGATTGAATGAACAGTCGAAGAAATCATGAATGAACTATGAGTGCTCACCCGACTATTTTCAGTCGGATAAACACTCGGGGGATACTGACGTGGGGATGACTCCTGGACCTGTCGGATGATGCTACCCAGTCCAAGGCCCAATACCTAGGCCCAAAGAGGGATGCCATCCTGCGTTACTAGAAGGCCCATCGAAAGCCCACCCGCAAGACTTGCGGGTCAAGAAGGAAACTCATACCGACAGTGGCGATTCTAGAAGTAATTTAGAGGGTGGGCTCAAATAACAAATCACTCAAATAAAACGACTTAAAAATGTATATAGAGCCTTTTACACCCAGGTTCTTATATGAATGTGATAGTTTAAATCCAACTACCAAAATAAGAAAAAAACAAAAATCATGTGCGCCTTGCTAAGTCGCTAATATAAAGCACAATTATCGTAACAGAATAAAACACGGCTCAAGTATTCCATGACCTGCATGAGTGAACAAAAAAATCAATGACACATTGGTATGATTAAAAATTTAAAAAGATCGGTGTTAAAAATAATTATACATACCACTAAGGTGCTATGGTTCTTTCTTTAGGCAGATGACCGGTGCGGTTCCTCATAGCTTGGAAGCGTTTTATAATATTAGCATCCTCAATACTTTTGAATATCTCTCGCTCAGTGTAGCACACCATCAAGTCATTTAACCACCCATCTGACATCTTATTCCGTAAATCTGTCTTTATAATACTCATTGCTGAAAATATCCGCTCTATAGATGCTGTTGCCACCGGAAGAATCAATGTAAGCTCAATAAGGCGATATACCAATGGGAAAGTTCTATTTTTTCTAGATTCAACCATCAATTCAGCAAGCTTTGAAACCTCGGTACATCCATGAAATTCTGTACTTCTTCTAATATTTAGGATAAAGGTTTGCAACTGACTTCTTAACAAAAGACGTTCAGCGATGGTAAAATCCGCATCATAAATCTCAGCAAGTCGAACAAGTTTATCAACATTAAACATAGCAAATGAATTTCTTGGATTAAGACAAGACATGCATACCAGCAACTCTGAGGAAACTTCGTTGAAGCGATGATTTATCTCGGTCATAGTTGCATCAATAGCAACATAGAAAATGTCAACCTTGTAATAAGAATACATAGTCACATTATTCTTCGAGCGGACAGATTCACCCATTGGTACAGTCAAATCATTCGTATTTGGTACGTTTATATTATACTCCCCACAAAAGCTATTGACTTGCTTGAATAATGGATCCCATCCATTAGCCCTCACATCTTGTAAATGTACTTTCACATCAGAGATCAAATCCATGGCTTCAACAATATGTTGATCTTTCCTTTGCAAAGCTCTAGGTAACTCATGTGTGATGCTCAACAAGCCAATTAAAAAATGCAAGATGAAGACAAATTCATAGCACTCCATTTTCTTTATCAAACCACCTGATCCACCGGTACTATCATGTCCACGAGTATCACCACTTACAACCGCTAGCAAATCAACCACTGCCTCCCACATCTGGTATATACGAAGCAAGGTTTTAAGGTGTGAGCCCCATCGAGTATCTCCAGGTCTAGCTAGGCCAGATTCTTGATGTAGCCCTTTTCCAGACGAGATCTTACCATTTTCCAACATTTCCATTAATACATATTGGTGCTTAGCAATTAGTGCATCTTTTCTCTTGCAAGATGCACTAACTTGGTTAACTATCAAGGGAACCTGGTTGAAGAATTCAGCAATACACTTACTGCATTTGGCAACAGTTACAACCACTAGTTGTAGTTGATGAGCGAAACAATGTACATAAAAAGCATGGACACTCTCATCTCGGATCAGTTTTTGCAAACCATTGAATTCCCCCTCATATTGGAAGCTCCATCATAGCCCTGTCCACGAAGCCTAGCAATAGGTAAATCATATTTAGTAAGAAGATGAACCAAAGCTTCTTTTAACGCCACAGATGTACAATCTGAGATGTGCTTAATTGCAAGGAACCTTTCCATGACCTTTCCTTGATTATTTACGAATCTGCATGCAAATAAATTTAGTGTTGTAAGAATATAATAAATATTGTCATAAATGGTTCACTTAAGGAATGCTAAAATATGTAAAACAAACCTCAGTACCTCACAATGACTGCCATTTGCTCCTTTACCGATGAATCCCTAGCCTCATCAATGAGTACCGCAAAGTTTCTATCTCCAATCTCACCCTTAATCACATCCGTGACCTCCTGAGCACAACATTTTGCAAGATCTTTTTGAATTTCCGCAGAAATCATGAGTGCATTACCTTTCCCTTTATCAAAAGCCTCTTTCACTTCAGCATTCTTATCTTTGTACCAGTCCAACAACTCTTTGAAATTTCCCTTGTTGATGGAAGTAGATGATTCATCATGTCCACGAAAAGCTGCCCCTGTGCTATGAGATCTTGCACAATCAAGTGATGCAGTCAAATGGATTTTGTATGCAATTTCAGATGCCTTAGAGTAAGTACGCAACTTACTAGGCACACTGGACCGCTGATTTTTTAAATCATCACATTCACCTCTCGCAATATTATGGAAACTACCTGGACCACCAACATGTTTTTTAAATGCAGCAGTAGCGGTCTTCCAATGGGTAAACCCATCTTTGGAGAATACGTCGTTTCCAAATGTGTTATGCTGCATGGGTTTCTTAAAAAGAAAACAATAGAAACAAAAGGCAGCATCCTTTTCCATGCTATATTCCAACCAATCATACTTATCAAACCATGATCTTTGAAAAGATCTCCAAATTTTACCATCTAATGTTTGTGGAAATAAATATCCAGTTGCTTGAGTTGGACCATTCAATAAATAAGCCCTCCTCACATCACTTCTAAGTTCATTAGCATAATCTTCTATGGGTATCCGAAGAGCGGGATCAACAATAATATAACTAGGATCAAATTCTAGTCGAGACCTCTTTGGTTGATGTATGTTCACATCTATGGTGGAATTTATGCTCACATTGCTTTCCAGAATTGGGATCCCCTCGGTTGATGAAATTGGAATGCTCTGATTGCTTGGAGAAATTGGAGTGTTCTCGTCGACCGGAGGAATTTGAGTGCTCTCATCTGGCGGAACAATTTTTTCGGCCTCTGTCGAAAGAGTATTGCACTTAGGTGTAAAAAAGCGACGCAAATCAAGTGGATTTTTTCACTTGATGCGTGTGGTCGTTTCTTCATCTCCAAAACTATTGAAAAAAAGATTCGCCAAATCGACAACCAATTAATAATTATTGAATATAAACGAAACAATTGTTTTAGCTGACTTGAGCTTAGGGAACTACCCAATCAGATGGCCAGTTGACTGATGTTAGGCCTTCTAGCGTTGGATGTTGGGTCTTGGGTGCAATCCTGCAGGAAAGGAAGCGATGAACGGACCAACAAAGCTTGTACTGTATACTGAAAAGAAGCCAGGATCGTATAAACCCTCACCTGCGCCGGTGCACCGTGCAGGTCGAAGTAATCCGCAGATGATCGATCGCAGATGGCATGTTCCGCCGCCGCGCCGTGCGTCCAAACGAAATGATCGATGACTAGTACAACTGATCGGTATACCTAAACTGATCGGTAGGAATTATTTTTTTTATATGCTGATCTATAGGCGAAATTGCTTTTCCACGAGCGCTCAAGCGCTCGCGCGGTCTGCGGACGCGCTCCTCCTCTCCTCGCTTCCTCTCTTCTTCCTCCCCCTTATCTTCTTCTTTCTTCAAAAAATTACCCAGGCCGAGACGGCGCCGGTGACGCCGCGCGGAGCCGCGGCGGAGAAGGCCGCCGTCGAGGATGGACTTAACTTGGGGGGTGGGGTGGGGGTGCTCGTCGGCGACGACATCCAATGGGTTGGGGGTTTAGAGGGATGGCCGGGCGGCGGCGGACCGGCGGAGGAGGCGGTTAGAGGAGGGCGGGGCGGCGAGGCGGGCGCGGGAGCGCCGCCGGCCGCGGGTGGCGGCGGCAGGCGGTTGGGCCGGCGACGGCGGCGGGGGCGCCCTGTTCTTCTTCCTCCTCTGCGCGCGCGGTCGGGAACCGCGCTCGCGCTCGCGCGCGCAAGCTAGCATCGCTCATCTATAGGACTAGTACAACTAATGGGCCAAAAGGCACGGAAAAGCCCAGTCAAGAAGACAAAAAAACGGTTCGCTATTCTTCTTCTTGCTTCGCTTCTGTCTCTCCCAGTCTAGAACGCATGATCTGACAGCCAAAAAAAGCTCCAATCTATGCCTAAACAATCAGAGCATATATATTTGCTCATTGTTTTGCAAAATTGGAGGGTAGGCTCAAGCCTCACGAAGCCTATCCGGCAATATCGCCCCTGCATACCGACCTAAAACTAGGTTTTGTAACCCCCCCGGACACGGTTTGAGACATAACCACCTATAAAAAGCTAGGAGAACCACCGAGGGGGGATCCAATCTACTCTTCACCACCACAAGACTTAAGCTAGAGAACATACTCTCGACTTGAGCACCCCCTTGTAACCGATATATTGATAATATAGATCGAAAGAGATGGAGTAAGGGTTTTACCTCTACGAGGGCCCCGAACCTGGGTAAATCGTGCCCCCTATTAGCCGACGATTTTCACCAGTGCCTTTACGTTCTCTTAATCGAAACCCTACCGGATCATCCAAGGGACTTGTTGAGATGACTAATCGACACCCCCCCTTGTAAAACCTCTTAAGGGATTTCACCCGATCTTTTGATAAAATGAAATATATTCAGGTGGGGGTGATACGTCATAAACGTATCTCTAATTTCTGATGCTCCATGATGATATTATGCCAATTGCTACATGTTTTCTCCCTTCTTTATGCCATTTTTATCGATTTTCCAGACTAACCTATTGACAAGATGCCATAGAGCCAGTTCCCTGTTTTCTGCTGTTTTTTAGTTTCAGAAAATTTGTTTTTGAAATATTCTTAGAATTGGAAAGTTCGAAGCCCGGAAGTCCTATTTTCCCCGGAAGCATCCAGAAGACCGAAGAGGAGACGGAGAGGGGCATCAGGGGGCCCACACCATAGGGTGGCGCGGCCCCCCTTGGCCGCGCCAGTGGGCGGTGTGGGGCCCCTGGACCTCCACCGCCTCTGCCCTTTCGCCTATGTAATCCCCCCGGATGGAAAACCCTAAGCACCTGATCCAAAATCCCGAAAAAGTTCTGCAACCGTCGTTGTCAACCATAGATCAGGGGGTTCTGGAGCTGTTTTCCGGCACCCTGCCTGAGAGGAAATCATCACCGGAGGATTCTACATCACCATGCCTGCCTCCGGAGTGATGCGTGAGTAGTTCATCCCTGGACTACGGGTCCATAGCAGTAGCTAGATGGTTGTCTCCTCCTCATATGCCTTCATGTTTAGATCTCGTGAGCTGCCTATCATGATCGAGATTGATCTTATGTAATTCTATATGCTGTGTTTGCTGATATCCGATGAATATTGACCTTATGCCAAGTTGATTATAGTCTTTATTGCATATGCTGTTTGTGATCTTGCATGCCTTCCGTTGCTAGTGGTTGCTCTGGCCAAGTAGTTGCTAGTGACCCCAAGAGGGAGTATTTATGCTTGATAGTGGGTTCATGCCTCCTTGTTGCCTTGCTCGAGTGATAGAAATGTGAAGGGGGCGGATGTGTTGTTGCCATTAGGGAGAAAACAACGGTGAGAGTACCCGCGTGTATAATCATTGCTTACATTACACACTTTGTTTAATGCAATTATCTGTTGCTTGCAACTTAATACCTAAGGGGGTTCGGATGATAACCTGAGGGTGGATTATTAGTCATAGATGCAGATGGATGTCGGTCTATGTATCTTGTTGTAATGCCCGCACTAAATATCATAGTAATCATCATGTTATAATGTGCACTACGGTGCAACCTGTATTTGTCAACAGCACAACTGTAATTTGTTCACCCAGCATGTTATCTTTATGGAGAGACACCACTAGTAAACCTATGAACCCCGGTCCATTTTCCATACTGTTAAACAAACCACAACAATTTCCTGCTCTCTCTACTTTCTGCAAGCATACACTGTTTTCCATACTAAACGTCTAATCTTTGTTTTCAGCAAGACTGGTGAGATTGACAACCTCACTGTACCGTTGGGGCAAAGTATTTTGGCTGTGTTGTGTGCAGGTTCCACGTTATTGCTGACACCGGTGAAGCTCCAGCACCACCGTCAGTGGCATCAACCTTCCGAAGGTCCTCTTTCTCCTGCTGGATTGATAACCTTATTCTTAACTAAGGGTAAAATTCCTAACGCTGTGCTCATCACACCCTCCTCTTGGGGTATCCCAACGCAAGCATCAAGGACATTTTCTGGCGCCGTTGCCGGGGAGAAGGAAGTCTTCTAGCAAGGGGAGTATCTCACTCTCAACCTCTTTATTTTGTTTATTGTCTTCTTTTTATTCTCTATTTTGAAAACACAAAAAAATTAGTTTACTTTATAGCTGTTATTTATTTGCTTGCTTTTATGTCTAGTTTTGTTTCTGTCACTATGTCACCGGAAGAAACAATCTTCACTTTCAAGCAAGAGAGTGAGGAGAGTTTCAAGGAAGCTTGGTCTAGGATTCTTGATTCCTATAGTAAAACTGAACCCATGATGACCTTGAATTTATTTCTTAGTAGTTTTTTTTTACTTTGTTCTTGTTCTTTGCTATAGATATGCTTTAGACTCTGAAGTAGGAGGAGACTTCCTACGTAGTGATGGAGATCGAGCTCTTAATGCCATAAAAAAGTTGATTGCAGCTTCTAGCTCAACTAGTCAAATTGATTCATCCCTAGTGAGTTTTCAGGCTAGATTAAATACTCTTGAAACAAATATATCATGTTTAAAAGAAGCCTATAACCAGATTCGTGCTCGTTATGATTATGTGCCAATAAACTCTGAACCTTCAATATGGATCCCCACAGTATAAATGATGAAACTTTTTATGCTCATTGCGATATTATGACTGAATTTTGTCTCATGCCTAGAAAAATCTACGAGTCTTTGAATCTTTGGAAACTTTCTGAAGGGGGAGAAGAAATACCCCTTATCAATAATACCACTATTTTTCCCATCGGGATAGCTGAGGGAGTGTTTAAAAAAAATCATGGGAAGTACCGTATCCACTGATTATCTTGTTATTGCTTGTGTAGGAGAAGGAAGAATTACTCTTGGAAGGTCCTTGGTGAAACTCCTGGGGGCAGTAATAGATGTGGGGAATGGTACATTAAAATTTACCTTCACACCGTGTGACCACACATTCCCCAAAACCAAGAAGAAGGGTAAGAGGAGTAAAAAGAGAGTTATTGGTATTGATGTTCATTCTTCTTCACTTTAAAATACTTGAGTTGATCTTTTATGCCTAGCTGAAACGCGTTAAAGAAAAGCGCTACCGGGAGACAACCTTTGTTTTCTTTTCAGTTTTTCTTTGTTTTCTCGTTTTTCATTCAGTTTTCCTTTGTTTTCTTTTGTGTGCTTTCACCTTGGTGTTTTCTATTTCCTTAGAAACCCTTCTGTATCTTTTCTTTTACTGTTTTTGTTGAGCCAAGTAAAGCCTCTAGTGAAAAGTTGACACTATATTTCGGATTTCTGCGCAGAAAACAGATTTCTGCTGTCCACCTTTAATTCCGTTAAAAATCACATAAAATTCAAAATGACCTGACCTTTTTCGTGCTTAATACTGAGTTATATACGAAACTTTTCTTAGTTGGCCACTATTTTATTTGAGCAACAGAAGAGTTTTTAAAAAATCGATCTCTGTCTGGTGTTCTATTTTGACAGATTTCTGCCAATTATTGCATTTGCATCTTAATCTCTTTCTTTTGGTGTTCTTTTGAGAAAAAGAGTTTTAAAAGAAGTTGTGACAGTAGCTAATGTGTTTTTTATTGCTAGTCTTGTGTTGAAACTGAACCATGTAAGTTTATTATTTCAATTGCACTAACGTTGCAAATGAAGATTGTGAGAATTTTGATGTGAAGGAAGTTTTCAAGAGTCAAGAGAAGAGGATGATATGATGTGATCAAGAAGAGTGAAAAGCCTAAGATTGGGGATGCCCCGGTGGTAAATCCCAGTAAATTCCAAGAAGACTCAAGCGTCTAAGCTTGGGGATGCCTAAGGCATCCCCTTCTTCATCAACAAATTATCAGGTCACTTCTAGTGAAACTATATTTTTATTCGGTCGCATATTATGTGCTTTACTGGGAGCGTCTTTTATTTTTGTTTTAAGTTTGTTTTTACTTTCATAATAATCTTGGTTGGACCCCAGCATTCTGTTATTGGAGAGTGGCACGCTCCGTTTTTTCATGAGAATACGTTGTATTCTTAATCTCTGTCTAGCTGCTGCATTTAATTAGCTCCTGTTGTGCATGGATCTCTTACCAGAGCTGTTAGTTTTAGTAGTTTTATTTGAGTACTCTCATGTTTTCTTGCTGTATCATAAAGGGTATTTTTGTTAAAGCATGTTTTGTATGGTGATTGTTGGGAGAAAGAAAATTGTTGCTTGAAGTAGAATTTATAGCAATGCTAGTAGAAGCTTGTATAGACTGTGGCTAGGACTTTTTCATGCCATGCTAAATGTTATTTTAGTTTTAAAGCCTTGTGGTTATTGAGTAGCATGAATAGCCTCAAATATCTGAGAGTTTTTAATATGTATTGAAAGATTCATGAGTCGTTCTTTTCATAGTAAAGCATCAATATATGGTATTCTCTTTCGAATATTTTATTTGGTTGACTTGGCGCATGCTCACACCATGTTTATGACTACAAACCATTCATTAATAGCCTCCATGACCACTTAGTTTTTGAACTTGTGATACTGCTTATGTTTTAATTAATGATGCTTATGTCGCTATGCATGATTATGACTCTTATGCTCTCTTTATTTGTCGCTCCCAGTCTTTTGCTAGCCTCCACCCGTACTGAGTATGAGCTATACTCGTGCATCCAAACTCCCTTAAACAATTTTTTCCCATTGTGTCTACCATACCTACCTACATGTGGTATTTAACTGCTATTCCAAAGTAAATTGCTCATGTGTTACCTTTAAAACCTTCAAAATTATTCCTGTTTTGTGTTCTTATTTTTGCTCATGAGGACGTCAATAGAGAATCTTTATCTCACTTGTTGATTGGATTTCACACCTTGGACTAGTGACTTCATCCGCTTATCCAAATGATAGAAGAGCTGGCAGCGGGGTGCCCAACCCCAAATTAATACAAACAAATTATCTTCAGTATTTTTGCCCCTCATCATATCAGTCAAAGCATAATTGTGTAAACAAAAGAGAAAGAGGGATGACCTTCTACACCAGTTGCGTGCTTCACCATGGGAGCCGCTCTTGTGAATCCACTTGGCTTGTGACGTACTGTATTGTCTGTTTACTATTCGTTGACACTGGCATACACCCCTCCTAAAATATAGATATTCCTCCACAAATGTCAAACTTTTAATACCTCTGTTTAATAAATAAAAAGCTCTAGCACATGAGTGATCCCTGCTTCCCTCCGCGAAGGGCCTTTCTTTTACTTTTATGTTGAGTCTCCATCCTCTAACTTTATGCACAATTGAGAAAGCATTTTTGCCATTCTGAGTTCTATGTGCATTTGTCCCATAAACATCAATAATTACTTCATGATGTGATATTATTTGTTCTTAAATTATTTGTTCTAGTCTTCCTCTTGAATTTTGAAAGTGTCCTGGCATTTATGTTTTGCCCCACTCTTAAGGACTATCGAAATATCACTTTGCCATGCTTTCTATATACCTGAAACAAACGTTTACCTTTCTTTGCATTATTATTCATGATCCTTTATTTGAGTTACTCTTTGTGATGCAAAGTAATTGCTATGATTTATTATTAAACTTTTATTTATCATGCCTCTGTTTAAAGTTTTATGATCTCAGCGTGCATATGCTTTTACATTAGATTGATCAAGTTTATGTTAGTAGCATGTCACCTCAGAAATTATTGTTTTATCGTTTACCTACTCGAGGACGAGTAGGAACTAAGCTTGGGGATACTTGATACGTCATAAACGTATCCCTAATTTCTGATGCTCTATGATGATATTATGCCAATTTCTACATCTTTTCTCCCTTCTTTATGTCATTTTTATCGATTTTCCGAACTAACCTATTGACAAGATGCCACAGAGCCAGTTTCCTGTTTTCTGCTGTTTTTTAGTTTCATAAAAGTTGTTCTGGAAATATTCTCGGAATTGGAAAGTTCGAAGCCCGGAAGTCCTATTTTCCCCGGAAGCATCCAGAAGACCGAAGAGGAGAAGAAGAGGGGCATCAGGGGCCCACACCATAGGGTGGCGTGGCCCCCCCTTGGCCGTGCCAGGGGTGGTGTGGGGCCCCTGGACCTCCACCGCCTCTGCCCTTTCGCCTATTTAATCCCCCCGGATGGAAAACCCTAAGCACCTGATCAAAAATCCCGAAAAAGTTCCGCAACCGCCGTCGTCGTCAACCTTAGATCAGGGGGGTTCTGGAGCTGTTTTCCGGCACCCTGCCGGAGAGGAAATCATCACCGGAGGCTTCTACATCACCATGCCTGCCTCCGGAGTGATGCGTGAGTAGTTCATCCCTGGACTACAGGTCCATAGCAGTAGCTAGATGGTTGTCTCCTCCTCATATGCCTCCATGTTTAGATCTCGCGAGCTGCCTATCATGATCGAGATTGATCTTATGTAATTCTATATGCTGTGTTTGCTGGGATCCGATGAATATTGACCTTATGCCAAGTTGATTATAGTCTTTATTGCATATGCTATTTGTGATTTTGCATGCTTTCCGTTGCCAGTGGTTGCTCTGGCCAAGTAGTTGCTAGTGACTACAAGAGGGAGTATTTATGCTTGATAGTGGGTTCATGCCTCCTTCTTGCCTTACTCGAGTGACAGAAACGTGAAGGGGAGGATGTGCTGTTGCCATTAGGGAGAAAACAACGGTGAGAGTACCCGCGTGTATAGTCATTGCTTACATTACACACTTTGTTTAATGCAATTATCTGTTGCTTGCAACTTAATACCTAAGGGGGTTCAGATGATAACCTGAGGGTGGATTATTAGTCATAGATGCAGATGGATGTCGGTCTGTGTATCTTGTTGTAATGCCTGCACTAAATATCATAGTAATCATCATGTTATAATGTGCACTACGGTCCAACCTCTATTTGTCAATTGCCCAGCTGTAATTTGTTCACCCAACATGTTATCTTTATGGAGAGACAACACTAGTGAACCTATGAACCCCGGTCCATTTTCCACACTGTTAAACAAACCACGACAATTTCCTGCTCTCTCTACTTTCTGCAAGCATACACTGTTTTCCACACTATACGTCTAATCTTTGTTTTTAACAAGACCGGTGAGATTGACAACCTCACTGTACCATTGGGGAAAGTATTTTGGTTGTGCTGTGTGTAGGTTCCACGTTGTTGCTGACACCGGTGAAGCGCCAGCACCACCGATAGTGGCATCAACCTTCCGAAGGTCCTTTTTCTCTTACTGGATTGATAACACTTGTTCTTAACTAAGGGGAAATTCCTACCGCTGTGCTCATCACACCCTCCTCTTGGGGTATCCCAACGCAAGCATCAGGGGGCTTTGCCCGCCCCCCACGACAACTCCAAAAAAAATTATTTGATGTATACTTCAGAAATAATGTGATGCCACACGGAGCCTGAGTTTGCACTAGCTAGCTAGTGAGTGCATCTCCAGTCGGGGTGGGCACACCCTCCATATATGTACGATCGGACAGCCCAGACACGATTCAGACACGAAGCACACACCAACCGGATGCCCAAACTCAGCCCAAAGCCCCAAACTTCCGTGGCTCAGGGCTATTCGTCAACCTCAAACTCAACCCATATGTGGGTAGGGATGGAATTAAAACTCGAAACTCGCGAGTTAAACGGGAAACTCGCAACTCGACTCAGTTGGCTCGAAATCGAGCTGAGTCGAGTTTTCTTTTTTGATGGTAAACGAGTTCAAACTAAACGAGCCGAGTTTACCGAGTACTCATTTAGCTTGTTTAACTCGGTAAAAAAGGTGGCTAATGATATTCTTATTTATATGAACAAATTTTAGTGATTATTTTAGTTTATTTACTACAAAAAAATATGGTGACATGTTTTCATCGATTATTGTGACGATTTCATTATACATGCCCCAAAGAAAGTAATAATAATTGTATATGTGATACAAAATATCGACTTTTTATAGTTTTACAAATTTAAACAAGTTTAACGAGTAGAGTTCAACGAGCCGAGCAGAGCTTTGATTCTGGACTCGTTTGTTGAACGACTCGAGCTGAGCTCGAATCGTCAGTTGACCGAACTTGAGCTCGACACGAATTCTGAGCCTATATGCGGGGTGGGTCCGGGGCCGACCAGACGCGTCCTCCACGTCGGATCTGTCACCCCGGACCCACCGCATTTCACCTGAAATAGGACTTTTCCAATGAGGAACATAGATATTTATCACACTCGCATGTCTCCTTCCCTTAGCTCCCCTGCCGTCTCGGCCTCCCCAACACTCGCCTCTCCCGTGCCCCACCCCCCATCCCCGCCTATCCTCCCCTCTCTCGCCGCCGAGGATAGTCTTGCCTCACCTTCCCTGACCAGAGTTCGCTCATATAACAGCTCCGTGGCGGTCACATTTCTCCGGATCTTTATGCATTTCCGCCGCCATCGCCCCTTTCAGTCCCGTTGATGTTGCCGATGTGATCACACGTCTGTTGGGTTACCCAAGTGGAAGGTATGATTAGGGATGGGCATTCGGTTCCCCCGAACCGATCGGTTCGGTACTTCGGTCATGGACAGATTTCGGGTTTGGAAAAACAAACACCGATCGGTCAATATGAAACGCGCTAACCGAGCGATCGGTGCCTCGGTCATTCGGTTCGGTCATTGGTTTGGACTGAAAAACACCGAATCTCTGTTGGACTGGGATGGACTAATGCTTGTGAGATCCCACCAAAAATCCTATGGGCTGGAGTCCAGCCGCTGGACTCTTTCTCCTGGCCCCACAGAAAATCCTACGGGCTGGGCTCTTTTCTCCTGATCCCACCAAAAATTGACAGAGTGTACTCTGTTCTCCAACATTTCTCAAGAAGCAAACATCACAATAAGAACACATAATGGAAAAGATATTAACAACAAGCATATCTCTCACAAATAGGACATAAGTATTGCTCTAAGACTCAAAACTCCAAGGGTAGTTTAGCACAAACAATCACACTTAAGTCTAAAGAACATAACACTAAGTTTGATGACAGACACTAGACTGTCAAGACTTGAATCAGACAGAATCAAATAGGAGCTGCAGAAAGCGCACAAAGAAGTAGCGCTCCCATCCATTCTATTCAGAGAGCAGTAGCGACAAGCAGTTCAACACCAATCTTTGACACTTCAATTTATTTCTTCATGCCTTCATGTTCGTCGAGCAACTTAAAACCTGCAACAAACCATTTTATATTATAGGCGGAAGAATATTCAGATATTAGAAAAAATGCACAGGTAAGTAAATTCATTCGATGGCAACTGTATATATCGCATGCTTTACACATTCTATATAAATAGAAACTCTCCACTGTATATATTCTAAACAAAAATATGAAGTCAAGAAGCAGGTTAAATCAAATATTCAATCCAATTAGCTACTGTATATATCGCATGTTTATCCAAACAACAAATTATCAATCAGGGTAGAAATGCTTGTGCATTCTTTGTATGACTTTTCTAAATTATGTCTAGCTTATAGCTTGGATCAGACAGTGAAACAACGAATAACAATTATATACAGTAGCATAGTGAAGGTTGGTTATTCCTTACGGATTTAGCCTAATCACACATTTCAGCCAGGGTCAGGATTTATGAAGCTGGTTAGAATGGGAGTATTGGAATCCTATTTGAATATAATATTGGAATCATTCCCTTTTTTTTTGATAAAGGGATATTTTATTACTTAATGTAATATTACACCCAGCCTCTGCATATCAAGATACACACAGCCGAAAATTTAAGAACACATGAAAAATAAGGCGAACTACATAAGTAAGTAAGATCGCCTAACGTGCTGGGGGTCCAATCCGCAAATTATGCTGCCACCCATGCTGGGATAAAAAAAACCTCGCCGTATCCTCCAGTCTGGTACACACCTCCAAGAAAAGGTCCCGGTGCTCCAAACGCTGCAGTGGCACCCAAGTATGGAGTATAGCTGTAGTCCTGAAGATAATCTGCATGAGAGTAAAAATTTTATCATTAAAAACCTTGTCATTTCTACACAGCCACAGCGACCAAATCACGGCAAGCGCTGCCACCCTAATAACTGTCTTAAACCTCTTATCAACACCGTTAAGCCAGCTCCCAAAAATGTTGGCAATACTTATCGGTGGATATAAGGTAGAACCTATTTGAATGATCGACCATATAGAATTAGCAACTGCACAATCGAAAAACAAGTGTTTTATTGTCTTATCTTTATGACAGAAAACATATTGTTTACTCCCTTGCCGGTTGCGTCTTACAAGGTTATCTTTAGTTAAAATTACACCACGACGAAGATATCATGCAAAAACCTTAGTTTTCAGAGGTATTTTTATCTTCCAATTTTTTTATTATTGTCAATTGGCGTCTCCGGTTGTATAAGCGCCTCATACATCGAGCTAACCGTGAATTTACCATTCGAGTGTAAATTCCAACGGAACTCATCCACACCCTCTGTTAGCTGTACTGCCATCAAACGATGTAATAGTTCGTTCCAAGCTAACAGGCGGGGACCAACTAGGTCTCTCCTGAACGTCACGTTAGGTGGGAAGGTTTCCATCACCTTAGCGATAGTATCACTTTTGTGTCGTCCAAGCACTATGTTGTATAAAGCTGGATATTGTTCCCGAAGTGTGTTATTATCTAACCACTTATCCTCCCAGAAACTTATCGCTGAACCGTTTTTAATGGAGAATGACCCTAGTGGGAAGAAGTATTTCTTTGTCGCCATTAGACCAGCCCAAAAGTGTGAGTCCCCTGATTTCCATGAAACATGGGAAAGCGCTTTTGAACCTATATACTTCCTCCTCAGGATAGTTTGCCAAATCCCATCCTCGGTAAGTAGTTTAAACAACCACTTTCCGAGTAGAGCTCTATTCTTGACCTGAAGGTCATGAATCCCTAGCCCACCATGTTCTTTAGGACGGCATACCACATTCCATTTGGCCAATAGATATTTTTTATTCTCACCATCCCCTTGCCAAAAAAATCTTGATCGAAAATAATCTAATCGATGCAAAATTCCTTTTGGTAGTTGGAAGAAGGAAATCATATACAGTACCATATTGGTTAATACTGAATTTATGAGAACCAATCGACCACCCAAGGATAGTAATTTCCCTTTCCAACTACTCAACCTTGCTTGAAGTATTTCCTCAACATGTTTCCATTGGGCAATCGTCAGCCTCCTGAAATGAATCGGGATGCCTAGATAACTAATAGGAAACTGACCCTGACCACATCCGAAAATCTCAGAGTATTGGTCAGCATGATCTCGAGCGTCGCCAAAACAATACAATTCACTTTTATGATAGTTAATCTTCAGACCAGAGAGCTGTTCGAACGCTGAAAGAATCAGTTTTAGGTTCATTGCTTTCTCCAAGTCATGATCCATAAAGAGAATTGTATCGTCTGCATATTGAAGAATGGACAACCCCCCATCCACAAGATGAGGTATTACCCCTTCAATCTAACCCTCAAGTTTAGCATGTTCTATGATTACGGCTAACATATCATCTACTATATTAAATAATATAGGTGATAATGGATCGCCCTGTCGTAACCCTTTTTTCGTTTGGAAGTATGCACCAATGTCATCATTGACCTTTATAGCCACACTTCCCCCCAAAACAAAGTTACAAATCAAAGACCGCCACTCCTCGGAGAAACCTTTCATCCTCAGAGTCTGCTGAACAAAAGACCACTTGACTTTATCATAAGCCTTTTGAAGCCTATCTTTAATATTACACCATCCATTTTCCTACGGTGTAACTCATGGACCGCTTCATGCAATACGACCACCCCATCAAGGATGTTCCTACCTTGCATAAAAGTTGTCTGAGATGGCCGTATTATATGGTCAGCAACCAAATTTAGCCTTAATGTCGCGGATTTGGTGAAAATTTTGAAGCAAACGTTAAGAAGGCAAATAGGTCTATATATTGTTGAATCCTATCCGTCTCGTTAACCTTTGGCAACAAAATTATCTACCCAAAATTAATGCCAAATAATTCGAGTTGTCCATCATGCAAATCATGAAACAACTCAAGCAAATCCGCTTTAATCAGTTCCCAGAAATGCTGATAAAATTCAGCTGGGAATCCATCCGGACCAGGGGCCTTATTATGCTCCATTAAGAAGACCGCCTTCTTCACCTCCTCCTCAGAATAAGGGGCAGTAAGATATGCGTTCTCCTCATGTAAAACCTGAGGAATATCATATATCCGGGATTCATCCAATGTGAAATCACTCTCATCAGGTTCTCCAAAAAGATGTTTATAATACCTCGTAATATAATTTTTTAATTGATCATGGCCTTCAATCCCGCCCTCCTCCTGGTCCAGAGAATGAATAAGTTTCTTCCTATGTCTGCTGTTAGCAATACTATGGAAGTATCTCGTATTTGAATCTCCTTGCAGTATGAATTGAGCTTTTGATCTTTGATACCACTTAATCTCCTCATCACGAAGGATACCCACCATCTCCGCATTTGATTGTTTTTTAATTTCAATCTCATCCGGGGACAGGGGTCGCCATTCCTCTAGAGACTCAAGTTCATCAATAATCGATGAAAGCCGAAATTTTTCTTTTTTAAGTAATCCAACCAAATGTTTAGCCCATCCCTTTAGGTGTTTACGCAAAGCGCGTATTTTATTGTTCCACATGTCTAAAGGAGTGACTCCACCGACCGAACGTGCCCAAAACCATCACGGTTTAGCCAGCCCAGTTCAAATTTAAACTGGTGGCTATGGTGGACGTTATGATTCCCTGTGGATATTAAAATGGGAGCATGATCTGATAATGCTTCAATACGTTCTAGAGCCCTTACTGAGGCCATTGGGAATTTTGATTCCCAATCAGAGTCCATCAGTACACGGTCCAATTTCTCGTATGTCGGCTCTAGGAGATTATTAGCCCAAGTGTACTGTCTCCCAGTCATTGATACCTCTTTTAAGTCAAGACTGTCAATTACAGCATTGAATAAAAGAGGCCAATGATTATCGAATCTACCTCTACTCTTCTCACGTGGAAACCTCAACAAATTAAAATCCCCTCCTATAAGTATAGGATATGGATTGTCTTTTGCTAGGTTTACCAACTCATGGAGAAAAGCTGATTTTTGAGCATCCTGGGCAAAACCATACACAGTGACAAGACTCCATTTGAAGTTATCAGCCTTATTGCGGATGTGGAACTTAATATGAAAGTCCCCTTCCGACGAAGCTAACAATTCCATGGTATCCTTTCTCACACTTAGTAGAATGCCCCCTGGTCGTCCCCGAGGTGGACGTGAGACCCATGTAAAATCAAAACCACCAGATAGGCGGTTAAGTAGACTCGATGAGAAGTCATGCTTTCCAGTCTCAGAAACGCCCACAAAATCCAAGTTATGATCCCGAACCAAATCAGCAATACGAACATGTTTAGCCAAGTCACGTAGACCTCTGCTGTTCGAGAATATGCCATTCATCAGGAAACATTCGGAGGAGTGGGAACCTTAGCCTTTTTCTTAGGCGATTTTTTCTTTCTCAAGGAGTCGGCTTTAGACTTTCGGCTTGATGCTTTAAGATCATAAGCTGAGCTAAGCATAGCCTCGTCCAAACCCCCCTCCGAGACATCGCCAACTAGATGAGTTAGGAGTTGGACATCAATCGTGTCATGCAACCCATCCTCATCCAGTTGGGGAGAAACATACTTCGCCGAAACTTTAGGAATGACTGTTAACTTATCATATTCCATCCGTTTCAAGACCTTAGTCGAAATATCTATCTTATCATTATTATTGCCCAAACAGAAACCAACCGACGAAAACTTTGTAGAAATGGAATCAGACGATAAAGAAAGAAAAGATTTATTGCATGCTTCCGTACCTACGTAGTCGTTGAAACTCTCGGTCCAAAACTCCGCCGCGGTTTCCTCGTCAGATTTTCCCACCGGAGACCGTAGCTCCGCCGCCGGTGAGCCCAGATCCGCCGGCTCATCAAGCACCATGAGCGCCGCATCAAACGGAACCTGAGATGAGCACTTGTCATCCTCGGATTGCTCCTCCACCAGCGTAGAGAACCTTGAGCCGCTGAAAACTCCCTCCGGCGAGCCACGTAGATCCACCGATCCCACAAGGCCTTCCGGTGGTAGAGTTAAACGCCGCCCCCGCCCAACCCTTGTCTCTGGCATCGCCTCGGCGCCATAATGTCTTGGAATCATTCCCTAAAGGATATATGATACGGTGAGTGGTACATGTGAACTACAAACCTGGAGCTGCCGCTTGCACCTCACCATCGGAGCTCCATGGTTGGCCATCTCCACATCCATGGGAATGCGTACAAAAGCCTGGGATTATTTCTTGGACGACATCTACAATTCAGAGTAAATAAGAGCAATGAAAAGCGACGGACACAAGAATAGTATGTTGAAATATAAATATACGCCTAGCCCCTTTCCATCAGTTCGGACTTTTGGTCTATATGGCTAGTGCAACAATTCTATATGGTATCAGAGCCACGAGGTCTCGAGTTCGAGACACTGCTCACGCAGTATTAAAAACAAAATAAAAAAAATACTGCGGCCCGCGCCAAACCCACGCTAAGTACTAAAATAGCCTAGACGTGAGGGGGAGTGTTGAAATATAAATACACGCATAGCCCCTTTCCATCAGTTCAGACTTTTGGTCTATATGGCTAGTGCAACAATTCTATACAGTACAGATCATAAGTAGGATCTGGAATCGAAAAGCAGAAAACAACTCACGTTGCAGCCCGCGTACGGTGCCAAATCCGTCTGATTGCATAGTGTTGCTTGCGGCGGCCGGCGGCACCGCGGCTGCAGTTGTTCTTCATGTGTACAGATCGGGGCGATTGGTTGTTCTTCCGGAGAGGGACGAGCTGATGCATAGGGGCGGAAGAAAATGGAACTCATATAGGGATCAGGGAGACAGGAAACCAGTCGAGCAAGGAAGCAGGCGCGATATTTGCGGTTTGGAGAAGGCAATCGCTCGTCGGTGCCGTGATTTCTGTGGAGCGGGATGGAATCGGGGATTTGATTTCGACCAGATTTTGGGTGTCCCTGCGGGCTACGAGAGCAGGAAAGAAGGGGATAAGGTCTCGTGTAGCTAGCTCCTGTGCATGCCTCGGTTAGGGCATCTCCAGCCGTCCCCCCAGCGCCCCCAGGACGCGAATTAGCGCCGTTTTCCTCCAAAAGCGCCGTTTTTCTACCAGACGCCCCCCAGAACCCCAAATAGCGCCGTTTTGGCGGAAATTAGCGTCGTCGCACCCAGGCGGAACCCAGCCCGTTGGGCTCGGCTTGGGGGGGGGGGAAGGAAAAGCGCGCGTGGGCCAGCACTGTCGGTGAGGCAACACCATTTCCCCCCACTTTCCCCACCCCGAATCGCCTTTTCCTCTCGCTCGACTCGCCGTCACCACCCCGTCGGCCACCCACACGTCGCCGCTGTCGGCCACCACACACACGAGCGACGAGCCGAACCGCCGCCGTCTAGCTCCACCACGCTGCCGGCTCCATTTACTCGTGTATCCGCCACGAGGGAGGTTGTGCCCGGCGAAACGCGTCCACCCCCCGCAAGGTGTTCGACGTTCTGTCCGGCCCATGGACTCTGACGCCGAGGAGATGCTTGTGACGCCCCGAGATCGGGCACTATGCAGATTTCAGCATTCACGCCAAAATCCACATAATAACCGATTCCAGATTGCCACTTGTGATAACATTACAACAGTTCACGAATAATCCACAACAACAACAGAAAAGATATATACAAGAGGACTCAAACGAGCCAAGGATACAACTGATACAATACAAAGATCCAAATAACAGCGGAAGAAACAACATAGCGTCCGACTACGGACAAGATACAAATTGGACTAAGAGTCCTGAAGATAACCGAGAGCGTCCAATCCCTGCCCAGGCTAAGCCGGAGGGATTCCCAAGCAAACGTCGTCAGACTTCAAACCTGTTGACTGCAATGTTGAATATGCAGCCACAGAAAAGGATTCGTGGGTCAGTACGGTTAAGTACTGGCAAGTGGATAAACCATACTCACAAGATACCGGCGTAGCCAGTCATCACAAGATACAAATACTTTGGGTTCAACGGAAAAGAAGGGATTATTGCAAAGAAGCGACAGCGGGCTGCACTAACTAACTACAGAGACTCGATACAACATCCGGCTAAAAGAGGGGGATAAGATAGCGTATCGTAACCAACTAGTACTAACCACCCAAGCAAACCCATCCAATGTTACCCCCTACTAAGGAAGCAACCCAAGGATAACTCACACTGTTGGATTAATGATGTTCAACTCATTGTGTCAATAAGACTATTACTAGTCAATTTATCATTAGTTAGGTGTAAGTTGTTCTGAGTACTTGTTAGCCAGTACTTTCACCAAGTCATCCATAACCGCGGAAAACACGGCTTCTCGAGAAGATTTACCCTGCAGGGGTGCACCAATTTG
The DNA here is from genome assembly GCA_028641055.1 of Alopecurus myosuroides. NCBI lineage: Eukaryota > Viridiplantae > Streptophyta > Magnoliopsida > Poales > Poaceae > Alopecurus > Alopecurus myosuroides. The sequence goes on along the minus strand of CM054062.1, from coordinate 283,886,635 downwards.
GCCATACACGTAAGAATAACCCGCTAGACGGGGATCAAACCCACCAAGCGAGGTACTCAACACAACCCAACTCTTCTTCGCATCAAGCCTAAAGAACCCCGTGCAATTGAGCGCACGGCTAATCAAGCCCCACGAAGAAAAGGGGACCCTCATAGCACTCTAAGAACGTGTCTCCCTAAATGCCGACTACAAAAGTTCCACCCTGGCCTGGGTTCGCAAATACATATGCATGCGGCAAATGGAAAACCCGAACTAAATGAGGCGATTTGGACGAGATGCGAGTCGAATCAAATTGAGGGGGGGCGCCCATACTCGCTTCCCACATGTGGTTAGTGCGCTCATCATGGATCAGTAGACAAGACCCTTTTCCTAATTAGGGTCGACACTAGCAGGCTTCAAAACCACGCCGGGCCTCCTGCCGGTGCCTTATCATCAAATTATTGTTACCCAAAACATTAACATGTTGTTGATTGAATTGAAACCCAACTATCAAACTAAACAGGTGATAAGACGGACAACAAGACTTGAGCGCAAACAACACTAAGCATGCAACTACGACACGAGGGCCAACACGGTAAACAAACAACAGTTAATAGGAAGTGGAAGGAAGGCTATATCATGGCTGCAAGGTAACATATGATAGGATCGAGACACAAGCATCGAATCATAAGGCTAGAATAAAGGCAACAGAAAGAATCGGTAACAAGTGATGAAAGGCAGCCATGTGGCAGCAAGTGAGTATACTTGCCTGGAATCCAGCAAGTAGAGGTACATCCGAAGAACTTGTCGTTGCTTACATCATCTCAACGTCCTATCCGCGAAGAAGCAACGAACCTCGAACAAACACCGGATGCAACAATTACTACTACGGCAAAAGATCCAGCATGATCAAGATATGGATGCATGACAAGTTTAAGGATGCATCAAAGATAAACTAGTTGACATGGTAAACATATTTAAATGGGCCCATATGCAATTTGGATTGCATATGGAAAAGCCCATGGATTAAGGTTGAATTAATTGATCTACAATTAACCAACATGTGAAGGTGAATTAGCATGATGCATGGATGATGAAAACAATGAGGAAACAAGAATAGATTCAATTTGATATAAAGTTTACCAAGCTTGGAAATTTTATTTATTAAGTTAAGAGATTTTGGATTCTTAAGAGGTTACACAAGCATTTGTTGTTTTCACCAATTTTAATTGTTCAAAATTGAAAAAGGAATTAAGATGAATTAATTATGAATTAAACAAGTTTAAATAGGATTTAAATGAATTTAATTCAAGTATGAATTTATTTGAATTTTTATTTGTTCAAAACATTAATACAAATTCATATTTGAAAAGATTATAATTTTCTGGTTTAAAAACATATTTTCTATGTTCAAAAAGAAATTAATTTGACCAAGTTATGAATTTAGCAATTTTAAATGAATTAAACAAGGTTTAAATTATTTAACCAATTTTAATTATTCAAAACATGAAACAAAGTTTATATTTGAAAATGTGGTTCAATTTGGCATGGAAAACACATTTCATATGTGACATTTGAATTAAATTTGGATTAGTTATGAACTTAATCAAATTTGTAATGAATTGTTTGAATTTGAATTTTGAAACAATTTGAAATGTTCAAAACAGAAAACAAATGAGTTAAACAGGTAGAGAATTAAATTTTGTTTGGAAAACATATTTTATATGGGCCATTTGAAATATATTTGAATTTGTTATGAATTTAATCAAATTCATAAGAGTTATTTGAATTTGAAGTTTTGAAAATATTTGGAATGTTCAAAACAGTAAACAAAATACATATTTGAAATGTTCATGATTTTCTGATTGGGATACATATTTTGTTTGTGCAATTTGGAGTTAAAATGATGAAGATATTAATTGTTCAAATTTTAGGTTTGAATTTCTATTTAAAAGAAATGGGACAGGGCTTTTACAGTGGCAGAGCCAACCACGCTGGCTGACAGTGGGCCTAGGCCAGCGTGGCGCCACAGTGGCGTGTGTGTGCAGTGATGTGGCGCAGGGGGTCAATGACGTGTGGGACCACGGGGCGGGGGGGGGGTGCGCTTGCAGTGAAAAAGATGGGGGCTAAATGCCTCCCGAGGGGAATCGAACCCGTGATCGATGCGTGCGCGCGGGGGAGTGTTACCAGTGCGCTGCTGCTGTGTTTGTGTTCAGAGTGCAGATGCGGTGGGTTTCAGATAAAAGGCCTGGCCTTGTGCCTCTCTGACGAAACTGAAACGGCCTTCAGTTATCAGCGATGGCACAGAGCAAACCTGCTGCTGATCGACGGGGATCCTCGCTTGGTGGGATGCTGGTGCTTACGTGAAGGTCGTGTGGAGGCGTGCAGATAGGCGCGGGAAGGAGAGAGGAATGAGGAAGGCGCTCACTTGCTGCCGTCGAGGAAGCAGAAGGCGGCGGAGGTGGTGACGTTGCTCGCCGCGCACGGGAGGAAGTTGGCGACGACGGGGGGGCTACGATGCCTCCCGGGCCTGACCGAGGGCACGGAGGTGCAGAGGGCAACGCCCCGGTGCCATTCCCGGCCTCGGCTTGCTCCGGTGATGGCCAGGGCGATGGCGCCATGACGGGCATCCCACGGCCGCTGCAGCTGCTCGGGTGGATGTTCAGAGGAGAAGCAGAGAGGGTGGGGGATGGAAGGAAAAGGAGGGCGGCGGCAGAAAGAAGGAGTAGGGCTAGGGCTTAGGGCTAGCAGGAGGGGGTGGCGGTTTTATGGGCGTTCGCGCTCGTACGGCTGCACATCGGAGGGGGGGAAGAAGATCTCACGGTGAGGAGATGGTTCGTACACAGGTGACGTCAAGGAGGAAGAAGATCTCCTCGAAGGGATACCGGGCCAGGAGAGGGGTGGTGGGCTGGGGAAGAGGGGAAAAGGGGAAAATGGGCTGTGGGTGGTGGGCTGGCCGTGGGGCTGGCCTGCCTCCCCACAGCTCAACTTTTCTTTTTATTTCTTCCTTTCTTTTTTTTTGCTTGTAGGAAAGAAAAGGAGAGAGAGAAAAGAAAAGGATGGGGATTTGGGTTTTATTTTTATGAATGAATTTTATTAATTTGCAAAACAGTAAGTCAAAGCAATTTAACATTAACTTCAAAATTTGGAAATATTAATTTGATTTTTAATTTGTTAGTTGAATTCCAAATAGGGTTTTCACATATCTTTGATTTTTTTAAATAACAAGTTTTATTTAATAAGATCAAACACTATGAAAACTTGGTGAGTTTAAAATGTTTGGAAGATTTTAATTCTTCAAACCACAATTGGAACATGCCAATTATGATTGATTTGATTTGAATGTGAAATTACCATTTGGGTGTTAATAGAAGGGAATTTCATTAACAGGCAAATTAAATAAATCAACTTCAAAACTATTGGAAACAAGTAGAGTTGTTTAGTTTGCAATTTTTAAATTGGAAATTTTGGACATGTTAGAAAGTTTAAATTGGTTTGGATTTTTGAGTGGTTTTGAGAACAGGATGCAATGCATATGGTGCATGTGATGCAAAAAGAAAAGGAAAGCAACCAATTTTCTACTTAGGGGGAACACCCCAGGTGTTACAGACGACACCACTAACAAGGGATTGCGCCCTCGCAATCCACCTGCTAACCCGAGAGGGGAAAGAAGTTCAACTATCGATTCTTCATGCTTCCAGTTGATCTCCTCGACACCACTAACAAGAGATTCTTGCTCGGAGTGACGACGATGTTCTCCCACCAGGAATCTCCCGATGATCGTACCTATTAGGTTAAAGGCTCAGAAAACGTCCACCCACGTAGGATCCCAAAACTTTGAAAGCTAGATAAGGGAAGAGACTCCAAAACAAATAAGATGGGAGGGGAAATAGAATAGAGATAAGGAGAAAACAAGAATCCTATTGAGAGGTTTCGAAAATAGTATAGCAGAAATAGTTTTTGACACTCTAGAAACAACGACCGTTAGCGAGGTTATCCTACAGGCTTTGCGGACCAGTTGCTTCGATAACCATTCGTATCGAAACAATCTCGGGAATCGGAACCAAGGCTCTGATACCATTTGTGACGCCCCGAGATCGGGCACTATGCAGATTTCAGCATTCCCGCCAAAATCCACATAATAACCGATTCCAGATTGCCACTTGTGATAACATTACAACAATTCACGAATAATCCACAACAACAACAGAAAAGATATATACAAGAGGACTCAAACGAGCCAAGGATACAACCGATACAATACAAAGATCCAAATAACAGCGGAAGAAACAACATAGCGTCCGACTACGGACAAGATACAAATTGGACTAAGAGTCCTGAAGATAACCGAGAGCGTCCAATCCCTGCCCAGGCCAAGCCGGAGGGATTCCCAAGCTAACGTCGTCAGACTTCAAACCGGTTGACTGCAATGTTGAATATGCAGCCACGAAAAAGGATTCGTGGGTCAGTACGGTTAAGTACTGGCAAGTGGATAAACCATACTCACAAGATACCGGCGTAGCCAGTCATCACAAGATACAAATACTTTGGGTTCAACGGAAAAGAAGGGATTATTGCAAAGAAGCGGCAGCGGGCTGCACTAACTAACTACAGAGACTCGATACAACATCCGGCTAAAAGAGGGGGATAAGATAGCGTATCGTAACCAACTAGTACTAACCACCCAAGCAAACCCATCCAATGTTACCCCCTACTAAGGAAGCAACCCAAGGATAACTCACACTGTTGGATTAATGATGTTCAACTCATTGTGTCAATAAGACTATTACTAGTCAAGTTATCATTAGTTAGGTGTAAGTTGTTCTGAGTACTTGTTAGCCAGTACTTTCACCAAGTCATCCATAACCGCGGAAAACACGGCTTCTCGAGAAGATTTACCCTGCAGGGGTGCACCAATTTGGCCGTACACGTAAGAATAACCCGCCAGACGGGGATCAAACCCACCAAGCGAGGTACTCAACACAACCCAACTCTTCTTCGCATCAAGCCCAAAGAACCCCGTGCAATTGAGCGCACGGCTAATCAAGCCCCACGAAGAAAAGGGGACCCTCATAGCACTCTAAGAACGTGTCTCCCTAAATGCCGACTACAAAAGTTCCACCCTGGCCTGGGTTCGCAAATACATATGCATGCGGCAAATGGAAAACCCGAACTAAATGAGGCGATTTGGACGAGATGCGAATCGAATCAAATTGAGGGGGGCGCCCATACTCGCTTCCCACATGCGGTTAGTGCGCTCATCATGGATCAGTAGACAAGACCCTTTTCCTAATTAGGGTCGACACTAGCAGGCTTCAAAACCACGCCGGGCCTCCTGCCGGTGCCTTATCATCAAATTATTGTTACCCAAAACATTAACATGTTGTTGATTGAATTGAAACCCAACTATCAAACTAAACAGGTGATAAGACGGACAACAAGACTTGAGCGCAAACAACACTAAGCATGCAACTACGACACGAGGGCCAACAGGGTAAACAAACAACAGTTAATAGGAAGTGGAAGGAAGGCTATATCATGGCTGCAAGGTAACATATGATAGGATCGAGACACAAGCATCGAATCATAAGGCTAGAATAAAGGCAACGGAAAGAATCGGTAACAAGTGATGAAAGGCAGCCATGTGGCAGCAAGTGAGTATACTTGCCTGGAATCCAGCAAGTAGAGGTACATCCGAAGAACTTATCGTTGCTTACATCATCTCAACGTCCTATCCGCGAAGAAGCAACGAACCTCGAACAAACACCGGATGCAACAATTACTACTACGGCAAAAGATCCAGCATGATCAAGATATGGATGCATGACAAGTTTAAGGATGCATCAAAGATAAACTAGTTGACATGGTAAACATATTTAAATGGGCCCATATGCAATTTGGATTGCATATGGAAAAGTCCATGGATTAAGGTTGAATTAATTGATCTACAATTAACCAACATGTGAAGGTGAATTAGCATGATGCATGGATGATGAAAACAATAAGGAAACAAGAATAGATTCAATTTGATATAAAGTTTACCAAGCTTGGAAATTTTATTTATTAAGTTAAGAGATTTTGGATTCTTAAGAGGTTACACAAGCATTTGTTGTTTTCACCAATTTTAATTGTTCAAAATTGAAAAAGGAATTAAGATGAATTAATTATGAATTAAACAAGTTTAAATAGGATTTAAATGAATTTAATTCAAGTATGAATTTATTTGAATTTTTATTTGTTCAAAACATTAATTCAAATTCATATTTGAAAAGATTATAATTTTCTGGTTTGAAAACATATTTTCTATGTTCAAAAAGAAATTAATTTGACCAAGTTATGAATTTAGCAATTTTAAATGAATTAAACAAGGTTTAAATTATTTAACCAATTTTAATTATTCAAAACATGAAACAAAGTTTATATTTGAAAATGTGGTTCAATTTGGCATGGAAAACACATTTCATATGTGACATTTGAATTAAATTTGGATTAGTTATGAACTTAATCAAATTTGTAATGAATTGTTTGAATTTGAATTTTGAAACAATTTGAAATGTTCAAAACAGAAAACAAATGAGTTAAACAGGTAGAGAATTAAATTTGGTTTGGAAAACATATTTTATATGGGCCATTTGAAATATATTTGAATTTGTTATGGATTTAATCAAATTCATAAGAGTTATTTGAATTTGAAGTTTTGAAAATATTTGGAATGTTCAAAACAGTAAAAAAATACATATTTGAAATGTTCATGATTTTCTGATTGGGATACATATTTTGTTTGTGCAATTTGGAGTTAAAATGATGAAGATATTAATTGTTCAAATTTTAGGTTTGAATTTCTATTTAAAAGAAATGGGACAGGGCTTTTACAGTGGCAGAGCCAACCACGCTGGCTGACAGTGGGCCTAGGCCAGCGTGGCGCCACAGTGGCGTGTGTGCGCAGTGATGTGGCGCAGGGGGTCAATGACGTGTGGGACCACGGGGCGGGGGGGGGGGGGGGTGCGCGTGCAGTGAAAAAGATGGGGGCTAAATGCCTCCCGAGGGGAATCGAACCCGTGATCGATGCGTGCGCGCGGGGGAGTGCTACCAGTGCGCTGCTGCTGTGTTTGTGTTCAGAGTGCAGATGCGGTGGGTTTCAGATAAAAGGCCTGGCCTTGTGCCTCTCTGATGAAACTGAAACTGCCTTCAGTTATCAGCGATGGCACAGAGCAAACCTGCTGCTGATCAACGGGGATCCTCGCTTGGTGGGATGCTGGTGCTTACGTGAAGGTCGTGTGGAGGCATGCAGATAGGCGCGGGAGGGAGAGAGGAAGGAGGAAGGCGCTCACCTGCTGCCGTCGAGGAAGCAGAAGGCGGCGGAGGTGGTGACGTTGCTCGCCGCGCACGGGAGGAAGTTGGCGACGACGGGGGGGGGCTACGATGCCTCCCGGGCCTGACCGAGGGCACGGAGGTGCAAAGGGCAATCCCCCGGTGCCATTCCCGGCCTCGGCTTGCTCCGGTGATGGCCAGGGCGACGGCGCCATGACGGGCATCCCACGGCCGCTGCAGCTGCTCGGGTGGATGTTCAGAGGAGAAGCAGAGAGGGTGGGGGATGGAAGGAAAAGGAGGGCGGCGGCAGAGAGAAGGAGTAGGGCTAGGGCTTAGGGCTAGCAGGAGGGGGTGGCGGTTTTATGGGCGTTCGCGCTCGTACGGCTGCACATCGGAGGGGGGGAAGAAGATCTCACGGTGAGGAGATGGTTCGTACACAGGTGACGTCAAGGAGGAAGAAGATCTCCTCGAAGGGGTACCGGGCCAGGAGAGGGGTGGTGGGCTGGGGAAGAGGGGAAAAGGGGAAAATGGGTTGTGGGCGGTGGGCTGGCCGTGGGGCTGGCCTGCCTCCCCACAGCTCAACTTTTCTTTTTATTTCTTCCTTTTTTTTTTGCTTGTAGGAAAGAAAAGGAGAGAGAGAAAAGAAAAGGATGGGGATTTGGGTTTTTATTTTTATGAATGAATTTTATTAATTTGCAAAACAGTAAGTCAAAGCAATTTAACATTAACTTCAAAATTTGGAAATATTAATTTGATTTTTAATTTGTTAGTTGAATTCCAAATAGGGTTTTCACATATCTTTGATTTTTTAAATAACAAGTTTTATTTAATAAGATCAAACACTATGAAAACTTGGTGAGTTTAAAATGTTTGGAAGATTTTAATTCTTCAAACCACAATTGGAACATGCCAATTATGATTGATTTGATTTGAATGTGAAATTACCATTTGGGTGTTAATAGAAGGGAATTTCATTAACAAGCAAATTAAATAAATCAACTTCAAAACTATTGGAAACAAGTAGAGTTGTTTAGTTTGCAATTTTTAAATTGGAAATTTTGGACATGTTAGAAAGTTTAAATTGGTTTGGATTTTTGAGTGGTTTTGAGAACAGGATGCAATGCATATGGTGCATGTGATGCAAAAAGAAAAGGAAAGCAACCAATTTTCTACTTAGGGGGAACACCCCAGGTGTTACAATGCTCGCCGAGCTATTCGACGAGGAAGATCAGGCTGCCATTGATGACGAGGAACACTTGCTGAACCTGAGCTGCTTGGCCGACTTGTAGGCCCTAGCCGCCCAGCCGCGGCATGCTGGATCGAGGCCCGGTCGCCGCAAGAGCAAGCCGAGGCAGCGGTACGAGGGCTACTGCATCCTCTACTCCGACTACTTCACCGAGAATCCCACCAATGATGAGAAGGTGTTCCGGCATCGTTTCAGGATGAAACGCACGCTCTTCCTCAAGATCATGCATGCCATCCGGGAGCTCGACACCTAATTCAAATTGAAGAAGGACTGCACCGGCACGGTAGGCTTTACCTCTATTCAGAAGTGCACGATGGCCATGAGGTTTCTTGCATACGGTGCTCCCGCAGATGAACAAGATGACTACCTGCGCATGAGCGAGTCCATGGACCTTGAGCGTTTGAACAAGTTCTGCCGGGCAGTGGTTGCAGTTTTTGGCCCAACATACCTGCGATCACACAATGCGCAAGACACTGCTCGTCTCCTCGCAGAGAGTGAAGCAAGATGATTCCTGGGATGCTTGGCAGTATCGACTGTATGCATTGGGCATGGAAGAACTATCCATTTGACTGACAGGGGGTGTACAAGGGAAAGGAAGGAGAGTGCTCGGTGGTTCTCGAGGTCATGGCTTCGTACGATCTATGGATTTGGTATTCATTCTTTGGTATGCCTAGAAGTCACAACGACATCAATGTCTTGCAGTGCTCGAATGTCTTTGCCGAGCTTGTCGAAGGCCATGCCCCCCTGTGAACTATGAGATCAATGGACACCAGTATACAAAGGGGTATTATCTTGCAGATGGCATCTACCCGAAGTGGGCAATAGTTGCGAAGAGCATCTCCAACCCTATCCCAGGAAGCGCAAAAGCTTGGCTTTCCAAGTGCCAGGAGGCTTGCAGGAAGGATGTTGAGCGGGCATTTGGCACGCTGCAATCTCGATTCGCTGTTGTCCGGTACCCAGCTATGACTTGGTCGAAGTCCAACATGTGGGATGTGATGAAGTGTTGTGTGATCTTGCACAACATGATCATTGAGAGTGAGCGGGATGACCCGGTGCCTGACAGTGAGGTAAGCACACCATACTACCGGCAGGGTCCTCTTGCAACTGTTGATCACCAGGTGCCGACATCATGGGCAACCTTCCTCGCCAAGCGACAGGAGATTCGACACGCTGGAAAACACCATGCTCTACAGAATGACCTGGTGCAGCATTTATGGGCGCGAAAGGGGAATGGCAATGTTTTGGACGATGACAATGCGTAGTGTAATTTATTTTATTTGATTAAATTGTTGAACTATTTATTTGTGTGGCAAAACTCTATTTATTTGTGTGGCAAAACTCTATTTATTTGTGTGCCAAAACTCTACATGCCCAAATATGGCTGAATCGCCTGCTGGGGGGGGGGGGCGGGGCGGCCTAGGTTTCATGGCCGGGAAACGCCCCCCAGTTTTCTGTTTTGCGCCGTTTCGCGCCGCGGCGGAAAAAAGGGGGAATTTTCGCGTCCTGGGGGGGCCGAACGGCTGGAGATGCCCTTAGTCGGTCTATTCAGGTGACCAAGCTCATGGACCGAAAATACCGAACCTAATTCGGTTTTCGCGGATGGCTAACCGAGATAGGCACCAAAGAAATCGGTTTCGGTCACTTCGGCTTCGGTCCGAGTTAATACGGTTCGGTAATTCGGTTATCGATTTATATGCCCACCCCTAGGTATGATGTAGTCTAGCGGAAATATTCCCCGAATTGTGGAATCAGGGTTTATCGACCAGTAGGATTTCGAAGACTTGGAGAAGGTTGCTTGTTGTCTGGTGGGTCAACAAGCGTGAAACCTGCACACAACAAACAAAATCTTTTTCCCCAACTTCCCAGAAGGTTGTCAGTCTTCCGGCCTTGCTGAAACTAGAGAATTAAACGTATAGAATATTGTAAACCCTAGACATGAATGAGAGGGAAATGAAGAACGGCTTGGTGAAGTTGTAGATCGGGGCCTTCTCCTTCAATCCTCCAAAGATCAACAAGTTTGGATGGAGGGATTGGGAGAAATCTTGGATTTGGTGAGCTCATAAATGCACATTAATGGCTTGAAGGAACTAGCTCACTTGGGGAAGAAGGAGGGGTATTTATAACCCCTCTAGAAATGTGGTCGTTGGCTGCAGAAAACGAGACCAGATATTTCGGTCCAAACTTGGACAGGAAATTCCGGTTAGTTGAAAATCCTCTAGATCTGAGATTTCGACTCACTTGACCAAATCGGAATATCCGGTTTCACCATAACTTCCGGGTGAAATTTTCGTCAGGCACCAGGACATGGAGAGTTTCTAACTTAGCAAAATTCCTCCTTTTCCTCTGCAACCGGAATATCCAATTTGACCAAAATATCTGGAGAGAATTTGTGTTTACCTTCGGTATGCAGAGAATTCCAGACTTATCCATTTCTCACGCAAAATTTTCCCAATCGGAATATCCGGTTGACATGGAAATTTTTGATTGAACTTTCCGGTTACCTCTAGTGCTCAGCATGTTTTGGTCCTTAGCCAATTTCGGAGAAATCCACCATAACCGGAATTTCTGGTTGCACCAGAAATATCCGGTTACCACCAGGAGCAAAAGAGGTTGATCTACCTTCACCTTTTTGTGGTGTTCGATGCAAGAGAATAGTTAAACACCTGCACGACTTGACACATTTGTAAACATTATCATTAGTACTGTTAATTAACACTCAAAACTAAAGGGATTAAGAAATGCTCTATCAAATACTATTATGACGAGATATAGATAACGTGTTCTAACATTGTAGGCATTACGTCAAGGTAAATAGACCGATATTCATCATGCATCTATTAGTAATAGTCCACCTTGAGAAAGCTTTCTAGAAAATTAAGTTGTAGCAACAAAGTTATTGCTTTATGTGCAACAGACAATTGCATTAATAAAAAGTACGTAATATAAGCAGTGGTTCTCATCCGTAAACAAGAGCATCGCTGTTTTCTCCCTAGTGGCAACCTTATATCCCTCATCCGTCACATTTCTGTCACTCGAGCACAAATGTAAGGGAGGGATGAACCCACTATCTATAAACCCTCTTTTGGAGGCGAAAACAACTACGCGGCCAAGGTAATCATAAACACTGGAGAGCATTGAAAGATAATATTAGAACTCTCTAATAATATAAGTGAAGCATCTCATATTGATATGAACAAAATAATCATAATCTCATGGTTCATCGGATTCCAGCAAACACAACATGCACAATTACATAACGGTGGTCTCGATCATTTGAGGCAGTTCATACGACTCTAAACATGGAGGCATAACGGAGAGAGATACCATCTAGCTACTGCTATGGACCCGTAGTCCTAAGATCAACTACTCGCGCATTATCGTGGAGGCAATCATGGCGATGTAGAGGCCTTTGATAACGATTCCCCCCCTCCGGCAAGGTGCCGGAACAGGGCTGTAGAAGCACTAGATTGGACTTTCGAGGTGACGCTGCCTCTCTGTATGTTTCATGTAAAATAACTCCGTCCCCAAACTTTTTAGGGTTAAGGGAAACTTATAGGTGACGAGGCGGCATGAGGCGGTGGCCAGGGCAACATGGACTGCGGATCTCGGCGCAGAAGGTGCCATGCGCGCGCGGACGCCGCGGAAGCCGTATATTCTTCGGTGGCGCGGAAGCATTGGCGGACGGTGGCGGTTGCGGCGATGAAGCAGTTTTTTTTTGCCAAAACTGGCCCTTTTCACGAACTAATGCCAAAACTGGCCCCTCTTGGAAATTAATTCCAAATCTGGCCCCTCGGGTCGGCGCTACGCACCTTGGAGCCGAATATCTTTAGTTTAGTGCCAGTTCGTCCTGGAGGCAAAGTCCTCCACTAGGACCAGCCCAAAATCCTATGTGGCGATGTCGGCGCCAGGCTCCATGGCGCCAAAGTCTGAATACTTCGTACTATCGACCGACACTTCGAGTCCAGTCGGGTGGTGCCGAACTGTTAGGCTTAAGTTCTCTCAGCCTTCTTATCCAACCGGCTCCCTCCATTTCTCTCCCACCGGCTGCTCCAAGCTCTCTCTCTCTCTCTCTCTCTCTCTCTCTCTCTCTCTCTCCTTGTTTACGCCTCAAAGTTCAAATCCCCCTCAAATCACGTGTTTTCTTCAATCAAGACCATGGCAACTCTTCTAACAGGTAATCTCTCTCAAATCTCCTTGGTTTCATCCATTTTATTATAAAATTACTCATCATTTCGGTTGTAATTTATAGAACCCTAAAAATTTGTTTATTCTATATTGTATTTAATGTTTTTTTGGTTGATTTAGAAGTTAAGTAGTTCATGTATGTGGGTTACTATGTGGGCTTGGTTTTGTGAAAGGTCATGTATGGCTAAATTATACTTTGTGGTAGGTATTTGTTATTTAGTGTTGCATTAGGTACTAAATGCTAGGTAATAGTAGGCAATAGATGAATTATACTTTGTAATAGGTATTTGGTGTTAAATATTGTATTAGGTACTAAATGCTAAGCAATAGATGCATAATACTTTGTGCTAGGTATACGGTGTCTAACCTTGTAGCAGTTATAACAGATGTATGCGGAGGGGTGTCATATTTTCTACCTTTGTAGTTAATGTATGTTAGTAGTTAATTAATGCATAACTCTACGAACTCTTAGGATTATGTATGTTTGAAGTTTTTTTTTATGTTTATACTTGTTAGCTTTTTCCATATAGTTTTCTTAAGTTTCATTTTGTTTTGTCGTGAAGAGCCCTCTGGTGATGATTCCCCTCTCCAGCAGGGTGTCGTGAAGAGTTTCAGAAACCTCCCAAACTAGGTTTGTTGACGGCGGCGGTGTTTGGATGTTTCATGGTTTCTCGATATTGTCTTTACGTTTTTCGGGGAGGAAGGAATATATAGGCAAAAGGGCGACGTCGGTGGCCACCCGAGGGGCCCATGCCACAGGAGGGCGCCGGCCAGGGTGGGGATCGTCCTGGTGTGGCGTGGCCGCCTCCTGAGTCGGTTGCTCCTTCCCTTCGGGCTTCTGGAGTCTTCTATTGTAATAGTTGCGTACACCAATTTTCTTCCAATTCCGAGAATATTTTGCGACTAGATTTTCTGAAAGAGAAAAACAGCAGAAAGCAGGAACTGACACTGTGACATCTTGTTAATAGGTTAGTCCCAGAAAATGCATAAAATGCTATAAAGTGTAAACAAAACATGTGACAATTGATATAATAACGACATGGATCATAAAAAATTATAGATAGGTTTAGGCGTATCAAGCATCCCCAAGATTAGTTCTGCTCGTCCTCGAGTAGGTAAACGCTAAAATACCATAATTTTTAGGAGACAAGCTACCAACATAATCTTGGTAAAATAGTAATGCAAAGAAGATGAACTGAATGAAGTGATCCAAGTCAATGGTATATATTTTTCTAACAAGTAAACAAAGAGTAAACAAAATGAATCATACAAGTGCAAACTTTCATGAATAGTACTTTGGAGACAATGAGGCTATAAGAATTTGCATAAAAGTTAGCTCACAAAGCAATAGATTCTAAATAAAAGTGTTTGACCAACACATAGTAAGATTTAGTTTCAGCACTAGCTTCAACTTTTTTAACATACATATCTCATGGATATTGTCAAGGCAAAATAATTAAATAATTCAAACATATCATTATATAATAACTGTTGTACAAAAGTTGACACTAGTGTTTGCTTGTGGAGATAGAAAGAAGTAGGAAAACTGACTCAACAATAAAGTAAAAGAAATGCCTTCGTAGAGGGAAGCAGAGAATAAACCAAGATTAAATCATGTGCTAGAGATTTTAAGTTTTGAAAAAATATAAAGAGAGCATAAAATATTTGACACTCCCCCCCAACCTTTGCTATCACAGACCATGGCTAACCGAATCCTCGGGTGCCTACCAACAAAAACATACCATGGAGGAGTGTCTATTTTTTGGGGGTATGTGTGTATGTTAATGGTCAACGAATCAGAAAATAGAAAATACATTAAGTCACAAGTTAACTAGACTTTACAAGAGCGGCTCCCATGAAGGACGTTATTTCTACTGTGGTTAGTAGATCATCTCTCTTCTCTTTTGTCTACACACTTATGAACTTTGCTTAACTGATAAATCATGGGAAAAAATAGTGAAGAGAATTTTGTAGTAACCAAATTTGGTCATGGGCACCCCGTTGCCAGCTCTTCTAGCGAATTGGATAAGCGGATGTATATGCCACTAGTCCAGGTGTGTAAAGTCTAATCAACAAGCGAAATAAAGACCGTCTACCCGCGTCCCGTGAGCTGGTAAACAATGACACAAAAAGGGAGTATAAGAGTTTTGAATATTTTACAGGTAGCACATGACAATTTACTTGGAGTGGCGGAGAAATACCACATAATAGGTAGTTATGGTGGGCAAACATGCCGTGGATTTGGCTCAAGGGTTTTGGATGCACACGCAGCATTCCCGCTTAGTATAGAGTTTAGGCTAGCAAGGTTATTCAAGAAAACACAACTATCAACCGGTACATCAAGGACTTATATAAAAACATGGTTGAAGAATTACAAGACTCTACATTGTCTTCCTTTTTAACCAAAACCTTTTACTAGAAACTATCTAGACTTTGGAACTACCAATGATAGAAATGAAATATCAACAAGCTTTACGGTAGTTATTTACTATTAATCATTACTTACATGATACATAAGTTTAAACATTACTTACTTGGCAACTCAAAACGATTGACAAACATCAAATTACTCAAGACAGTGGTCTACAAGACTTATGTAAGTATTTTTATTATACCCAACCATATTCAACATTTTCTGTTCCAACCAAACACCAATCAGCTTATTTATCAACTCTCCAAACAAATATAAGTTAAGCAAAGGAGTAATTTCTTCAAAAGAAACTAATAGCGTTGACAAGAGATATATGAAACCAGAGAGCTACAAGTTCCAGCAGTAGCAAACCGGAATACTCAATAAATATAAGCGAAGCACAAGAGTATTCTAATGAAAAAGTGGACCGTTTCTCTCTCCCAAACAAGAATGCTAGGATCCAACTAGTATAGAGCAGCAAACAAAACATTAAAAAACTGAAAACAAAAACACACTAACTCTACAAGAAAAGTACACAAGATGTGACCGAATAAAAATATAGTCTCACTAGAGATGACCTAGTAATTTGCCGATGATGAAGGGCATCCCCAAGCTTAGACGCTTTAGTCTTCTTGAATATATTGGGGAGGTCTAGAGGAGGTTCCCCAAGATTAAGTTTTTCAATCTTCTTGATATTTCATTATCATCCTTCTCGCTTAACACTTGAAAACTACCTTCACATCAAAACTTCAATGTTTTTCTCATTAGCGGGGTTAGTGCATCAAAATCAAATAATCTCACTTGGTTTCTTTTGGACAAAAAAATCATAAGAAATTACTTTCAAACATTAGCTACCATTACTAGCATTAATTTAAGCTCTTTTATCCTAAATAATCCACTCAAAACTCGTAAAAGAGGGAATGGAAAATAAAGACAGAACCTGTCAAAACCAGAACAACCCGTAAAGATGATTTTTTTCGGGGCACTTATGTTGCTCGGATCGAAAAACTTCAGTCTAACAAAAGATAGCTACACATATCATGAATACGAAAAAAAAATTCAGATCAAAATCACTTTCTCATAAGCTTGCGGAATTTTTCTAGTGAATACCAAAAATATGTTCCTACGCAGTAATCCCAATAAAAGTACCTTCTAGTCATTAGAGACTTTTCATGGCACAACAAAACATCAAATAAAAGATACAAATATGTTTTTATAGAAACAACAATTATCTTGACTCAACAAAACAAAAATAACATAAAATAAAAACGATGGGTTGCCTCCCATAACCGCTTCTCTTTAATGCCTTGTAGCTAGGCACAAGTAGGGAATCAAATATCAGCAAAAACATTGAAGTCCCCCAAACTTTTAGTGGGGTCATCTTTCTTCACTGGGAAAAAAACCTTCAATTGATAGGACAAGTAAATTTCAGGAACCCGTACTTTGCATTGATAAATCCCCCATTACTTTATAAAAAGGACATTCCCAAGACTATATTGTTAGGGGATTTTGCAAGAATCATAAAGTTTACAAGTATAGTTTTTCCTTGAATAGTAACTTCAACATAATTAATAATCCCCAAAATCTTTATGATAGTACTGTCAGCATGAAAATGAAAAACAGGATAATCGAGCACATTATCAAATTTTAATAGATCATACACATTTTAGGCATAATAGACATTTTAGAGCCAAGATCACAGTAAGCTCGAAATTTCTCACTTTTCAATACTAATCTTAGTGAAGGGTTCCCAATCATTTTTAAGCTCAACTAGTGGTTGTTCTTTAAGGTTATTTCTTAGATGTAAATAATGTAGTGACTCTTGTATTTTATCTAGCTTAGTGATAACCCCAGCTTCATCCATATTGGAAAGTTGCTAACCCATTCAAAAATTTATAAGCTTTTGTTGGATCATATTCATAAAAAGTTTCTCCTATCATGGCATCTAGAGCATTCTAGTATAAAGGGAGCAGTCGAAAGTAGAAGAATTTTATAAGAACTCCCAAATCCATTTTAGGTTGCATCTTCCTATGTAGTCCTAACATTCTTTCCCAAACTATTTTAAAAGTTTCCCCACTTTCTTGCTCAAACATAATGATCTTTCCTAAAGTGGGCACAACAACAAAAGGAGCAGAGCTAGACATGATGATAAAACAGAAAAGAAAACTGAAAATAAACTAAATGCAGGAATCTACTTTTTGTTTTTAGGGTTTTAGAGAAAACAAAGTGAAACAAAAATAAAACAAGCTAGACAAAATAAAATAAAGTGCTTGGAAGTGTGAGACTCCCCTATCTAGAGATTCTAGTATCCCCGGCAACAGTGCCAGAAATGCTTGATGCCTTGTGGGGCGTGTTGTTCATTAGGTTACTCCAAACACATAGTTTGATGTAGAACATCAGCAAACTTTCCCTTGAAATTAACCAAGGTTATCGAATCCAGGAGGACATGGAGGCTCTTTAGAAGGTTGTCAGCGGCGCAACTGACGTGGAACCTGCACACAAACAAACACACTACTTTGCCCCACCGAAACAAAGAGGTTGTCAATCTCTCCAGTCTTGCTGAAAACAAAGGGATTAAACGTATGGTGCAGAAAACAATGATGTTTGTAGGAAACAATAGAGAACAGTATGATTTCAATAGGTGGTTTAACAGTATGAGGAAAATGGACCGGGGTCCACAGTTCACTAGTGGTGTCTCTCCATAAATATTTCTAGCATGTTGGGTAAATAAATTACAACTGGGCAATTGACAAATAATGAGGACATGTGATGGCTAGGTTGAGACTCCAAGTGCAGAGTGTGTAGCTAGTGGCAAGCCTTCTTCCCCACGAGGGTGACTCGAGACTTTATATCGAACTCTTGGGGAGCCAGTATTTCAGTAGTTGTCTTCCAAGCTTCCTCCAGGATCCTGCAAACAAGTAGAGAATTTTGTGCCCTCAACCTCACCAAGTGGTTGTCAAGCACAAGGTGTGAGACTTCTAAATTGCAATGCAAAACTGAAAGTAAATGTGCAATAATTAAATCTACTACTAAATGCAAATGAGAAAATAAATATGCAATGGATTGTTTTTGTATTTTTGTGATGCAAGTGGTGATGGAGATACTGTAAATTCGAATTGGAGATGCAAGTAAAGTAAAGTGCAAGTAAAGTAACTAGAGTGTTTTCTTATAATTAAAATAGGACCGGGGTTCATGGTTTCACACTTGCATTCTCTCAAATAAAGTGGTAGATGGTGGACATAAAGAATTACATGTGAGATTACAATAACATGTTTAACATTGAGTACTTCCATATGGGCATCACGTCCTAGCATAGAGATCTCTATGGTCATATTGATCCCTCTTATACTCCACCAAGATGCGAAATAAATCATAACACCTCGATAATTAAAGAAAAACCAGAGTATAGCTTTAAGCAATGTGACATGAAGTTGAAGTAAGAACTTTCTAGATATAGTCATGGAGATTGATTAGTGTCACTTCAAATCCCCGGTAACAAGGTACTCCTTTTTATCCCTAGTGAGGTAGCTAAGAAAGGTTTAACAGAACCTAAGTGGATCGCTGAACTTCTGTCACTTTCACAACACTAGCCACCCCCCGTTACTCCAACTAATGCACCCATCACCCCACACACGCTCTCAAGAATTAGATTGATCAAAGCTAGCAAATAAGAACGGGGTACATAAGATACATCTACTCAAATAACTCAAGAGAAACAATTGCAATCTCAGATTCAATAACTCATAGAAAAAGATCCACCACATAGGAATTACAACGATGCCCGTAATCATGTGAGGCAGCTCATACGGATCTAATTAGTGAAGCACATAGAGAGAGAGATACAAGTGCTACTTCCACAAACCCATAGCCCTGGGGTGGACTACTCCCTCTTCATGGAGATGTCGATGGTGATGATGTTGGAGGGGTAGGAGATCACACCGGCGGCGCCCCGCCAGAGTTTTCCCCCTCCAATCTGGAACTTCTGGTCTCTGTTTCGGTGTTTCGGCGGTGCTCCTCTCCGTAAGGGTACGGGGGACCCTTTTTATAGTCGGTTTTAGGTCAAGACGGAGTCGGTAAGTCGAAGATGGAAGGAATTGGGGCCACAGGGGCCAAAAGGGGGCCTCTCACGCGGCCAAGGAATCTGGCCGCGTGGAGGGTCCTCTTTTGGGCCTCCTTGCCCAATTCTCGTGGATCCTTCGCCCGCAAGTCTTCTCCTTCCAAGAAAATGACCCCCGCAGATTTTCAGGTGATTTCGCGGAAGTTTGCCCCCTGAAACGTCAAAAAAATAGAAAACGGGGTTTCTGACAGGCAGGGTTATCCATAAAAGTTGGGGGACTTTGTAATTTAACCCCAAAATACTATAAAACATTGAATTATACCCTTATATTATGCAATATGTAATAGAAAACCATGTGAAAATATGCAAAATTCATCTATGCATTTTACATGCATCAACATCCCCAAGCTTAACCCATGCTCGTCCTCGAGTATGAAGGTGATAAAACTAAGATGGGTTTTTCATATTGAAACAATCATGGGATATCAAGGAGGATTATTCATGCTACATATAATCAAATGATTAATACTAGAAATGAGTAGCAATATACAATTCATGTTGTAAGAAATATCAAATATGCAAGCAAAGATGCTTCATGAAAGTTCACAAAGTGTATAGTGAAATAAAAGCACTATGGACCAAATGCATACACAAAATGAAAAATAAAATCCTATATTGGTCAAAGAATAGCATAATGGAGAATAGAAAATATGGTGGCCACTTTGGAGAAAATTGAGTAGAGGTAAAACATGATCAAGTCTTATTTAGCCTCTAAATTATTCAACTAAAATTACTAATTGAAATGTGGTATCCATTGATCTAGGACTCTCATTGCCCCTTTATCACTAGCATCTTAAAATTGTGAGTATTGAAGTAATGAGAATGACAAGGTGGTTGAAAGCCTCATGCCCCGTGAGTGTGAAAACCTACTCCATGATTACTCAACTTAAGATTCCTAATAAGCTTTGTACAATCATAATAAGTATTAATGACATCATAGAGAACTGCAAAGAGGTACCTCTTGCCCCATGACATGGAAACAAGCCCATGTTACAATGACAAGATGAACAAACGGAGTAGACTCATCATCCTTTTTATTTTCATTCACTATTATGCATAGCTTCTTATTTTATTATAGGATGTGTTGTAGTGTCACTCAAGCTGTAAGTAAATTTCCACCATGATAAAGCATGGCTTGGGTTAGTGGTCCAATGCGTTTCTCTAGTCATATAGATACTTACTCATCAAAACTTACTATTCCTTTATTTCATTTCGGCATGGCAGGAGTCCAAAAACAAAAGTACATGATATCAACCAAATGTAAATTTTTTGTGCAATGTTGAAAGCTTTACGGTGATACATGTTTATAGCTAGCTCCCAACCACACACTTGTCAAACGCAAAACTTGTGGCTCCCATTATTGGGTCATGTTTATTAGATGCATAAAAAGTAAAGTGTGCCTTCAAAAGTTCGTGAGAGTCCTATCCCAAGTTCAACCCATGACAATTAATAAAGTGAATATCTTAATTTAGAACATAAATAACACAATAACATGGTGAACATACTCGGAATAGCAATGAAGCTAATGGGAAGATATGGTGGACTCACTGGAAATACTTGGCTAAGGAGTGTTGGAAACAAGTTTTTACTTGTTGGAATTTTTAAATTTTTGGCTAGCAAGAGGGAGATAGTTGACCAGCTAATATGCATGCATATGTCCATAGAACTACTCATTTCATGACAAACTAAATAAACCAGCAATTAACATCAAGGACATGAATAAGAGATAGCTCAAGACAACATTATTGCAAATTTCTACACATAAAAAGCCTACAAATCATGCAAACATATGTAGCTCTTCAAATCAACCATGGCATCCCTATTCCAAGTCATAATACTAGCATCCAATACATTCCAACCCCAAACTCCAGTAGCTCAATCTCATATAAAATGATGGTGGTGGTCTTATCAAAACAAAAATAAAAACAAAAACTAGACGCTTCAAGTCTCCACGATAAATGCTTTGCTTAAAAAAACAGAAAGTAGACGTGTGCTAACCAAAAGAGTGTAGATCCAGTGGGGTGTTCATCACATCCCCAAGCTTATGGCTTTCACCATTCTTGGATTTCTTGAGGCGCAGCTCCTCTATTCCCTGTGAAAAAACTTCACAAAACATGTTTCTCCCATTCTTTTTCTGTGGGGTGAGATTAGCAAGGACAAACAAATCACATGCTTGCTGTGCAAAGTTCCAAATAAAATGATCCAGTAGATAGAAAATAAGGTTCATTATGTTGTATCTTCACTCTCTTTCTTGAAAGAATCATGGAAATTCAATTCCCAAGCCCAAAGAGTGCATAAAACAAAAGAAGGCAGAATCTGTCCAGAAAAGCAGCAGCAGCAGCAAAACGAACGTTTTTCCCTAAGCTAGACTCGTAAAAAATTAAGCCATTTTTTGCGCTTACAAGGGACGAAAAGTTGCAGAACATACTAAAAAATTAGCTCAATCCGACATACCAATAAAAAACGTAAAATCATACGGTGAGCAGACTCGTGCTGAAACAGAAATTTCATGCACTAGGATAGCAACTTATAAGTCCAAATGGGTTTGACTTGACTCTTTATTGAAAACTCCATAATTAAAATAAAAAAAACTAATCTCTTGAGACAGCAAGAGGACACTAGGAAAATCCAAACAAAAACAACCGGGTTGCCTCCCGTAAAGCGCTTTCTTTATAGCCATATAGCTAGACTTTACTTACTTGATAATCAAGAGGGATAAAGCTCATGAGGGAGCTTGTTCTTCAGCGTGCCCCTCTTCCTTGGGAAGTGCTCCATGCTTTTCGTGTGAGAGAACTGAAACTTGACATTCCCTTCCTTGGAGTCTATGATTGCACCTGTAGTACGAAGAAAAGGTCTACCCAAAATAATAGGACTAGGGGATTTATCCCCCATATCCATAATAATGAAATCAACGGGTACGAAAGTCATGTGCAATTAAATCATAACATCTTTTACTTGTCCTACAGCATGTTTAATAGAGTTATCAGCAAGGACAAATTCACTTGAGCACTTTTCTAAATTTTCTAGTTCTAGCAATTCATATAATTCTTTAGAGAGTACCGATACACTAGAACCTAGATCTAACATAGCATGGTGAATTTCTTTTCCAATTGAAACTAGCACCTTGGGGATCCATGAATCCCCAAGCTTAGGAGGTATCATGGCCTCATTCTTGTACCTAGCAATTTTTTCTTGCAAGACATGATTAGCAATATAAGATCCAAAGCCAGGTTGATTAACATTTATAGTGGGATCACTAGCAAATTTTTGTAGAGTAGCAATAAGTTCTTGCAAGCTACTTTTTTCTAAATCAAGCAATGGATCCTTAATTTCAGTAAGCATCATAATTTCCTCTACTTTAATCTCTAATTTAGCTAGCATGCTTGATTCATGAGGACTAATTTCATCTTTGCTAGCAAGATAAGACATATATGGAAGTAAATATTCAGGGTACTTCATTATTTCATTCAAAGTTTCTTCTAAGCTAGTAGGGACATGCTCACTTGTATTCTCAGCAATATGATCAATATTTTCAATAATAGGAGCAGCTATAGTAATAGAATTCATTCCTACACTAGGTTGTGCTTGTGGCTTTCCTGCTGACATGCTTAATAGAGTTGCTTGATTATCAGCTAATTTTGACAATGCTTTATCTAAATTCGAAGATTGAAGTTGCAATCCTTTAATATCACTACTAATGGATGCAATAGACTTATTTAACTCATGTATCATAGCATTGTGACTAGCAACTTGTTCCATAAGCAATTTATTAAATTCAGAAATTTCACTAGAAGGCTTCCACTTATTTTCATTAGCATTAGGATATGGAACAAAAGGTTTATTTGGCACATAAGGAGGTTTACTATAAGAATTGTAAGCATTACCAAAACCATTGCTACCACAATTCCTAACAAAATTAACATCCACACTTTCAGAATTACTACGAACTAGCTCCTGCAAAGGCACATTCTCCATATTTTGTTTATTAATAAAGGCAAGAATAGTGTCCATTTTAGAAGACAAATCATTGGTTTCTTCAATTGAGTTTATTTTCTTAGTGGGATTGGGCGCTCTTTCAGTATTCCATTGACTATAATTTTGCAATATGCTTTCTAATATGCTCTTAGCCTCTCCTACAGTTTTACTCATAAAGGCACCTCCAGCAGCAGAATCAAGTATATTTCTAGACATGTAGTTTAGACCATTATAAAAAGAGTGTAGTATGGTCCATTCATTTAATCCGTGTGATGGGCATGTTCTAAGCATTAATTTAATTCTATCCCATGCCATGGCTACATGTTCATTATCATTTTGCCTAAATGAGAGGATATTATTCCTATTTTGCAAAATTTTAACGGGAGGATAATATTTCTTAATGAAAGCTTCTTTTAAATCATCCCAAGACTTTATACTAGCTGTAGGTAGTGAAAGTAACCATTCTTTAGCCTTTCCTCTAAGTGAAAAAGGAAATAATTTCAGTTTTAAAACACTACTTTCGACATTTTTAAATTTTTGCATATCACGTATTTCCATGAAATCATGAAGATGCATAGAGGCATCCTCCATAGCACTACCAGCAAATTTCTCTCTAGTAATTAAATTCAATAAACTAGGACTTACTTCATAGCTTTCAGCTTGTATTTCAGGGGTAGTAATTGGCCTAGCAATGAATTGGTCATTGGGTGTATTTGTGTAGTCACTTAATTTAGTTCTATCACCCATTTTAACAGTTTTTATGTAGTTTTTAATTTTTTATGCAAAACTGAAAAGTAAAGTAACTAGGCAAATTCGAAATACTAAAATAAACTAGATAACTAAATGCAAAGCTAAAATGCAAACTAAAATAAAATATGCAAGACAAAACAAAAACAAGAACAAAAACAAAACAAAAACAAAAACAAGACAAGAAACAAAACAATCTACTTGAAAGAAGGTGGAGATAGAAAGGACGGTACTCACGTAGGTGCAACCTCCCCAAGCTTAGGTGTTTGCACACTTTGTTGGTGATGAAGACTTCTTGTGAGCTCCCTTGGACAACTCCTTCACCTATGGCTCCCCGGCAACGGCGCCAGAAAAACGCTTGATGGCTAGGTTGAGACTCCAAGTGCAGAGTGTGTAGCTAGTGGAAAGCCTTCTTCCCCACGAGGGTGACTCGAGGGTTTATATCGAACTCTTGGGGAGCCAGTATTTCAGCAGTTGTCTTCCAAGCTTCCTCCAGGATCCTGCAAACAAGTAGAGAATTTTGTGCCCTCAACCTCACCAAGTGGTTGTCAAGCACAAGGTGTGAGACTTCTAAATTGCAATGCAAAACTGAAAGTAAATGTGCAATAATTAAATCTACTACTAAATGCAAATGAGAAAATAAATATGCAATGGGTTGTTTTTGTATTTTTGTGATGCAAGTGGTGATGGAGATAATGTAAATTCGAATTGGAGATGCAAGTAAAGTAAAGTGCAAGTAAAGTAACTAGAGTGTTTTCTTATAATTAAAATAGGACCGGGGTTCATGGTTTCACACTTGCATTCTCTCAAATAAAGTGGTAGACGGTGGACATAAAGAATTACATGTGAGATTACAATAACATGTTTAACATTGAGTACTTTCATATGGGCATCACGTCCTAGCATAGAGATCTCTACGGTCATATTGATCCCTCTTATACTCCACCAAGATGCGAAATAAATCATAACACCTCGATAATTAAGGAAAAACCGGAGTATAGCTTTAAGCAATGTGACATGAAGTTGAAGTAAGAACTTGCTAGATCTAGTCATGTAGATTGATTAGTGTCACTTCAAATCCCCGGTAACAAGGTACTCCTTTTTATCCCTAGTGATGTAACTAAGAAAGGTTTAACAGAACCTAAGTGGATCGCTGAACTTCTGTCACTTTCACAGCACTAGCCACCCCCCGTTACTCCAACTAATGCACCCATCACCCCACACACGCTCTCAAGAACTAGATTGATCAAAGCTAGCAAATAAGAACGGGGTACATAAGATACATCTACTCAAATAAATCAAGAGAAACAATTGCAATTTCAGATTCAATAACTCATAGAAAAGATCCACCACATAGGAATTACAACGGTGCCCGTAATCATGTGAGGCAGCTCATACGGATCTAATTAGTGAAGCACATAGAGAGAGAGAGATACAAGTGCTACTTCCACAAAACCATAGCCCTGGGGTGGACTACTCCCTCTTCATGGAGATGTCGATGGTGATGACGCTGGAGGGGTAGGAGATCACACCGGCGGCGCCCCGCCGGAGTTTTCCCCCTCCAATCTGGAACTTCTGGTCTCTGTTTCGGTGTTTCGGTGTTTCGGCGGCGCTCCTCTCCGTAAGGGTACGGGGGACCCTTTTTATAGTCGGTTTTAGGTCAAGACGGAGTCGGTAAGTCGAAGATGGAAGGAATTGGGGCCACAGGGGCCAAAAGGGGGCCTCTCACACGGCCAAGGAATCTGGCCGCGTGGAGGGTCCTCTTTTGGGCCTCCTTGCCCAATTCTCGTGGATCCTTCGCCCGCAAGTCTTCTCCTTCCAAGAAAATGACCCCCGCAGATTTTCAGGTGATTTCGCGGAAGTTTGCCCCCTGAAACGTCAAAAATATAGAAAACGGGGTTTCTGACAGGCAGGGTTAATTCCATAAAAGTTGGGGGACTTTGTAATTTAACCCGAAAATACTGTAAAACATTGAATTATACCCTTATATGATGCAATATGTAATATAAAACCATGTGAAAATATGCAAAATTCATCTATGCATTTTACATGCATCAACATGACAATGCAATATATGACAAGATGTTCACTATGAGATTTAACAGGGCATTACAACAAAGTACACAAACTTTCTATCCAGTGCATCTATGCCTAAATAATCCACCTTCGGGTCAGTATCCACATCTCCAGTATGAAGTGGAAAACTACAGATTATTGCATGAAGTATTGTGTATAATGTAAACAATACAAAATACATGCATACTAGGCATCATTATTTTATCCCTAGTGGCAAAAGCACATCCACAACCGTGCATGTTTTAGTCACTCGAACTCCGATTTCTGGAGGCATGAACCCACTATCGAGCATAAAATACTCTCTCTTGGAGTCACAAGCATCTACTTGGCCAAAGCATCTACTGGCAACAAAGAGCATGCAAGATATAAACAACATAGACATATGGATAAATAAACAACTTGTTCATCGTATCAATATTCATCGGATCCCAGCAAACACAACATGTAGCATTACATAACGATGATCTTGATCATTTAGGGAAGCTCAGAAGATCTAAACATGATAGCACAAAGTGGAGAGACTACCATCTAGCTACTGCTATAGACCCATAGTCCAAGGATGAACTACTCACGCATCACTACGGAGGCAGACATGGCGGTGTAGAGCCCTCCGGTGATGATTCCCCTCTCCGACAGGGTGTCGGGAAGAGCTTCAGAACCCTCCCAAACTAGGGTTGTCGATGGCGACGGCCTTTGGATGTTTCGTGGTTCCTCGATCTCATATTTAGGTTTTTCGGGGCAGAAGGAATATATAGGAGAAAGGGCGGGGTCGGCGGCCACCCGAGGGGCCCACGACATAGGAGGACGCTGGCCAGGGGTGGACCGCGCCGTGGTGTGGCGTGGCCGCCTCCTGGGTCAGTTGCTCCTCCCCTTCGGTCTTCTGGAGTCTTCTGTTGTAATATTTGCGTACGCCAATTTTTGTCCAATTCCGAGAATATTTTGCGACTAGCTTTTCTGAAAGAGAAAAACAACAGAAAACATGAATTGGCACTGTGGTATCTTGTTAATAGGTTAGTCCCAAAAAATGCATAAAAATGTTGTGAAGTGTAAATAAAACATGTGTCAGTTAATATAATAACAACATGGATCATCAAAAATTATAGATACGTTTGAGACGTATCACTCTCTTTGTAGTTATATGTATGTTAGTGGTTACTTAATACACAACTCTTTGAACTCTTAGGATTATGTATGTTTGAAGTTTTTTTATGTTTCATTTTGTTTTGTCGTTTTCTCCTATATTCTTGTGACACTTACGTTAAATGGAGTTTGTAAAAACAACCAAAGGCAAGTATCCCAATTTATCATGCAAATATGTTGTGGTGCCACCAAGATACCCAGTACCTAAATGTCCTTGCGACAGACTTTGTGCCATCTCACAATATAGACACCCCGCTACGGCGAGATATGCGTTGTACTTGTGCAGCGATTCTCGCGTGAGTTTAGTTCTAATTGATTTTTTCACTTCAATATTTTACTTCTATTTGATTCCTTATTTGGTTACACCATTTACAACACCCTTCAGTTTCTTCTTCCTAAGCAACTCTTTTTCAGCTTCATTGTCAACATTGTCATTCTACCACTCGGGGGGCTGGTTTGGATCCGCAGCATGCTCACAAGGGTCATCATTGTTTGTTTCAATCATCGAGGGAGGCTTGTTCAAATCCAAGACTTGTCGTCCTCTTTTACGACTGGTGACGTCGACCTTCACGACAATAATTACAAATGATTTGATTCCAGAGTTGTAAATAAGTTTTGTGTACAAATCCCCCTCTGTGTTGCCTTTGATACTTATCATCTGGGTATAAGACCTAGAGCTGGCTGGCTCTAGGCCGACACGGGCGATGGAGAAGGCGGGGCCACGGTGGCTCGGGTGGAGAGACGTCAGTTGATGCGGGAGGCGGCGGCCGATTGAAGAAGCTGTGGGCGGCAACCGGAGGAGGCCGTGCAGGGCGTCGATAGAGAGGGGTGTGGAGGCGGGTGTGGGCTTGGCGGCGACCGTGCGGGGATGGCCGTGGCGGCGAGCTCTAGGCGACATCTGGGTCTCTCTCTCCGCGGTGGTGCAATCCCCGCAGAACTTAACCCTAAGGACTCGGCGCCAGGACGATTGGAGCCGAAGTGTCAGCCGACACGTTGACATTAATTCAGAATCCACACTTCGGTGCCACCGAGCATGATGCCGACCTGCTACATAGGATTTCTGGCTGGTCCCAGCAACGAACTTCGGCTCCAGGCACATTTGGCGCCAAGATTAACAACTTCTGCTCCCCCGTGCTTGGCGCCGATCCCAGGAGTCAGATTTGGCTAAGTTTCCAGGAGGGGCCAATTTTGGCATTAGTTCGCGAAAAGGGCTAGTTTTGGCAAAAAAAAAATACGTGAAGCAGCGGCAGAGGAGAAGGCACAGTGGAGTTCCGTTGCCGTTGGCGTGGCGCTGCTAGCACTTTTGTAGTACAGTTGTGGCGCTGAAGCGGCAGGGATAGGAGAAGGCGCGAGGGAGAGAAGAAGGTGCGAGTCAAGTTTCACCGGCGATGGGTGTGGCGCTGCTGCTGTGTTCTGTCGCGCTCGCGGGCGCCACGCGCTAGACTTCTCGTGTGAGTCACCGCACGCTGCTCTTTTTCCCACGCCCGCTGGAGTGCGCCGCGGTGGCCGCGCGATCGCTGGAGATGCTCTTAGTTACCATCACATAGACGATTCTCAAGAAAAAAATATTGAGTCTAAGCTAATAAATGAGACCATCTATATTAAATTTATGTCAGTATGATAACATAAACTTAACATATGCATGTTACTAGTCCGTTGGCAGCCTAATCAAGATTATTAACTTTAGTATATTTTTCATAAACCCGAATAATAGTAGTTAGTACAAGTTATAGTTAAACAACTTTAACCACAAATAAAGTAAGTCATTTAGGACATGTACAGCAGCGTCCGGTCAGCTGTCTGTAACATTTGCCACGTATATTTTATTCCTAGGTGGAGAAATAACTAGTAGAAAACGGGCTATCTGTACCGGTTCTAGAGGCCTATTAGTACCGGTTGGACAACCGGTATTAATTAATCGGTACTAAAGGTCCACCAGTTTTTAGTACCGGTTGCTCACGGACCGCTATTAAATGGGCCATCACGTGGCCCAAGAGGACAAACCACGGTACCAAAGAGTTTTTGTTTTTTTTCTCTTTTTTCGACTTTTCCCAAAAAAATTCATTTTATTTCCATTTTATTTATTTATATTGTTTAACCACTTAAACTCACATTTATCACCCACCATTCTTAATTTCAATCTAATTTACTCCCTTATACTAACACTTCACACAAAGGTCACCCATCCTCACACTACTCCCGCACTAGCACACTTAACTTTGTAGTTCCTTTCCTATGAGCTACCTAGATAGAAGAGATACTTACCTGACAATAGTATGCTATCAATCCTATTAACCCATAAAATATGATGTCACACACATTTATTTTATGAATCAAAACAATTATTTAAATAAAAAGAAAATCATTAATAATAGTTTGAATTAAAATATTCTTAAATGAAAATAATAATTAACTTATTTGTCTTTTTCCATTTAATATTGAATAATTCATATATGCAATTCCGTAAATTTAAATTTCACAAATTATATGTCTAAATCGATTAAAAAAATGAGAGAAATCCAAATATGAGACATCCATAAGCTAACTCTTGTCTGATCTAGTATTTTTAAGCTCTAAATCATGAAACTCCCTAGAGAGAAGTTGATACCGGTGAAGTAGATCACACCCCGAAGTGCAGTGTCTGTCATGAAACTCCCTAGAGAGAAGTTGATACTGTGGATCTCTATTGAAATAGGTAGTTGAGTACCTAAAAATGATTTTTGCCAAAATTTATGAGCAAATTACGAGGCACCTGTAGTCCAAATTTGTCCCGTTTCCAGCTGAATCGGCAGAAATTTGTGAATTTCAAAAGAGCTGGATGGAAATATTTTCTTAGAAAACATATTGTTTATTTGGGTATATCACATGTCCTAGCATGTTAAAAAAATTAAGCCCCCAATTTTTGCGACATGCTTGTGGTAGGTCCTTTACAAAAAAACCATTTCTGACACTCCGAAAATGGGAAATGGTTTTTTTATTTAGTTAAAAAAATTCCTTCGTTAGTGTTAAGTCTACGTTACGTCATGGGGGGGTTAGGCGATTCCGAGGCGATCTCGAGGCGATCGGGGCGCCGCCATCCTACCACCGACGGGAACGGATCTGGTATGAGAGTCTATGAAATCTACGAT
The DNA here is from genome assembly GCA_028641055.1 of Alopecurus myosuroides. Lineage (NCBI taxonomy): Eukaryota > Viridiplantae > Streptophyta > Magnoliopsida > Poales > Poaceae > Alopecurus > Alopecurus myosuroides. Next base: position 283,856,321 of record CM054062.1, on the reverse strand, counting down.
TCAGAACGGGAGTTGGCATCAATCACGTATACGAATCCAGGACTCCAGGTGGAGGACGAGTCCGTTCCTGTCCCAGATCGGATCGCACAAGGGACACATAAAAGGGCGGCCAGGGGGGGCATCGTCCAAACCCTAATCAAGCACTTTGACGACCAATCGAAGACATACGATCCCGGCGCCGGAACTGCGATGCAAGGGAGAGCGCGTTCGAACACCGGTGGTGGGGGTGATCAAGGGGAAACCGATGAGGTTTCTGCCCACCCGAAGCCACCGATGGACAATGCGATCATCCTTGGGCGTAGGTGCCGCCAGGTGATCATAGCGGACGTCACGGATGAACTCAATGGCAACTGGGAAGGAGCGGAGGAGGATGGACCAAACGCAGGACCGGAGGCACGACTCTCGGGGGAGATTGACTTGGATGATGATATCTGCGCGGAAGAACCGGAGGATACAGAAGAACCCGAGAGACCAAAAGTCTGGAGGCTCCTAGCGCGATACTACTCGCTGCGAGCAGCCAACTTCACAAGCCTGCACAAACACTTCCTGGAGGTATGGAGAATCCGCGGTCATATGACTTTCACACCTCTGAAAGATAATTTCTTCATTATCACCTTTACGGAGGAAGGAGATCACAGATTTGTTGCAAGAGGAGGTCCATGGATCAAATTGGGAGTGGCTGTGCTTATTGCGCCTCTCATTGAAGGAGCGCAACCATCTAAAACCGTGTTGGACACAATCCAAATTTGGGTTCGGTTCTATGACGTGCCATGGAATAAACAGACGAAATCATATGGGCGCTTTGTTGGAGGCCACTTGGGACACGTTGAAGAAATTGATGTTGACTAGGCAGGACTGGAGTTTAGCGACTATCTGCGTGTTCGTATCTCTCTACCACTGAATAAAAGGCTGCAGACCAGATTTCGCACGACGATAAAAGGAGAAGGCGCGAGAATCTATCCCCTACGTTATGAACGAGTGCCTCACTTTTGCTTCCACTGCGGATTCATTGGCCATGATAAGGAAGAGTGTGAGAAAAAGCTCAAGGGGATTCCATCACTACAGTATGATGCATCGCTTCGGTGTTCACCAAAAAGGAGGTTTGAACGCCGACCAATAACTAATTTTGCCAAACCTGCTGTGAAGAAAGGCATTGTGTTCAACTCGGGTGATGAAGGAGCAAGCACGACACCCCTAGGAAATCCAACGAACAGCTATGCCTCAGTGACACCAAAGGAGCAAAGGTATACTCTAGAAATCCCGGAAGCGATGGACGCAAGGGATGGGTTTGAGGAGGAAGAGGTGAAAGCTACAGAGGAGGAGGAGGACTCACTGGCTGATACAGTGGAGCGCATGCAGCTACAGAAGAGAGCTCGTACGAGGAGGAGCATTAGCGTGGAACAGGACAGGCCAACAGAGGAAATACAAAACCAGTCTTTGCATGACACTACCGGGATGGAGGGGAAGGGGAACATTGACATTGATCCGGAGATGCCGCCACTGGAGGATGACCACATAGAAGGTGATTACATGCAAACGGATGTTGGTACCAAACCGGGAAGCAGGGAGATGATCTCACCAATTCGGTACCTCTCAAGGCAGTCAACCTCCCTAAGCAGTGCTACTGACACAAATATGTGGCCGGTGGAATCAGTGCTAGGCAAGCGCATGCCTGAAAGGGAGGGACAGGATACACAGCTGGACCTCTCTCTAGCACTAACCTATGAGAGGAAGGAAGGGATGTTGCCAAAAAAGGGGAAGATGATCAACACAAGCACACAAGGACAAAGACAATCACAGAACAGAACAAGCGGAGAGGCAAGGAGGCGGATAAAGGAAGCAACCGGGCCTGGGGCTCCCGGTACCCTGACGAGACCTAATGTTTGGTCTCGTCAGGAGCAATGAATTGTGTAGCGTTCAACTGTCGAGGGGCTGGGAATAACTCGACAGTTAACGAACTTGCTACAATTTCCCGTATTTGGAGTCCTCGGTTACTTTTCCTCTGTGAAACTAGTTAACAAAAGAATAAAATGCGCAAGTTGCGTCGTAGGCTAGGTCTCAAAGGGTTCGCTGGTATTAGTAGTGATGGTCGTAGTGGGGGCTTAGCCCTGTTTTGGCATGAGAGTATTTCTGTAGAAGTTCAAAGGATAAATGAAAGATATATTGATGCGTATGTGCAGGAGTCCCCCAATGAACCACAATGGCGTATCACTTGTGTATACGGTGAACCACGTGTGGAGAACCGTCATCACATGTGGAACTCATTGCGTGAGCTTTCAATCGCCTCAAATCTCCCGTGGGTTGTGCTTGGTGATTTTAATGAGACTCTTTGGCAGGAAGAGCACATCTCGCTAACACCCAGACCTGTAAACCAAATGGAAGCGTTCAGACAAGTGCTCGCTGATTGTAACCTTTCTGATCTTGGCTTTTCAGGTACTCCATATACTTATGACAACAAGAGGCTGGGAAACGCTAATGTGCGCGTTCGTTTGGACAGGGCGGTGGCAAACCATGATTGGAGGGAGATGTTTGCAGACTCGGAAGTCCAGCACCTGATCTCGCATGTTTCTGATCATTGCCCCATCCTCCTTACCATTACAAAGGAAATTAGGGACAGGCAGAGGAAACATCGCCGGCAATACGAGATCCTATGGGAGAGGGAAGGGGAGCTCTCGGAAAAAATTGCAAATGGATGGAAGGAGTGTGGACGAAAGAATGATCTGAGGGATATCATACAAGGGCTAGACAATGTCATGGATACGCTCCAAGATTGGAGTAAAAAGAAGGTCGGTAATGTGACGCATGAACTTCGGAAGGCTCGGAAAAACCTGGAACAACTCTTGTTGAATAATGCGGATCAACGTGAGATCCGTATAGCAAATGACAAGCTTAATGAACTCCTATACATGGAGGAGATGCTATGGCTACAAAGATCAAGAGTTACTTGGTTAAAAGAAGGTGACAGGAATACAAGATTTTTCCACCAAACAGCAAAGTGGCGTGCCAGAAGAAACAAAATAAAAAAACTCATGGACGCAGATGGTGTGTGGAAAGAGGTCCCATCGGATATGGAGCGAATGGCCTCCTCATATTTCAAGGAATTATTCACAAAAGACCCATGTTTAAACCCGGACCGTCTACTGTCTGGTGTGCGAGAGAAAGTCACCAATAACATGAATACTGAGCTATGCAAAGATTTCACGGATGAGGAGATCAGTGATGCACTCTTTCAAATTGGCCCCCTAAAAGCACCTGGTGTCGATGGGTTCCCGGCTAGATTTTATCAACGCAATTGGGGCACCATCAAGGAGGAAGTGATTAATGGGGTTAAGCTTTTCTTTATTACAGGTCGGATGCCGGAGGGGGTCAACGACACTGCCATTGTCATGATCCCAAAGAAGGAACCGGCTGAAACTTTGAAAGATTTTCGACCAATTAGCTTATGTACAGTCATATATAAGGTGATCTCAAAGTGCTTGGTTAATAGGTTGAGACCAATCCTAAATGACATTGTCTCAATTAACCAAAGTGCCTTCGTACCCGGAAGGCTCATCACGGATAATGCCCTAGTGGCTTTTGAATGCCTCCATTTCATTGAACAAAATACAAAACATGACATGAATTATTGTGCGTACAAGCTTGACCTCTCCAAAGCTTATGATCGGGTGGATTGGGATTTTCTTCGGAAAATGATGCAAAGGTTAGGTTTCTCACACCGATGGGTGGACTGGATAATGGCATGTGTCACATCGGTGCAGTACAAGGTTAAATTCAACGGGAACCTCCTGGATTCATTTTCGCCTTCTCGGGGCCTCCGACAAGGTGATCCCCTCTCACCCTTTCTGTTCCTTTTTGTCGCTGATGGTTTATCCACCTTATTGCAGCAAGAAGTAAACAACCAGCACATTAATGAGGTTAAAATTTGCCGGAGGGCCCCTGGCATATCACACTTATTATTTGCGGAGGATAGCCTTTTGTTTCTTAAGGCTGACAAGAACCAGGCTATGACTGTTAAAAGAGTCCTTGAGGATTATGCAGCCAGCACTGGACATCTCATTAACCCGGAGAAATGTTCCATTATGTTTGGGAAAGCATGCCCCTTACAGACTCGATTGGAAATTAAGGAGGTATTGCATGTGATACAAGATAGCTTTGAATCTAAATACCTTGGCCTACCTACACCTGATGGCAGAATGTCCAAAGACAAATTTGTAAGCCTCCAGGCAAGCCTTGCGAAATGCTTAGTGGACTGGATGATAACCACAAGTCTCAAGCTGCAAAAGAGGTGCTAATAAAATCAGTAGGTCAGGCCATACCTGTGTATGTGATGAGCGTATTCAAGCTCCCCTTGGGCCTATGTGATGAACTAACAAACATGATGAGAAGATATTGGTGGGGGCAGAGAATGGTAAAAGGAAAACTTGCTGGATTGCTTGGGACATCCTCCTTAGACCGAAAAGCCACGGTGGCATTGGCTTTCGAAATATGAGACTTTTTAATCAAGCACTTTTAGCGAGACAGGCTTGGAGACTAATCCAGTACCCGAACACCCTATGCGCTTGTCTCCTCAAAGCTAGATACTACCCCAATGGTTCACTTGTTGATATGGTCTTCTCAGCGAATGGATCACCGACCTGGAATTCTATAACTTATGGGCTCGAACTTCTACAACAAGGCATCATCTGGAGGATTGGTAACGGAGCAAATGTCAGGGCTTGGAGAGACCCATGGATCCTTGCGGAAAATAATTACAAAACCACTTCTACAAAAGGACGCTGTCGTTTTAATTGGGTTTCAGATTTCCTCCTACCTGATGGAAGCTGGAACACAACGAGGATCCATCAGTTTTTTAACCAAACAGATTGCAGGTCGATCATGAAAATTAAAACTTCCACGAGGAATGAGGAGGACTTTCTTGCCTGGCAACCAGACAAGAGAGGCACTTTTTCAGTAAAAAGTGCATATCAATTAGCCTTAAGCAAATTTATGCAACGACAAGATGTGGGGACATCGAGTAACCGACCTACTGGTGACAGAACTGCCTGGAAATTAATTTGGAAGTGTGAGGTTCCACCCAAGGTCAAGTTGCTTGCCTGGAAAGTGAGTCGGAATGCGATTGCTACAAAAGTTAATCTGAAACACGGAGGAATAACTAGAGAGGCTAGATGTGACATTTGCGGAAAGGAAAATGAGGACACCTACCATGTTTTCATTCAGTGCCCTCACGCAAGGAGTCTCTGGTTGGCAATGCGTGAGGTATGGCATCTCCCACCTGATCATTATCTCACACATACAGGACCGGAATGGTTGCTAGGCCTGCTCTATGATGTCCAGGAATCCATGCATGCTCCAATACTGATGACTATATGGCGCATTTGGCATGCACACAATGAGCTGACGCACGATAAACCCTGCCCTTCGATTGAGGGATCCCGTCGCTTCCTCGTGAGCTACATGGAATCTCTGCAGATGATTAAACAAAATCCTAATGCAGATTTTGTTAAAGGGAAGATTGTGTTACAACAACCCATGTCAAGCGGTAAAACCACAGTTTCGGCCATGGCTCCTAAAAAGACACCGAAAAATTGGATTCCCCCGGAACCTGGTGAGTTAAAAGTGAATGTCGATGGTGCTTTCACCAATGATGGGGCTGCTGGAGCAGGGGTCGTGTTGAGGAATGATTCAGGAGAAATCCTTGCTGCGGCGTGCAGATGCCTGATGAATTGCCATGATGCCCTGGAAGATGAATTGTGCTCAATCGAAGAAGGTATCCGGATGGCTCTTTTATGGACTAACAGAGGATTCGTGGTGGAGACTGATTGTGGCGAGCCTGCGAGCTTAATTAAGCTGTCAACTCCAAACACCTCGATGCACGCCTTCAGAATAAGCTCAATACGGGACTTGCTGACAGAGAGGAACGTCATGATCGTCAGTATTAGCAGAGACATGAATCGGGTCAGCCACGAGCTCGCCAGAATCGCAAGAGTCCAGCAAAGGTCGGAAGTTTGGTACTCAAATTTTCCGAACGATATCCGCAACGCTGCAGCGGATGACTGTTATCCCCTATATGTTTAAGTAGTTCTTTTTTTTACGCAAAAAAAAATTTCCTTCGTCAACATTGTCCATGCTTCCAAGATGCATATTTGTGTTTAATATGGGCTCATTATAACAAACTATGCCATGTATTTGGCCATAAGACCCGTCATTTGAACCGAAACCCTAGAATGTTAGGAGGAGATAGCTCTTTTTTGTGAACACTTTTTTAACAGAACTGTCGTATTCCAAGTTTATTATTTTTGATGGATACTAGGACATATGTAATGACACCAGGCGAAGTTCTCGCGTTATTTAGGGTTTTTTTTGAATTACTGAAATTTTCTCAGCCCGTTTTAGAAGTCAAGACGTCGGGCATGACAATTTTTAGCTAGGGGTTGTATATTCAACAACTCACTGTGGATCTCTATTGAAATAGGTAGTTGAGTACATAAAAATGTTTTTGCCAAAATTTATGAGCAAATTACGAGGCACCTGTAGTTCAAATTTGTCCCGTTTCCATCAGAATCGGCAGAAACTTGTGAATTTCAAAAGAGCTGGATGGAAATCTTTTCTTAGAAAACAGATTGTTTATTTGGGTATATCACATGTCCAAGCATGTTAAAAAAATTAAGCCCCCAAGTTTTGCAACATGTTTGTGGTAGGCCCTTCACGAAAAAAAACCATTTCCGACACTCCGAAAATGAGAATGGTTTTTTTTATTTAGTTTAAAAAAAATTTCCTTCGTCAACAATGTCCGTGCTTTCAAGATGCATGTTTGTGTGCAATATGGGATCATTATAACAAACTATGCCATGTATTTGGCCATAACACCCATCATTTGAACCGAAACCCTAGAGTGTTAGGAGGAGATAACTCTTTTTTGTGAACACTTTTTCAACAGAAATGTCGTATTCCAAGTTTACTATTTATGATGGATACTAGGACATATGTAATGAAACCAGGAGAAGGTCTCGCGTTATTTAGGGTTTTTTTGAATTACTGAAATTTTCTCAGCCCGTTTTAGGAGAAAGTCAAGATGTCGGGCATGCCATATTTTAGCTAGGGGTTGTATATTCAGAAACTCGCTGTGGATATCTATTGAAATAGATAGTTGAGTACCTAAAAATGTTTTTGCCAAAATTTATGAGCAAATTACGAGGCACCTGTAGTTCAATTTTGTCCCGTTTCCATCAGAATCGGCAGAAACTTGTGAATTTCAAAAGAGCTGGATGGAAATCTTTTCTTAGAAAACAGATTGTTTATTTGGGTATATCACACGTCCAAGCATGTTAAAAAAATTAAGCCCCCAAGTTTTGCAACATGTTTGTGGTAGGTCCTTCACAAAAAAAACCATTTCTGACACTCCGAAAATGAAAATGGTTTTTTTATTTAGTTAAAAAAATAAATTCCTTCGTCAACATTGTCCGTGCTTCCAAGATGCATGTTTGTATGCAATATGGGATCATTATAACAAACTATGTCATGTATTTGGCCATAACACCCGTCATTTGAACCAAAACCCTAGAATGTTAGGAGGAGATATCTCCTTTTTGTGAACACTTTTTCAACAGAAATGTCGTATTCCAAGTTTACTATTTTTGGTGGATACTAGGACATATGTAATGACAGCAGGCGAAGGTCTCGCGTTATTTAGGTTTTTTTTTGAATTTACTGGAATTTTCTCAGCCCGTTTTAGGAGAAAGTCAAGACTGCGGGCATGACCGTGCTTAGCTAGGGGTTGTATATTCAGCAACTCACTGTGTATATCTATTGAAATAGGTAGTTTAGTACCTAAAAATGATTTTTGCCAAAAAAAATATGAGCAAATTACGAGGCACCTGTAGTTCAAATTTGTCCCGTTTCCATCTGAATCGGCAGAAACTTGTCAGTTTTAAAAGAGCTAGATGGAAATCTTTTCTTAGAAAACAGATTGTTTATTTTGGTATTTCCCATGTCCTATGATGTTCAAAAAAAATCAATACCCCAAGTTTTGCAACATGTTTGTGGTAGGTCCTTCACACAAAAAACTATTTCTGACACTCCGAAAATGGAAAATGGTTTTTTATTCAGTTAAAAAAATATATTCCTTCGTGAACATTGTCCGTGCTTCCAATATGAATGCTTGTGTGCAATATGGGCTCATTAGAACAAACTATGTCATGTATTTGGCCATAACATCCGTCATTTGAACCGAAACCCTAGAATGTTAGGAGGAGATGGCTCTTTTTTGTGAACACTTGTTCAACAGAACTTTCGTAAGTTTACTATTTTTGGTGGATACTAGGACATATGTAATGACACCAGGCAAAGGTCTCGCATTATTTAGTGTTTTTTTGAATTTACTGGAATGTTCTCAGCCCGTTTTAGGAGAAAGTCAAGACGGAGGGCATGACCGTTCTTAGCTAGGGTTTGTATATTCAACAACTCACTATGGATCTCTATTGAAATAGGTAGTTGAGTACCTAAAAACGATTTTTTACAAAATTTATGAACAAATTAGGAGGCACCTGTAGTTCAAATTTGTCCCGTTTCTAGCTGAATCGGCAGAAACTTGTGAATTTCAAAAGAGTTGGATGGAAATCTTTTCTTAGAAAACGGATTGTTTATTTGGTTATATCACATGTCCTAGCATGTTAAAAAATTAAGCTCCTAAGTTTTGCAACATCTTTGTGGTAGGTCCTTCACAAAAAAAACCATTTCTGACACTCCGAAAATGGAAAATGATTTTTTTTATTTAGTTAAGAAAATAAATTCTTTCGTCAACAATGTCCGTGCTTCCAAGATGCATGTTTGTGTGCAATATGGGCTCATTATAACAAACTATGCCATGTATTTTGCCATAACACACATGTTATGGCACCTCCTATCTTGTGGTGGGATCCCAACCCCGGAGTCCCTCTCCGATGAAAACCTAGCCCCGTTGTAGAAAAATCAGTCTTATACCAATAAACCAGTCCTATGATGTCTTTCTAATGGGGTTGAAAAGAGAGAATACATAGATCATAGAATTAATGACATCCACCATAGAATTTTTAGTATTGTTGGAGCCCAACGGAGAGTACCTTACATTGAAAAGTGAACTTCGGAATAAATCTCCGCGCCATTGTGTTCGGTTATTTCTCAACTTGCTTACATATCTAGTGCTAGTACCATTGTTCACCTACGCAAACATGAGAGAAATATATAGAGATCATAATGAAATCTTGCTCACATCATACTTAAACATGAACATATAAATATAGATACATATAAAAGTACTCGATCTATAGATCACAGGAGACCCGTACTACATCATAGAGAGAGATATAAGTACTATACATAATAGAGATCACATGATCGACCCCCAAGCACAACTACACATCATATGAGTCGTCTGAATCGTCATCATCATCAACTGTTGGTGCTGCCGGTGCGAGGTGACGCTGCCCAAGGTCGACGACTCGAATAATGCGGTACAACTCGTATGAAACGTAAGCATCTATGGCGGCATAATCAATGTTCTTGCCGTGAACTGGGGTCGTCTCCCACTCATTGTGGTTCTCGATCTTGTTCTTCATATCACCGTACCAGTCGTCGGTCAAATCCACTTCTATATGAGCCATTGAAGTCCTTTCATGCCAAGGCCTGGATATCTCCTGGATATCAATGTGGCAGGCAGCCGGTATCTCAATCCTGAAGATTTTTCTCATCTTGATCTTGTCCTTGTTTGTATCAATGCTAACAAAATGAATGATGTTGCGGCAAAGGAAGTCCATGAGGTCTGGACACTTCTTGTTATTACTGCAACAACAAGTTGCATGGAACAAATTGTTAATTAAGAATCATAACAATAACCTACTTCTTATTACTTCTTGTTAATTACTACTGCAACAACGACCTACATATTGCAACACGGATTTGCCAATATGCAACAAGCCACCACATGCATGAACTATATATAAACCTATGCAATTTTCATCGTAATAAACCAATGCAATTTTATCATAATAAACCTATGTGATTTTCATCATAAAAAACCTATGAAAATTTCTATATATCATCCGGATATATGATTCAAATGGGGATCAGATATATGATGATTCTATGTCACGGATATATGATTTCAATGGGGATCGGACATGTTGCTATCCTATGCAATTTTCATCATAATAAACCTATGCAATTTTCTATATATAACGCGCATATATGATTCAAATGGGGATAGGATTGCTATCCTATGCAATTTTCATCAACCTATGAATGTATCAAGCCCCAAAAACGTACCTTGCCCATTGGAAGACCAAGACATTCTTCTTAAAGAAAAATTGGGTCACCGCAACATCCTTCCCATCGCGCGTGTACTCAAGATCAAGCCCGATGAATTTCTCTTGGTCCGTCGTGCTTTCAACCCATCATTTGAATGTGGCAAGATAGCCCGGCATCTTGGCGCTATCGTTGGTGTATACGACGGTTAGCATGTTCGTGCCATGTACAGCAACAGGGGACGTGAGAGTGATTGGTTGATCCACGGTGGATTATGGGAAGAAGGGAGGAAGAAGAGAGAGGAGGAAACAGAGAAGAAACAGAGAAAATGGCGATGTACTCTAGCAATTCGGGAAATCATAGGCACGGGAGGCAAAACGGTTCGACTATTTGGTATCGGTTGTAGCCACCAACCGGTACTAAAGGTGCTCGGCCAGGCGAACGGTTGCCACACGCCCCTTTGCCACACACCTTTGGTACCGGTTGATGGCTAAAACCGGTACCAAATGTGCTCGCACCAGGCGGACGGTTGCCACACCCTTTTGATACCGGTTTTAGCCACAAACCAGTACCAAAGGTGTGTGGCAAACCGGTATTAGCCTTGCCCAGCGTCCCTCCGCGTTCGAACCGGTACAAGACATCCATTTTCTACCGGTTCATATTTGATTAGGTACTGTAGGTAAAATCCTATGGCCCTATTTCTACTAGTGAATAGACCGTCTAATCCCATGAAATTCGCTGGCTAACGATGGCCGATCTCCCGTTGTAAGGTGGCTGTCTAGAATAGGCAGTTATTTTCCGTCCGCCACCACGACCCACGGTACGTGCACCGATTTTCATGGCCTGTATGGACAGCTAAATAGACAGTTCAGTGTAAAAGGTGTCTGTATTACAGTCTAGATGTAACATGGCATGGTATTATAGATAGCCCTTGTCTAGACAATTGTACATGCCCGATGGTAACCATGAAAGGAAAATTTTGTCCATATATCAATCACAATCCTCTCAAAAAGTAAATATCAATCACATAAATCTTATTATAGAATCACAAACGATCGAGGACTATGGACCGAAAATTCCATACCCGTGTTCCACCTCTAGATCATGAACAAATAAAAAACAATAAATAATGTTCGTCCACGTTTTGACCATGAGCAGGGACGGAAGAAGAAGAAGTAGATAGAAACTGATCGAGTTGCATCCACTGAACAGTTGGGAAGTATAGAGAAGGTGAACAAAATTGGATCCAAACACTGGTAGAAAAAAGGCCTTCGGTATGCCAGCATCAGTCCCCAAGCGTTGCGCACCGTGACCAATGAGTATTTAGTCCCGGGTAGGGAGGAGACCCGCGACAGAAGGTCAGACGTCGCGGGTTGGGAAGCGCGTTGCGACGCGTGGCGGGAATTAATTCCGGTTGACATGGCCGCCCGGGACTATTGGTCCTTTATTCCCCGTTCCCGTGGCCAACCGGGACCAATGGCCCTTTATTCCCCGTGCCCGTGGCCAACCGGGACTAAACATCAAGCGTCTCGCCTCCCCCGCGGCGGTTTTTATTTCGCGAGCGAGGCAGAGGGCGCCATTCCACTGCTTTGCTCTCTGTTCTTCCTCTCGCTCTCTGTTCTTCCTCTCTCTCGCTCTCTTTCGATCCAAGCACACGCACGCAAAATGGCTGAATGGACGCAATACAATGGGAAGACACCATGCGGCAAGGATTTGGACGTGCTCTTCACCAACAACTGCGCGAGGCTGCCTGAAGCTCTGGGTCATTTGGCCGATCTCTATTTTGATGCTCCCGAAGAACACCGGTTCTTTGGTCTCGATCTGGAGTACACGGCGAATCAGAAGGATGTTGCCCTCATCCAGATATCGTTCAAGCATTCGGTGTTGGTCTTCCAATGGTCAAGGTAGCACACGTGTACAATCTTGCATTCCATCTTCGAGTTTTTTTGTTGCATGTGAACAATACGTGTGTTGCAACATATCTAACACATATCCTATTTTTGTTGTTACAGTAGTTCGAGGCATTGCCCGGACCTTGTTGATTTTCTTGTCAACTCGGGGTTTGACTTTTGTAGCGTGGACATCACGCAAGACCGTGTGAAGTTTATGCGCATCGGTATTATGATACCGGAAGATCACTACGTTGATCTTCAGACTCTTATCCAGTTGACCGGGCCAAAGACCGGGATGGCTGTCATGGCAAGCACCTTCATCCACCAGGCCTATGAAAGGATGAAGACTGATTTCCCCCGGCAGAATCACAACTATTGGGAGGAGACCCCATTGCGCCTGACGAACCTCAAGTATGCGGCCGTAGATGCATATGTCGCGTACGAGTTGTTCCGCATCTACTCGGCGGGGCCATAGATGATGTATGCATGCGTTCGATATCTATGCATGTGCATGTAATGGGTATCTAATTAGTAGTATATATATGTAATGGATATCTTTTGTGATCGACTCTCTATATATAATATGTTAATTATGAAATGTGATCAACTCTATGTTTGTGTTATGTGTGATCGACTCTATTGTGTTATGTGTGATCCGACTCTATGCATGTAATGAATATTGTTTGTATTATTGTTCTTTATTTTTGATATATTTTTTCATTTTAAGATTTTAAAATGAATTAGTATTATTTTTCTTCATTTTTTGATATATTATTTGTATTTTTAAGATTTTAAAATGAATTAGTATTATTGTTCTTAATTTTTGATATATATTTTGTATTTTAAGATTTTAAAATGAATTAGTATTATTGTTCTTCATTTTTGATATATTATTTGTATTTTTAAGATTTTAAAATGAATTAGTTCTATTTTTCTCAATTTTTGGATATTATTGGTATTTTTAGAAATAATACAAATTAAAAGTTAATGTTTATTTATTTATTCAAAATTATTAATTACATCTTTACTTTTGTTTATTAAAAGATTTATTTGAAATTCAAACAATAAAGAAATATGGCTTCGGCCAACATGTTAATAAGATTGATATGATACAACTATCATATACATGCGTGAGAAACACTTGGATTCGGGACGGGATGGAACTCGGAAGTTAAGCGTGCTAGTGCTAGAGCAGTGGGAGGATGGGTGACCGAGCGGGAAGTTTGACCATGAGTAACTAATTGGACTAGAGATAATCTTAGTTAGACACTAAGCAAATAATACAAATTGTGAGAATAAAAGGGAGTGAAAAAAAGGAGTGAAAAAAGGAGTGAAAAAAAGGGAGTGAAAAAAGGTGAGAAAAATAATTAGAAACCAAATGAATTAAAAAAATTACGAAATAAATCTAGTCCCGGTTCATGTGGCCAACCGGGACTAAATGTCCTCCGATCCCAGGCTCCGCCACCCGCCCACGTGGACAGGCCTTTACTCCCGGTCCGTAAGAGATGGGACTATAGGGGGGGGCCTTTAGTCGCGCGTAGCTAGTCCCGGTTGCCCGGACGGGATTAATGGGCCTGGCGAACCGGGACTGTAGGCCTGTTTTCTACCAGTGAAATTGGATCACAGTTAGAATATGGATCGATGTAACATAAGAATGCATCTTCTGTAAGAAAAAGGGGAATATTAATTTAGATGGAAACAAATTCTCATTGCATATATAGCTGGAACAAAATAGACCATTATTCATATTGCTTTGCCACTCAGTACTCGATCACATCCAGAATGCAGAAGGCTGACCACTATTAAAAGCATCATAACTGGCCATTCGGTACAATCGACCGGGTCGGAGTGGCGTGGCGATGAGCTCGCCGTTCTTGCCGTACCTGACATGGAACATTGTGACTTGAAGAAGATGCTCTTGGTCGACGTCGTCGTGCAAGCAGTGCCAAGGCCTGGATTCCCCGAGCGGCGGCGCGACCTCGACGAGGAAGAACCTTCCACGTCCTGCGTGGACGAGCGTGCGATGCGTGGATATGAGCGGGTCGTGCATGAACGCGAGCTTCTCCACGCAAAGCCTCCAGGCCGGCTGTGGCGTGGGGTTCCCGCCGGTAGCCAGCAAGTCGCAGGAGCAGAGATGGTGACTATATGTGCCTTGCTTTTGCTGGATCCCAACCCACGCATCCAGGTCGCGATCATAGTGTGCCCTGCTTATGAAGGGCAGATTCCAGTCGCCTAGGCGTGTCCACTCGCCACTGGACTGATGGGTGTCGAGGGAAAAGGTTCGTCTGAACTGGCTGTGGTTGTCGATGGTCGAGAGGAAGATGGTGCGCCCATCTGGATGCACGGCCTGACCAGCGGTAACATGGAACCTGAGTCCATTGACGGAGGGGTCAGCAGCGCCGCAGGGGGTCGACGTGGGGCTCCTCTTCCAAGTCCATCGCTCCTCCGCTAGCTTTCTCAGTAGATTCAGGTCAACCCCGTCACAGAGTTCAGGTTCAGATTCTGATTCAGATTCAGATTCCTCCGCGTCGTCGTTGTCGTCATCAAGTTGAGGATGTACTTGTACGTCGCAGAGGTAGTGTTGGAATTTATGGGCTGAACCATGTGGCCCAACTAGGCCCATTAAATCCTGAAATTGTCACGGCCCATTCATGAATAATGAGTGCAGTGAGTGGGACTAAAGTTTAGTCCCATACTGCTAGTTTGGAGAGAATGGAACCACCTTATAAGGTGAGCCATTCTAGCTCATGTATTATTTGGCAAGGCAAGAGGAGAGGTGTTCCACACGCGCGCTCCTCCTCCGCCGCCCGCCTCGCCACGACTCGTCACGCCGCGCCGCGCCGCGGGTTGCGGGAATGAGCCGAGCCGAGAGCGTTTATTTTGACGCTTGGGAAATCTTAATGAGTCATTAACTTGGTAATTAACGGACGCGTTAATTCCTAAACTGTTTCCGTTTCCTTTCTGGATCGTGAAACCGAACCGACTCAGACGTGGCGTCACGTCCACGTCTCTCCCAGCCGCATATAAATACGCGCATACGGTAAACCCTAGCAGCCACTTCGTCTTATGGTTTCACACCGTTCCAATCCACTGCGCCGCCAATCAAGTCTTCTCCATCCCTTCTTCCGGCGTTCACCGCTAGTGGGGACAGCAGGCCTCTGGAACCCCGCCTCTTGTGATCCTGTACGGGAGAAGGGCGATCAGGTTTTTGGGGAGCGCACTCGCGCGACTGCTGACGGCGACTATATCCCCAATGACGATTTCTTCCCCGACCTCGGCAACCTCTTCATCGACGACATGGCCGACGTGGACAATAACAACGGCGGTGCCGCTACCGCTGCATCGTACGTATCTCTATTCCATTTGTATGAGATATTACTGGAATTCTTATGTCTAGTTCTTGCAATAGATTGTTTCAATCTGTCTACTGTATTAGATCTAGATATTTGCATGGTTACTGTATTTGCTATGGTCACAATTTATCTGATAGTATTTCGAATTAAGTCATGTGCTAAATTGCTAATATATTCAACAATCCAAAAACCTGATTATAGGCAATTTCTTGCACCTGCGCCGTCTGTCATTGCGGCGACAAGGCCAATCCCTTTCAAGGGTGTGAACTATAAGAGGTGGCGCACGAGAGCAGTGCTATGGTTTCAAACCTTGCGCTGCTATGCGGCCACTAAGGGAAAGCCTGAGGACGATCTCAATCCAGCACAACTGGAGGCCTTTGAGAATATGGACACTATGTTTAAAAGTGCCCTCCTCGGTATTATTGATGATTCCATTGTGGATCCGTATATGTCGTTTGATAACGGCAAGGATATGTGGGCTGCACTCAAGGCCAAATTTGGGGCCTCGGATGCTGGCAGCGAGCTGTACGTCATGGAGCAATTCTATGACTACAGGATGACTGATGAGCGCTCTGTTGTTCAACAGGCTCATGAGATACAGTCACTCGCTAAAGAACTTGAGCACTTTAAGTGTATGTTACCGGAGAAGTTTGTGGCCGGAGGCATTATTGCCAAGCTCCCATCTTCATGGAGCACCTTTGCTACTTCTCTGAAACACAAGAGACAGGAGTTTTCCGTTACGGACCTCATCGGATCTCTTGATGTGGAAGAGAAGGCGAGAGCAAAGGATACACGTGCTCGGGTTGCTGAGGTAGGCTCTTCTGCCCATGTGGTACAGAAGAAACACTACCCGCCCAACAAGCCTAAATATAACAAGAAGAAATCCGAGGGTAAAAGCAAACCCGATGGCAGGTTTAAGCCATCGCACTCTACCAACTTCAAGAAGAGGAAGGGGTCATGTCACGTTTGCGGTGAACTGACCCATTGGGCTCCAAAGTGCCCTAAGCGATATGAGTTGCAGCAGCAAGAGAACAGCGGCAAGACAGCTAAAATTGTCATTGGTGACACTGAGATAAAGGATACTGGGTACGGTACAGTTCCTACTATTCTTTCAGATTTTCATTCATCTGAATGGTTAATTGACACAGGTGCCAATGTACATGTTTGTGCTGATGCTTCCATGTTCTCTTCTTATTAGATCACAGGGACTTCCCCCGTGCTGATGGAGAACGGGTCACATGCTACTGTTCGTGGTGTTGGTACGGTCGATCTGAAGTTTACTTCAGGGAAGGTCGTGCGACTGAAGAACGTTCATCATGTGCCCTCCATCAATAAAAATCTCGTCAGCGGCTCACGTTTATGTCGAGATGGTTTTAAGTTGGTTTTCGAGTCCAATAAAGTTGTAATTTCCAAGTATGGACAATTTATTGGTAAAGGCTATGAGTGCGGAGGCTTGTTCCGCTTATCCTTGTCAGATATATGCACCAAAGTTATTAATAATGTTTGCCACGATAATGATTGTGATGTTTGGCATTCACCACTTTGTCATATTAATTTTGGTTGCATGACGCGGTTAGCAAATATGATTTCATTGTGTACCTCGTGGATGACACACCCAGGACTATGTCAGAAGCCTATGCGTCTCTTGATGCTGACTACTGGAAGGAGGCTGTCCGTTGCGAGATGGATTCCATCTTAGCTAACGGAACCTGGGAAATCACTGATCATCCCTATGGGTGTAAACCCGTAGGATGTAAGTGGGTGTTCAAGAAAAAGCTTAGGCCTGATAGTACAATTGAGAAGTACAAGGCAAGGCTTGTGGCCAAGGGTTATACCCAGAAAGAAGGTGAAGACTTCTTTGATACTTACTCACCTGTGGCTAGACTGACCACTATTTGTGTCCTACTTTCACTGGCTGCCTCGCACGGTCTTCTCGTTCATCAAATGCACGTTAAGACGGCTTTCCTTAATGGAGAGTTGGACGAGGAAATTTATATGGAGCAGCCAGATGGTTTTGTAGTACCCGGTCAAGAAGGCAAGGTGTGCAAGTTATTGAAGTCATTATACGGCCTCAAGCAAGCACCTAAGCAATGGCATGAAAAGTTCGAAAGGACTTTGACTGCTGAAGGCTTTGTTTTAAACGAAGCTGACAAGTGTGTATACTATCGCCATGGTGGGGGCGAGGGAGTTATTTTATGTCTATATGTTGATGACATATTGATCTTTGGGACTAATCTTGATTTAATCAAGGAAGTTAAGGATTTCTTATCTCGTTGTTTTGAGATGAAGGATCTAGGAGTAGCTGTTGTTATCTTGAACATCAAGCTATTGAGAGATGATAATGGTGGGATCACACTGCTTCAATCTCACTATGTGGAAAATGTTTTGAGTCGCTTCGGGTATAGTGACTGCAAGCCTTCTTCAACTCCATATGATGCTAGTGTGTTGCTTCGAAAGAATCAACGGATTTCTAGAGATCAACTGAGATATTCTCAGATTATAGGCTCGCTTATGTATTTGGCGAGTGCCACGAGGCCTGACATCTCTTTTGCTGTGAGCAAATTGAGCCGGTTTGTATCCAATCCGGGAGATGATCATTGGCGTGCGCTTGAGAGAGTTATGCGCTATTTAAAAGGCACTGCGAGCTATGGAATTCACTATACCGGAAACCCGAGGGTTCTGGAAGGATATAGTGATTCTAATTGGATATCTGATGCTGACGAGGTTAAGGCCACTAGTGGTTATGTTTTTACACTTGGTGGTGGCGCTGTTTCCTGGAAGTCTTGCAAGCAGACCATCTTAACGAGGTCAACTATGGAAGCAGAACTCGCAGCATTAGACACAACCACTGTTGAAGCAGAGTGACTTCGTGAGCTCTTGATGGACTTGCCTATGGTTGAAAAACCAATACCCACAATCCTAATGAACTGTGATAATCAAACTGTGATCATCAAAGTGAACAGTTCTAAGGATAATGCAAAGTCATCAAGACAGGTGAAGAGGAGATTAAAATCTGTCAGGAAATTGAAAAACTCCGGAGTTATTGTGTTGGATTATATCCAAACATCTATGAACTTGGCATATCCCTTCACAAAGGATTTATCACGGAATGTGATAGATAATGCATCGAAAGAGATGGGTTTGAGACCCACGTTATGAGTTGCCCACAGTGGTAACCCACTCTATGTGATCGGAGATCCCGTGAATTAGAAGTTGGAGACAAGCTGTTGGTCGGCTGAGAAAAGAGTATCCTTATATTTTATTCCACTCCATAAAAGATGCAATACTCTCCTGATCTGTATGGTAGGTTGACGTTTGTCTTAATGTGTTTCAAGTGGCTTATTTATATAAGCAGAGATGTGTCCTGCAAAACATCTCCTGAGGAACTCACCTATATGAGTCTGACTGTTAAACGTCGCAGTCTATGAGAATCGAGTGCTCTCTAATAAACTCATGAAAGGCCTTCGGAGTATGACGCATACGCTCCAAACCGCGGAGAAGCCTTGCGGCAGCCTAGTATCGGTTCAGACATTGTGTGAAACTGGTATCACAGCAAACTTGTAGTTCAAGGCGTAGTCCACTATTCAAGTTGTGAACTAGTGTAGCATGATGTTCTAAGTGGAAGTTCAACTTAACAGTTTCCACTAACACCGGTATATAAACAATGTTTTAGAACAAAGATTATGAAATGTGCTAATGACACTTTCTGGGGGATTGTTGGAATTTATGGGTTGAACCATGTGGGCCAACTAGGCCCATTAAATCCTGAAATTGTCATGGCCCATTCATGAATAATGAGTGGAGTGAGTGGGACTAAAGTTTAGTCCTATACTGTTAGTTTGGAGAGAATGGAACCACCTTATAAGGTGAGCCATTCTATCTCATGTATGAGTTGGCAAGGCAAGAGGAGAGGTGTGCCACACGCGCGCTCCTCCTCCACCGTCCGCCTCGCCACGCCTCGCCTCGCCTCGTCTCGTCACGACACGTCACGCCGCGCCGCGGGAATGAGCCGAGCCGAGAGCGTTTATTTTGACGCTTGGGAAATCTTAATGAGTCATTAACTTGGTAATTAACGGACGCGTTAATTCCTAAACTGTTTCTGTTTCCTTTCTGGATCGTGAAACCGAACCGACTCAGACGTGGCGTTACGTCCACGTCTCTCCCAGCCGCATATAAATACGCGCATACGGTAAACCCTAGCAGCCACTTCGTCTTATGGTTTCGCACCGTTCCAATCCACTGCGCCGCCAATCAAGTCTTCTCCATCCCTTCTTCCGGCGTTCACCGCTAGTGGGGACAGCAGGCCTCTGGAACCCCGCCTCTTGTGATCCTGTACGGGAGAGGGGCGATCAGGTTTTTGGGGAGCGCACTCGCGCGACTGCTGACGGCGACTAATTCCCCAACGACGATTTCTTCCGCGACCTCGGCAACCTCTTCATCGACGACATGGCCGACGTGGACAATAACAACGGCGGTGCTGCTACCGCTGTATCGTATGTATCTCTATTCCATCTGTATGAGATATTACTGGAATTCTTATGTCTAGTTCTTGCAATAGATTGTTTCAATCTGTCTACTGTATTAGATCTAGATATTTGCATGGTTACTGTATTTGCTACGGTCACAATTTATTTGATAGCATGTGGTAAATTGCTAATATATTCAACAGGTAGTAGAGTGGTGGGCTGTAAGAATCGAAGGCGTAGAGCCTGTTGCCGGCAGCCACGGTGTCGTAGTGGTAGGTCGCCGTAAGCCCGTCCGGAACGAACGGCTGAATGTCCAGCTTCGCCTTCTTGGTGTCATAGACAAGGGTCAGATATTTTGATTATTTTGCTTCTTCTGTACGAACCGGTGGTGACGTCCGCTTGATCCTTCCAACTGGTAGCGCCGCAGCAAACTTTGGCTTTCGGAAACGCCGAGGCGGACGGACCCATATATACGTGCCTGACCAACCAATCCACGCGGCTGGTGGCGAGGTGCTGGCGGAGTGACTGTGAGGTGACGCGATTGGTTTCACTGCGTCATCTCATATGGTCAAACATGCATGCGTGCAGGTAAATTAAACGCTCCCTCGCCTCCAAACAGCACATTGCGTGCGTGACTCGCGGCCTCCAAACAGCACATTGCGCGCCTTTGTTGGTACGAGAAAGAACAAAAAAAAAACTATTCGCTCGCTACCTCCAATTTTTTTTTCGCATCACGCATGCGCTGGGCCGGCTTCAAACATCGATCCGTGCAATCCAATGGATCTCCTCTTTCAACCCTATTATTATATATATGCTTCACCGTATATAGGGATTAATTCCCCTCATAATAAAAATATACAAAGGGGATCAATCTTACCCCATCACGAGCAATTAATATCTACAACAATAACTACATACACACTCCTGTCTACAATTAACGTCTCCTTTTTTTTCGACTACTCCACTTGTGTTTTTTTTTTTTTTTGCCAAATCCCAAAACAAACGCCACACCTGTATACATTCCAAAAAAAAAAAAAGGCACACCTGTATCAGCTACCTCAATTTCCTACTATCGCGCATGGGATACCGGGCTTTCCATTTCATTTCCTCTCTTTTCCAAATATAAAACACAATTAGAGTTCCGCCGCCGCTGCCTCCAGGAAAAAAAAAAGGCTGCCTCCCACTCCGTCTCCTCCATAGTCGGTTCCCCGCTTCTCCGGCCGGCCTCACCGGCGCCGGGAGGGGTGGGGAACCCGATCTATGAGTTGAGTTTTTCCGCAAAAATTGAGTTTTTAGTAGATTAATTAGATTATGGTTTGGTTTCTGTCTTCTTCGTCAACGGAGATGACATTGTCTGCAATAAGTAATCGTTGGCATACTGTTCGACTACGAGATCTTCTCGGTGTCAATGGTGGTGTTGGAAGATTCAAGTTTTCTAGCTATGGTCCTTCAGATCTTGCTTCGCCGGATCGGTTTTGGATATTTTCTCTTGGTTGCCGCGAGGAGGATTGTCCTCGCAATAGTTGTCCCGGCTGCTACGTCCTCGACAATGGTGATTCGTACTCTCGGCTCCCAGCGACGTCAACCAGACTGTTCGGTTCTTTTTCCCTGCAATACCGGTGTTGGTACTCTCGCCGATGTTGGTTGATTACTTTAATGGTTGCTTGCGTGCTCGCAGCCTGGCATTGCGGCTCAAAATTAAAATTATGAGAGAACACTCGTTGGTATTTACAGGTTTAAGTTTTGGTATCTACGTTCTACGGCTGCCTTCAGGAAAGTACAAGATTGTGTCATGGAAAAAGAAAGATTTCGAAGATTTGCTCGTTTTTCTTAAACCTTATTTTGTAATAGATGTAGTCAGTTCGTGTATCTCTATCATGTACTATCCCCAACATTAATATATCATGATACTGATTGTCAAAAAAAAAATATATATACGTATATATATAAATATAAAACACAATTAAGCCTACATTAACCAGTTTATGTACATGCATGCATATGTACGTTACGTGCCATCGCTCGCTGCATACGCCTACATGTACGTGAACGTGATCGTGATTAATTGCCCTAAAAAACAAGAAAAGGGGAAAACAAAACAATTAATGTTGAAACTTTACTCAACAATACCTAGCCCTTTCGGGTAGTCATGGGCTTGTAAGCAGCGTGCACCCTTTCTTTTCTTTTTTCCAAATAGGGTGCATTAGCCTCTCTTTCCCATCAACGCGGCCTAAAACCTCCGGCCCACCTGTCAAATCAGCTTTGCAACCACTGCGTATGACGATCTATCTGGCGGACTACGTTCGTACGCCAAGTCCATCAAGCGCCCACGATCGATCGTGAGGGCCGACAAGCGGCCTCGTTGTGTCCTACTCTCATTTTGATGGGAAGCTCCAACTTCACTAGCTACATTCATCCTCCATGGGAAATGATCTAGTAACACGCACACCTATGGACACGAGGAGCGACCTTACAACATCTCCACTTGCGCCCCCCCCCCCCCCTCCCGATAGGCATCCCTCCGTTTTATTAGATCTCAAAATAGGCTTACGGCCCGCTATATTAATATAGCTTGGATACCACTACCGAGGCAAGCAACACAGTCAAGCCCAAAACAAAATAAACAGAAAACAATGCCGACACCGGCGGATCAACCAAAAATACAATGCTCGCAACCACCGCGTCCTCTCTGGAGTAACCCCGCCACGATCCTCTCACTCTGAATCGCCGCGTACCAAGCAGCACCTCCAAGAAGGAAAGCGACAACGACTCTAATGCCAGGACTAGTCCTAGGGTTTCCCCCATATGCTACAGGTAGTGAGAAAGATATACACCCGACACCCTTCAAGGAGGATAGTCCACACTCACAAGCGTCACCACGTCGGTGTCAACATGATATGGATTTCTCCCAACCTCCAGAAGCCAAATCGCCGGACAATTCCAACCCAACTTGCCACCCACCAATACACGCTACCACAAATGTGAAGTCACCATCGTCATATCACCATGGCAAGCACCGCGCGGCCGGCCAAACTGAGAAGAACCCGCCGTAGACAAGGAGTGGCGGTACCACACCCACGTGGGAGGGAACAGCCTCCACCGCCATAGACGGTAGCTGATCGTACGCAGTACACAAGAGCACACCATGCCACCACTGGAGCCAGAGGGTGGCAATAGTGCATCCATATGGAGGACTTCCTCCACTGCCATCGGCACGTGTCGGCCGGACACGGCAGCAGAGAAACACCAGGACGGCAGGCCCGGCCTGGCCTTGGATGGGACGTGAAGTCTCCGCTGCCACATTGCTGCATGTAGGACACCTCCACGCAGCAGCAGGAGCGACGTCGTCGCCGCCACTCTCGTCCCAAGCTTGTACGCCAGTCCAACCGGGTAGCCGACAAGTACTCCGTCACAGAATGGTGAGATGCCATAGGTTGGAATCACTGTGGACCGGAGATCGTAGCACATTCTTTGTATTGTCTCTATGCTTACTGACACTGGTAAAAACAAGCAACCTTTTGAGTACTTCAGTGCTGGAAATTGAAGATAAAAAGATGTAGTTTCACAAGCCATTTCTTCTGGAGCTTCAAGCATACTTGTGCGTTCATGCTATATATGCCCAGTAATAGGAGGGCCATTCAGACCTTAGTTTTTATTATACATGTGTAGGCTGTTTGGATAATAACACTACCTGTTTGGCTTATTCTATGTCCCAACTTACTGTCTGAGCTATCAGTTCAGCCACCTGTAGCTGTTGTACTTGGTTGATATTGTTTAGTTAAAGAAGTTCAAAATTGAGAAACATCGATTTGTAGGGTAACCTCTAGGAGGAACTTTAAAACGAATGGATTTTACAGTTTGTGTGTGTATCCAACTCCGTTTGGGCGAATTCAGTAGTGTTATAAGAAATAGCTCGTTCCGATGTACATAAAAAAGTGGTGCCGCATAATGTGCTTGTGTAGAACTAGAGACAGTTTTACATTAATGTTTCTAATTAGAGCTCAAATATTGTTATATGTCGTTACTCTCAGCTTGATACTTCAACTCTTAATCTTTATCAGCTAGCACAAATTTATTTAAGTAGGTAAGGGTACATATATAGAGCCCGTCCTTGATGTGAATAGGAAAATGCTATGCTATATAATTATAGTTGATATCATTTTGATTGTTTATTCTGGTATTGAACATTCATGTCTTTTACTTTAGTGGCTTTCCTAAAATTATTTTGATATGAATTCTGTATTTTACTGAAAACAGCTGCCTCCTCCGTGACTAGGAGGTCGACCTGCTGCTGCTGCTCTCCTCCGATGCCAGGGACGAGCTGCTGCCTATGGGCGGCTGGATCACGGGGAGGCACCCTGCCGACGACCTCCTTCACTTGGAAGCCGGGACAAGAACGACTAATAGGTGCCTCCATATGTCTTTTACTGATAATTCTGAGATATTTTTCCTACATGTTCAATGCAATCATTGGTCAGAGAAGTGGGTCACGTGCCTCTATTTGTGTTGAAGTCCTCATGTATGCTAGATCATATACAAGTTCTGATTTGATGTTAGAAGTTTTAAGTTAAACAACACTTGGATGTGTGCCTCCGTTTTGTGTTCAACTCCTGATTTGGCTAGAGAATATGGAAGTTCAGATTTTGTACATTATTCTGGGAATCCGTGACGACATGTTCTTCTTTATTTGGTGGTCCATCTATTCTCCACATATTCATAGCACCAGACTTTGCATCACCTGCCTTTTATCTTTAAATTTTTAATGCAAGTTAATATCTCATGACTTTTCTTTCTCGTAAAGTACCTCCTAAATAATACATGAATTGTTAGTGGCTGGTTATTAATCTTTCATGAATGAGTTGCGAGACACATGAATGACATCAAGTGCATGTGTAGTTCATGCAATTTCCCTAGTATACTGGGTGCCACTAAATTTTATGTGGTTCTGCACTAGAATTCAAATGCCAAGACAGAGTGTGATATGATCTAGAACTACATGGTTCTTCCGGATGTGCTCAATAAGCTGCGCATAAGCAAGGTACTACTAGCTCTCTTCCTTGTTAGGAAATATAACGAGAATCAGTATTGGCACAGGGGGTATTATTCGATGTTTTTAGCTACATACTGGTTGTGTACAGCTTTAACTCTGACACTACTATGTTAGGCTTATAGCCTTTTTGTATTGCTTATTTTATTTAGCAAGGTTGTGAAGTACATTTGTGTTCTGTCGCCCTCGCGGGCGCCACACGCTAGACTTCCCGTGTGACTCACCACGCGCCGTTCTTTTTCCCACGCCCGCTGGAGTGCGCCGCGCTGGCTACGCGACCGCCGGAGATGCTCTTAGTTACCATCACATAGCGATTCTCAAGAAAAAAAATTGAGTCTAACCTAATAAATGAGACCATCTATATTAAATTTATGTTAGTATAATAACATAAACTTTGTTAATGACAATGAGGCGAACCGTGCTTGAGTCCACACGGGATACATGTTAATATATCGGGGGGAGGCTATGCCATACAAGGGTTCGTGTCGGTATCCGTATACAGTCCATACGGTATACCAAATAATGAAACAGAGAAAGACTAGAACATCTAACACTCCCCCTTAATCTAAACCTTGGAAAGGTTTAGATTACGTTTGAACTCATCTAACTGTTTTACAGGAAGTGCCTTAGTAAAACCATCTGCAATTTGATCTTTGCTTGAGATAAACCTAATGTCCAAAAGATTGTTAGCAACTCGTTCTCTAACAAAATGGAAATCTATCTCAATATGTTTGGTGCGAGCATGAAACACTGGATTGGCAGACAAATAGGTAGCCCCTAAATTGTCACACCAAAGACATGGCTTATCCTTTATTTCCACACCAAGTTCACCAAGAAGAGCTTCCACCCAGATTAATTCAGCAGTAGCATTGGCCAAGGCTTTATATTCAGCTTCAGTACTTTATCTAGATACTGTGCCCTGTTTTCTGGCACTCCAAGAAACTAAGTTGGAACCAACAAAGATAGCAAATCCACCAGTTGATCGTCTATCATCAAGTGAACCAGCTCAATCCGCATCAGAAAAGGCACTAAGGTGCATAGATGAAGACTTAACAAATGTGATTCCCACCTTCAATGTGTCTTGTATATATATCTGAGAATTCTCTTTACTGCTGACCAATGTGATGTAGTAGGAGCATGAAGGAACTGACAGACTTTATTTATAGCAAAAGATAAGTCAGGACGTGTCAGTGTAAGATATTGCAACCCTCCAACAATGCTACGATATTGAGTACTATCTTCAATACTTAATGGTGTTCCATCAGTGAGAGATAACTGCTCTGTAGAGGATAAAGGAGTAGGAGTGGTTTTGCAGTCACGCATAGCAACTTTTGATATTAAATCCTTAGCATATTTCTCCTGAGTAAGAACCAATCCATTTGCTATCCTTTTAACCTCAATACCAAGAAAGTAATGTAAATCACCTAGATCCTTAATAGCAAAGTTGGCATTGAGATCTCGAAGCAGAATATTAATAGCATCATCAGAAGAACTTGTTACTATAATATCATCCACATAAATCAGCACATAAATCATGATACCTGATTTGTTGTAAAGGAATAATGACGTATCAGCCTTGGAGGGAAGAAAACCAAGCTCATTCAATTTTAAACTGAGCCTAGAATACCATGCTCGTGGTGCCTGCTTCAAACCATAAATTGCCTTGTCAAGTTTGCAAATATAATGCGGAGCGTGTGAATTTTCAAAACTTGGGGGTTGTCTCATATATACTTCCTCCTCCAGAACACCATGTAAAAACGCGTTCTTGACATCTAGCTGCCGTAGGCTCCATCCATGAGAAACTGAAAGAGCCAAAACAGTTCTAATAGTAGCAATTTTTACAACTGGACTGAATGTATCCTCATAATCAATCCCATATCGCTGTTTGAACCCTTTAGCAACTAGCCTTGCCTTATATCTGTCAATAGAACCATCTGCTTTCTTCTTGACACGATACACCCATTTGCAGTCAATTAAATTTTTGTTGCTGCTAGGAGGTACAAGATGCCATGTTTTGTTCTCAATCAGTGCATCATACTCCTCCTGCATTGCTTGATGCCATTTGGGATCATTGAGAGCTTCAATAAGAGTGCATGGTTCACCTGTCGAAGAGAACATATTGTATCTAATAATATTATTAGTACTTGATTTTTGTATACCTTTACCATATGGAATAGTGCCATCTGTGAACTTCCTTGGCTTCCTTATTCCCTTCTGCAGCCTTGTATGCACCCCAACCGGAGAGTCAAGCTGTTGTAGTGAATTTTCCTCTTCTATTTCATGCTCATTTGTATTTTCTGCAGTATAATTACCTTCAGCATTAGTAGTCACAGAAGATCCCAGGCGATCTTCCACGGGATCCGCGCCAGCAGTGCGTGTCGGGGACAGCTGCTGTGCGCCGCAGTCTGGCGAGCGGCCAGCGCCAGGTGGCGCAGTATCAGAGGCTGGAGACGTGTGGCGGGCGTGCGCCTGTGGGGAGCCGTGCTCCGCTGTCGGCGACGCAGGAGAGCCGCGCGGGCCCGCCTCGGGCGACGGAAAACGTGTGGGGGACCACGGCTGTCGGCCACCTGCTTCTCCAGGCGACGACTGGTTGGAGCGGGGGGGACAGAGAATCTGCCTCGGGGTGCTGAACTTCGGGATCATCATCTGGAACAGAATGTTCCGCTGAATCATCATCAGAATCAGTGCAATTTTCGTCCTCTTCCCCTTGCTCGGAAAAATCAGTTTCTGCTCCATTTTCATCACCGTTTTCACCAGAATTTGTTGATGAATTTTCTTGTACCTGTTCCACGTCAGTGATTGGCACAATAATAGGCACATGGTTATCAATATTTTGTACATCCTCATGTGATGGAAGAAGTAAGATTTGTTTCTTTAAGATGGCACCGGCATTTGGATTAAGAGATGCAAACGGACAAACGTTTTCATCAAACACAACATCACGAGAGATATAGATTCTACCAGTGGACACATCAAGACATTTTACACCCTTATGAAGTGGACTATATCCAAGAAAGACACAACGTGTTGACCGAAAATCAAGTTTACGTTTGTTGTATGGACGTAAATCGGGCCAACACACACAACCAAAGGTTCTAAGAGCATCATAGTTGGGTGTAATATGAAGAAGACGTTCTGCAAGGGTATCAAAGTCTAAGACTTTTGTGGGAAGCAAGTTTATGAGAAAAGTGGCAGTAACAAAGGCTTCATCCCAATATTTGAGTGGTATAGATGCATTGGCAAGAAGAGCTAGACCCACTTCAACTATATGACGGTGTTTTCTTTCAGCAGAACCATTTTGTTGATGAGCATGAGGGCATGAAACATGATGAGGTATGCCAACTTTTTGAAAGAAGCCGTTTAATTTCTCATACTCACCTCCCCAATCAGTTTGCATAGTAACAATTTTTCTATCAAACTTACGTTCAACATATTGCTGAAAATTAAGGAAGGCTTGATAAACATCAGAACGCTTCGTGAGCAAATATATCCAAGTAAATTTACTGAAATCATCAATAAAGCTTACATAGTATGAATGTTTTCCCACAGAGAGAGGAGCAGGGCCCCATGCATCAGAGAATACTTGCTCCAAGGGAGCAGTGGAGACACTAGAGGATACATGATATGGCAACTGATGACTCTTAGCAAGTTGACAAGAATCACAAACATATGGAGTACTCTCTGGGGTGTAAGCTATTTTATTTTTCCTAAGAACTTGTTGAACCACAAAAGAAGAAGGATGTCCTAAACGACGATGCCATGTAGAGGAAGATGGCTTTATTGTGATGAAGGCATGCTTGGAGGTCTCATGAAACATAGGCACCATGGGATAGAGACCTTCATAGCAAGGGCCTCTAAACAGAACTCTTCTGGTTGCTTGGTCCTTAATTAAGAAAAAGAAAGGATGGAATTCAATAAACACATGATTATCAAGAGTAAATTTGTGAATTGAAAGGAGATGTTTGGATGCACATGGAACATGAAGGGCATTTTTAAGATCAAAGGAAGCATGAGGAGTACTTAATATTAAATTACCAATGTGACTAATGTCCATACCTATGCCTTCAGCAGTGCGGACCTTGTCTTTCCCATGATATTTGTTGGCAATAAGAAGTTTATGCAAATCACTAGTAATGTGATCTGTGGCACCGGAATCCATATACCAATTAGTATCCACACCATAAGGAGAAGCTGCAATATGTGCCTCTTTTTCTGATTCTTCCTCCTTCTTATCATCAGCATAACGCCACCGACACTCATTTGCCGGGTGTCCATGTTTCTTGCAGATTTGACAATCAGTGTCAACATATTTTGTGGGTGCACGATCTTGTCGACGCCCACCATAGTCATTGCGCCAATCACGACGCTCATCACGCCTATCCCCTCGGCGATCATCATCTTGGCGGTCGTCACGACGCCAATTCCTCTCATCTCCTCGACGTTCATCACGCCTCCACGTGTTGCGGTCATCACCACTCCCACCTCCACGGTATCTGTCACGGTCATCTGCACCACGGTGGCCACGGTCCTCACGGTAGCCATCATTACCTCTGTACCGGTCAAGGATGCGAGTACGAGGAGGAGGTGAGTAGCCACGAGGAGCAAAATTGCGGGGTGGTGGCGTGTATCCACGACGGGCTAGATTAGCCGAGGAGACAAACACTCCGTTTTCCTACACTTCGTTCCGCATGTCGTACCCGCAAAGCTGTTCATAGAATTCATCCAAGGTGGTGCTCGGGTTGCCATGGACAGAGGTAATAAGGGAATTATACTCCACCTTGTCTAAACCATGCAAGAGATAGCCCAACAACTCATCATCTCCCACCGGTTTGCCAAGAGCCGAGAGCTCCGAGGCAAATGCCTTCATCTTGGTATAATACTGATCAGCGGTTAGGGACAGCTTCTTGGTATCATTAAGCTTTTCACGCAAGTGTTGAGCCTTGGTCCTGGATGCAGTCTTGAACATCCCATTGATAGCAGCCCACACAGCAGCAGTTGTGTCCATGCCCAATACATGTGACAAGATTTCTGGTGACAGAGAGTTCAAGAGGAAACGTAGCACTTGTTGATCTCGCGCAATCCACACAATATAAGCTGGCTTCTCCACTTGAATCTTTTTCTTATCCAAGTCTTCCCCTTCGATGGTCATGGCGGGAGCTCGATCGGAGCCATCAAGGAGGCCCATGACATTGGCACCTCGAAAAGCCGGGACGATCAGGGCTTGCCAACGGAGAAAGTTGGACCTTGTGAGCAGTTGCGTTGGTGGGCTACCAAGAGCAGTAGCCAACGCCGAGGTTGAGGATGATGAACTCATGGCGATTTTTGGTGTCTAGGGTTTCGGGTTGTTTTGTGTCTAGGGTTTTGGGTTTTGATCCTACACCGAGAGAGATAAGCTCGACGGCGGGTTGATGTTGTCCTTCACCGAGGAGGTTCCACGGCGGGTTGGTGTTGGTCCTTCACCGGGGAGGTTCCACGGCGGGTTGGCTGGTGCGGCGGCGGCAGTCAGACGACGACGGCGGCGGCAGCTAGGGTTTGGAGGAGTCGCTCTGATACCATGTTAATGACAATGAGGCGAACCGTGCTTGAGTCCACACGGGATACATGTTAATATATCGGGGGGAGGCTATGCCATACAAGGGTTCGAGTAGGTATCCGTATACAGTCCATACGGTATACCAAATAATGAAACAGAGAAAGACTAGAACATCTAACAAACTTAACATATGCATGTTACTGGTTACCAGTCTGTGGCCAGCCTAATCAAGATTATTAACTTTAGTCTATTTTTCATAAACCCGAATAATTGTAGTTAGTACAAGTTATAGTTAAACAACTTTAACCACAAATAAAGTAAATAATTTAGGGCATGTACAACATCGTCCAATCAGCTGTCTGTAACGTTTGCCACGTATGTTTTTTTCTTAGGTGGAGGAAAGAGAACAAGAAAAATGAGTAGTCTATCTGCATAATTATAGACCATCTAATCCCATGAAATTCGCTGGCTAATGATGGCCGATCTCCCGTTGTATGGTGGCTGTCTAGAGTAGACAGTTATTTTCAGTCCGCCACCACGACCCACGGTAGGTGCACCGATTTTCATGGCCTGCATGGACAACTAAATAGACAATGCAGTAAAAGGTGTCTGTATTACAGTTTAGATGTAACATGGCATGGTATTATAGACACCCCTTGTCTAGACAATTGTACATGCCCGATGGTAACCAATTGGTAACCATGAAAGGAAAATTTTGTCCAGATATCAATCACAATCCTCTCAAAAAATAAACATCAATCACATAAATCTTATTAGAGAATCACAAACGATCGAGGACTATGGACCGAAAATTCCATACCCGTGTTCCACCTCTAGATCATGAACAAATAAAAAACAAGAAATAATGTTCGTCCACGTTTTGACCATGAGCAGGGACGGAAGAACAAGTACATAGAAACTGATCGAGTTGCATCCACTGAACAGTTGGGATGTATAGAGAAGGTGAACAAAATTGAATCCAAATTGGATCACAGTTAGAATATGGATCGATGCAACATAATTAAGAATGCATCTTCTGTGAGCGAAAGGGGAATATTTAGATGGAAACAAATTCTAATTGCATATATATATATATATATATATATATATATATATATATATATATATATATATATATATATATATATATATAGAGAGAGAGAGAGAGAGAGAGAGAGAGAGGGAGAGAGAGAGAGAGAGAGAGAGATAGCTGGAACAAAATAGAGCATTCATATTGATGTGGCATCCCTACTCACATCCAGAATGCAGAAGGTTGATGACTGGTAAAAGAATCATAACTTGCCATTCGGTACAATCGACCGGGTCGGAGTGGCGTGGCCATGAGCTTGCCGTTCTTGCCGTACCTGGCATGGAACATTGTGACTTGAAGAAGATGCTCTTGGTCGACGTCGTCGTGCAAGCACTGCCGAGGCCTGCAGTCCCCGAGCGGCGGCGCGACCTCGACGAGGAAGAACCTTCCACGTCCTGCGTGGACGAGCGTGCGATGCGTGGATATGAGTGGGTCGTGCATGAACGTGAGCTTCTCCTCGCAAAGCCTCCAGGCCGGCTGTGGCGTGGGGTTCCCGCCGGTAGCCGGCAAGTCGCAGGAGCAGAGATGGTGACTATAGGTGCCTTGCTTTTGCTGGATCCCGACCCACGCATCCAGGTCGCGGTCGTAGTGTGCCCTGCTTATGAAGGGCAGATTCCAGTCGCCTAGGCGTGTCCACTCGCCACCGGGCTGATGGGTGTCGAGGGAAAAGGTTCGTCTGAACTTGCTGTGGTTGTCGATGGTCGAGAGGAAGATGGTGCGCCCATCTGGATGCACCGCCTGACCAGCGGTAACATGGAACCTGAGTCCATTGACGGAGGGGTCAGCAGCGACGTAGGGGGTCGACGTGGGGCTCCTCTTCCAAGTCCATCGCTCCTCCGCTAGCTCTCTCAGTTGATTCAGGTCAACCCCGTCACAGGGTTCAGGTTCTGATTCAGATTCAGATTCAGATTCATCCGCGTCGTCGTCGTCATCAAGTTGAGGATGTGCTTGCACGTCGCAGAGGTAGTAGAGTGGTGGGCTGTAAGAATCAAAGGCGTAGAGCCTGTTCCCGGCAGCCACGGTGTCGTAGTGGTAGGTCGCCTTAAGCCCGTCCGGAACGAACGGCTGAATGTCCAGCTTCGCCTTCTTGGTGTCATAGACAAGGGTCAGATATTTTGATTTTTTTGCTTCTTCTGTACGAACCGGTGGTGACAACGATTTTGCTGCCGAGGGCATTGAACTGCGCAGACTCACCGAAGGAACGGAAAGATAGGCGAAGGACTGGTTGGGGGAAGGGCTGCGGCTCCGCCATGCCGGTGGCCACGTCCGAGTCCATGTCCGAGTCGTCGCCGGCCAGGTCAGCCACATCGAGCTTGAACAAAGCATGGCCGTTCGTGTCCTCCAGCGCCACGTACAGATGCTTGCGACCGCCTCCTGGGTCGGCTACTGTCGGCTGCCTCCTGTCAGCGCCGCCGTTAAAGTAGGACCTCGCGCAGGGTTGCCGGACCGGACGAAGACGGGAGAGGAGGGGCTGAGAACGGGCGAGGAAGGATCGCAACATTGTGTGCCCGCGTGCGAGGATGTCGAAGATCGCTTCTCTGATCGGATTTCGCTAGGCTCGATCGGCTGGTATATATAGGGGAGCGCTAGGGATCGGCGACTACTCTAGCATCCACCTATTATATGACCTATGATCGGTTTTATCTCAAGCGTACGATTTGTTTCCTAACTAAAACAGCCGCATGGAGATGATTAGCCAGCTGTACGATTTGTTTCCTAACCAATCGGGCAACTCAGGCCGGATCTAATTTCTAGCACAATTCTGGCATTAGCTACTCCGGTGTACTCTTCCTAGGACTAAAAAAATCCACCAATAGGTCTCCTTGCGAGCCGTCCATTCAGTTGAAGGCGCACTAGGGCGGAGGTCGGCCTAAAAAAATCCACCAATAGGTCTCCTTGCGAGCCGTCCATTCAGCGCATCCGACGCTCGAAAAACGATTCTCCAGACGTCGTCGCTTTCATCCGTGGGTTGTATCAGACTAGAAGGATAAGGCGTGCTTCGCTGCGCCCCGCATGAGCTATGACATTTTTTTTAGACTGATGCGGGGTAACAAGCAATTATAGGAGACACCAATTTCAAAATATACAAAGCGTATGAAACAAGGAGTATGGAAACTGACATGAAAAATTGATAGGTGGTTGCTAATATGTTGATGTTTCTCCCAAAGATCATAAGTTCCTAGGTGGTTGCTAATGTGTTGATGTTCCTCCCAAAGATCATATCTTCAAGAATACCAGATTTAAGTTGTTTGAAGCAGAACTCAACAGTCGGTAATGTCTTGTGTTGAAGGAAATTGGAGATTTTAGAGACATCCTTACCAAATGTAGAAACATCTGCATAAAAAATCCTTCTCATCACAAGTCCATGGATCTATGAAAGAAAGCTCATTTTTGGATTCTTAATTAAGTCATCCGTGATGACAAACCTAGCACATGCTTTCTTTTTCTTATCTATATTCAACACTAGCTATGCAAGTAATTTATGCAACTGCAGATATCTACATGATAGGAAGTGTATTTAGATTATCCACTACAAACCAAATAGAACAAAAAGAAGTCAAATTAACCCGGTAGCAGTTGGCACTCAGTCATTCTTTGTGAAATAAGAATAGAATTTTCTAAATCAAACTGATGCATGTGCATATTTAAGTCTTAATTTTCTACTGAGCTGATTTATGAAAAGGATTATATATATTCACAGACTTGATGTGGGCAAATAATAAACACGATTGGCGGCACAATGGCAAATCAAATTTACTTTATAAGGAGAAAGGATAATCTTTTCAATAGAAACTTTAGAAAGATGTTTGCCTAAATTGATTAGAACCTACTTCATTCTCAAACAGATACTACCTCCGTTCCGATGAATAAGGCGCACACGCATTTTAAGACAAACTTTGACCGAAAGATTTGAGTAACAATGTCTTGATTATATAGTGCAACTTTGACATTGTTAGATTCGTAGTAAAGAACACTTTCTAATGATACTGATTTTATACCAAATACTATTATATATATGGATCAATTTTTGATCAAAGGCAAATCTCGAAAAGCGTGCGCGCCTTATTCATTAGAACGGAGGGAGTACACGACAACACTAGCATTGAACTATCTTACCTCCCAAGTCTACTTTCACAAACTTGTATACTTGGATATCTGCAAACTTGAGAACTGAGTGCTAGCTCAGTGGCAGAGGCAGCGAGTGTGCGCCCAGCCCACCCGGGTTCGAGTCCCGGTGAGGACTGAATTAAACGGGGTATTATCTAGCGCGGAAAATCGCTGCTGGAGAGTCTCATCTTCTACCTAACAACGGACAGCCAAGGGAGGGATCCGTCCCCCTTTGGTCAACGTTTTTAATAGACTTATTAAAAACACATAATTAGAAAACTTAAACTGCCCGATGAATACACAAAGTGTATTTGAACCTTCTAGTAACGCTTACACGTAGCAAAACAAACAACTCACATTGTGTAAGACACTTCAATTGTAAGCTGGGCCCAAAGATGGGTTTTCATGTTAAAAAACTTAAAATCTAAGATTAATATGAACATTGCCATCTACCACCACTTATTGTCTGCATTTTGTGTCTATCTTCTCAGTGGCATAGTGGCACCTCATGGCCCCAAGCACGGTGGCAGAGCTTCAAAGAAAATTTTAATCGGGCCAGGTGTAACACCCGGGGGATTTTCCCCCAACTAGAATTGTTAGCTTTTTTTTCTCATGGCATTGCATCACATGCATCAATTGCACCTTGGTTTGCAAACAAATTCAAAAACAAAACAAAAATTCAAACCAATTTAAATTTTCAAACAATACACCTTTCTTTTCAAATCAAATTGTTTCCATAAAAATTGATTTGAAATTAAAAATTGGCTTGGTTAATAAAATTCCTTTTATTAAAACCCTAATTTGAATTCCAAATTCAAATTCAAACAACAAATAAATATTTGAAATTTTGAAAAACTAAACTTGGTGCACTTGGGCATTCAGTATGCTCAATGCAATAAAATTGTTTTCAAAAAATTTATAAAAGCCTAAAACCCTTTCTTTCTCTCTTATCCCTTTGCTACAAAAAAAAAATAAAAGAAAGAAAAAGAATAAAATCACCAGTGGGGAGGCAGGCCAAGTGGCCCACCTACCACCCACGGCCCAACCCCTTCTAGCCCACCTCCCCTTTCTTCTTCGTACGGACAGGAGGCAGACGTGACCTCCTGCCACCGCACCTGCCCCCCTCCACCATGGTCCCCCCTCTCCCCCTCCTTTATCTACCCAAGGAGAGGATCCCCAAACCCTAGCTCCTCCCCTCCTCTCCATCTCGCGCCGCCACCCTCTCCTCTACCTCCTCTGATCCCTTCGTTCTCTGAAGGTTTCTTTTCTGAACCAAGAGGGAGAGCCCGGAGCACGTCGTTGTTTCCCCGCCGCCATGGTCTCCCTCGAGCCGAGATGACAGCGGGAATGGAACCTCCGTGCTCTCCATGTCGTCCACGCCGAAGATCGGAAGCCGGAGCCACCCAGGTCGTCCCCGCCATAGGCATCTTCCTCCTCTGTCCCTGAACGCCCGGCGACACGTACGTGACAGCCACCACGGCAACGGCCCCTTCAACCTCGTCCTCGAGCCTCTCATGGTGAGCACCACCTCCGGGACTCCTTCCCATACCCTCCCCTTGCTCTGGGTGTGCGCCTTCGAGCGCCAAAATCGCGTCATACCCGCTGCAGGTCGCCGCCGTTCGTGATTTCCGTCCGTTGTTTGCAGGAAACAACTGCACACATTCAGTTTCGTCAGGATAATACCCCGACTTTACACTTTAGGTTGTTTCAGCTCTGTATCCATACAACGAGCGCACAGCAGCCCAGTGGCTGCGCACCCCGTCCGCACGCCCTGGAGCCCCGAGTTCGAATCCCCCCCCCCCGAGGCGCAAAGCCACCATTTTTCTTCTCCATTTTGCTTTTATTCTCGAAATCCAGAAAAAACAGAACTAAATCTTTATTTGTAAAATCAATAACAAATTGAAAAATGCTCCAATTTCAATGATTCAAATTTCTATGGATTCAGCATCTTGTGCTCTTTCTGTTAGTCACAAAATTGCAACATGTTTCTATAATAAATTTTGCACTAAATAATTAAATACAGAAATGGCTATTAAAATTTGAAACTTTGGAAATTCATAACTGGAGTTCTGTTCACCCAATTTGAGCAAACTTGGGCTCTAAAATTTTGTCTTAACAAACTCTACACATTGGTATTTTATTTGGCCACAATTGAATTAAATTTGAACATGTTTACCTCTGTTTACTAAAGGGGCAGAATAAAAATGCTTATGGAAAAATGCATAATAAATTCAATAATGATCCAAAAATTATGTTTAATAGCTCAAAATGTTCAGTGAAACATTTGCTACATGTTTTCAACCTTTTCAATACAATTTGTTTATTGTTTTTCCTAATTAATAGTGGTGCAATAATTCAATGCTTTAATTACACCTTTTAAATTGCAAAATTCATAACTTGGGCAATTCAAATCCAATTCCAACATGTAAAATATGTTTTCCATGCAAAATTGAATAAGCTTTCCAAATATAAACTTTTTTTTCTATTTTGAATAAATTAAATTGCTGAAAACAACTTTTTCTTAATTAATGCATTTAAAATTGTCAATTTAATAACTTGCTCATCTAAAATCCAAATTCAACAAATGAAATATGTATTCTATCTAAAATTTTGTGTTCTTTCCAAATATAAATTTTGTTATCTGTTTTGAACATTCAAAATTGGTGAAAACAACAAATGTTTGTTTAAATCATTTAAAATGCCAAAGTTCATAACTTAATAAATAAAATTCCAAACTTGGTGAACAACATATCAAACTGAAGGTATTGTTGTTTTCTTATTGTTTTCATCATCCATGCATCATTCTAATCAACTTTCACATGATGGTTATTTGTAGATCATTTAATTCAACATTAATTCATGGGCTTTTCCATATGCAATCCAAATTGCATATGGGCCCATTTAAATATGTTTACCATGTCAACTAGTTTATCTTTGATGCATCCTTAAACTTGTCATGCATCCATATCTTGATCATGCTGGATCTTTTGCCGTAGTAGTAATTGTTGCATTCGGTGTTTGTTCTAGTTCGTTGCTTCTTCGCGGATAGGACGTTGAGATGATGTGAGCAACGACAAGTTCTGCGGATGTACCTCTACTTGCTGGATTCCAGGCAAGTATACTCACTTGCTACCTATGGCTGCCTTTCATCACTTGTTACCGATTCTTTCCGTTATCTTTATGCTAGCCTTATGATTCGATGCTTGTGTCTCGATCCTATCATATGTTTACCTTGCAGCCATGATATAGCCTTCCTTCCACTTCCTATTAATTGTTGTTTGTTTACCTTGTTGGCCCTTGTGTCGTAGTTGCATGCTTAGTGTTGTTTGCGGTCAAGTCTTGTTGTCCGTCTTATCACCTGTTTAGTTTGATAGTTGGGTTTCAATTCAATCAACTTCATGTTAATGTTTTGGGTAATAACAATTTGATGATAAGGCACCGGCAGGAGGCCCGGCGTGGTTTTGAGGCCTGCTAGTGTCGAACTTAATTAGGAAAAGGGTCTGGTCCTCCGATCCATGATGAGCGCACTAACCGCATGTGGGAAGCGAGTATGGGCGCCCCCCGCAATTCTGATTCGATTCGCATCTCGTCCAAATCGCCACACTTAGTTCGGGCTTTCCATTTGATGCATGCATATGCAGGTGCGAGCCCTTGGCGCTAGGGTGGAACTTTTGTAGTCGGCATTTAGGGCGGCATGGTCTTCCAGTGCTATGAGGGTCCCCCTATTCTTCGTGGGGGCTCGATTAGCCGCGCACGCACAGCACGTGGTTCTTTGGGCTTGATGCGAAGAAGAGTTGGGTTGTGTTGAGTGCCTCGCTTGGTGGAAGGGCCTTTCCATCTGGCGGGTCATTCTTACGTGTACGGCCAAATTGGTGCATCCCTGCAGGGTTAAATCTTCTCGAGAAGCCGTGTTGTCCGCGGTTATGGATGACTTGGTGAAAGTGCTGGCTAACAAGTACTCAGACAACTTACACTTAACAATGATAACTTGACTAGTAATATAGATTACCTCCACCATAAAATGAATGTCACCTTAATCAACAGTGTGAGTTTCCTTGGGTTGCTTCCTTAGTAGGGGGTAACATGGGATGGGTATTGTTTGGTGAGTAGTTGTAGTTGGTTCTGATACGCTATCTTATCCCTTTCTTTTAGCCGGATGTTGTAGCGCGTCTCTTTAGTTGTTAGTGCAGCCCGCTGCCGCTTCTTTGCAATAATCCCTTCCTTTCCGTTGTACCCAAAGTATTTGTATCTTGTGATGATTGGTTACGCTGGTATCTTGTGAGTATGGTTTATCCACTTGCCAGTACTTAATCGTACTGACCCACGAATCCATTTCGTGGCTGCATATTCCACATTGCAGTCAACATGTTTGGAGTCTGACAACGTTAGCTTGTGAATCCCTCCGGCTTGGCCTGGGCAGGGATTGGACGCCATCGGTTATCTTCAGGACTCTTAGTCCAATTTGTATCTTGTCCGTAGTCGGACGCTATGTTGTTTCTTCCGCTGTTATTTGGATCTTTGTGTTGTATCAGTTGTATCCTTGACTCGTTTGAGTCGTCTTGTATATACCTCCTCTGTTGTTGTTGTGGATTATTCGTGAACTGTTGTAATGTTATCACAAGTGGCAACCTGGAATCGGTTATTATGTGGGTTTTGGCAGAAATGCTGAAGTCTGCATAGTGCCCGATCTCGGGGCGTCACACCAGGCAGAAGCAAAGCACAAAATGTTGCGGATTTTAAACCATATGATCTGCTGGTATTGAGCGGTCTTTCTCAACTTCATATGCATCACCCTTTTTCTTTTGAAAACCAATTCAAGTGTTCTCTCACTTGCCTTGCCCGTAATACCTAAATTACAATTTTGTAAACGACAAAAAATTGAATCATCTGCTATACTCTATAGGGCACTTGGAATTATTTGCTAGAGCCTATAGGGTACTTGGAATAGAAAGATAATTAAGATGCAACGAAGTTGTCTTGAAGTGACTCCGGGATATTTGAATTTCGTGTACATGTTTTGTGCATCTGTTGTGCCCTTTGTTTGGAGAAAATTAGAGCAGATTTGGGCCTAAAAGCCAAAATAGGAGAAGACAGCGGAGCGGTTCTAGAGTCTGCATAGGAGATTAGGAGAGCTCCTGCGCTGGGTTGGGGCCTGCGCGTTCGGCTGCATGCGCCTCCAGCCCAGCAGCACCTTGTGGACAGGATGGGTGAGATCCATCGTCTCCATCCGGAGTTCAACCCCTGATGTTTTCCGGAAGTGGCCTTTTTCATAGAACATCAGGGGTTGAAGAAGGAGTCCCTCGCTGGAGTCCGGATCTGAACCAGCCTCGTTTGCCCTCCTCTGGTAGGTTTCGTTTTGGTAATACTCGGGACGATCTTGGGGAGGCCTCTGCGCCTCTACCCGTCCTTGTTGGAGCCAGATCGATCCTACAAGACCTAGGGCGCAAGGCATGGAATCAGGGGAGAACGGATCGGTGGAGAGGGAAGACCCAAGGCCACCGGCGGCAGGTCGGGGGGGGGCAGAAAGAGACCATCGAGGAGTTGGTAGGACGGATGAAGCTGACGGCGGCGGAGTCACGCACGATCAGATTTGATGATCGGGAAGAAGGAAGTGCACCTTCTTGGGCGCTGGCAGGAAGAATTTTGGTGCCGAGCCCGAAAGTGGTGCATATTCAGACGATCTCGGCGTCCCTTAGGCCGGCATGGGGTAATCCTAAGGGCCTAGTCTTCATTGATGGGGGACCGAACATGTTCATTGCGGAACTGGCTTCAGAACGAGATCGAGACTGGGTTTGGGAAAGATCGCCGTGGACTGTTAACAAGCATGCTGTACTCCTGGAGAATTATCAGAGCTGTAGACGTCCATCGGAGCTGAAGTTTGATAGGCTGCTACTCTGGGTGCGTGTCATAGATCTTCCGAGAAACATGATAAACCCAAATTGGGGCAACAGAATAGCGAGTGACATTGGAGATGAAGTTGTCAAAGTGGATACCAAATTTAAATTTAGTGGTTTTCTCAGAGCCAGGGTCTTCATCAATGTCCAGGAACCCCTCCGTAGATGGATCGCCATTGATTCCACTTTACGTGAGGCGTGTGACTGGTATGAAGTTCAATATGAACAACTACCATATTTTTGTTTTTCATGTGGTTTGCTTGGGCATTCGGCGGTGTAGTGTCCTAACCCAGCAGAAAAAGATGATACGGGTGCTTGGCCATATGGCCCCAGTCTGCGGGTGAGTGAGGGCTGGAAAAAGCAAGCTTACACACAGGCGAGTGGTACTGGCACCACTGCTTTCCCACAAAGAGAGGGTTCACAAAGAAATGATCATAGCACTCAATGGGAAAAGGAGAAGTAAGCTGAGGAGATTAACTCGTCCATGGCACCTATGGGGCGTGGAATTGGGGGAAAACGACCCGTGGTTTCTGATGGAGGTCGGAAACAAGTGTACCGTAAACTTGATATGGCCTCGGTGGAGGGCCAGTCTGGCCCGATGGATACAGATAAGGCTATAGTGGTGTATGATGGTAAGGAGGGGCTCAACAAGAGAGATATTAGACCAGAACTATCCCCCAATGCAAAAAAAGCGTCACCGGACCCAAAAAAGAAGAAGTTATCGGCGTCGGCTGCGGAGCAGCCACGCCGGGACCAATGACGTGCTTCAGTTTGAACTGCCGCGGGCTTGGGAACCAGGCGGTAGTTCGGGAGCTTCGTAGTTTTACGAAGCAACAAGAGCCCACTCTTCTCTTTGTGATGGAAACAAAGATCAGAGGGAAGAGGATGGGGTTCGGCAACTTTCGGAAACTTCAAAAAACGACTTGCCAACCTAAGGAAGGAATTAGAGAGGACCAGAAGAGGGTCAGTGGGAAGGGGTCCATCATCATCTGAACGGAAAATTATGCAACGTATCAGTGAGGTGTTGTACCAAGAAGAAATCTGGGTCAAACAAAGGGCTCGAGTAAACTGGTTAAATGCGGTGGATCGGAACACCTCGTTCTTTCACGCCCAAGTGGGGAGAAGGAAGCGAATAAACACGATCTCTAGTCTGCAAAGAAGTGATGGTACTAGGTGTGAAGAAAAGGATGAGATAAATGAGGAGATTCAAACTGTCTACAAGCAGCTGTACTCTTCTCAAGGACAACCGGTTATGGAAGAGCTGTTAAGCTTAGTTCCAACCAGGGTACCGGAGGAAAAGAAACTTACTATTGAGTGTGAGTATAAGGAGGAAGAAGTGAAACATGCATTTTTTCAGATGCACCCTTCTAAGGCGCCGGGAGTGGATGGTTTTACGGCGGGGTTTTACCAGCGTCACTGGGACTTGCTACGGGAGGAGATAGTGACGGCTGTTCTGGGTTTTTTGAATGGTGGAGTGTTACCGAGTATGCTCAACGACACAGCGATTGTGCTGATTCCAAAGGTGCGGAACCCTCAGTCCATTTCCCAATTTCGACCGATCTCGTTATGTACGGTTTTGTACAAAATATGTGCAAAGACAATAGCAAACCGAATGAGGCCAGTGTTGGAGGAGGTTATTAGTGTGGAGCAAAGTGCTTTTGTACCGGGGCGCCTAATTACGGACAACGCTCTTGTGGCATTCGAATGCGCCCATACAATGAAGAGGAAGAAGAAAGGAAAGAAAGGGTTATGTGCTATCAAACTTGACATGATGAAAGCATATGACCGAGTTGAGTGGCCTTTTCTTCAAGCAATTATGATCAAGCTTGGATTTCCAACTAGGTTAACCGAGCTTATCATGAAGTGTGTTATGTCAGTGCAGTTTTCTGTGAAGGTTAATGGGAACTTGCTAGAACCTTTCTTGCCTTCGTGTGGGCTTCGGCAAGGCGATCCGTTGTCGCCGTATCTCTTTATGATATGTGGTGAAGGGCTATCTGCACTACTCAACTTTTACAATCACGGGTTTATTGACAGAGGCATGCGGGTATGTAATAGATCACCATGGATCACACATTTACTTTTTGCTGATGATAGCCTTATTTTCATCAATGCAAATGCGGACACCGCGGCTAGGCTGAATGCTATTCTCAATATTTATAATCAAGCCTCTGGCCAGCAGGTTAACAGAAGCAAAAGCTCAATTTATTTCAGCCCATGTACGCCGGAGGACACAAGGACCGAAGTTAAGCAAGTTTGGGATATATCCGTGGAAGCTTTCTGTGAGAAATATTTGGGTCTCCCAACTGTTGTGGGTAGGATCACAAGTGAGGCCTTCGAGTATATTACCGATAGTGCTAAAGGATTGATGAATGGATGGGCCGAGAGATACCTTTCCTACCCAGGGAAAGAGGTTCTAATAAATTCGGTCATTCAGGCAAAACCAACATATAGCATGAGCTGTTTTGAATTAGCAAAGGGATCATGCAAAAAGTTGACATCTATGATGGCTAAGTTTTGGTGGAGTGGTAACTTGGACAAGCGGCCTATGCATTGGACAGCTTGGGATAAGTTGGCAGTACCAAAAGGGGAAGGGGGCATGGGTTTCAGAGACATGCACGCTTTCAACTTGGCACTCTTAGGAAAGCAGGGGTGGAGGCTCCTAACGGCTCCGAACTCCCTCTGCGCACAAGTCTTGAAAGGGCGTTACTATCCGGATCGTGGGTTCATGGAGGCAACAGCCCCTCGTGCGGCTTCTCGCACTTGGCGGGCTATTATTGCTGGGAGGAAAGCCCTAGAATTGGGACTGTTAAAAAGAATAGGAACAGGGGATTCAGTGTCTATTTGGATTGACAGATGGATACCAAACACGAAAACCTTGCGGCCAATGGGACGATTGTCTAATTCTCCTGTTGATACAGTGAATGAGCTCATCACTGGTGATCACAAGTGGGATGTGGAGAAGGTCCGG
This sequence comes from Alopecurus myosuroides, assembly GCA_028641055.1. Classification (NCBI taxonomy): domain Eukaryota; kingdom Viridiplantae; phylum Streptophyta; class Magnoliopsida; order Poales; family Poaceae; genus Alopecurus; species Alopecurus myosuroides. The sequence continues at coordinate 283,812,692 of CM054062.1, read as the reverse complement.
TCAACTTTTCTCGCCCCGGATGTGGAAGCTATATTGCAGATTCCGCTTCGTAGAAGTGTAGGGGATGATTGGTTGGCATGGGCTTGGGAGAAGAATGGAGAATATTCTGTCCGCTCGGCTTATAGAGCGCTGATTAAATTTGTTGATCAAGAGGATGCTCACAGCTCGAATGCGACAGGTTCTTCACATGGCGAGGTAGACATGTGGAAGAAATTATGGAAGATCAGAGTGGTTCCCAGGGTACGTACTTTCTGGTGGAGGGTTTTAAAAGGTTTTGTACCTGACTATAAGACTCTTTCACGGTGCCATATCAGAGACAATAGTACCTGTGGAATTTGCAAGGCGGCCACTGAGGATCTGAAGCACGCACTGATTGAGTGCTCCCATGCTCGATTATTCTGGGATGCTGCAAAGGAGCTGCTAAATCTGAAACTCCCGCACCTGTATCCGGATAGTTGGGCTAAAGATATTATATGTGATAATATTATTCCAGAGAATGATAAACCCAAGATCATTTCCATCATGGTGTCAATCTGGGATTCAAGGAACAAGTGGACTCATGGAGAAAAAGGGTATAGCCCAACATCAGCCATGGAGTTTGTGAGGGACACGTTGTTGTCCCTAGATTTGCCAAAAGGTCAACAGGGGTCTCCGGCGAAAAAAGCTGAGAGTAAATGGCAAGCACCGCCAGAAGGAATAATCAAAATCAATTCTGATGGTGCCCTGGATGTACAAGATGGTGTGGCTGGAGGGGGGGAGTAGCGAGAGACAGTATGGGTTTTAAAGTGGCATGGTGCAACGTCTATCCCGGTCTGTCAGACCCCCTCTCGATAGAAGCACTTGCTCTCCGAGACGCAGTATCATATGCGGCGGAGAGGCATTTCACTCGGGTGGTTTGTGAGGTGGACTGTACCGAGTTGGTGAGGATATGGGAGGCGGGAAGGAGAGATCGCTCTTTGATCTCGCCCATTATCGATGACATTCGTGAACTCAGTGCGGGGTTCCAGTTTTTTAGAATTTGTTTTGTTCGTCGATCAGCCAACACTGTAGCCCATAATTGTGCGAAATTTGCTTGCACAAATGTGGTATCTCAGGTTTGGCTGTCGGCTTGTCCCCAGTTTTTAGTTAACAGCCTAGAGGCTGATTGTAACTCTGTGCTTTCTGATTAATAAAGGTCAAGGTATTCTCCAAAAAAAAAAAAACCCTGATGTTCTACTCCTCCACCGCTAGGCCTACGCTCGGGAAGGAATCGCGAAGTTCAACATGCCCGCTAGAAGCAGCCCACTAACGTGGCCCCTAGCGATGAAGATCCCGCGAGGATCATCATCCCGAAACGGTCGTCGCCGGCGAACTTGCATAGGCAAAGGGCGAAGCCGAACGGCTCCTTGGCGTCGGCACCAACAACCAACTCCCTGCAGAGCAACACCGGCAACGCGCCACTAGAGGAGAGACGACGGACGCCGACGGCCATACGGTACGCCGACGACCAAAGGTCGGGGCCGTCAGCGTACCACCGGGGAACGGGAGGCAAGCAGGGTGGCCGTCGGCGTAGGGGGCACCGTCGGCGTGGCTGCACGTTCCCCGACAGGAGCTGTCGGCATATCTGTCCCTTTTTTTGGCCAATTGAAACCCTATCCCGTTTCCCCACTCCCCACTCACAACTCACCACGCGTATCCCCTCCCTCCCCTGTCCCCGTTGACCCTGACAGCCACCACCTCGCCCCACGCCGCGCGATGTCGCTCCCCTGGCTCCTCCCTCCTCCCGTGGCGCGGGCCACCTCCGCACTGCCACCTCGAGCCCCCCGCCACGCGCGTCCCTGCCCACGGCGCGACCCCTCCCCTCCCGGCTCCTCCCTCCCCGGCCTCTATCTCCGGTGCTGCGGGGGCGCCGCCACCGCCTCCTCAGTCCGGTCGGCCACCTCTTACCCGCCCTCCCCTCCACCTCGTGCACCCCTCTCGCCGCTTCGGAGCCACGAGGGCCCTCCTCCCCCTCGGATTCCTCCACTGCCGGCAGGATTTAGGGTTTTTTTCAATTGATTTTTTTCTCTATTTAGTGTTAGTATAATTAGGTACTGTTAGTACAGGGTGTCATTATAGGTTAGAAAAATTAGGTGTTAGACAATTTTAGGTGTTAGAAATTGTAAGTTAGATACCGTCGTCTTCGTTGCCTTGATCAGGTGACCCCGCGTACTCCCAAGTTGGGCCTCACGCGTATCAAGGCCACCCTCACCGCCGACGGTCCCGCGGTCCCTCCTCCTCGACGGACTTCCCTAGATCGCGACGAAGTAAGTTATTCTCAATCTCATTCTCTTTTCGACATTCTTCCTTAGTGGCTAACTTGACAAGATTCAACTAACATCGAGATTTATTTTTCTTGATATTGTAGTCTTGTTTCGGAGAGGCCTTCGAGGCCGTTATGGTGGAGCACGCCGTTGCGTATCAGGAGTGCACGCATAAGAGAGAGGCCTATGACGCCTGGGAAGAGCTGCGGTTGCCGTAAGTTTCACCCTTTTCTTTCTGCAAATGATGACAAGTCCTATTTTCCCTTACTTTGAACTTTTATTTCTGCAAAGCCTAACTTCTAAACTATCTTGTAGGCGCACGATAGGTTTTTAGCCACTGGAGAGCGGGTTCCAGTACCAATTGCCCGACCACCTAGGCCTAGGCTGCCGCCACCGTTCTCATCGAAGGAGGACTTCACTCGCGCAGGCTACCCGAGGACACCGGTAAGTTATTTGCCAAACCAGCTGTTACCGATGTCATGTGCCAGTCAAGTTGCTAACTTCTGCTAAAAATGCATGTAGGGATTGGGACACTCCGGGGCTACTCCCTTTGGCCGTGCTGATGGCTCGCCAAGTCGCACGATCACACCGTTTCATCCGCTACTGGTGCATCGCCGAGTCCGTCGCGCGAGATTGATGCCCGTGGTACTCCCTCGCCGAATTCCGCGCATGGTTCGACGGCGGGTACCGAGCGCAAAGCGTCGCCTATTCTCACTCGGTACGAGATGGGCACATCGAGCTCCCGCGAGATCTAGCTAGGATGACGATATTTGCATGCACTATCGATATTGTTCGGATGATATAGTGCTTTGTTCGGATGATGTTCGGATGTTTGGATGATATGGATATAATGTTTGCATGTTGTTCGTGTTATTTCTATCATATTTTAAATTTTCTGCAATTTAAATCGTATTTGAAACGGCCGGAAACGAAACGAATAAGGGCAGAAAAAAACACAGCTTAAACGTCGACGGGATACCGTCGGCCTCTACGCGCCGAATGGCCTAGCCCCAGCCCATACGGCGATGGGGAGCCCGTCAACGTCTCAGCGCGCGTGCGGCCCGCAGTAGCTGCCACGGGCCAAGAAGCCGACGGGCTAGCCGCCGGCGTATTGCGCGTCGTTCCCGTTACGGTCTCCTGTGGGGCCCACTGTCGCGGATACGGCGACGGGAGAGTATGCGTCAACGGGGAAATACGTACGCCGACCGGCCTTTACGCCGGCGATGATACGCCGACGGGATGCTACATACCCCGACGGTCTCCGGCCGTCGGCGTAGACGTCGGCTCCCGTAGTGCGTTGTTGTGCAGATGGAATAGCGACGACACATGCTCATATCCGCCGCTTGCCGCCATGCCTGCTCCACCCTCCGTGGTCGCCGCGCGCAGCTGCTTCAGCCTTGCCACCGTGGGCTAGCGGGAGAGGTGGGGGATGCAGGGGCCAACGAGATAGGGTATGTTGACTGTTGATGCCGGCTCCACAGCCTCCAGGTAATGGATGCCCAACGCGAACCGACCCAGCCAAAAAGCCCACAACACAGTCGTGGACGCGCGATCAACTCGCTGACATCCGGGCCCATGCAACACCTCATGTAAGTGACACAAACAAGCGGGCCCGTAGGCAGGACGAGCGAGAGGCCAGGAAATCCTCGCTAGTTAGGGAAGGAAAGGATGGCCTTTGAGCCTGATGGAGAGTTGCATGCTACGTCGGGCTGCACCATGTGCTATTGCTACCTCTTCTCCTACCGTTGTACGCATGATGTATGCCTCGAAACAGTGCTAACTTCATGTACATGGCGGTGCACTTATTAACTCTAATGCATCATTTCACCCATAAATTCACAGGTATTGCAACAAAATTTTCGCCCCGTATACAACAAAAAAGTATTGCAACAAATTGTTTCAAAAAATTCAAAAACTAAGTAATGCTACAAAAAAATAGTTAAACAATATGTTTATTGTATTGAAACAAATAGATTCAAACAATTCAACAAACATCACAACCTATTACAACAAAAAAACATGTGTTTTGCAATTTAAAAGGTGGGGATGGTTGGTGCTCGAGATTAAACTGTCACCTATTTCAACAAGAATCACAACCTCTTGCAACAATAAAAAGTATTTGCATTAACTAAAAAAGTTGGTAAGTAACAAAATAATTTGCCGCCGGTTCAGTTGCAACAAAAGTCATCACCTATTTCAACAACAAAAAAAGGTAGTACAAAAAATCACATATTTACAACAATTAAATTAGCCCGTAAATAATTGTGCATGCGTATACAGATTATGAGTTTACTAGCAAGCCCCAACCAGTGAGCATGCTAAAAAGAGACATCAACACGCATGCTACCGAGTACTACACGCCTACATGTATGTGTACTACACACACGCAACCAGAGTATGAGTTTTAGCTATGTGCATGTATGTGATAAAAATGTGAGGCATGAACCTAGTCCACACACGCACCAGAACCAGTGAGCAGGTAAAAAAAAAGATGGCCAAACGGTGCGTCAGACCACTTGCGTATGCGCAGATGAAACAATAAAAGTAGGTTGGAGTGCCGACGGTCACATGTGCGCAGGAAAGATTCTTCGCGAGCGAGCGGACACGGCCTATGGAAGGGCGCGATAGGTCAGCCTAGAATAAGTGTTTTCCTTAGTTGAACTAGTAAAATGTCTGTGCGTTGCAATGGGACATTATATATTCAGTTAGTGTATGAACGTAAGTACATCATTTGTACATTCATGTTGTTAAATTTTTCGTAACTTTCGATCACCATGATTAAATACCGAGGTCAGAAGCACGAATAAGCGAAAAAAGTAAACACTATTTGTTTCAAGCGGGAGAGGTAAATTTGTAAAAACCATCTTGATCATAACTCATATTGATCCACTCTTTAAAAATGTTATTTCAAAATACTTATGTTCAAAAGTAGAATTTCCAAAATAACATAAAAACCTTACGATCGGTTAGAAAAGAAAACGGCTAGCTCGCATGGGGAAAGAACAATTTGTCTCTGCCTATGATCACACTATTGTTTAAACTGAAATCCCGACACAATTTAAATATAAGGGCACAACTTCCGCTCCAGCTGCTCCAGGTTGATACGACAAGAAATTCCACCATAAGATTGTTGCTTGCTGAATACAAAATAGTTTAGACAAGTAACACAATATATGAGTAAATGGGAAAGATTACTCCAGTGGCACTGGCTGCGAAGCCACCTTAGCGATCTTGGATGATAAGAAAATTTCCGGAGAAATGCTAAATAGAGATGTAAGAGGGATAAAGTCTTTGTTCAACATTCTGTTGTAGGCTCTACTTGAGCAATACTACCTACTAACATCCGAGACATTCAATATTTCACTATACAAAATTACAAATGCCACAAAATTCAGTCAATAAATGAGACGTGTTCAGAATTCATAAGGAAATATCAAAAGTGTGAGATGCATTTTTAACTAACCATGCCTACAACTCATATGGTTTTGTTTAGGTTGTGCTTGCCTACTTGCAGTGCAGTAAAATTATGTAAACTATCATGTAAGGATAACACATGAGTTTCTCTAGTAGGCACAATTCAAGAAGAAATAGGCACTCAAATACAAGCCAAACCTGGGATGTGGAGTTTTACACCACACTTCTCACCATTCCTTGTGCAGTGCACCCAGGGAAAGGAGAGTAGAAATTTGAACCCTAGTTCCCTTGTTTGATTGCCGTTTTCCTAAGGATTGACAAAGTTCCTGCAATACAATTCGGGACTGACAAAGTTGCTGCAATAGACATTCACTTAGAGGGAAGAAAACGAAGGTATGGAGTAGATAATTTGTAGAGTTCAAAGTTCTTGTGATTAGATGTCAAGATCAAAGCTAACATGCAAAAATACTTCGAGTAATTTAATAACAAAGCATGTGGAAGTTTAGACATAGTGGTAACAAGAAATGCCTTAAAATGTATAGTGTTGATCCATTAATCTAATTACAAGAATTTTCCAACAATGTTGGCAACAATATATTTTCCATTGTTCGGCACACCTTTTTTACACTTTCCTGGCAGTAGCCGACCAACCTTACAACATTTTTATGTTTGACACTTTCCTGGCAGTAGCCGACCAACCTTACACATAAAGATCACACCATGGGAGAGAGATGAAACACATAGCTACCGGTAGAGTCCTCAACCTCGGCTAGAACTACACCCTCCTCATCATGGGAGTCAGCAACAACGATGAAGATGGCAGCGGAGTCGATGGAGATGACTCCGGGGGCATTTCCCCATCCCGACAGGGTGCCGGAAAAGAGATTTCTGTCCCCCAAAACTTGTCGGCGGAGGCGACGGAGCTACGAAACTTTCCGTGGATGGAGGCTTCATCTTTTAGGTTTCTGCATCGGGGGGATATATATACGAAAGGGAAATTTTGATGGGCGCCTGAGGAGCCCACGCCACCTGGTGGCGCGGCCAGGGGGCCCGTGTCACCCTATGGTGTGGCTGCTCCTCTGCTCCCTCCGGGTCTCCTTTGGAATTTTTTGACGTGTCGGAAAAAATAGGACTCTGGGATTTTGTTTCGTCCAATTTCGAGAATATTTTCAGAACAAATTTTCTGAAATAAACACAGCAGAAAATAGGAACTGGCGTTGTGGCATCTTGTCAATAGGTTAGTTCAGAAAACATCCGGAGAAAGAAGGAAAACATAAAGGTATTGGATAGAAATCAAGCATGGAGTATCAAAAATTATATACGTTTGAGACGTATCACCTGGTAGTGCCCCCTGTCAACATCAGCTATCAACAACCTTCAAAAGTGATATCTTTCTCCTACTGGTCGATTAAACCTTGGTTTCATTCTGAGGGAAAACTTGTTGCTGTACTCTTCATACCTTACACTTGGGGTGTCACAACGAACTTGTTTAGTCTCCATAAAGTTTTCTAGCGCTATTGTCGGGGATTTCAAAGTCATAAAGAAGCAACCACTCCCTTGTCAACGTCAAGTTTTCTAGCACCATTGCCTTGGAGGAAGAGTATTTCTGCAAGGGGTGTCTCTCACCTCCAATCTTTTTTACTTTGTTATTGCTTTGCTTAGTTTACTTTATTTTTTCTTGTTTTCTTCTTTGTATAAAAACACGCAAAAAATTAGTTCTTATTATAGTTGGTATTTTTGTTATCCTGCTTTTAATCTTGCTAAAATGAGTGTTCCTGAAGATGAGGTTCGTTCTTTTATGCAACAAGGTGGAGAAAGTTTGGAAGATGCTTGGTATAGAATAAGTGATGCTCATCATAGATGTACTAAAAAACATTCTACCATGATCCTTCTTAGGAATTTTTATGTTGGTATTACTAGTTGGTATAGATATGTTCTAGATACTCCCACAGATGGTAATTTTCCGGGAACTCCTGCTTTGGAAACCTATAATTTAATTGAAAGTATAGTAGGAACACCACCTACTAAGGTTGTTAAAACTAAGATCACTTTAGAAGAAAATTTTCCAAATTTCCTTGATAATGCTAGCAAAGTTAATGAATCAATAGTAAGTATCAATAAAAGAATCACTGTTTTAGAGGCTAGCAATACCCATGATAATCAAAACCTCAGGATTGGTGAACTAGAGGATGCCATGGAAACTTTAAGTTGAACCTTTTATTCTATTAAATTTAAGAGGGAGAAAGTTTTTGCGGGAAAAGAGCAAAAATACATGTATGTCCCCAAGGTGTCTAAATCGAAACCCCATAATGAGCTTAAAATTGATAAAACTTTTGGTGAAATTAAGAGTGATTTACATGTTGAATCATCTTCAAGGGTACCTAAAGTACCAATTGTTACAAGTTGTGTTTTAGAATAAATTCTTGATTGGGATGCTTCTTCCTTTGAAAATACTTGATTCTCTCTTTTGGTGCCTAGCTGAAAGGCGTTAAGAAAAGCAATCTTGGGAGATAACCCATGTTTTATTTCTGCAATTTTCCTTTTGTTTTCTTTGAGTCGAGGTGTTGTTTACTTCTGTAGAAACTCCTTTGTCCCTTAAATTTTTAGAATTGTTGTGCCAAGTAAAGTCTCTAGTGAAAATTTGATGCTAGAATTGGATTTCTGCACGGAAACATATTTTTTGCTGCCCACTGTTTAATTCGTATAAAATTTTTAAAAAAAATTGGAGCGACCTGAAAGTTTTTGTGTCAACTATTTACAAAACCTTTTCTAGTTCTGAGTTTTCTGATTTGAGCAATGTAAGTGCCTCGAATAGTTTTGTCTTTATAGACTGTTCTGGTTTTGACAGATTCTGCATTTTTTACTTTGCATTCTCTCTTTTACTATGTTGAGTGGATTTATTTTCTCCACAAAACATCAGTGGTTGTAGCTAATGTTTAGAAAGTATTGATGATGCCTATGTCTATGCAGAACATGTGAGTCTTTGATTGTGCACTAACCCTCTAATAAAAATTACTTCGAGTTTGGTGTGAAGGAAGTTTTCAAGGGTCAAGAGAAGAGGATGATATAATTTGATCAAGAAGAGTGAAAATCCTAAGCTTGGGGATGCCCCATGGATCATCCCAGAAAATTCCAAGAAGACTCAAGTGTCTAAGCTTTGGGATGCCTTGGGCATCCCCTTCTTCATCAACAACTTATCAGCTAGTGAAACTATATTTTTATTCGGTCACATCATATGTACTTTACTTGGAGTGTCGATTTGCTTTTATTTTCTTTTCTGTAATAAACTTGGTTCGATCCTAGCATTCTTGTGTGGGGGAGAGACACGCTCCGCTTTTTGATATGAATACTCGTATTCTTAATTTATTTTCTAGCTACTACAACTCCTTTTATCTCCTGTTTTTCATGCATCTCTTATTCAGAGCTGTTAGTTCTTGTAGAGTAGTAGTACTCTTTTGTTTCATTGATAAATTATTTGGAGATTTATTGTTGAAATAAAGTGCTGGTGTTGGGAAGCAATAAAATATTTAATGCTTATAATGGTTTAAAGAGAAGCTTGTTTAGACTGTGGCTTAGGCTTTATCCTGTCATGTCAGATATTATTTTAATGCTTAGCAGTTATTGATGTAGCATGACTTGTCTCAAATATCTGAGAGTGCTTAATGTGCCATGGAAAGAAATCATGAGTTGTTTTTATCATATCGAAGCATAATATTTTGGTATTCTCCTTCGAATGCTTTATTTGGTTGACTTGGCGCATGCTTACACCATGTTATGACTACAAACCAGTCACCTCTAGCCTCTATGATCATTTAGTTTTTGACTTGTAATATCATTTATGCTTTGATTAATAAGGTTTTGTCGCTATGCATGATTATGGCCATTATTTCTCTCTTAGTTTGTCGCTCCCAGTCTTTTGCTAGCCTTCACCTGTACTGGGTATGAGCTCTACTCGTGCATCCAACTCCGAAAAACAAAAATTTGCCAAATGTGTCCACCATACCTACATATATGTGGTATTTAACCGCCACTCCAAAGTAAATTTCTCATGTGCTACCTTTAAAACCTTCAAAATTATACATGTTCTGCGTCCCTGTTTTAGCTCACGAGGACACATGTAGACGAACTTTATCTTACTTGTTGATTGGACTTTACACACCTAGACTAGTGGCACATCCGCTTATCCAAATTGATAGAAGATCTGGCAACGGGGTGCCCGGCCCCAAACTTGGTTACTATAAATTCTCTTCACTTGTTTTGCCCTGATTTATCAGTTAAGCAAAATTCATACGTGTGTAAATAGAAGAGAAGCGGGATGATCTACTAACCCTAGTAGAAAGGACGTCCTTCAATGGGAGTCAATCTTGTAAAGTCTAGTTAACTTGTGACGTAATGTATTGTTTGTTTCCTATTCGTGGACATAGACATGCACCTCTCTCAAAATTGTTTTCAATACCTCTATTTTAATCAAATAAAAAGCTCTAGCATATGAGTTAATCCATGCTTCCCTCCGCGAAGGGCCTTTCTTTTACTTTTATGTTGATTCTTCATCTTCTAACTTTCTGCACCAATTAAGAGAGCATAGTTGTCATTCTAAGTATAATGTGCATCACTCCCAAAATTTATTATTGATTGATTCATGATATGTTATTACTTGTTCTCAAATTACTTGTTTCTAGTCACCACTTGAACTTTGAAGGTGTCCTCGCATTTATGTTTTGCTCTCCTTTTAAGGACAAGCGGAATACCACTTTGCTATGTTTTCTTTATGCTCGAAACAAACATATACCTTTCAGTAAATCATTATTCATGATCCTTTGTTTGTGTTACTTGTCATGTTGCAACATGGTTGGTAAGTTTACATTGGTGAAATTATATCTATCATATCTATGTTTAGAGTACTTTGATCTCAACTTACAATACTTTAACAAATATGATGATCAAGATTGTGTTTGTAGCATGTCACCTCAGAAATTATTTTGTTTTTCTCGTTTTACCTACTCGAGGACGAGTAGAACTAAGATTGGGGATGCTTGATACGTCTCAAACGTATCTATAATTTCTGATGTTCCATGTTGTTTTCATGCCAATTGCTACATAATTTCTATACGCTTTATAGCATTTTTATGGATTTCATGGGTCTAACGTATTAACAAGATGTCACAACGCAAGTTCCTATTTTCCTGCTGTTTTTTATTTCAGAAAAGTTGTTGTGAAAATATTTTCGTAATTGGACGAAACAAAATCCCAGGGTCCTATTTTTCTGTCACATACACGGAGTCCGGAGGAAAACCGGAGGGAGGCCACCAGGTGGCCACACCATAGGGCGGCGCGGCCCCCTTGGTCGCTCCACCACGTGGTGTGGGCCCCTCGGGCACCCAGCGACATCGCCCTTTCGCCTATATATACTCTTCCTTGGGAAACCCCTAAATACTCAAGCCTCCATCCATGAAAAGTTCCGCAACCGCCGTCGTCGTCAACCCTAGTTCGGGAGAGTTCTGAAGCTCTCCCCACGGCACCCTGCCGGGAGGGGAAATTGTCACCGGAGGGCTCTACATCACCATGCCTGCCTCCGGAGTGATTCATGAGTAGTTCATCCTTGGACTACCGGTCCATATTAGTAGTTTGATGGTTTTATTCTCCTCTTTATGCCAACATGTTTAGATCTTGTGAGTTACCTAACCTGATCAAGATCATCTATCTGTAATGCTACATGTTGTGTTTGCTGGGATCCTATGCATATTGAATGCTATGTCAAGTTGATTATAGATCTACCATGTTTATGTTATTTGTGATCTTGCATGCTCTCCGTTACGAGTAGATAATCTGATAAAGTTGATGCTTGTAACTCCAAGAGGGAGTATCTACGCCCGATAGTGGGTTCATGCCTCCCTTACATCTGTGCTCGAGTGACAGAGACATCACGGATGGGGGATGTGCTGTTGCCATTAGGGAGGAAACAACAATGCTTTGTCTAAGGATAATTCTATTGTTTACATTACGCACTTGACTTAATGCAATAATCTGTTGCTTGCAACTTAATACCCAAAGTTTTCTAGGGTGACATCCTGAGGGTAGATTATGTGTCATCGATGCACTTGGATTACGATCTATGTATCATGTTGTAATTCCCACATAAATTTCATAGTAGTCATCATGTCTTGCGTATGCACTACGGTGCATCCTTTATTTCTGTCAATTGTCTAGAAGTAATTTGTTTACCTAGGATGTTATCTATCTTTTATGGAGAGACACCACTAGTGAACTATTGACCCCGGTGAAGGGAATATGCCCGAGAGGCAATAATAAAGTGGTTATTATCTTATTACTTATTTATGATAAATGTTTATTTATCATGCTAGAATTGCATTAACCGAAAACATTGATACATGTTTGTCTAATAAACAAACAAGAGTTCCTAGTAATGCCGCTCGTTTAACTAGCTCATTGATTAACTTAAGATCAAGGTTTCCTGATCATGAGCATTGGATGTTGTTAATACCTGGGTCTTGTCATTGGAAGAATGATGTGATGTACATAGACCCAAAGTGTATATACTAATGTGATCAAGTCATTAAGTTTACATTGTTGTATCAAACATATGAAGTAACTCTAATCCTTAGACCATGATATCATGTTAATCACTAACACCAGAAGATATATTGTATCTAGAAACTTATTTGTGGCAACATAACTAAGTATAATTTAGTGTTACAATGTATGCTTATATTATTTGAATGTATGCAATTATTGAAGACGCTAGGCTTTTAAATCTTCTAAGAAGTTGGATGCTAATATTATCCTCTAAATTCCTTCCTTCGAGCTATAGTAGGTTCATCACAAAATTGTTCTGATGGTATGGATTAAATGTATGGGTAAAATCGTTTACCTTGCTTGAGGATTGCTAATGGTGGAATCTAGAAGAATGTTATTAATATGATGATATTAGTAGAACAATCAAACTCAAAGTATGACTTAATGGGTGATAGTATATGACTAACACGCGAAGGAAAATGTGTTAGGACGACTAGCATTGTTTGATGTTGAATGATTCTTCTGTAAAGAAAAGAGAATATTTAAAATAGGATTACAAAAAGGTATATGGCAGAAAAGAAGATAATTGGAAAAGTCCAGCTCAGGAGTATATGCTTGATATACAAGTTATAGATGTATTACTAGTTAACAAAGTATTTTTGGGTATTTTGATACCAGATTGGTTGGTATGAGTTTTCATACAAAGCAATGCAATGCAAGAAATACAAGGTCCTAAAATTAACTAGTAGTAAATGTGGGATGGATCATGACATAACAGAAATAAAGTGTTATTGTGTTCATCGTCGTATCAAACCAAACATTCAAGATTTATTTTAAGAACTTTATAAGTTGTTATTTTCTTCGGGAGAACAAATAAGATTGTTCAAAACTATGACCATATTCCATAATTGATGGATGAGTTAATATAAATCGTGTTGGTAAAATAAACATCTATAAGACTAAATGCTAAAACATCGCAAGACGTAAAGATCAAAAGAATATCACTTAAATTGTGAAACCACTATTTTAGTTCATACCGGAAAGGAAAACATAAAGGAACTCCATGTTAATGGACTTCCGGAGTATTTTTTTTTAATAAATTTACGCTTGTGAGACCTCTTCCAAAAGATGACTAAAACTCCGTTCATAGGCGTAAGTAGAATGGACGACTAATTTAGTGGAGATTATACATATTAATGTATATAGTCCATTATATATAGTCGTGTGTGGTGGATTATTTTTCCCTTCATAGAATTTCGTTGATGATTTGAGTAGATATATGAGTATATCTATTTAAAAAGAATGGAGTTTCAAATTTTTTAATTGGTTCAAACTGTTGTTAGTATGAAGTAAAAAATCATCATAACAAGATAATCAAGTATTTATGATTAGATCATAAAGGATAAAGTTTGAGTTACAAGTTTAGCAAAACATCTGAAGGGTTGCAGAATTGTTCTACAACTTATCCTTCTCGAATACCCCACAAAAGTATGGAGTGTTAGAGAGAAAAAATCAAACCTTGTTGGACATGGTAAGATAAATAAAAAATGCCATTATAATTTGTAGTATATACATTAGAGACAACCGCTTTTACACTAAAAGAGCACCATCATGATCCGTTGAAATTGACACCATATAAGTTATGGCTTGGGTAGTGACCCGAATTGTCTTTTTCTTAAATTTTGGTATGCATAACATGTGTAAAATGTTTGCAACCAAAATAGGATAAATATATGTCTATAAGGTTATCTCAAAGAATCCATTGGGTATTTCTCCTATCACCGAACCAAAGACATATTTTGTTGCCACAAAGGGTTGATTTCTCGAGAAAGTAGTTCTCGCGAACCAAGTGAGTGGGAGGACAGTACAAACTCGAAGAGATTAGAGAATCTTCGTTATCATGTCAAGAGTAGCGCATCACTGAAAGTTGTTCTAGGGTTTCCTATATTGACTAAGTAGAAGACACTACATATGTTGTAGATACTTCGAATGAGTTTGCAAACTGAAACACAAAAGTCCTAAAACTTTTTACTTGGACCAACTTGTGGTTTGAGAGTTGACACGTCGTAAATATATCCTTAATTTCTGATGTTCCATGTTGTTTTCATGTTATTTCCTAGACTAACCTATTGACAAGATGTCACAGAGTCAGTTCCCTGTTTTCTGCTGTTTTTAGTTTCAGAAAAGTTGTTCTGGAAGTATTCTCATAATTGGAAAATTCAAATCCCGGAAGTCTTAGAATTCCCGAAGGTTCCACGAAGTTCCAAAGAGGCCCGGAGTGGGGCCACACCATAGGGCAGAGCGCCACCCTGGCCGCGCCTGGGGGTGGTATGGGCCCCTCGGGTGCCCACCGCCATCTCCCTTTCGCCTATTTATTCCCCCCAATACATCAACCCTATAAAGAGACCACTTTTCCACGAAAAACACCCGAGGCTGCAGTCATCATCATTCGGAGATCAGGAGGGTTCTGGAGCTCTCCCCGGCACCCTGCCGGGAGGGAAATTCATCACCGGAGGGGTCTACGCCACCATGCCCTCCTCTGAAGTGATGCATGAGTAGTTCATCTCTGGACTACAGGTCCATAGTAGTAGATAGATGGTTGTCTTCTCCACTTTATGCCTCATGTTTAGATCTCGTGAGCTCTCGTACATGATCGAGATCATGTTTATGTAATGCTACATGTCGTGTTTGTTGGGATCCGATGAGTGTTGAATGCTATGTCTTCTGATTATCAATCTATCATGTTATCTTCATGCATATGTTATTTATGATATTGCATGCTCTCCGTTATCAGTAGATGCTCTGGCCAAGTAGATGCTAGCAACTCCAAGAGTGAGTATTTATGCTCGATAATGGGTTAATGCCTCCTTTGAATATGTGCTCGAGTGACATAAACATGACGGATGGAAGATGTGTTGTTACCATTAGCAAGAAAACAACGATGTTTACTTTTTTTACATTTTTTACATTACACACTTTGGTTACTGCGATTATCTATTGCTTGCAACTTAATACCCAACGTTTGTTCGGATGATATTCGGAGAGAGGATTATTAGTCATAGATGCGGTTGGATGACGATCTATGTATCTTGTTGTAATGCCCGCATGAATCACATAGTAATCTTTATGTCTTTCATATGCACTATGGTGCAGCCTGTCAATTGCCCAGCTGTAATTTGTTCACCACACATGTTATTTATATTTTATGGAGAGACACCACTAGTGAACTGTGGACCCAGTCCAGTTTCTCATACTAATAATACACACACTGCTGCTATTGCTTTCATACTGTTCTCATATTGTTTTCCACACCATAAGTTTAACCTCTTTGTGTTCAGCAAAACCGGTGCGATTGACAAGCTCACTGCTTCGTTGGGGAAAAATGATTTTATTGTGTTCTGTAGGTTCCACGTTGCTGCTGAGCCGGTAGTGCGCCATGTCACCTCAGCTGCATCAACCTTTAGAGTTTTCTTGTCCTCCTACTGGTCGTTTCAACCTTGGTTTCTTTTCTGAAGGAAAACTTGCCGCTGCACTCTTCACAACCTTTCTCTTGGGGTTTGCCAACGTCAGCCATCAAGAGTGAAGTGTTGTTTTGACAACAAAGGACCTGGAACTTAAAAAGGAAGCAAATGATGGGCCCTGACTTCGTAAAATTGTCTATGAGTCATCATATCCGCGATAGTATCCCTATATGAATATTAAGTATGTGACTTGGTAGTCCTTTCGATAGGCATGATACCTAATGATAGCAAACAGGTCTATATAGCAACAAAGACATGGATATTTACATCCTTTGAAAGTTGTGCTTGTCAAAAAGATGTTTTCGACAAAGTTCAAAGAGTTGACTACTACAAGATTTTGATCTTCCGTAGTGATGCTTTAGTCTATGCGGATAGTTCTAGCAAAAGGTGCATATTATGATATGGCACTTGATTAGCAAAACCAACTCTCCTCTCTAGGAAGTTTGATTGAGGATGTGTACTTGACACAGTCTGAGAGTTTTGTAAAATTCAACAGGTTGTCGGAAAGGTATGCAAACTTCAATGGTTGAAGTGAGCATAACAAAGTTGGAATCTTTACTTTAATGAAGTTATCAAAATAGTTTGATTCCATCATGAACGGTAAAGATGCTTGTAGAGTTACAAGAAATTAAGTGGGAGCGCTAAGACATATTTCTAATGTTTTATGTACATGACATAGAGTTGTTGGAAAATATGTATTTTAAATTAACACGGTTAAGGTTTTCTTATTGATGAAAGGCTTAGGAGATATTGGGCATCGTACCTATAAGATATGGATTGAAGCGCCTGATATGGTTGAGCCAAATTACATAGATGAAGTATTGAAGTAAGTCAATATAGAAATGACAAGAAGGGGTTCTTGCCACATGGAAACGAATTGAGCAATATTCAAGTGTTTTGACACATGATGAGCACAATTGAAATTGGGATTTCTAATTCATGTGTTCCATGCTATGTACACAACCAGACGAGTCCCGTGCTATAGAATATTACAGCAGGATAATTCATATGAATGTTAGACAAAAGTGGGAGAGATCCTTATGCCATTTTTTAGAAATGCTAAGGATATGTTTTCCTATGCAGTAATGACAAAATATTCATCACAATATGTTACACTAATAGTTTTGTCATCTATTCAAATAATTTTATCTCAATTAAAATATGTCATGAAGGGTGGCACAATAGGCTAGAAGAAAGTTCCAAGATGGATTTGAATGAGTTTCAAAATTAAAGTATTGTGATGGATACTACAACAAAGGCTAAGTATATCATTGTGTTGACAACAAATTATAGGATTATTTTGTGTCAAGGAGTTCTTTATTGAACTTGGTGTATTTCCAAGAATGCTGACACTATGAAGCTACATTTTCACAATGTTAGTAACATTACTTTAAGCTGAGGAATTAAGGTCTCACCGGTTGACCAAATATATATAAATCCATCTCATTAGAGAATGAGTGATGCATGTAGACGCAAAGCCATGAAAATACAATAGGACCTGAACATGTCAGATCTTTTGATGAACTTTACCACATAGGAATCATGGTAATAACACTAAAACGCCATGTGTGTTAAGTGCTTACAGACTAGATTACTGACTCTAGTGCAAGTGGGAGACTGAAGGGAATATGCCCGAGAGGCAATAATAAATTGGTTATTATCTTATTCCTTGTTTATGATAAATGTTTATTTATCATGCTAGAATTGTATTAACCGGAAACGTTGATACATGTGTGTCTAATAAACAAACAAGAGTTCCTAGTAATGCCTCTCGTTTAACTAGCTTGTTAATTAACTGATGATCAAGGTTTCTTGATCATGAACATTGGATATTGTTAATAACGGGGTCATGTGATTGGAAGAATGATGTGATGAACATAGACCCAAAGTGTATATAGCAATGTGATCAAGTCATTAAGTTTACATTGTTATATCAAACATACGAAGTAACTCTAATCCTTAGACCATGAGATCATGTCAATCACTAACAACGGAAGAGTGCTTTGATGTCATCAAACGTCATGATGGAGGGATAATAACCCGGTAGGCCAACCCCAAGGTATAACCCGGCCCAAAGGACGCTGCGCAAGATCCGGCTAAGGATAAAGAAACTTCTGGAAGGCCCAAGTTTGTAGGTCTCGTAACCCGGATTGTGGGTTACGGTAAAGGAAAGTTAGGGTTTGTATGTGGTGTCCGGGTAGGATCCAGGGTGCGCCTTGGAAGACAAGCCAGGGGGTACGGGTGCTTTATAAACCGACCCCTAGGATTAGTTGAGAGAGATCTAAGAACCCTAGTAATATCGTTTGGTATCAAGTATCAAGTGTAACACGAGAGTTGAGTTAATATCTTGAGATCGGAGATTCGGCGACTTGATTGCCGGCTACCAGATCGAGTTCCATCATGTTTTCCTCTGAGCTAAACCCTCTCCCAAACGCCTGTGTCGTCTTGCCCCAAGATCCGTTACCCCCGGTAACGTCTGCCGTGATTATCCCACGACAGTTGGCGCCCACCGTGGGGCCTGCGTCCAAAGGTGTTTACATCACGGGAGAAGCTCGGAAGAACATGGAGAATCTTGTCGTCGGCGAGATCTACATCGACCACGAAGGGGAGAAGATGGTGGACGATTCCGGCTGGGGGCCAGAGTCGGATCACCTTGAATCCGGATCCGTCGTGACAATCGGCCGGATCAGCGTCTTCATCGGTATGGTATGTACTTCCGGTTCGATCCCTGACAATTTTGGATCTGATTCTGTGTCAGGGGAGGCCACTTATATCCAATCAGATGAAGAAGAATCAGTTGGAACGACATATCCGACAGAAGAACCCATCGCGAAGTGGGAACAGCCGGAGGAACCGACATGGACCCCGCGTGACCGGGTCGAAAGAGAGGATGATACCGAGTCCATCCTGGATCTGTTGGAGAACCGGTATGAGGAGAATAACACCGAAGAGGAACAACATGAATTCGCGCCAAGCATCATACGCCGAGTTGCGGTTTACACGGTTCCCGCGACCAATCTCAACCAAGAGACCGTAACCGCGGCCGCGGCCGGGTCAGCACAAGCATTAACCCGGCAACAAGGGCCGGCTAACGGGAACACGGTTTTGGCCCAGGTTGACGGAGAGTCGGCATCGATTACCAGTCAAGCGCCAGAAAACGAGTTACACGCGAACACGTTTGGATTCCTAGCAAACCGGACACCAGGAGCGGGTCCTTCCAATCCACAACATCCGGCCTTGTCCGACAACAATCTGATCCTAGATCCGACAGTTCTTGCCACAGTTATCACTCCAGAGAACGCGGCGGAACGTGTTAGGGATTTAGACGTAGCCCGTCGCGCATTGGAGCAGCAGAGGAGGCAAGTAGAAGCAGAAAGACAAGGGATGGCCACACGACAACGCGAGCTGGATGCACTGGAAACCCGGCTCCGAGAGGAAACGACCAGAATACATCAAAGGCACCAAACCAGATTGCCAGCATTGGGAGGAGTCATAAACCCGGCCGCACTATTTATCACGCCTCAGGATCAGCCGATTCCAGCGGCAAATCAAGGAACCGTCCCTCAGCCGACAACCGGACGAGTACACTGGTAGACACGCAGGCCGGGTTACCCGCACCACAGACTGGAGTTACTACCGGCAATACTGTACCACCGCCACCACCACCACCACCATCGCGTTTTCGCACACCAGCGGGTCATTACAACAATCCCATGGACAACGTGTACGCGGCAACGCTTGCACTAAATCAAATCCCCGTGAGAGAGTCACCCCACGCAGAGGAGACCCGGCGGGCGATAGATATGCTGCGCACCGTGGTGACGCAACAGGTTAATTACCCGGATCACAGAAGTGGAATGCATGGGACACCATATGTCAGCCAACAGCAAGGTAACGCTGGAAACATCCAAACAAGTTCGGCACGGCGGAGGGAAGAGAAGCAGCAAATGCCGCCTCCTCCACACATTCAGGCAGTACCAGCAGCATCAGCAGCACAGGCCATCGTGGACAGTTCCAGAGCCAGGAGAGCCGTGGCCGGGTCAGCGGTACATGGGATACCAGCAGTACCGCGTCCAGCTGTACCCCCTGCAGGATCACACGTTTCCCGAGTAAGACCAGCTTCGACCATTCTTGCAGGACCTAAGTGTCTTTCGGATAGCATCAGGGCTGAGCCTTACCTAGAAAAGTTCAAAGAACCGGGTAAAGTAGTAAATTACGAGCCAACCATGGATCCGGAAACATGGTTGAGCAGTTATGAGATGGCCATGTTGATTCGCAATGCGTCCGAGAATCTTCAAGCCAAATTCATGTATCTAATGATGTCAGAGGGAGCAGCAAAGTTATGGTTCGCCAATCTACCGGAAGGATCTATTAAATCATGGGAAGAATTGAAAACTGCGTTTATCAAGCACTTTCACGGGACGTGCAGAAAGTTATTCACTATTGATGACCTAGAGCGATGTGTTCAGAAGAAGGGAGAATCGGCGCGCAGCTGGGTGCGCCGGGTTATGGAAATTCTTCATTCATCTACGGATATTCAGCCCAAGGATGCGCTGCAAGCTATGGCAAAGACCTGCAAGTACACACCTTTAGTACAAAAGTTAACTCGCATGAAATCTAGTCGGAATGCTTCGGAGGTTACAATGGGAGAATTGATGGATGCATGCAACAAACATGCCGCAACGGACACTACGGAAGAGGAAACTGACGATAAAAAAGCAAAAGCAAACACAAGTAATAACGGAAGAACCGGCAGCGGATCAGCGCCGGGTAACAACAGCCAGAACAAGCGCCCGTTTGAAGGAGGCTCCGAGTTTGTCGCCAATACTGAAGCCGGATCTTCCAGACCCAGGGCAGAAGGAAATTTTAATACTGGAAATCACAATGGAGGAAACTATCAAGGGCCACCAAGGCCGAGTAATAATTGAGACATATTCAGAATGGCATGCCCGAAGCACAGCAGGAACGGTAGGCCAGCTAACCACTCCTTGGAGCAGTGCGCCAACCTACAGAGATGGAAGAATGAGGAAGTGACCAGAGCCATGCGAGGTGCAGGTCGGGGAGGAGGACCGGGTCCAGGTGGAAACCCGGGCAACGGCCCACCCCCAGCCGGTAACCCGGCAGCTGGAAATCAAGGTAATAACCAAGGGGGGGCAGGAGGTTTCCAGGCCAACCCCAAACAGTTGGGTCAATATCACGTGCATACCACAGGAGGTTCTAACAAGGACAAAAAGATACTGAAGCAAGCGGTCAATTCAGTTTCTTCGGCTGTCCCGAGATACCTGAGATGGTCAGAACAGGACGTAACATGGAGCAGAAGGGATCACCCGGAAAGAATAGAACACCCGGGAGTCTTAGCATTAGTAGTTACACCGCAGGTCAATGGGTATGAGCTGAAAAAGGTTTTGATGGACGGTGGAAGTAGCATCAATATACTGTATTGGGAAACCTTCTTACGCATGGGCCTCAAGGAGTCTCAGCTACAAAAAAGTTCAACAATTTTTCATGGGATAGTGCCGGGTCATTCAGCGTGCCCCGAGGGAAAAATCGCATTGGAGGTAGCTTTTGGGGAATCAAAGGATAACTATCGAGTTGAGTGGCTCACTTTTGAGGTGGTCAAATTGTGCAGTCCTTATCACGCGCTATTCGGAAGGCCGGCTTATGCTAAATTCATGGCTAGGCCGTGTTACGTGTATCTACAGCTAAAAATCCCGGGTCCTAAGCAGACCATTACCATACATGGAAATCGAGATATAGCAGCTGAATGCGATGAAGGAGACGCAGCAATGGCCGAGCAAGCCTGTAGAAAAGAGGAACTCAAGCATTACCGGTCTCAAGCAGACCCGGAGGACAGAACCACATCAAAAAGGCCGAGCACTGAAGGCGAAAGAGCAAAGTCCAAGGCAGCACAAGATGCTAAGATGGTGGCTTTTGTCAAGGATGATTCCTCCAAACAATCTGGTATAGGAGAAGAAACTGCACGGCCGCTCACAGCCAGCCGCGTTATGGAAACACCTCACCCGGGTTGGCTAGTAAACCCGGTACTTATCATGAAAAAGTCTAACAAATGGAGAATGTGTGTCGGTCACGTCAGCCCGGGACCGGTTCCCAAGAAGAACTAAACAATGTAACGGGCAGCAGGTTTCAGACGCCCTCTTTTCCTACCCAGGGTACCTAAGGGGACTGGAAGGTTTTTAATGAGGCGGCCTGCTGATCCAAACTTTCTCGTATCAATAAAGAGATGGTTATCAAGTCCTATTTTGTTACGATCTTTACTTCGGTTACAGGTAAGTAGTATCCATTGCTATCAATACATCAGTATCATTAAGTATGTTGAATATATATAGGTCTCGGGGGCTGATTGCTTGAATAGCACAGCCACAAACCCAAAGACCCGGCCTTGATGCCTATGAGTTATAAGGGCCGATTACTCGCAAACGAGTACGGCTGCAATCTTATAACCGGACAAAGGAGCCAAATTTTCTTGACTTTTCTTACTTAAGCTCGATGTGACTCGCACTAAAGTGGCATGATTTGCTCGCTTACGATTACAATCAGCCATGGAGCCCAATGGGACTTGTCTGACCCTGTTTTCGTATAGATCTAACAACATGGTATCCACGCGAAAGCCGGCTTACAGTACAAGATAGTCAAAAGGGTCATCTAAACCACAAGTTATGCAGAGTACAAGGCTAATAGCTGGAAACTCAACGTTTATCAAGCATAACTTCATTATCTATATGAAACAATTCCGGGTTTCGGCTTAGCAACAACAAGTTTGTTCTCTTCGAAAAGACCACACACCACAGACTCGGAAATTCGGGCCTTGGGGATTGTGGGTTTCGAAACAGAATCAAGTTGTTTCGTCGCTAAGCTCGAAAGACCCCAATGTCCGAGTCGTGGGGACTTGGGGACTTAAAGAAAAGTCCACCGGTCAAAACTCACGATACTCGGAAATAAAGAGGGGAATAAAAAGAAATGAAAAGAAAGTTGGATATCAAGAATAAGTTCAAAAATAGACAAGTATCAAGTTCATCAAAAGGCCTAGAAAGGCACGAAGTGTATCACAGAATTAAAGTGCGTTACAGATTGCGACACCAGTATCAAGGGTGCACAGGCGCACCGTCAAAAGAATACTTGTTTTGAATAAAAGCATCAGATGATCGAAGTATTTTGATGGCATTTGCCTATTCGGCTTCCTGAGTAGGGTCCACATCTTTGCCCTTGCCCTCCGGGTCTTGCTCCTGGACTTGTTCTTTAGCTATCCCGGCATCATCACCCGGATTCTTCGCGACAGGACGGACAGGCGGAAGAACAGCTGGTGTAGAGGTGGTTGGCTCTGATCCCAACTCGGCCTCTCTCTTCGCAGTTTCTTCCCTTTTCCTGGCCGAGTCAGCAGCCCATTTCTCCAAAATATCAAAGGGCGGGGGTGCGTCCTCCGTAACGATTTTGCCTTCAGCATCGTACGCACTCATAATTGTGTTCAGATCCATACTATCGGCCAAAGTGGTGGCCGAATGACGCACTGCGGACTGTATGGCCTTGAAGTCCTTGGGTGCAAACTTGGAGCCATCCGCTTTGAATTCTGGAAACCCGGATATTACCTTTGCCGGATCAAGCTTCGGAAAATAAGCCTTAGCCAGGGTAAAGGCCCGGGTCATACCAATCCGGCATGCCGAGCGTTTCCAGATTTCAATCCAGGCAGGCACGGTGGAGCAGGCTTGGATGAGATTTTCTTCACCCGGATATACCTCAGTAGGCCAATTCACGGCGTCCAGTATAAACTTCGTGCCGGCAAAGAAAGTCCGAAGCACAGTCTTTAAAGTTTTAGCCTTTGCAATGGCATCCTCCTCTGGGGCCGCAAGGTTGGCACCTGCAGTTGAAACAAAGAAAGAACGTATCAGTAATCCCGAGTATCATGTAATAAAGTAAAGGCATGAACTCAGTCGGCAGCAAAAACTTACTAAGCAAGATGCGATAGGTATCGGTAACCTGGTCCGATAATTTCTTCAGTGCGGTTTGAGCAGTATTGTACTTCTTCTTGTATTTAGAAACATCCTTCTTCAAGGTTTCCACGTCAGCCTCAAGGGCTTCTCTACGCTTTACCTCGGCAAGAAGAAGTTGTTCGGTCTTGAGCAAAACTTCATCAGACCGGGTCATCTGTGCCTGTAAAGAACAAGGAGCACAAGTATCAGTCGGGTATCATGGCAAGCCGACTATTGCATAAAGTACCAAGCATAACTTCAACAAAGTTATGCTCGGAACTTGGGGACTAAGTGTATACTGCGAGATATCAAGTGTTATTACCTGGTGCTCTGCGGCCATGCGCTCTAGAATGTTGCTCTCTGAGGTCTTCATAGTGAGGAGAGTGCTCATCAGCTGGTCAAAAGTATCATTACCAGTGTTAGAAGATCCGGGGTCTCGGAAACTCGGAGAAGGAGTTTTCTTCTTAGCGGGAGACGGCATCCAGGTCATCCGAATGTTGGAAGCTGGTGCCCCCCCCCCCCGCACCCAAAGTTGCAGCTTTTTCCTTCTCGCTTGCATGCGAGGCTATCGGATACCCGGCTCCTTGACTGGCCGGGTTCATCGGTGACACTTGTCCTTCGCCGCCAGCTGCGACTGCCGTATTATCAGTCGGGGTCCCCTTACCCGGGTCATCGGTCTCCATATCCTCTTGGTCGCTAATAATGACCGTGGCCCTATAGATAGTATGAGTGAGCAGTTAGTGTACAACCAGGAAAGGGTGATGAAAATGTGATAGAACGTCAGGAAAGGAACTTTACCCGGGATTCACCGCAAAGTCCGAAGGGAATTCGCTGCTGGACCCGGGCGAAACTGAAAAGTATCAAGCGAGATTTCGTAAGGGAATGGTTCAGGAAGATTTTTTCGTCCGAGAAAGGATAAGGTAAATACCAGCGCACCGAGTCGGAGACAATGGAATACCCGGGGTAAGAGCATCATCACCCGGGTAATTCCGAGTCGCTCTGCGCTTGGTCATGGGCGACTCCTTCAAATATGGCCAGTGGAATAACGTCAAGTTAGCTCATGTATATCATCAAAGGAATACGAATTGAATACAAGGAGGCGATATGAAACCTTGAAGAGGACCCCTCGGGGTTTTCTCTTAGATCCGACTTTGATTGTCGGCTCCACTTCCTCCTCTCCACTGGCGGATTCTACCTTGCCGTCAGTTTCTTCTTCTTCGCCCTTGTCCTCTTGCTCTGGAAGTTATCAAGGTCACAGTTGGAAAATGAAGAACGGGACACGACGAACTCAAAGGAACTAAGTGAAGTTCAGAACGTACCTTCATCCGAGTTATTGCCATCCTCTTGCTCCTCTGGATTTTCAGAGCTAGGAGGAGTTTCGATCTTCCAAAAGGGATCATCAGCCTGAGAAGAAGGTATAAGAATAAGGGTTATTAGTCATATCGAGTGGAAAGTGTGAAAGCAAAAGTATGAGAACCGAGTCTTTACCTTGGGGGCTGGGTTCTCACGCGTGAAGGGTTCTAACCCGGCTATATTCCGGATTACCTCCAGCTTCTCTGTCAAGAAGCTCTTGATAGTCTTGTTGGTATCTCCGGCTGCAAAGCTATGGGTGGAGTACCGGAGCGAGTCCGTGGTGTGCCCTGAATACTCGCACATTAACTTAGTGCGAATGGAGTTGGGTTGGATCCGGAAATCGACCCAAGTTTTCACCAGGTTAAGCCCAATGAGACCTTGGGCCGACAGAATGGAGATTTTGGCTAGTAAAGGCCGGATGGCCTCCCTGTCCGAGTCAGGGGCAAAGGCGTTGAAAGTCTCGGAGATATCGAGAAGGCCCTCCGAGTAACCCGACAGTTTCTTTTGGCCGGGTGGGGAGGTGTCTCGGCAATAGAAGTACGAGAGTTGCCAGTGTTTGACGTGGGAGTTGAGAGTGAGGGGTGGCATCAGAGAATTCTTGCGGCGCTGGATAGAAACCCCGCCGCAAGCGAGAAGTGCCCCGTCACCGCTTTCGCGGCACGGTTTGCACTGGAAAAGCTCGACGAAAAGAGCCAAACTTGGCGGAGTGCACAAGTATGACTCGGAGAGAACGATGAAGTGGGAGATATTTAACACGGAGTTAGGCCCTATGTCAAAAATGCGAAGGCCATAATGGCTCAGAATATCACGGAAGAAAGGGTGACCCAGAGGACGGAAGCCCCGGGTCACGTGTTCCAGAAAGCATATTACCTCATCCTTTGCCGGTGTGGGCCGGGTCTCGTTGCCCGGCACCCTCCAGTGGATTTCCTTTTGAGGGGGTAGAACCCCTAACTCGGCCAGTTCTTCTAACTTGGCCTTCGTAACCGTGGATCGCGCCCAATTGGCGGATATGGAGCTGGTGGTCTTGGCCTTGGCCGGTGTTTTCCCCTGCTTCTTGGGAGCCATGTGATTGACCTGCAAAGCACGAGGTAGAAGGATACAAGGAATAAGACTCGGAAGCCATGAGTTGTCTGAGTATTGGCAAGTGATATCGAGACAACATGGAAGTTGCATACTATCCGGGTAGCAATCTGCAGAGTAAGGTTCAAACTATCCGGGTATCAAGCATCATAATAAAAGTTATGGAGGCCTATGCATTGAAAGAGCCTTTGAGGGCGATGGATGGTTGCACAGGTACCTATTGCGAATAAAAAGAACCGGAAAAGGGAAGATTTTCCGGGTGACGGAAACAAGGGCGGAAAATTTGGGCGGCCCGAGCCCAGATTGGAGACTCCGTTTCTAGATTTGTGGTAAAATTAATGACTATGGGTGGTAGGAAAGTGAAATAAAGTCTATATCCAATTCATTGGATGAGCTAGAATGAATACGAGCAACTTAATTCGGCGTGACCAGGAAAAGGACCGGCGAGTTCTGGAGAAAATCAAGAAATTGCGGAGGCTAGTTAATGGATGAGAGAGGCTTACTGGAGGGGATTGCAGTGAAGCTCGACGGAGGCAAATGGCACAAGCCTGGTGCCCCTTTGCGATTCCCGGCGGGCAGGTCGGGGGTCCGGTGGCGGATCTGGGCGGTGGTGCGGAGCGCACCGTGGCGGAGCGTAGCCGACGGCAGATGGGCTCCGGTGATGCACGCGAGGCTTCCGTGGTGGCACTCTGTGAGCTAGAGCACTGAGGAAGAAAGGAAGAAGAATGGGGGGAAATGAGCTGTTGGGGTTAGGGTTACCCCTAAGAGCCAATTTATAATAGCGTGAGTGGATAAGCCCAGTTCAACGGGTGGGAGCCGGAAGTTACGGAGTAACGGCTATCTGTCTAAGTTTTGCGAGATACGCTTTAAATATTGGGCGAGGTATCCGGACAGAAATTGGAAGGAGATATTCTTCATAATATCAAGATCAATTATCGAGTAAAGTACAGGATCTTGACATTTTTATCAGGGCTTAGACCCGAAAAGCTAAGTGTTTGGAGAGAAGCCGGGTTACTATATGGCCACCATGGAGTTGGGCCTAGCTATTTATCAGAGCGCTTTAACCCGGCCTTCATGCATTCGTGCATCTGATGTTTTTGCAGGGAATAGCAAGCGCTTCAAGGAAGGATCTGTGAAGCCCAAGCTATTCTGGGGACTACAGATGGAGGGATAATAACCCGGTAGGCCAACCCCAAGGTATAACCCGGCCCAAAGGACGCTGCGCAAGATCCGGCTAAGGATAAAGAAACTTCTGGAAGGCCCAAGTTTGTAGGTCTCGTAACCCGGATTGTGGGTTACGGTAAAGGAAAGTTAGGGTTTGTATGTGGTGTCCGGGTAGGATCCAGGGTGCGCCTTGGAAGACAAGCCAGGGGGTACGGGTGCTTTATAAACCGACCCCTAGGATTAGTTGAGAGAGATCTAAGAACCCTAGCAATATCGTTTGGTATCAAGTATCCAGTGTAACACGAGAGTTGAGTTAATATCTTGAGATCGGAGACTCGGTGACTTGATTGTCGGCTACCAGATCGAGTTCCATCATGTTTTCCTCTGAGCTAAACCCTCTCCCAAACGCCTGTGTCGTCTTACCCCAAGATCCGTTACCCCCGGTAACGTCTGCCGTGATTATCCCACGACACGTCACGCCGTAACAAGGTGACTATAAAGGTGTCGTTGGATATTTTTAAGGTATTAGTTGAGGCTCATTGGTCAAGAGTGGGATTTGTCCATCCAAATGATGGAGAGATATACTTTGGGCCCTCTCGGTGATATCACATCGACACCGCTTGCAAGCACGTGACTAGGTCACAAGGATGACATATCACGGAACGAGTAAAAGAGTACTTGTCGGTAACGAGATTGAACTAGGTATGGTTGATACTAATGATCGGATCCTAGACAAGTAAAATATCGCGAGACAAAGGGAATTGGTTACGACGTTTATAGTTCACACGATCACTAGATTCATCGTTGAATGTGTAGGAGTCAATATGGATCTCTAGATCCCGCTGTTGGCTATTGATTGGAGAGGTGTCTCAACCATGTCTAAATTACTCAGGAACCGTAGGGTGGCACACTTAAGTTCGATGACGTGTTTGAGTGGATACGGGATATCGGAGAAAAGTTTGGACAACACCGAAATTATTTTGGGTACTTTTGAAATAGTTTAAGGGGATTTTGGTCAAATGTTTTTTAATACATTTAACAACTAACTTAAGGGTTTATGTTTTAATGTTTGTTAATTTCATTAACAAATATTAAAATAAAGAAATAAAATTGTTTTATTTATTTATTAAAGAAAACCCTTGGGATTTTTAGTGGGAATTAATGGAAGAATGAGTGGGTTGAGTGGAGACTCCACTCACATGATGAGAGAGAGGTGGAGACACACAAAAAATCGTGTCCGCCTTCCCCTCCTATATAAGGAGGGGTGGGAACTCCCTCTCCCACACAGACACACTTGTGTCATCTCTTCCTCCCTCCCTCCGCTGCTCCACCACTTGTTCGTGCCCTTGGGGAAGCCTTGAGCAATGTTTTCTTCACCACACCACACCGTCGTGTTGTTGGAGTTTCAGGTGGATCCTCTACTTCCGATGCCCCGCTGGATCGAGAGAACGGAGGTCGTCATCGAGCTGTACGTGTGACCGAGTGCGGAAGCGCTGCCGGATTGCATCAATCATCTTCGAGATCTTGAGATCGATGTGAGTTCGACTACATCAACAATGAGATTCGATCTCGTAACGCTAGACACTTCGAGGGTATATTCTTCTAAGACTCTTTCTCCCCGTTGCTTACATCTCCTAGATTAGATCTTGGCCCTTCGGGTATCTCTCGCGTAGGAAATTTTTTGTTTTCTATGCAACGAACCCTTCACCCGGTCTATTCTTTTACACTGATAATACAACCTACTGCAAGCACTATTCTTTTTACTGCAATCATTGTTCTCCTTTAATTCACTGCAAACAAGTAGCATTTTCCACACTATATGTCTAATCCTTTGTTTTCAGCAAAACCGGTAAGATTGACAACCTCACTGTTTCCTTGGGGCAAAGTATCTTGGTTGTGTTGTGTGTAGATTCCACGTTGCTGTTAAGCCTGGTAATACTCCTTGCCAACATCAGCTGTTGATACGTCTCAAACGTATCTATTATTTTCGATGCTCCATGCTTATTTTCTATCAATTACCTTTATGTTTTCACATGTTTTGCTTCGTTTTCCGGATGTTTTCAGGACTAATCTATTGACAAGATGCCATAGAGCCAGTTCCCGTTTTCTCGAGGAGCCCCGGAGGGGGGGACCTGGAGGCTCCACGCCAGAGGGCGGCGCGCGGGTGGCCCCCTGGCCGCTCCAGCTGGTGGTGTGGGCCCCTCGGGCGCCCACCACCATCGCCCTTTTCACCTATTTATCCCCCATGATGCATAAACCCTAAAACAATCGGCCTCCATCCACGAAAATTTCCGTAGCTCCGCCGCCGCTGCCGACAAGTTTCGGGGGACACAAATCTCTAATCCGGCACCCTGCTGGGACGGGGAAGTGCCCCCTAAGTCATCTCCATCGACTCCACCGCCATCTTCACCGCTGTTGCTGAATCCCATGAGGAGGAGGGAGTATTTTTCCCTCGGGGATGAGGGCTCTACCGCTAGCTATGTGTTTTAGCTATCTCTCCCATGGTGTGATCTTTATGTGATCATGAGCTTTGTAATCTAGTTGAATAAGTAGATGTTACTCTTCATCTGTTATGCTACTCAAGTGTTTTTGTTATGAGATCCCCGTAGACACTTTGATCACGGTGTAAAGGTGATAGGCTGTGCACCATGTGGTTTAGCATGATATATATTTTTTTGTGTTGGATGACCCTATGAAATTGTGGTGTTTGTCTGGAACCATCTAGGGCTCATAGTGACAGTGTGAGGTCACCTGGATGGGGAAATGAGAACTCTAAGGAGTGCTTTTATAGCCCTATGCAATGATTAGTGTTTGTTATCCGACCGGAGATTGGTTCGGAGTAGCATATTGAAAAGATGATATTTATGCATTAAATTATGCTACTATTGTTGAGAGTGTCTGATACGTCCATTTTGCATCACTATTTTATATCGTTATTTTCTGTTATTCATTGATATATTTCATGTTATGATACATTACTTATGTTATTTCATCTTATTTTGCATGTTTAATAATTATGGGAGATGAAACACCGGAACCAAAAATCTGATGGAGAAAGCACCGTTAGGACACCCTATTTCATAAGATCAGAAGAAGAGGGGGAACACCGGAGGAGTCTTAGAAGTCCCGAGGAGGAAGCCAGCCTGAAGGGAACCTAGAGGGGGGCCACCTGGGCCCCACACCACCAGGCGACCCCCCCCTCTGGCCGCTCCTGGGGGTGGTCTGCCCCCTGTCCCACTCCTGGGTGCCCCCTTTCGCATACTTGACCCCCAGGGAACTCTAAGCCCTAATACATCGTCGAAGAATATTCCACCGCAGCCTCGGGGTGGAAAACACCAGAGAGAGAAAAGCTCTCCGGTAGGGAGAAATCTGCCTGAGAAATTCCTCCCCGGAGAGGGGAAATCGTCTCCATCGTCACCGTCATCCCTCCCAGCTTCATCGAGATCATCATCATCATCACTGTCACCATCACTGTCACCATCCACCTTCATCCCGTTGTAACAATAAGGGGTCTTTATCGTTGTTTACCACTAGATCTCTCTCCCGGTGTGGATTACTTGTTAGTAGTTGATGCTTGTGAGGTTTATCGGTGTTTGCACTTTGTGACCAGATTGTTATTATCCATTATATCACCTCTGATTAAGATCCATATTATGTCTCTTGAGTAGTTTGTTTAGTTCTTGAGGACATGGGAGAAGTCATGATGTTAGTAGTGAAGTTATGTTGAAGTAATATCTTGTGGTTCGGTATTTAAGTTGGGGTGCTATTATTATAGTGGTGTCATGTGAACGTCGACTACATAATACTTCACCTTTATGGGCCTAGGAGGATGCATTGTGTATTTGGCTACTAATTGTGGGGTTGCCGGAGTGACAGAGACCTAAACCCCCGTTAGGAAACCGATGCATGAGGGACTGTAGGATCCCGGAGTTTTAAGGCTGTGGTTAGATTTATCTGAATTACTTTCTTGTATTTGCGGATGCTTACAAGGGGTATAATCACAAGTATGTATTAGTTCTAGTTGGGCGGTGCATTAACATAGGTTCACCCACACAACACTTAACGAACCAATAAATATTAATCAACTATATGAAGCGAAAGCACTTGACAAAATTCCCATGTATCCTCGAGACCGTTTAGTAATCATAAGTAGAACAACCGGTTTGTCCTTCACTCTCAAAAGGATTGGGCCACTCGCTGTAATTATTATTACTGTTATTTATTTACTTGCACTTGATTTATCTGCTATATCCAAAACAAGCAAAAACCTGTTTCCTAGTGTTTATAGTGAATTCTCTATCCAACATGCTTGTCAACACCTTCTGCTCCTGGTTGGGTTCAACACTCTTATTTATAGAAAGTACTACGATACACCCCCTATACTTGTGGGTCATCAAGACTATTTTCTGGCGCTGTTGCCGGGGAGTGGAGTGCTATTGGTAAGTGGAATTGGTAAGAGAAACTTTTATTGTGAGTGTTGTTTTTATTTCTGTCTGTTGTTTTATTTCATTATGGAGAATAATTTTGATTCTCTGTTTAGGGGTACAACTACTATCACTGCTAGGGTAGTAGGTGACCCGTTATCTGCTGAATTAGATCCTTATAAATAACCTATGAAAACTGTTGGACTTGTTATGGACAACTGCTATTATGGAGATGGAACTGTCCATACCGGTGATCATTTTATCTTTATACATGAATTATGCAAGTTATTCAGGTGTGCATGTATTACTATGGATCAAGTTACAAGGAAATTATTTTCTTTATCGCTGAAAGGAAGAGACGCTGAATGGTTCAAATTACTGAAGAATGGTGAATCTATTGGATGGGAGGAAATTATTCCTCTCTTTTATTCTAAATTCTATCCTCCTAGTGAGATTCATAAAGACCGGAATCAAATATATAATTTTTGGCCTCATGATGGAGAGAGTATTTCCCAAGCTTGGGGGAGAATGAAGTTATTAATGCTCAAATGTCCCTTCCATGAGCTCCCGAGTAATATTGTTATCAATAATTTTTATGCAACGCTTTCTCTTCATGATAAGGATTTATTGGATGCTTCTTGTTTTGGATCATTCACACGTATGAAGGAACAAGATAAATGGGATCTTCTTGACCGTATTCAAGAGAACACTAAAGGATGGGAGAACAACAAAGGTAGAAAGTCAGGTATAAACTATGATTATGAATGCATTAAATCTTTTATGGGAACCGATGATTTATATAATGTTAGTGTTGTTTGTGGTCGTGATTCTAAAATCTTTGGAAATTGTCTTAAAGCTTTTGCCTCCTATCTTGATATTCCTAAAAAGGATTATCACAAATATCATGCACCTTATAAATATGTTGTTCCTACTAGTAATATAGAAGTGCATGCGGTTAATCCTGCTGTTCCTGAGCCTTATATTGAAAAAATGCCTTTCCCTGCTAAGGTGAAAGAACACTCTATTGTAGCTAGTGTGGTTAATAAGAGCATTAATAAATCTATTGAACCCGATGAACAAATAACTGTTGAACCCGCTGTAGCAATAGTAAAAGATCTTGTTTGTGGAAATGTAGAGGATGAACACATTGTCTTCTGTGAGGATGCTTATAATATTGTTTCCCATCCTCATAGACCTAAGAAACCTAGTGTTCATGTGCTTTCTGTTAAGATTGGTGATCATTGCTATTATGGTTTATGCGACATTGGTGCTAGTTCTAGTGTTATTCCCTATGATCTTTATAAAGAAATTATGCATGAAATTGGTTCTTGTGAGCTTGAGGATATTGATGTGGTTATTCAGCTTGCTAATAGAGAAAATGTCTTTCCGACTGGTATTATTAGGGATGTGGAAGTTTTATGTGGTAAAACTAAATAGCCAACTGATTTTCTAGTACCTGGTAAGGCTGCTAGTAAAACTTGTCCAATTATTTTTGGTAGACCTTTCTTGAACACTTGTGGTGCTATTATAGATGGTAAGAGAGAAGATAATTTGATGGAAAATCTTTTGAGTTCATTTTATCCAAATTTGCTAGAGCACCTTCTGAATCTAAACTGCCTCATGAGAATTTTAAAGTTGAACAACTTGCTTCTATTGCTCTTGCTCCTAACAATGCTTTGCAACAATATATGGAGGACCATGAAAGTGAGGTCTTTATGGAAGAGAGAAATGAGATTGACGATATTCTTCTTCGTCAACTAGTGATACTGAAGCACAATTTACCCGTGGAAGACTTGGGTACCACATTACCACCCAAGGAGGACCCTGTTTTCGATTTAAAACCTTTGCCTGATGATCTTAAATACGCTTATATTGATGATAAGAAATCTTGTTATTATTAGTGCTAAACTTTTAGGTGAAGAAGAGGAAAGATTATTGGGAATTTTGACGAAACACCGTGGAGCTATTGGATATACTCTTGATGATTTGAAGGGGATTTCTCCTACTATATGTCAGCATGCTATTAATATTGAACCTGATGCAAAGCCAGTTGTTGAACATCAACGCCTTTTAATTCCTAAGATGAAGGAAGTGAGAAGAAATGAGGTATTAAAACTCCTTGATGCTGGTATTATTTTCCCTATTAGTGATAGTAGATGGGTGAGCCATGTGCATTGTGTCCCTAAGAAAGGAGGAATGACTTTTGTGCCAAATTAAAACAATGAGCTTATTCCACAAAGAGTAGTAGTTGGTTATAGAATGTGCATTGATTTTAGAAAACTCATTTTTGCTTCCTTGATGGTTATTCTGGGTTTTCCCAAATTCCTGTTAGGGAAAACGATCAAGAGAAAACAATCTTTACTTGTCCTTATGGTACTTATGCTTATAGACGTATGCCTTTTGGTTTGTGTAATCCTCCTTCTACGTTTCAAAGATGCATGTCTGCTATTTTTCATGGCTTTTGTGAAGAAATTGTGGAAGTATACATGGACGATTTCTCCGTCTATGGAATTTATTTCGATAATTGTTTGCACAACCTTGATAAAGTTTTGTAGAGATGTGAGGAAACTAATCTTGTTCTTAATTGGGAGAAATGCCACTTTATGGTTAATGAAGGAATTGTTCTTGGACATAAAATTTCTGAAAGAGGTATTGAAGTTGATAGAGCTAAAGTGGAAGCAATAGAGAAAATGCCCTGTCCCAGGGATGTTAAAGGTATCCGTAGTGTTCTTGGTCATGATGGTTTTTATAGGAGGTTTATTAAATATTTCTCTAAAATATCAAGTCCCTTTACTATTCTTCTTAAAAAAGATGTACCTTTTGTTTTTTATGATGATTTCAAGGAAGCTTTTGAAACTTTAAAGAAGGCTTTAACTACCGCTCCTATTGTTCAACCACCTGATTGGAATCTACCTTTTGAAATTATGTGTGACGCTAGTGATTTTGCTGTAGGTGTTGTTCTTGGACAACGAATAGATGAGAAATTGGATGTTATTCGTTATGCTAGTAAGACTCTTGATATTGCTGATACGTCATAAACGTATCCCTAATTTCTGATGTTCCACGTTGTTTTCATGTTATTTCCCACATGTTTGGTATACACTTTATGTCGTTTTGATCGATTTTTCGGACTAACCTATTGACAAGATGCCACAGACCCAATTCCCTATTTTCTGCTGTTTTTAGTTCCAGAAAAGTTGTTCTGGAAATATTCTCGGAATTGGAAAATTCGAGGCCTGGAAGTCTTAGAATTCCCGAAGGTTACACGGAGTCACGAAGAGACCCGGAGTGGGTCCTCAGGGGGGCCACACCATAGGGTGGCGCGCCCCCTGGCCGCGTCGTGGGGTGGTGTGGGCCCCCCAGGCCTCCACCGCCTTTGCCCTTTCGCCTATTTATTCCTCCCGAGACGTAAACCCTAAATAGATTCCACTTCGTCCCAAAAAACACCCGAGGCCGCCTTCATCGTCATCCCGAGATCGGGAGGATTCTGGAGCCCTCCCCGGCACCCTATCAGGAGGGAAATTCATCACCGGAGGGGTCTACACCACCATGCCCTCCTCCGAAGTGATGCGTGAGTAGTTCATCCCTGGACTACGGGTCCATAGAAGTAGCTAGATGGTTGTTCTCTCCACTTTGTACCTCATGTTTAGATCTTGTGAGCCGCCAAACATGATCAAGATCATCTTTATGTAATGCTACATGTTGTGTTTGCTGGGATCTAATGAATGTTGAATGCTATGTCTTCTGATTATCAATCTATCATGTTATCTTCATGCATATGTTATTTATGATCTTTCATGCTCTTCTTTATTAGTAGATGCTCTGGCCAAGTAGATGCTAGTAACTCCAAGAGGGAGTATTTATGCTTGATAGTGGGCTCATTCCTCCTTTGCATCTGTGCTCGAGTGACAGAAACGTGATGGATGGAGGATGTGTTTTTTCCATTAGGGAGAAAACAACTATACTTTTTTTAAGGATGATGTTATTGTTTACATTACACACCTTGCTTACTTCAATTATCTGTTGCTTGCAACTTAATACCCAACGTTTGTTCGAATGATATTCAGAGGGTGGATTATTAGTCATAGATGCAGTTGGATGACGGTCTATGTATTTTGTTGTAATGCCCGCATGAATCACATAGTAATCTTTATGTCTTGCATATGCAATACAGTGCAACCTTCATTTCTGCCAATTGCCCATCTGTAATTTGTTCACCACACATGTTATTTATCTTTCCTGGAGAGACACCACTAGTGAACTGTGGACTCCGGTCCTTTTTTCCTCATACTGATAAATCACCTACTGCTCTCATACTGTTTCTAATGTTTTCCTACTGTTGTCCGCACCATATGTTTAACCTCTTTGTGTTCAGCAAAACCGGTGAGATTGACAATCTCACTTCTTCGTTGCGACAAAGTGATTTGATTGTGTTGTGTAGGTTCCACGTTGCTGCTGAACTGGTAGTGTGCCCTGCCACCTCAGCTGCTTCAACCTTCAGAGATTGCTTGTCCTCCTACTAGTCGATTCAACCCTGGTTTCTTTTCTGAGGGAAAACTTGCTGCTGCACTCTTCACAACCTTTATCTTGGGGTTTACCAACGAGGGCGTCTACACGCCATCAACAAGTTTTGTGGAGCCGTTGTCGGGGGATTTCAAAGACATCAAGAAGAAAGCACTCCCTTGTCAACTACGCACCAACAAGTTTTCTGGCGCCGTCGCCGGGAAGGAAGAGAATTTATGCAAGGGGAGTCTCTCACTTCTAATCTTTTTTACTTTGTTTTAGTTTTGCTTAGTTTATTTTATTTTTTCTTGTTTGCTTCTCTTTATCAAAAACACACAAAAAAATAGTTCTTATTCTAGCTGTTATTTTTGCTTTATCATGCTTGCTACCAATGGTTAATGTCTTTGAAACTAGATCTTATAGGCAAGGTGTGTTCACGGATGAACAACAAAATTATTATAAGGAACACTGCTTGTCACAAAAAGGGACACACTTATGGGAGCAAATTAATAAATTGCATGACTATGCTAGAAACTTGTGTTATACTTGTAATGTTACTTACTGCTTTGATAAATCTCGTTGCTGTAGGAGGTATAAACACCTCCCTTTTCAATGTGAGTATAATTATAATGTTACCATATCTTCTTATGTTAAGGGAAATTATGAGTTTTATGATGTGGAACAAACTGAAGAATGTATTGCTTGGAAGGGTGCATTCGAAATTGCCTATTTGCTTGAAAGTATTGATGATGCACCTTATAAATACGAGATTTATGCTATACTTGAATATTGCTTTGATAATTACAAGGATTGTAATTACTACATAATGGAATATCTTAATAAATGCTCTCAAACTAAGGAAGAGACTAATGCCTTTAAGGAGCCTATGGAAGAAGAAATTGTTGAATCTGGAAGCTCATTGGATGAAAAAGAGGAGGAGAGTGATGATCAAGAGGAGGAAGAGTGGAGCTACCCATGTCTACCTCTCAATGAGAGTAACTCTTTAACTCATACATTATTTGATGAAAGTGATGATCCTATTGATTCTTTTGAAATATCCCATTTTGATGAAGTTGATACTTGCTATACTTGTGACCCTGATACTACTATGAATGAAACTTGTGAGAATGATATTGCTACTGTTATTTATGATAATACATGCTACTTTGATAATTCCTACGAGAATCCTCTATTTATTCCAACTATTGATATGCATGATAATGAGGAAGTTTGCTTAGAAAATTTATATGATAATGCTCTAGATGATGGTCCTATGTTAGTTGATGTTATAAATTATAATGCCACTGAAAATAGTATTTATATATTGTGTACTATACCTTTTATGAGTGATCAATCATCTCGTTTTGATATTGCTAAAAGTGGAAAAAAAGAGGAGTTGGTTTTAAATTTTGATCCCACTGTTTTGGAGCTTGATATGAATTGTGCTCTTTTAGACCATGACAAACATGCTTTATGTGATAATTATGTTTTTGAGTTTGTTCATGATGCTACTGGAAATTATTATGAGAGAGGAAAATATGGTTTTAGGAATTTTCATGTTACTATAACACCTCTATTTTTGTTGAAAGTTTTGAAGTTGCTCTAGTTCTACCTTTCCATGATTTCTAGTTTGAGCATCTTCAATTTATTTCTTTACAAGATTCCAATGCATAGGAAGTGGGTTAGACTTAAATTTGTTTTATAGTTGCTTCTTTATGCTCTATTTTTCTTAATGCATATTTCTCATGTGAGCATCTTCTTCACTCGAAAATACTTGAATCCACTTTTCTATGCCTAGCTAAAAGGCGTTAAAGAAAAGCACTTCTTGGAAGATAACCCATGGTTTTATTTTTTGCTTTGTTTTTCTCTGTTTTCTTTGAGTAAAGGGGTTTTATAATTCTGTAGTAACTCCTTTGTATCTTTCTTTTCATGTTTTAGTAGTGCCAACTAAAGTTTCTGACGAGAGTTAGAGTTGGTTTTCGGATTTCTGCACGGAAAACAGTTTTCTGCTGTCCACCGTAAAAAATCGTGAAAAATCCAAAAATATCATAATGACCTGAAATGTTTTGATCTTATTTCTCGGCTAATTCCGAAACTTTTTTGTTCTTTAAGTTTTTCTATTTGAGCAACGTAAGTGCCTCGAGAAAATTCGTCTTTACAGGCTGTTCTGGTTTTGACAGATTCTGCCATTTTTCTTGCACTGGCTCTTTTGCGATGTCAAGTGGATTTCTTTGATTCACAAAACATTAGTGGCTGTAGCTAATGTTTAAAAAGTATCAATAGAACTTGTGCCATACATAACCCATGGATTTTTTATGGTTGCACTAACCCTCTAATGTGAATTACTGTTTAAGTATGGTGTGAAGGAAGTTTTCAAGTGTCAAGAGAAGACATGATATACATGATCAAGAAGAGTGCAAGGTCAAAGCTTGGGGACGCCCCCGTGGTTCATCCAAGCATATTTTTATAATACTCAAGCATCTAAGCTTGGGGATGCCCAAGGCATCCCCTTCTTCATCAACTATCTATCAGGTCACTTCTCGTGAAATTATATTTTTATTCGGTCACATCATATGAAGTTTACTTGGAGCGTCTGTATTTTTTATTTCGTTTTCTTTTGTTTTCTTTTGTTTTCCTTTCTGCAATAATATCATTCTACCTAGAATCCTTGTTTGGAAGAGAGGCACGCTCCACTTTTTCATTTGAAT
This sequence comes from Alopecurus myosuroides, assembly GCA_028641055.1. Taxonomy (NCBI): domain Eukaryota; kingdom Viridiplantae; phylum Streptophyta; class Magnoliopsida; order Poales; family Poaceae; genus Alopecurus; species Alopecurus myosuroides. The sequence goes on along the minus strand of CM054062.1, from coordinate 283,773,724 downwards.
ACTTGCTATGCTAGTATTCTTAGTTTTTCTTCTAGTTACTGAAAAAATTCTTGTTTAGCCCTTGTTTTCATTATATCTCTTATTCAGAGTTGTTAGTTTTAGTAGTTTTATGTGAGTAATCTCATGTTTTTTTGCTGTAGCATGTAGATAATTTTTGTTAAAGCATGTTTTGTATGGTGCTTGTTGGGAAAAGAAACTGCTGCTTGAAGTAGAATTTTAAAGGTGCAAGTAGAAGTTTGTATAGATTGTGGTTAGAACTTTTTCATACCATGCTAGATGTTATTTTAGTTTTAAAGCCTTGTGGTCATTGAGTATCATGATTAGCCTCAAATAGTTGAGAGTGTTTAATGTGTCACTGAAAGAATCATGAGTTCTTCTTGTCACATTGAAGCATAAATTTGCGGTATTCTCCTTTGAATGTATTATTTGGTTGACTTGGCGCATGCTCACACCATGTTTATGACTATGAACTAGTCACTAAGAGCCTCTATGATCATTTAGTTTTAGAATTCGTGGTACCACTTATTCTTTGATTAATGATGTTTATGTCGCTATGCATAATTATGGCTCTTATGCTCTCTTGATTTGTCGCTCACAGTTTTTTGCTAGCCTCCACCTGTAGTGAGTATGAAATTCTACTCGTGCAATCCAAATCCCTAAAACCAAAGTTTTCCCATTGTGTCCACCATACCTACCTATATGTGGTATTTAACTGCCACTTCAAGTAAAGTTCTCATGTGTTACCTTTAAAACCTTAAAAATTATTCCTGCTTTGTGTTCCTGTTTTTGCTCATGAGGACGTAAATAGAGAATCTTTATCTCACTTGTTGATTGGATTTCACACCCTGGACTAGTGGTTTCATCCTCTTGTCCAATTGATAGAAGAGCTGGCAGCGGGGTGCCAAGCCCCAAATTAATACACACAAAATCTCTTTACTATTTTTGCCGCTGATTTATCAGTCAAAGCATAATTGTGTAAACAAAAGAGAAAGAGGGATGACCTTCTACACCAGTTGCGTCCTTCACATGTGAGCCGATATTGTGAAATCTAGTTGGCTTGTGACGTACCGTATTTTCTGTTTACCATTCGTTGACATTCGCATGCACCTCCCAAAATATAGACACTCCTCCACGGTATGTGATTGTTGGCAGACACCCGAGGATTCAGTTAGCCATGGTTTGTGTAATATGGATGAGAGGAGTGTCAAACATTTTAATACCTCTATTAATAAAATAAAATATGTAGCACATGAGTGATCCATGTTTCCCTCTGCGAATGACGTTTTTTTACTTTTATGTTGAGCGCACATACCTAATGTTCTAAATAATCCCTCAAACTGTAAGCATGTCAATATCACTAAAATGCCTTGCCTCATTTTCTCTCTTTTCAACTCCCATGGGAAACAAAAATGTCTAGCTTAATATCTCAATGCAAGGACTTTAAATGTATTAAATTCAACTTGGCTGATCTAATGAAAATTAATCAAATATACTAAAGAAGATATGATCATTAAATAGTAAAAAAAATGGCAAGACTAACTGATTTAAGTTGTTGAGTGTACCACTAATCAGCAAGCATCATAATAGTTTAGCAGCACACTAATCAATTCCCAAAACAGGAGTGCGAGAAAATGCGACTGAATATTAAAAAAATCTACAGAGCATCCAACTGAAATGAACTGGATTTAACAGAACCATCAAACCGGATATGAACATATCTATGTTTCAGTTTTAATTTGGATAGTGACAAAACTGACCCCAAAATACCGTGCTGCATTAGCACCTCCAGAAGACAACGACAACGTTTTGCTAATAGAGATTCCACCAATTTAGAAAGGATGAGAATTGTGGATCATGAACATATATATATCTAAGATGACATCGAATAAAATGACCTTACTTTGCAGATTACACTACCTACTATAGCTCCTGCGCATAGGAAAGAGATTGCTCCATCGGCTAAAGCGAGTGTACTCCGACATGAGGCTGGGGCTTCACCAAGTGAAAAGGGACCGAAGAGTTATGCCATCATCAATATCACTTGTACAGTTAGAAGATATAAGTACATTATGTATTCATGCCTCTTACAATATGTGTTTACCACTCCTAAACTATTAAACCCTAGCTATTTTTTACAACTTTGCTTATATTGAAACATAGTGATGAGACAGACGATGAGATAAAAGAACATTTACCTCTGATATGTACTCCACAAGTTGGCATCCTTCACTGACCACTGATTATATGCCTAGAAACTGCAATCAAATATTTTATCTCTACAAAACATATTGTAAACTCATTCACCTAATAGTTTCAGCAAGAAGATTCATGAGTAGACCTATATCTCATGTGGCATAGCTTGTCGAACATTCGTTAATCGGTTGTAGGACTTTTCCTAAAGGTTTGCGAAAGCTCCATTGCATATTTGCTGCAAATATAGTCGAGAGCTTGCATAGGTAGAAGTTATAGCTCGGTGTGAAATTTAGTTATTGTATTCTCAGCGAGCAGCCTCATAAGATTAGGCCTTTCGAGAGCTCCACTACATATTTGATGCAAATATAGTCGAGAGCTCGCACAGGTAGAAGTTCTAGCTCGGTGTGAAATTAGTTATTATGTTCTCAGCGAGAAGCCTCATAAGATTAAGCCCCAAAATTGGGTATTCATCTGGTGAGAGTGGGATCATGCCTCCGAGGAGCATTGAGCAATCAGAAATTGACACAATATAAGTAGCACTCAACATCCATTAGTTCAGAAAATACAATGTTCCAGAAACGAATATGTATCATTAAAAAGGAATAATTGCTAGTGATACATATTCGTTAAGGATTCATGTCGAGAGGCTTGGTGAACGTTTGACGGCAGGCTTGACGATAGGACGCAGACGGAGACAGTTGAAGGAACAATTGTTGTTTTAGATAGGAGAGAAGATATACCACTAGTTAAATACTCCGATTTATACTCTTCCTAGGACTAATTATGGTTTAGTTGAATACCACTAGACCGTCACAGTGGTGAGTATCATATGTTAGTCACTACTTCCATAGTGGGTAGTACACCGTTTTAAATAGCCGGCTTTAGCGTTTCGAGAGGCTCGGGGCTACGGCTAGAGCCTTCATGGGCGAAATGAATAATAGCCACTAATAGCCCGGCTAAATGGATATAGCCCCGTAGCCCGGCTATATCCGGTCGAGGGGATAAAAAATTTTGATTCAAAATTTGTCAACTCGGCCAATTTCGGAGCCCAAATCAATTAGCGTTGGTTGTGGAACAGTTATTGTGAGTTGCGAGTACGACCCATGTCGATCTTGTTTTAGGACTACGAATTGTGTCATAAATAACTGCAATTTAAACTCTTGATTATCATCACAATGTTGAATAATACTATATTTAAGGTTATTTGTTGTCTAAATTTTAATATTTTCAATATTTTAGCAAAACCGATATATGGTTATAGCCCGGCTATAGCCTTTCGTAGCTTCTGAAACCGCCGGGGCTAAATGCAATGGCCCACTATTTTAAACTTTGGGATAGCAACATGTGTGTGGTACCATATAATACTGTATTTCTTAGTTTGTAGAGTCATCTTGTCTTGAAAGAAGCTATGTTATGGTATCTACTTATGATATCACTATCATTTCTCGCATCATTAAATGTAGTGCCATATAATTTTTTTGCCAACATGTGATGCATGATACTACCTATGATACCTCCCAATATGACTAGTCTTAGGCAACAAATTTTGTTTGAGTAATATTAAGTGAAAGTTGGTTGCACCTGAAAAACTAATCCCCTTGTCCAGAGGGTCTTAGGCTCTCACGTGCATCCCTGCGGATCCATCTAATCCTCTTATCTAGAGCGTCTTCTCCCCGAGCTTCTCATTCCTAGTCACCACACGCCATCCAGCCAACGCCTCCGCCCAAATTCCATGAGAGATGTCGAGCAGATGCGCTGCCGTTCGCCTGTGTTCCCAAGCCTCGCCATAGAATCCTCTCCTCTACCGCTCGCCTTCTTCATCGAACCTACCACTGCTATGGGCAAGCGTTCTCTTCCCTAATCTCATGGTTCTTTCCACGGTGGTGAAATCGATCGTTCCCCGTAGTCCCATGCTAGCAGAGGAGCGGTGGCCGACCAAGGGAGATCGTCCCGTCCACCAACTTGGCTGGTGTTTCTAGAGGCTCCGACCTGTGCTACCTGAGGCATAGGGACGTGCTGCCACAATTGACCATCGATGCTACTAGACAAGAGTGACGGTACCGGCCCCCACCGGCTTCGGCGCATGCTATAGTACCGTCCTCCGATGCTATCCCTACCGTGGGATGCTACGAACGGCGTCATCATTTTCTACGAGGGGCTTTAACTATCCTTTAACTATTTCCAATGGAAAGAACATAGTTCCTAAATCCTATTTTGAGTGTTTGATTACAACATATAGATGGACTAATGTGTTTTGCTAAGTGTACTCAGAAAAGATCTACCCGTAAACATCATACAAGTCGCAGAAATAAGAGAGAAAAGATTACGGAAAAAGATGTGGAAGAGAAGAGAAGAAACGGAAAAGAAAAGGGAAAAGAGGAGAAGAAATAGGGGTGGCCGGCCTGCTGGCCGGCCTGCCCGAGCTCTAGGCCGGGCTGGCGCCAGCCCCCCAGCGCCCCACGCCGGCCCCAGGCCGGGTGCCAGGCTGGGTGGCTCGGGTGGGGGTCCGGCCTCACCCCACCGCCCCCAGGCCAGGTGGCTCGGGTGGGGGGCCGGCCCCGCCTAGCTCCCACGCCGGCCCCAGGCCGGGCTGGCTGGGCGCCGTGCTACCCCACGCCGGCCTCCCCTTGGTTCCACGCCGGCCCCAGGCCGGCCCCCAGGCCGGGGTGGGTTTTGGCCCGGCCCTGGCTGCCCCCAGGCCGGGGGGGGGTGCAGGAAGGTGAAAATACCCCCCCCCCCCCAACGACCATATTTCGAACATGGGTATAAATTGGGGTCTCCACCTACCTCCTTGCTTTGTCAATCTCACCCACACTTTCTCACACCACCATTGATTGACCAAGCTCAAGCTCAAGAACAAGATCTCCACAAATCCCCAACCAAAGCTCGTGATACTTTGGGATTTGAAGGAAGACACCCCCGATCTACAAATCCACCGAGTCGATTAGAAATCCACCCACTCATCCCTTAGGGATCTTGTCATTCTTAGTTCATTGGAGCTAGGAATCTTGTTGCTCTTAGTTCATCAGAGCTCGGAGCCTTGTTGATATCCCCGGTGCTTTTGTGCCCGTGGATCTTGCTTCTCGGAGTCTTGGAGGCTCTTGGGATTTGGTGAGGACCCTCCAATCTTGTGGAGTGTGCCTCATCCTTGTAAAGGTTCTAGTTGTCAACCTCAACGGCAACATAGTGATTCGAGCCTATCCACATCGGTGGAAGGACTCGAAGGAGATACGGTGTGGCATTTGAGGCCTACTCGGTGTTCCACTTTGGTGGCACCGCACCGTTCCAACGGAGATTAGCTTCCATTGGGAAGTGAACTTCGGGATACATCTCCGCGTCACTATGTTCGGTTATTCCTCAACTTACCTTTACTAGTTACTACTAGCTTAGTCATATACTTACCTTGTGCTAGTTGTACTTGCTCAACATATGGGATTGTTCACCTAGTTGCATAATCTAGATAATCTATATTTGAGCATTACCTTGTTAACTTGAAAAAGAAGTTAAAATTTGTAGTTAACCTATTCACCCCCCCCTCTAGTTAACCTCTCGATCCTTCAATTGGTATCACAGCCTCGTCTCTTTATATAGGCTTTACCGCCTAAAAGAGGAGGTAAGGATGGCTGATGATCCCGTCACCATGGATGGGATTCAAAAGCTAATCCAAGCTATGATTGATAGTTCCGAGAAAAAGATGGAGGGACTAATAAAAGAATTGAAATCTCCATCTAGACAATCTAGTGAAAAGATTATTTTAGATGAACATGGAAAACCCATTCCAACTAAAGAAGCATCCGCATCATCTTCACCATTAAGTGGTGGTGAAATTCTTTTGGCTTTGCTTATAACAATGCTCCTAATGTTCAACATCCACATGTTTCTCATCTTGGTCCACCTCCTTTGGTGGATCGGCATCGTTTTACTAATTGGAAAGCTTCCATGAAGTCTTACATGTGCAGCTCTTCAATGCAAATATGGAGGATTGTTGAAAAAGGGTATGAGCCAAAGGACCCCGCAAATCTAAGCTCAAGTGACATCATAGATGAGCAACTCAACGCTCATGCTTTGCACATGTTGGAGAGGGCAATGGAAAAGGAAGGAGTTGAGCACATTCGGTCCTTCACTAGTGCAAAGAAAGCTTATGATGGTCTTGTCGATATGTTTGACGGCAATGTCAACCTCCAAAGGTCCAAGAGGTCAATCATTCAAAGAAAAGTTGAACACTTTCATTTGGGTGATGGAGAGAACATAGAAGACATGTTTAGAAGACTCAAGGCTCTTGTAAATGATATGAGAGATAGTGGATTCACGGATTGTACGGAGAATTGGGTCAAGGAGAAATTTCTACTCACCTTGATGCCATACAATGAAAACATGGTGATGACTGTACAAGCAAGGGCCGACTATTTGGACCTATCCCCCAATGATGTCTTAGGTCTTTTTATCACTCTAAAGGTCATGAAGCAAACCTCCGATGATGTCATGGCCCGTGTAAACGGAGCAAAGAAAGCATCTCTTGCCTTGAAGGCCAAGGTCATTCCCCATGAAGATAATGACTCAAGTGATGATGGTGGGTCCACTCATGAGGTCTCCGAGAAAGAAATGAGGACATCACATGAAGAATGCTTGGCTCTTGCTCAACACAAGTGGTGGAAGAAAGGAGACTTTAGATCCAATGCCACCAAGAATAAAGGGAAGGAATCCTCAAGCACGAAGAAAGCAAGAACTTGCTTCAATTGCGGAGATTCCGAGCACTTCGTTGCTGAGTGTCCCTTCAAGAGTTGAATTGAGAATGGAGGAAGACTTATCAAGAAATCCACCTTCATTCCCAAGTCCAAGAACTTCATCAAGAGAGGCCCTCCTAGGGCAATGATTGCTAAAGAAGTTGAGTACACCTCCGGTGGTGAAGAGAGTGATGGTGAAGGCGAACAAGTAGGTATGGCGGCCATGGCTAGGGGCGTCATACCTCCTAACTTAAGCTCTCTCTTCTCCAACCCAAATGACAACACGGGCCCTTCGAGTAACAAGTGCTTCATGGCCAAGGGTATACCCCCAAAGGTGACTCCTACACTTAAACTTGCTAACTCCTCTATTCCTTCACTACTAAATTGTGTCGAGGAAGACCCTTTGACAAACTTTGTTGAAAAACTAGAAGGAGAAACTAAATCCATCTTTGTCTCTCTCATGGATCAATTAAGTGAGGCACATGGCCTCATTGATGAACATGAGGAGAGAATAATGTTACTTGAAAAGTTTGCTCGTGATGATGCTAGTAAAATTGAGGAGCTTGAGAAAGCTCTAGATGAATCACATTGCCTTAAAGAAAGCATAGAAGAAACCTTTGCAATTAACATAGCTAAAGTAAAACTTGATTGTCAACATGCTTTTGCTAAGGTAACGGAATTCATGAGTTTAAATGATGCAACTAACCAAGGGTATAATGAACTCATTAAGGATTTTGATAAGCTTAAAATTGATCATCGTACTATCTCAAATGAGCTCAAAACCTTAAAAGGAGTAAGAGTTGTGAATGAAAACTCTTGTGCTACTAACCCTTTGTGTGTCAAGGCAACTCTCATTGAGGAGAACAATAGGTTGAAGGCACAACTCAACAAAGGTCTTGCCACATGCATCCAAGGCCAAAAGAACCTCAATGATCTTTTGAGTAATCATAAGAGAGTTGTTGGTAAAGAAGGCCTTGGTTTTGGTTCCACATCGAAGGTGGCCTACAAGAAGAAGTCAACTCCCTCCACTAACTCTATTGTTTTTGTGAAGGAGGGGGAGTTGGCTAATGAGGAAGATGAGTTTGATATTATTGCTACAAGTATTGTTCCTAGGAACACTACTACTCACAACAACTTTGCGGGAAAATATAACCCATCTTATGTGCTTCTTAAATCTATTGATGGTCATGTTTATGCAAAGTATGTAGGCACCTCATATGGTGATGATTACAAGCATGCTATTTGGGTTCCCAAGACCCTTGTGACTAACAAAAAAGGACCCATCCAAAAATGGGTACCTAAAACAAGAAGTTGATTCATTGTAGGGTTGTATCTCCGGTGGAACATCATGGATGATTGATAGTGGTTGTTCCGCACACATGACCGGAAGTAAAGAAGTATTAGAAGACTTGAAGCTCCAACTTCTCAAATTTTCTCATGTAACTATTGGTGATCGCTCACAACTTAAGGTATTGGGACATGGCAAGGTGGTCATTTCTCCGGATTCATCCATTGAGAAAGTCCTTCTTGTTGAGTCCCTTGGCTATCATCTTCTTTCCTTCTTGCAACTTTGTGAGTGCAATTTTACATGTGTATTTGGGCGTCATCATGTGCTCGTCCTTCACACTATTTCTCTTAAAGTAGCCTTTGTTGGATTTGTGGAAAACGGTATGTACATAGTGGATTTCTCGAAAGAAACTACACATATCACCACATGTCTAATGGCTAAATCCGACGTGGGGTGTCTTTGGCATCGCCGCCTAGGCCACGTCGGTATGAGAAATTTACAAACTCTTGTGAAGGGTGAGCATGTGATAGGACTAACAAGTGTGAATTTTTCCAAAGATCGTCCTTGTAGCTCTTGTATTGCCGGAAAGATGCATGAGAAGAATCATCCCAAGACATCAATCATCGCCACAACAAGACCCTTTGAGCGCATTCACTTGGATTTATTTGGGCCTCCCACATATGATAGTCTTGGTGGCAAGAAGTATTGTTTGGTTATTGTTGATGATTATACAAGATACACTTGGGTTTTCTATATCAAGAAGAAGAGTGAAACTCAAGAAAGATTCATAACTTGGGCCACCAAAGTGCAACACCAATATGACACCAAGATCTTGTCCATTAGGAGTGACAATGGGTCCGAGTTCAAGAACTACACCATGGATGAATTCTTGAGTGATGAGGGGATAAGACATCAATATTCCGCCGCGTACACCCCTCAACAAAATGGTGTAGCGGAGAGGAAGAATCGCACACTTATTGATATGGAAAGAACTATGATGGCCGAATTCAAATCTCCATATAACTTTTGGGCCGAAGCCATCAACACCGCTTGTCATCTATCTAACCGACTCTTCCTTCGTCCGATGATTGGCATGACTCCATATGAGCTCCTAACCGGTAACAAACTCAACCTCAAATATCTTCGAGTTTTTGGGTGCAAATGCCAAGTCTACATAAAGGGAACTAGATTGTCTAAGTTTGATGCTAGAACTTTTGAAGGCATTTTTGTTGGTTATGCCACGAACTCCCACACTTATAGATTCTACAACATATCCACCGGGTGTGTTGAAGAATCTATGAATGTGGAATTTCATGAGGATAATGGCTCCCAAGTGGAGCAAATTGATTGTGATGTTGTAGGTGATGAACTGTCTTCCATAGCCATAGGAAGAATGGGTGTAGGTCCACTTATACCCGTTGAGGGACACCTTGTGGCGAATGAGGATGGAACTAGCTCCACGCAAGTGGAGCCCCCTACATCAACCACCAATCAAATGGTAGACCAAGAGCAAGAAGAAGAATTTCATGTGGATACCTCTCATCAAGAAAGTGATCAAGATCCACCCAATGATAACGGTGGAAATGATTTTGGTGCTTCGTCACCAAGAACTCCAATACGAGTGGACAATGGCCTTGATGAAGGAAATGATGAGGATATTCCCCCCAATGAAAATCCCGATGATGCACTTGTTCGTATCATGACTCGTCAAGCATCAAGATTGCAACAAAAGTCACTATATCAAAAGAACATCAGTGGTGGCTTGGGGAGAAGTGTCTCCACTCGTGGACAAGTACTCAAGTTTTGTGGTTTTCATTCATATGTCTCTCATGTTGAACCCATCAAAGTTTATGATGCTCTTGAAGATGAAGATTGGGTTCAAGCTATGCATGAAGAGCTCCATAATTTTGAAAGAAACAAAGTATGGTCACTAGTGGAAAGACCCAAGGATCATAATATCATTGGAACTAAATGGGTGTTAAAAAACAAGCAAGATTCTCATGGGCAAGTGATTCGCAATAAGGCTCGATTGGTTGCTCAAGGCTACTCTCAAGTCGAATGACTTGACTACGGTCAAACTTTCGCTCCCGTAGCTAGGCTTGAATCCATTCGTATATTACTTGCATTTGCCACTATTCATAACTTCATCTTGCATCAAATGGATGTTAAAAGTGCTTTTCTAAATGGACCTCTAAATGAAATGGTATATGTTAAACAACCTCCGGGGTTCGAGGATCCTAAGTATCCTAACCACGTCTACTTCCTCCATAAGGCTTTGTATGGCCTCAAACAAGCCCCACGTGCTTGGTATGATCATTTAAAGGAGTTCTTAGTGGATCGTGGTTTCGTACTTGGGGTAATTGATCCCACTCTCTTTACCAAAAGTGTAGATGGTCATTTCTTTGTATGCCAAGTATATGTTGATGATATTATATTTGGATCCACTAACGTGAGTTTTGTAGATCAATTTGCAAAACTAATGACAAGTGAATTTGAGATGTCTATGATGGGAAAATTAGAGTTCTTTCTAGGCTTTGAAATAAAGCAATATTATGAAGGGACTTTTATTTGTCAAGCCAAATATATTCAAGACATGCTCAAGAAATTTGATATGAACAATGCCAAACCACTACCTTATCCAATGCCAACAACCACGAATCTTACTATGGATCATGAAGGTATACCGGTGGACCCTAAACTTTATCGATCCATCATTGGATCTTTGCTTTACCTTTGTGCATCTAGACTGGACATTATGTTTAGTGTGGGTTTGTGTGCAATATTTCAATCTAACCCCAAGGAAAGCCATATGATTGCAGTCAAGAGGATTCTTAGGTACTTGGTTGACACTCCCACACATGGGCTTTGGTATCCATCAAACACAACTTTTGATCTTGTGGGATATTCAGATGCGGATTGGGGAGGTGACAAAATGGATAGAAAATCAACCTCGGGTGCTTACCAATTCCTTGGTAGGTCCCTTGTGTGTTGGTCTTCCAAAAAGCAAAATTGGATTGCCACCTCCTCCACGGAAGCGGAGTATATTTCCGCCGCAAGTTGTTGCTCTCAACTCTTATGGATGAGGCAATGTCTTAAGGATTTTGGAATTAAGATTAAGACAATGCCTCTTTTATGTGACAATGAGAGTGCTATTAAGATTGGTCACAATCCGGTACTTCATGGCAAGACCAAGCATATTGAGATTCGGTATCATTTTATTCGGGATCATGTGGCCAATGGTGATATCTCACTTTCTTATGTCAACACTAAAGATCATCTTGCCAACATCCTTACCAAGCCTCTAGATGTGAAGAGATTCAAGGAATTGAGGAGTGAGCTCAACATCGTATGTGCAAGCAATTTTAGTTGATTGAAAATCTTGCATACACACCCCTACTAGACTCTTATTTGGATTTAGATGCACGCATAGACATAGGGGGAGTGTAGCTAAATCAATGAGCCAACACTACTTTTATAATGCATAAATAAACAAATCATGCCTAAATGATCATTTTTAATGACATCATGTGCTTCAATGATGAGTCTCGACAATGCACCCAAGATACATCTTCGCGGTGACATATCGAACATACTCAAACATGGTGGCTACGGCCACCGCCAATTTTCAATGGGACATTTGTGTTCGAGTGTTCACTCATTTGCCTTTCCACTTGTTTTCATATTTCATTGGTATCCAATGTTGCTCATTTCGTTTCTCATTTTTCCCCATTGGATACAAATGAAAACATCATATGCATGTCATCATCCTCATTTCATTCGTGCACATGGTCGAATAAAATTGCTCTAAGAAACAAACTCATGAAAATGTGCTATTAAGACATTAGCTTCACCTTGTCGTTGTGTTTGTTAGAATATATCTCATGAAGAACTTTGAATTGGAATATTGTTTTTGTTGTTTTTGTTGCGTGTTGTGGCTTGGTAGTTGTGTAGGTTCACTTTGTTGTTAGGATTTTTTTCCAAAAAAAAAAATAACACACACACAACACACACACAACCCAATCCACCAGCAAAAAAAAACAGACAAAAAAAAAACGCGCGCGCATACTCCCACCCCGGCCCCAGCCGCCGCCGAGCCGGCCCCAGGCCGGGGCGCTCGGGCACATGCCCGGCCTCGAGCTGCCGCCGCGCCGGCCCCGGGCCGGGGGCTCGGCCACCCTGCCGGCCTCGACGCCGGCCTCGCCTCCCGCGCACCGGCCCCAGGACGGGCACCACGCCCACCCGCCCCACAGCCGCTCGCTCGAGCCGGCCAGGCCGGGGTGGGGCGCTGCCTTCACATCCACCCGCACGCATACCCCACGCACACACGCACGCCCCACACACCCCCATCCCCTCTTCTTCCTTCCCCCCAACCTCCATTAGAGCCCCTTAGGTGCTCTCCCCTTCCCCCCTCCCGCCCACCTCCCTAGCCCATCCCTACCGCCCAAATTCACGGATCCGCAAGCCCTCGACCTTCTCCGCCCCTCCTCCACACGGATTTTTCGTAGGCCCCTTATTGGAGGAGATCGGGTCACTTTATTGCCTAGTGGTTTTTGTTTGACGATGGCTTCGAACTCGGGTAATTTTTCTTTGGGCTCTTCTATGGATTATGTGTATGTGCGTGCTATCTATGGGTGTGCTTGTACTAGTGTTTATGTGCTAGATTTTTTTTCTCCATCTATTCATGCTAGGGTTCATGCCACTCATATGTCACTAGCTTTATTCCTATGCCATGCTATGTTAATGTCATATATGCTCCTCGTGTTCTAGCCGTGTGATATTATGTTTCACATAATTTTGCAACTTATCTTCTCATGATTAGCCATGGCTCAACAAATCAAATTTCCACATTATTGATATGATTGTCCTAGTATTGTGCTTCTAAACTATTCTATTCATTGTGACATGATCTGTGTGCTATGCCCTAAATATTTTTACATACTCATGGTGTTTCTAGTATCATGCCCAATATTTTTTTCTCATGCCTATTGTCACTAAGCACACCACACAATCCTATTCACATGCTATGATAATGGGCTCCCTCTAATAAGCATGTGCCTTGTCCTCATGAATGTTGTGCTCATGATTGTTTTTCACCATGTCACTATCACATATATTCATGGATTAATTTTTTTTCAAACAACGACCATGTGCACTCATCATCATGCTCCATACCCATGCATCATATGTTTCAGGTGATTCCAATCCTCAAGATGAGTCCGAGGTTCCCCGCTCTCTCCGCCCTCGCACCTCCCGCAAGAAGAGTGCCATGGATGTTGCTGGTTCTACTCCCTCACGGAGACAGGCTCCATCTCTTCCAATCAATCCGAAGGAGCCCGTGATCAAAAACTGGGGTGGTCTTAGTACCACCGACTTTGACGAAGCCAGGTTGAAATTTAATCCTTATGAGTTTGGTGAAAGCACATGCTTGGATCCTCGGTTCTATTGCAAGATGCATCAAGTCATGCATGAATTCATTCTTGGCAAGTTTCAGCCCAGTCACGTGGATCAACATTACTTTGACATTGAGTATGCTCGCAACAAGTGGCCTGAAGTTATGGAAATCATGGACTACCACCACCTCACTCCTCTCATGGGTAACACTCTTGCTCATCCATTCTCTCCAGAGCTGCTCAGGGAGTTTTACTCTACCGTTCACTTCTCCTCTGGAGGCCCCACGCGGCTCCCGCGTACGTTGACATGGATGAGCGGTGGCTCCAAGTGTGAAGCTACCATGGATGAGTTTGGTACTATTCTGGGTATCCCCGAGTATCGGTTTGATTATACCTTCTATTTCCGCATTCATGGGGATTCCAACAAAATCATGAAGGCCAAGGAGGGTATTCGCCATTGCTATCCCGAAGGTACCGGCTCCATGCATATTCCCAAGATCAAGTTCTTTTCTGAGCATTGGTATATGGTACACACTATTCTTTGCAACACCATCAACGCCAAATTTGGTGAGAAGGGCGAGGTACGCAAGTGGATGATCAACCTTCTATTCCACATTGAGTCTCAGATGAGGGCCAGGAAGCAATTGGATGTTCTGGACTACATGTGGCAGGAGATGCAGAATGTAGTTAGGGAAAAGCGGGTCCCCATCTATGGCTCCTATATTCAGCGTCTTATTGAGACCAGGATCCCAGCCAGTCTCGTCAACAACTATGCCACGGTGACTCCCAAGAAATCTATTCTTATGTTTGATGCTCCCATTGAGTCTGCTGCTGATCCAAGGCCTAAGCGCACCCGCACCGAGTCGTTTGCTCGCCGCTCTCCTTCACCTTCTCCTCCTCCTGAGACTTTCAACCTCAAGAAGATTCTTCAGAAGATGAACTGCTTCTTCATTGATAAGCAACATCAGGATTATGAGGCCTATCGCAAGGGCAAGGCCTCTAGTCGCTGTCAGTGCTCCATACAGACTGCTCTTCATATTCCCCTTAGTCCTCCCATCTCAGATGAGGTTTCAGAGGAGAAGTGGAAGTCTGCGCATACTTATTGGTGTGGAGATGATGCTAGCTCACTCGGCTCCTTTGCGGCGCAATACACTACCCCTGGTGCTAGCTCCAGTCAGGTTCCTCCAGAGGACTTCATTGAGGAAGATGAGGAGATGGGCGACGAGTGATTGGATTGCATTTTTCTCCCTTTTTGGTGTATGATGCCAAGGGGGAGAAACACTCACGCATTGCATTGCATTTCATGCATTCATTTGCGTCTTATCTTCGTGATTTTCTTTCGTCATTCTTATTTGAGACTATTTGTGCGTTTCGTTGAAACTTTGGTGTTATTGTAAGACTATGTCGTCATTTATCTATCGTACTCTTTATCTATATATTATGCGTGTGATAGTTGATATATTGAAGATCATAGCAAGGCTATCATGTTATTTCATCTACTCACTATTTCGATGTGTTCAAGCCATAATGAGGGTAGTTGTTATTCATCTATAAATATGAGAAGAATGTTATGGTAAGATCATTCTAGTGGTAAATATTATTGCTCACCCTTGTGTCCATACATGTGTATCTTCAATGTTAAAATCATGATTGGATTAATTCTCGCACTTCACATAAGTATGTCGTAGTCACATCATTATCTTATAAAACATAGTGTGAAGTTGAGTTTATGAAAGGAGCACTCAACGTGATTATCAAATATACATGTCAATTGTTATGGGCACACAAATAGGGGGAGTACGAATATATGTTAATTCTCTCACAAATAGCTATGCAAAATTATTTCTTACGCAAATCCGTATGTTGTCATCAAACATCAAAAAGGGGGAGATTGAAAGAACATAGTTCCTAAATCCTATTTTGAGTGTTTGATTACAACATATAGATGGACTAATGTGTTTTGCTAAGTGTACTCAGAAAAGATCTACCCGTAAACATCATACAAGTCGCAGAAATAAGAGAGAAAAGATTACGGAAAAAGATGTGGAAGAGAAGAGAAGAAACGGAAAAGAAAAGGGAAAAGAGGAGAAGAAATAGGGGTGGCCGGCCTGCTGGCCGGGCTCTAGGCCGGGCTAGCGCCAGCCCCCCAGCGCCCCACGCCGGCCCCAGGCCGGGTGCCAGGCCGGGTGGCTCGGGTGGGGGTCCGGCCTCACCCCACCGCCCCCGCCGGCCCCAGGCCGGGTGCTAGGCCGGGTGGCTCGGGTGGGGGGCCGGCCCCGCCTAGCTCCCACGCCGGCCCTAGGTCGGGCTGGCTGGGCTCCGTGCTGCCCCACGCCGGCCTCCCCTTGGTTCCACGCCGGCCCCAGGCCGGCCCCCAGGCCGGGGTGGGTTTTGGCCCGGCCCTGGTTGCCCCCAGGCCGGCCAGGCCGGCCCCCAGGCCGGGGGGGGGGGTGCAGGAAGGTGAAAATACCCCCCCAACGACCATATTTCGAACATGGGTATAAATTGGGGTCTCCACCTACCTCCTTGCTTTGTCAATCTCACCCACACTTTCTCACACCACCATTGATTGACCAAGCTCAAGCTCAAGAACAAGATCTCCACAAATCCCCAACCAAAGCTCGTGATACTTTGGGATTTGAAGGAGACACCCCCGATCTACAACTCCACCGAGTCGATTAGAAATCCACCCACTCATCACTTAGGGATCTTGTCATTCTTAGTTCATTGGAGCTAGGAATCTTGTTGCTCTTAGTTCATCGGAGCTCGGAGCCTTGTTGATATCCCCGGTGCTTTTGTGCCCGTGGATCTTGCTTCTCGGAGTCTTGGAGGCTCTTGGGATTTGGTGAGGACCTCCAATCTTGTGGAGTGTGCCTCATCCTTGTAAAGGTTCTAGTTGTCAACCTCAACGGCAACATAGTGATTCGAGCCTATCCACATCGGTGGAAGGACTCGAAGGAGATACGGTGTGGCATTTGAGGCCTACTCGGTGTTCCACTTTGGTGGCACCGCACCGCTCCAACGGAGATTAGCTTCCATTGGAAAGTGAACTTCGGGATACATCTCCGCGTCACTATGTTCGGTTATTCCTCAACTTACCTTTACTAGTTACTACTAGCTTAGTCATATACTTACCTTGTGCTAGTTGTACTTGTTCAACATATAGGATTGTTCACCTAGTTGCATAATCTAGATAATCTATATTTGAGTATTACCTTGTTAACTTGAAAAAGAAGTTAAAATTTGTAGTTAACCTATTCACCCCCCCTCTAGTTAACCTCTCGATCCTTCACCAATGTAGCCCTTCTTTCTAATCAAGACATTCTTTTTTGATTTACTACGGTCAGTTTTATAAATAGACTCCAAATGAATACCTTCTTTATTGGTATGTCTTATTCTGACTCCTCAGAATTTAATAGAAAACACCTCGACTTTAATGTTAATTAAATTTTATCAACTTCACATAATTATTTCTAATTAGTCCAATGGTACTAACTGTATGGTATTAAGCTTCACTTAAATACGACATCCTTTCTTTTGATCAGGTAAGCCTTTCAGCTCCCACTAAAAAAAAACCATATTACTTAGGCAAGCCTAACAACTCCCACTCAATAAGATGCAAGTCCTTTCGATGATTTTAACCTTTTAAAATTCCTTGATCATTCATCAAGTCGAAAATTGCATTATATGATGTATATCACTTTTCTAATACAATATCCATCAGAATTAGAATGTCTACATTCTTGTGTAGCTAACACTTTAATTTTGTCCAAGACAATCTTTATGACAAAATTAGCTTTAAGTCCCTCTAAAATTTAATTCCTCTCATTTAACTCTTATAGAGAAGACCAAGTAATCTCCATTACTTTATTGAGATTTAAATAGCAATTATTTAGCAATCTCAAATACAATTTTAATTCACAGGATTCATAACTCATAGTTATGTTTCGTATTTTAAATCATCAATTCTTCTTTGTAGTTCGTAGGTGCATCATGAAAATAACATGTGACATGACAGAAAATATTCTTGAAAAAACACTTGAAAAGATTTCTCATGAAATCATCTTTTTCATTTTCAATTTGTAGAGCTTTCGTTTTTGGAACGCTTCCGTTGCACTACTCTGGCATTCATGGATACAAGGTATCCACCTTATCCAAGCTTTTCTTTCAATAACACTTCCAGTGAAAAACATTTTCCACTAAACTCCAAAAATTAGCAATACACGTGCTACTATTGGTATTTGGTTATTAAAGACATATTTATAAACAATTTATGTATTCCCACAAAGAACTATTCTTTTATAGTTTCTCATTATCTCATAATTTCAGAAACCAACGATTATGCATTATACTATTGCTGTCGTTTTCATGAATTCCAGATGATTCTCCTTCTAATGTGAGTGTTACTAATCTCAACAACACACTCTCAATTACACATTTTAGAAGATTATTCTAAGGCCACACTTTATCATGATAAAGTGTCATTGCAATGCATATTCATGTCACCACATAAATATGCATCACAATATGTTGAACGAAATCACACACAAATATTTTGTGCCAAAATTAACTCGATTCGTGTCATACAGATTAAATCTCATAGACTCAAATTTATCGTTAATATTATGCCTATTCCTAGAATTATTGATCTTACCAAATAACTTTAGTTTTAATAATTCATATATTCTAACACTTAGAATTAGTTTACTAACAATGGTTATCTCGTTGAATTTTATAATCATCACATGATGCTTCAACAATTCTCTTTGTACATTGTACATTCAATGATCAGAGTATTTTAATCATATGTTTTTACAGATTTTGGTTGGTATTTATCAAAAGATCAAATCTGATGATTTCTCACAAACCAACATGATTAAAATATGCAGTTATTTTGCCTTTTCATTTTAGATATTCCCTTTTATTTCATTTTTTCTTGAAATAACTTTTCAGTTTACATATGTTGCTCTCAGATTATTAATTTTTCGGAGGGAATTGATGGAAAACAGTCGTCCGCGCGACTCCCTTGCCTCCTACAGTCGTACTTAGAGCATGTCTAACAGACCCCCTAAAGCGCGGGCACCCCTTATAATTCCGGCGGCATACGGGGTGCGGGCCAAAATGGCCATCTAGCAGGCCCCGTATGCGGCCCGGCCCGTACGCGATTTTTAGGGGGCCTGCGAAATCGACCCCGCCGCCCCCTACAAGTAGCGGGTGAGGGTGGGGGTGGGGGTCCAACCCCGCACTCGCAACCCTAGCTCCGCCGCGCGCCGCCCTAGCTCCGGCGAGCAATTACGCCCCCACGCCGCCGCATTTGCACGCCTCCGCAGTTCCACGCCTCCGCCCACACAGCCTCCTCTCCTCCGCGATGAGTTCTCCCCGCGGATCGAGCTCCTCCTCCGCCGGATCGAAGCGGCGCCGCGAGCCGGAGACGCTCGAGGAGGCGTGGCGCGTGCACTGCAAGCACTCGTTCGCCGGGAGTCGCCGCGCCGCGTGGAGGTACGTGGCCTTCCCCCAGTCGATGCCGCCGTCGCTGGTTGATTTCGCGGAGGGCGGCCGGTACTACGCGGTCGACCCGCCGCCGAGGCCGATGAGCGGCCCCCAGTTCGAGAACTGGCGCCTCGATTGGGAGCTGGAGCAGCAGTGCAAGCGGAGCCGCGGCACTGGAAGCGGAGCAGTGGCGGTGGCGGCGACAGCGGACGAGGACGTCGCGTTCTTGGCTGCCGTGGAGCTCTCCAAGAAGGACGCCGAGGAAGCGGCGCGCGCGGAAGCGGAGGAGGAGGCCAAGGCCCTCGCCGACGTCGAGGCGTTCAAGGCTATGGAGGCCGCCGGCGTCGTATTTCTCGATTAGGCAGTAGCTAGGCAGTAGCTAGGATTAGGCTCGAGTTTGATGTAGCAACAATGGTGATGATGCAATAAAAATATTTTCTCCCGGGAAATTTAAATTCAAATATACAGACCGGCTTAGGGGGTCTGCTAGATGGACGAGCTCATTCGAGCAAAATATTTGCTCGATTTCGTGTGCAGGGCCCTCTACACGCGTTTTAGGGGGCGAAAACATGCTCTTACAAGCGCGGATGCCGCGTGACCCCTTCCAGCGGCCAGCACTGAGGGAGGAGCAAAACATGCTTGAAGATATTTCTCAAACCAAACAACCAACTTTACAGATATTCATCAGATGTTCGGGAACTTTGCATATATGATCAAAGTTCCACCAATTTCATTACGGTACCAAAAATAATCAAATTCCTCCCAAAAAGTCATGCGAACAGGCGCCCTCAACACACAACGTTTGCTCGAGAAGAGGGAAGAGCTCAGGCCTCTCCCGCTGCAAGAACCGGAGGCGGAGGGGTCACACTCCCTAGCCCGCCAGATAGCTCGCTCGAGAAATCTCTTTCCAAGGTATTTCCTCCTCAGTTTCTCCCCAAGGTATTTCCTCCTCTCTCTCCCATCTCGTCCATTATTCTCTGCCGCATTTCCCCCTTTCGCTCTGTGCGGTTCTTGGGGTTTGGCACTTTGGCAGTGTGGGTTTTTTTTTGGCCGGCGCCGTTGGGGATCGATCATTGCCTCTGTTATTCGGGTAGGATCATCTGACTGAACTTGTCTATCGCCCTGACGGATTCGTAGATTTTAGGTCCAAATCGAGTAGTTTCTCGATCGAGGTCGGGGGTGGGAAAATCGCTGGGTAACAACTCTGCTGAAAATTGGTCCCTAGTCTGGATTTTTTTTCAATTTCCATTTGTGTTGGTTGGATTTTCCTTTTGGCCGGGAAAATACATGCCCCCTTTTGGCATGCTTATTACGACTGTGGTATATGAAATCGCAAACTAAATTAAGGGGATACGAAGGAAAAGATGGAATGCCAGTGCTTAATTTGAGTCTCGGGGAGGGGACACATTTCAAGGTCACTTGGTAGGGAGGTAGTACTATTATACTCCCTCCGTTCCATATTAGGCGACTTCAACCTAGATGTATCTAGTACTAAAATATGTCTAGATACATCTAGGTGGAAGTCATCTAATATGGAACGGAGGGAGTAGCTACTATCCATTTTTTTTCCTTCTAAAGACTTGCAAGGTAGTTCGATTTGGTCTTGTTTCGTTGCTGAAAAAGCAGAGTATACTAATTATACCTGTAAGTATTTCAGTGGAAGTGCATAAACTGAAACTCGGGAGAGGAATCAGTGGCTGGCACGTATAATAGTAATTTGTTTTTTTAATGTTGCAATGTTTGGCTTGTACTTCCGCGCAAGATATTATGGCGGAGTTCCTTTTAACTTGCTACAAGCAGAGTATCCAGATATCTGTTTATTGAAAAGCCATTGCTCTGTGTTAACTCTTAAGTCTTGGACTGAGATTTATGATCAAGTAATCCCGACCTCTGTCAAGAAAACTAAAATTCGATTACTACAAAATGATCTTGTTGGGAGATAGAGTGCAGTAGCTGCATTCATCGTTGGTGATGTAAGTCACTGCAGTTATTGACCAAGCGCAAGTGAAAGGCATATCAGTAAAAGCTCTGGTTCTGGTTTAAATTAAAAAGGGTTAGAGAAAAACAATATTTGTTAACCTAGAAATATAAGATTGTCCTTATGCCAAGGTAAAAAGGAGAATAAGTTTTCATATACACATAGCATTGTATAGGGAGATAAACAGACTTGTGCTTCATGCATGATAACATGGTGATGTTCCTTTTATCTTCCTGGCGTTTCTATGCTATAAGCCTTTTCTATCCTTAGTTCCATTTTTTCATTTCTAGATGCCATTTATAACATGTCCATGCCTTTTGCTCATTTTCTGAACTATTTTTGACACTTTTTCGGCATATTTGCATTACCCGTCCCAATACATTGACTGTTTTTTGTTATATTCTGCAGTATGGATCCTGCTAGCAGCAAGAGGCAGAAACATGAAATTGGGAATGATAACTCACTAGGCATCCAGTCCCCGTCAAGCATCATTAGTCAGAATAGATCTGTGCGTCTTAACTTTCTCTCACAATTAAATGACTTGAAGAATGGGAGTGACACTGAAGACTACAAGGCAATCAATAACAAGAGGCATGAACTTTTCAACACCCTTAAGCAGTTGCAGATAGTACCTATCAAACTGCCCTATTCCAGTCCAGTGCTCAAGCCATCAGATGCAAGATTACATGGCGCTGCACAAAGTGAGAAAAATATCGGTTCTGCTAATATTATCGACTTGGATTCATACGATGTTCATGATCATATCCATGGTAACATGGACAATATTGGAGATCAGGAAACAAATTTTGTAGTTGACTGTGATGACGAGGATATGGTTCAATCCTTTGGAGATGGAAATTCATCTAGGAAGCAAAATGCAATTTTATCCAAGAATTCTCGCTGGCTGGGAAGTCTGGCCAATCCCAGGAAATCATCATGCTGGATAATGAGAATCTCGGTTCTGAAGTCCAACTTGCAATTAAGCAAGGAATGGAAAGCATGGACATTGAAAATGAGGTATAAACCAGTCATGAAATTTCTCTGTTTTTCATTGCGTATAATATAATGCATTATTGTGATTTTTTACTGCACTAATAAGAGAGGAGGCAATAGAAGTTATTAATTCCCATGAGCGCAACAAATAGATTGTGTGATGCGTAACAGCAGTGTCGGACTAGTGGTCAGGGAGGGCCACTCCCTGACCAATCCCATTCACACCCCTTTCAAATTTAAGATTCTCTTATGACGCATAGATATTCCATTGATATATGTTTCTCAAACCATAAGCCATCTTATTTACAAATAATATTATATAATGCACGATTGTCACTCATTATTCAATCAAGCTCCACCACTGCCTGACCATATCTGAGTTTCTCTAACCTTATCCTACCATGTTGCACTGTTATGAAACTACTTATTACTGATTAGCTTTCAATTGCTTTTCAAGCCCAAGGAAATTGTTTTATTTGATGGTCATAGTACATGTACTTCAGAGCCATACCAACTGGTCAAGCAAGGACATGACGACATAAACATTTACAATGAGGTCTGCTTCTTAACAAGTATTGTTGAATCTTATTTTTTTTCTATATCGTTCAATTGTAGAACTGATTGTAATAACTAGGCATTTTCATATTTATGTCTAGAGCATAATCAAGGTCAGCTCAATAGCACCAGAGCTCCTTGACCAAGGAATGCATGTATTAGTAAGATATTGTTGTATTGTGCTTAAAGCAACTCAATGATATCTCTTAAGTTAATTTTCAATATTTTCTTTTTATATGAATGTTTTTTGAAGATATCCTCCTTTTGCTATGTTGAGTTAGTTTCATCATCATTTCCAGATCATATGCCTACTCAATTTCAAAAAGGTAAAAGATTGATTTAGTTTGCATATGAATATATGAACAATTTTGTTTATTAATCAAAGTATTTGGATTGATTATCGTATTTGTTACTCCCATTAATATTCACTATATTGCATTTCAACAGACGCATGACGAGGAGAAAGAAACAAGGGAAGGACAAGGTGAAGATGTCCAAAGTAAAGGACAAATAGAGTGTCATAATATATCTTCTGTAGATTCTTATGAATTATCTTGTGAGGTCATACGAAATGAGTCAACAGAAAATGGTCACTATGATAGTCATAATGACCCAGTTGATGTGCTGGATGACCTTTGGAAGGAGATGTCGGTTGCATTGGCATGTTCGAAGGTATTTATATAAACAATTATTCAACTCAATGCAATTGTGTCTTGATATCTTCTTTTTTAGTTGTTAATTAGATCAAATTCTAACTCAATATTTTTATGATGGACTATCTCAGTGCCTATCTTTATTACTGTCGTTCATATGCATTTCATGATACATCGATAATGATTTTATGCCTGCACAGTTGCACTGATCAAATAGTTCTCAGTAAATACATCCCAAAGAATATGATATTTGTATTACATGCCTATATCGAGCATCATTATACTGTTGTTTTTTAATAATGCTAATTTATTTCTTCGCTTTGTTGTTTATTCTCTGCCATTACTTGCTTCTTGATGAGAGACTCACCAATACGATTTATCCGACCAGACCACTGGAAGTGAGCTCAGTATTGTTCCATCGGAAAAGGATACTTCTGAAGTAGTGGAGGATTGTCATCATCAGTACCTGATGAAAGATGATGTGGGCCGTGTGTGCCGTGTTTGTGGTCTAATCAATCAACGAATTGAGAATATTATTGAGGTCAAGTGGAAAAAGGTATGGAAATTGTGATCCAAATTAGTCTAATTTACTTTGTTCAGTACTCTTTTGATGATTACTAAACGTAATGAAGTATACATATTACGGATTTCTCATAATGACTACATAGCGGAGACAACTTCATTTGTCATCACAATATTAATTAGTTATAGCATAACCTGCCATTCAACTCATTAATGATTAGTGCTGAATGCTATCATTCAAAAATAAAAATCTTCATCAGTTATTTGTCATTAATACTGATAGGTGAAACGAGTTTTCCCTAAACGAACACCCATTCAGAAGCTAATTTTTTGTTTGAATGAGAATCTTACCGAGATTTGATTTTCCTATTTAGACTAAGTAAATCTTATTCCAATACTCCTCGCTAAAACATATAGATTTAGAGAAGATAAATTTCCTTTATTTTCCATATTGGTGGAGCCACATCTCTCATTTTCTCTTGCATGCAGCGCAAGGACTCGTACAGAACGTACGCTCCTGAACCCAGAAATTTTAGTGATTTGGAGGCAACTATCAATCCTACAGAAAATATTCTTCAATTGGTCCCTAATGCTCTATCAATCCACTCTCAGCATTCAGAACTGATGAAACCTCACCAAGTTGAAGGTTTTAATTTTTTGATCAAGAACTTAGCAGATGAAAACAACCCTGGAGGTTGTATTCTAGCACATGCACCAGGTTCTGGAAAGACCTTTATGCTAATTAGCTTTGTTCAAAGCTTCCTGGCGAGATACCCTGCAGGAAGGCCATTGATTATGCTCCCAAAGGGCATCCTGGCGACATGGAGGGCAGAATTTCTCCGATGGCAAATTGAGAAAATTCCCTTGTACGACTTCTACTCCTCCAAAGCTGGTAGCCGGTCTAAACAACTCAAAGTTTTGAACCAGTGGGAAGAAAACAAAAGTATATTGCTTCTAGGGTATGAGCAATTCGCCAAAATAATTTCTGATCATAATGGTGATGCAGAAGCTAAAATGTGCAGAGACAAGTTGCTGAGGATCCCAAGCCTTGTCATTTTAGATGAAGGCCACACTCCAAGAAACGAGAGCACTAACTTACTCACTTCACTTGGAGATATACGAACTCCTAGAAAAGTGGTGCTCTCGGGGACCTTGTTTCAGAATCATGTAAATGAGGTATTCAACATTTTGAACCTTGTCCGGCCAAAATTCTTGAAGATGGAGAGATCTCGTGCAATAGTGAAGCGCATACTAAGCCAGGTTGACATGGTGGGGAAGAGTGCACGCTCAACGAGCAGTATAGATAAGTACTTCTGTGATGTGGTTGAAGAAAATCTGAAAAAAGATGGAAATGATAAAGTGAGAGTGATGATCATCCAGAACCTACGCGAACTAACAGAGAATGTGCTTCACTATTATCAGGGCGAGCTTTCGGAGGAGCTACCCGGACTTGTGGACTTCACCGTTTTCCTGAATATGAGTAGTGAGCAGGAAAAGATCATTAGAAGTTTGGCGGGACTTAAAAAGTTTAGCAGACGTTCAAAATGCAATGCTGTTTCTCTTCATCCATGCTTAAAGGATCTACAAAACGATGATGAGAAAAATGTAAATGCTGCCGAGGAGATTGGTTCAATCATCATGGAATTGATATCAACGTTGGGGCAAAGACAAAGTTCATTTGTGAATTGTTGTTACTTTCAGAAGCTGCAGGAGAGAAGGTACTCGTGTTCAGCCAGTATGTGCGTTCTCTGCATTTCTTGGAAATGCTGCTCACAAAGAAAGGATGGAAACCAGACATTCACATGTTCAAAATTCATGGTAAATCAACTCCAGACCAGAGAAACAGGGCGGTCGAGAGATTCAACCACTCGCCAGATGCTAAGGTTTTCTTTGGCTCCATCAAGGCATGCGGCGAGGGCATCTCACTTGTCGGTGCATCGCGCCTTGTCATCCTGGATGTCCATGAAAATCCTTCCGTGATGCGGCAGGCGATCGGGCGTGCGTTCAGACCAGGACAGTCCAGAATGGTGTATTGCTATCGTCTGGTTGCTGCCGGCTCACCGGAGGAGGAGGATCACAACACGGCCTTCCTGAAAGAAAGGGTGTCCAAGATGTGGTTCGAATCCAACGAATTTAGCGGCAACGATGATTTTGAGCTTGCCTCTGTGGATGTTTCGGAGAGCGGGGACGAGTTTCTCGAAAGCCCTGCATTGCGACAATGTGTCAAATCTCTATACCAGAGGTATATATATTTTATATGAAATCCGAGTAAACCTTTTGTTTTCTGCTAGGAGGTCGAATGCAAGAACTAATGCGTGATACTTTGTTCTGTTTGCAGGTAATACCAACACCCCGCACGCCGACCAGTGAGAAAGAGCCCGGAAGTAACTGAAGCAAACCTCCTGTGCTTCTCTGCAGTATTTTGCTGATCTTCTGAAGTATTGAACTATTTGAATTTAAGTCTGTTAGTATGAACAGATATGTAGTAAGAGGGTACAAGTGTCTAGTACTGCAAACACTTGTACAGTGCAAGTTGCTATCCCAAATTTGGAACTTTATTGAACTATTCGAATTTGAGTATGTTGGTTCGGTCCTTGTCGTCCGTGGAACCAATTTGTGTGTCATGTTCTTTGTCAGATGAACGAGTCTTAACTTTCTAAAAATTGTTATTTTTACTGTCTTAACAAAGTACTACCTCCGGTCCATAATGTAAGCCTTACTAGCAAGCTAAACTAGCTCACTAAAAAGGCTTACATTGGAGTAGTACACAGCTAGCTATCTGAATCTGACAATTCTATGCCTGTCCATGGTATCAGACGTACATGGACAAAATTTTGAGCATTTCACGCAGGTTTCATGATACATTTGTCCACACCGTTTCATTCCCAGGTTCAGAAAACCCGATGTTTATTTGTTCTTGTTCCAAGCTGCAGATGGAATCACATCTTCAGAAGTTCAGAACAGATCTTCAGAAGTTGAGAATAATGGTGAACAATTACAGATGAAGAAACTGGCCGGATCAACAGATCATCGTATGATGATGAAATAATCATTCGTCAATGAAATCTGTGCAGTCTAGCAAAAATACCAATCTACTATGTTTTCAGCAGCTACACCCCCATCTCATATACAATACCTACTTCACTTACCAAACCAATTGTATACTCGTATTTGTATATATATACTTTGCTTCAAATTAACCGTGTACCATGTACTGCACGTTTTCTCGACGGCGGCGGCCACGGTTGGGGCGTGCTCATGTCACGAAGTCGTGCAGTAGCTGCGACGACGAGGAGGCGAACCGCTGACGATCGTCCGCGCCGTTGAGGAAGTCGAAGTCGCCGGGGTTGCTGCCGTACAGCAGACCCTGCTGCTCGGCCGGCACGTGGCCGGCCTGGTTGTTGTTGCAGTGCTGCAGGCCCAGCGTCAGCGACACGCTGCCGCCGAGGTCGGCCATGTCGCCGCCGTACGTCACGAACCTGGCGTCGTCGCCGCCGTGGTGCGCGAACGCGTCCTGTAGGAAGCTGCCGCCGCCCTGGTCCGTGGTGGTTCAGGCTGAGGCTCCCTGGCGCCGCGTACGCGCCCATTCCGGCGCCGGCGAGGCTGGACAGGGACCCGGCGTCCATGCCGGACACCGGCTCCGACTTGTAGACGTTGAGAAGCTGGCCCGTGCCAGCGTGCGTGTGCGTCGACGCGCTCTGGAACTCGTCCCGGTCCTGGTCCTCCGAGCATACTGCCTCGTCGACCTTGCCGTGCTTGCCGTTGCCGGCGTTCTCCGAGGACGAGTTGGTAGAGTCCATCTCCGCGCCGAACTCCTCCTTGTACATCTCCTCCACCATCGGCTTCCACAGGCGGACGCGCGCGTTGATGAACCAGTTCGACACCTGCCCCCTGGACAACCCGGCCTGCCTCGCCAGCATCACCTTCTCCGAGTCCTTCGGGTACCTGCATCATGGCGGATCAGTGAGAAAAGATGATCGAATGGAATACATGGGCGATTGGGCGGCGCCGTGGATAGCTTACGGGTGGAGGAAGTGCTCGAAGAGCCAGGCGCGGAGGACGGAGACGGCGGACTCCGGGAGGCCACGCTGGGGCCGCCACGCGTGCTGCGGCTGCTGCATCATGCCGAACTGCTGCATGGCGCGCTGCTGCCGGAGGTGCTGATCGATGTACCGCAGCCGGGACAAGCCCACCGGTGCCGGAGCCGTCCTGCTTCTCCCCGAGGCTCCGCCGCACCGACTGCACCTGCGCGCCGATGGCGTCCCGCAGCGACCGGAAGTGCCGGGAGATTGTCTGCAGAGCCAGCGCGGTGTACGGCTTCGCGGCGCCGGAGCCGGCCACCGCGTCGAACGACGACACCACCATCTGCATCTGCTGGTGGTAGTGCCTGTACCTCCGGTCCACCTGGTCGAGCATCGCCATCAGCGCCGTCACCTTGTTCTGGAGGTCCTGCCTCTCCGCCGCCGACAGCTCGGCGGCGCCGGAGCTCCCCTCGTGATCCTCGCCTTTTTCGCCGTCTGCCTTGCTGGACTCGCCGTTGCCGGCCGAGTCGTCCTTCCTGTCCCCCTTCCTCTTGATCGCGTCTCGGACACTGACCACCTCGTCGAGCAGCTCGCGCGCCGCCCTCAGGAACCTCGAGTTCTGCACGTACATGCTCCCTGGTGCGTTCCTGTTCGCGGCCATCGCCATCGCCGGCTGCTGGTTCGGGCTCATCAAGGAGGACGCCATGCCGCCCGGACGGCCGTACTGGTAGAGCGACACCGGCACCTGCGTGCCGAGGCTGAGCGACAGCTGGCCGCTCTGATGACTGCGCTGCCCCGCCGACGCGCCGTCGTCTCCCATGAACAGCTGCGTCTGCAGGCCGCCGAGCTCGGCACTGTCCCTCGAGTTCATGAACGCCGACTCGTCTCTGCCGTCCCCGCCGGCGCCGTGCACGATGGTCGCCGGGAGAGGGATCAGGCCACCGGTCGATGCATCCGGATAAGGGTTGGTCATGGGGTAGTGGTGGTGGAATGACATGTCTCCACCGCCGCCGCCGCCGGCAAGGCCCCTCTGATCAGTGGAGGTGGAGAAGAACGTGGCCATCGTCCTCTTCAGAAGCGAATGCAGTCTGTCATCAGAAGGGTAGCTGCCGACGCTGGAAAAGGTTAAAAAATTGGCTTCAGTATTCCAATTACAGGATGAAAACTTCGCTAGTATTATAATCTGATTATAACCTCACATAATTGAGGCAAAGTAAATATCATTAAAACTATCAACATGCTGTACTGAATTAGGCACAAATTTGATACGAGTCGAGGAGGCAAGAGCAACGGCAAATTCATTCAGAAAGTTACAAGAGGTTTTTGATCTAACAAAAAAGTACAAGACGGTGGAAGAATTCAGAATTACCCTACATGGCAAGCATGGATACTACAAACCGAAGTAAATCCAATTCTCAAAAGAGGAAAAGAAAAGGACAGAATGAATCCAACCGAATTCAAAGCATCTATCTACCTGGGAGAATAAACTTCAGATCACTGCACTTTCTGAAACCCAAGGCTTTCCCAGCGAGAACCTCTGCATACTGCAGAAACAAACCGAAAGCCTTTCAGTGAGTTGATGAACTCAGCATCTAGTTTGAGAAAAAAACGCCAGTCCAAATCAATCAGTACCTATCAAAGGGGGGAAAAGGTCTAAGCAGACTTGACCTGAGAGAAACTAAGAACACATAGAAAATACCAGCTGGAATCTCTTTGACTTGAGAGAAATATCAGCTCGAAGAACAGTCGCTAATTAACTACTACTACTTGAGAAATTCAGAAGCCAAACTTGGCAAGAAATCAGCAAAAGAAGAAGCAACCTCTCCAGTTGGTGCTGCACCCACCAACCACAAGGAGCTAACAAGGAACAGCAAGCTCAGCAAGCAAGAACCCAAAACCAAGAATCTTCTACACATAAACCAAAACAGCTAAGAGAAACCTGTTGCTCAGAGAATCATCTACAAAATCGATGGATGCAAAGAACATGGTAGCCTTGATAAGATAAGGCCAATTAAGCAAAGAGCAAGAGCATACCTCTGCAAGGAACTGACTGGCTTTGAGGTCAAGCAAAGAGCAAGAGCTCTTGGTGTGCTCTGTGTTCTGACAGAAACCAGCCGGGGACAGAGCTGATCCCAAGGATTCTAAAGAGGGGATTAGCAGCAAGAGAGGGGTGTTAAAATAACAAGAACTGGATTGTATAGGCGTTGCTTTTGGTATTCTTCTCTTTTGGTTGTTATAGCTCCCTGCTGCCTCTCCTTCCTTTCCTTGAGCAATAATATACTCTAAGCTTCCACCAGTAAGGCCCTGCCTAACACTATCTCCCAGCAAATCCTAAACAAAACCCCACCACCATTTTGTTTGTTTCCTTCTCGATTATTCCCCCCTATCCCTTCTTTATCTCACTCGTTTTCTCACATAGGTTGCTCTCCTCTTAGCGCGTGCGTGCGTGCATCGTGCTAAGGTGGGCTGCGGGAACTATTTGGATGGCCGAGATTGAGCGAGTGCACAAGTTGGAGGTCCAGGGGAGCTGCCGACGCTCGATCTCCCTAAATTCAAGCATGCAACACATACATGGTCTTTAGTTTATAAACGTGATTATAAATCTAAGATCATGTGGTAGTTGCACATATATCCTACTACCTATGCCGACAGAATATGCTTCCGCGTGCAAATGTTTTTCAACAGAATTATTAGGTAAAATTCAAAGCTTCAAATTGGTCAACGGATTTGCTCGGTTAGGGCATAAATAACAAGAGCCAAACAGCAGCAAAAAAAAAACTAAGCACTCATATTTATACAACAATACTTGTTTAGAAATGCATGTAGATTCTTGCCGGTTTTGAGTGACCTTGCAGCATACTACTTTGTTTGGAAGCAGTTCAGTTAGTCCACTCAGTGCACAGGAAAGTAGGTCCAATACCTTCCTCGCTCACTCGCTTGGTGTGTTTTCTAGCTGATGAAAAGGCTCCCAACTTGCCGTTTGTAGGTGATTCTCCTCTCCCTGAGCAGCCTTGATTGCGAGGACACCAATCGATCGACGGCTCGGAGAACTTTCAGTAGGTGACGGCCGGACGGCGTCTGTTAAGACGTATTAGTCCCCTAACCACCAGTTGGTAGACCTAAAACCCTCTTTCCCTCCTCAACCTTCCGTATCTCCCAACTGAACGATCATCATCAGATGCTCCCGAGCAAGTGCATGGGGAGAGACGCTGACGTCTCGCAGGACCAAGTGCAGGCAGGCCTACATGCACATTTTGCTTGCATGGCCAGATCTTTCTTTCTCCTCTGGTAAAAAGTGCATGGACAGGATACCGGAGGCCCCTAACACACCAGATAATGAGATAACTAATGCATGCCCACCTTTATTTCCGTTTGGTGGCAACACTACTTGCTTTTGAAATTGGACATGTGGTAGTGATGTGCAAGGACAAGTGTTTCCGTGGTCCCCCTCCAATCATGACTTTGACCCCTCAACCCCCTTGCCGTTGCTTTGTGGCTAGTCTCGCTGACATGTGGGCCAGTTCCGTATGAACGATTGGATACGGCGAATATTTCGATGAACGGTTGACTATAATTTATGATGAATGTGTATAGGCGTAATCTCTTCATTGGCTCAAATCGTTAAATAATACAAATATGAAAATTGTTATTAATAATAGTTTTGCCATAATATGTATGTGTGTACGCACGCAAGAGAGAGTAGGCATCGACCAATAGGAGCGTGTTTGGTTGCCCACCAAGACCTAAGCCAAGAGAGACTAGGCATCGGCCAATAGATGAATTCGCCTCGTGGCATCTCACCGGGGGCGGCCTTGGGGGAAGGGGGTCGTAGGCAGAACTACCCCCACCCACCCACCCCTCCTCCTGCTGCAATCGAAAGTGCTCGCATGTGGGATGTCGTGGACCTAGCTGTGCTGCCTTGTATGGAGTGTTCCAGAAAAGCACAGCGGCGGCCCTTGCAGAGAGAATGGAGCCAAAATGGAGATGAATGTGCGGCTATGGTACTGTTTGCCACTACCTCGGTCGCGCGAGCGGCGTTGTGGTGACTAGTGTGAGTCTCTACGAGGGCTTCTCCGCTAGTCCTGGATCTGGATCCAAAGATGATGATATCTCATGTTCCGTGCTGCTCATCCCCACTAGATCTTGATCCTAAAGGACTTTGATCCATCGATTATGAGTGCTAGGGGGTGCATAGTGTTGGGTTCTAGGGATCGGGGAAACCCTTGGCCGGCGGTGGCAACCACAACGACAAAGATGCCATGGGCACCGTATTCTTTCTAGGAGGCTTTGTCAGGGTACCTCTCCCTCAAAACTCATCCAGTTCTTTCGAGCAAAAGCCCCAAGTCCTCCATCTAGACGGTGGAAACTTTGGGGTGGCATTCCTCTTCCTTGAGGCAACGTTTGTGAATTGCAGGGGAAACAGACGAGTAGTGGAGGAACTTGTGGTGGCGATGGTGTCTTGGTTGGTGTTTATTGACAAGAATGCCCGATGGAGGGTTTGTGGATTTCCCGTTTGGTGCTATCCCGCTACCTATAGCCCCTGTTCACTAGTGGGTGGGAGAGGATGGGGTTCCCCTATATGGAAACAACTTCTTGTCAGGTTGTGAGAGCACATCTTCGGCAAGTCTTGACCATTTCTTCTTTGTTGCAACTACTTCTAGGACGTTTTCTCTAGCAATGCGGTTGAACCATGGGGGGGGGGGGCAATGTTGTTCTTGTGAAGTTAGTTGGGCATTTTTATTGTCTTCTCTTCTGGGAACCTAATCGACAAGGTTCATCTGTGTTCTAGGGCGCACCTCTTTATCTTCCGACACTGCGGCACCCTTTGAACCATGATGAGAGGGTTGGGGCACTTTCAGAGCGAAGATAGATAGGGAAAACGTGTGGCCTTTCTAGAGCATGCAAGGGCCCGATCATTCAACGGCACCTCCCCACAAGACCTCGATTTCCTTACTGGTGTTGGTCGAGGCGTTGGACAATGGCCTTCGCGAATTAAGTTACGTTTCTCAAACTTTTTCTTTTGTTAATCTCCCCAAAGATAATCCATACTCTCTTCTTATGGGAGGGGATTATAATATATTAATATTCCAGCACGAAAAAAGTAACAACCATTTTGATTCACATTGGCCTTTCTTATTCAATGATGTGAGAAACAGTTTAGATCAGGTTTCAATGACTCGGCGATATTTTACCAGGGTCAATACTTGACATGTGCCAACATACAAAAAAGTTTGATCGCGTACTAATGGATACCGAATCTAATGAAAATAGCTATTGGTCACTATACGGCCCTAGAAAGTCTCGATGCTCAAACGAATCATGCCCCTCTTCTTCTTACCATAAGTGTGCTAAGGTCTCATGGTAAATAAAAATTCAATTTCTAGCTTGGATGGTTGTAACATGATTGATATTTTGATATTGTAAAAGGCGAGTGGGCTAAGCCGGAGCCGGTCGCTAGTAGAATACTCATCCAAAGGTGGAAAAATAATTTTGTGCTTTCCAAAAGTATCTTAGAGGAAATGCACTACACACAACTGCATCCTCAAAATGTAAAAATTGAGGCACTCATCAATAATTGATGAACTTGAAGAACTCGTTGAATAATGGCCTTTGCTTGTACAAAACATCAAAATAAAAGTAACTAAATGCATATATTGCACGATTTCTCCAGGAGTAGGAGCTTAAATGTACCAAATGTCTAAAGCTCAATTCATTCTCGAAGGAGATTCTAATTAATACAAGACACATTGGTATCGTGGCAAATAACAGACATAGAAAGAAACTTATTCATACACTCCAACAAGATGAGACCACGATAGAACACCTCCTATACTGAAAAATATTGAATCACATTTCTGGTATTTTTCAGAAATTTTCCAACGACTTTTATTTTTTGCCTTTTCTGCAATGCACAAACAATAAAATGAAAACTATCACACTGCATTAAGGTTAGTTAAGGAAAGTACTATAAAATTCTAATAAATTATAGTAGAAACATGCAGCAATGTATAAAAATAGAATGAAACAAGAAAAAATAGATACATTTTGGACATATCAAAAAATGTATATATATTATCACAGACTCTCAAACACCAAATAGAAACCCATAGAGGAGTGACTCGAGAAGAGTCTATGTAGATGTAAAGGAAAAGTACCATCACCCGATGGAAGAGTGGTTCCCATTAATTCAGTATTAAATAACATGGTACTTTATATGATATCTTTCTTTGAACCACCAAAGGAGTCCTTCATCTAATAGATTATTTTTTATTGAGATTCTTTTGGCAAGGCAATACTAACAAAAAAAAAATCGACTTTGTCGGTGGGATCACCACCGGGTGGTCAGGACTAGGGAGTGGTCTCCCCAACAAATCAAGCCGGCTAGGCGAGTCGGTTCACCCAAACCTATCGGCTTCCCTAGTCTACCGGTTGAAGGGACAACACGAGCCGGCAAGGGCAGTCGGAGGATGAGAAGCCGGCCGACATGACAACATGGGCCGAGTACCAGAGACAGGGTGTGACGCCCAACATAGTGCCCGCACGATGTCAACTACACCGACGAGAAGTAAAGGAGGCGGCCATATAGGAGACTTTCGCCACACCTTCATGCACAGTGGTGCCGGGTACCAACGGTCATTACTGTGTGTGGCATCATCACCGGCACTGCATTGTAGGTGAGCAGTCAACGGGACCCATCGACTCCTGGTCGGCCACACTGTAGTCGTCATGTAACGGGTGCCCAGCGAGTATATAAGGGGCACCAGAGGCCCCTAGAGGGGTCTGGTGTCACGTAGAACAAAACGCTTACCTCTCAGAGAGAAGAGAGAGATCAAGAGTAGAAACAATACACAAATCAAGGAAAAATATGTGCGTTGTGTTCATCCCGACACACCATAGTTCTTGCAGAAGTAGGGGTTCTACCTCATCAAGGCCCCTGAACCGGGGTACGTCTTCGTGTCTTGGTGGTTGTATCCAACCCCGCGTACGGATGCCCGTTGCTCGCGCCTTTGGCCTCACACCTTCTCATGCCATCCCATATGGAACTGTCGTGTATCATAGCACGATAGACTAGCTAGATGGAACCTTGCTTGTCATCCAAAAGATTAAGGCGCAGTCTTGCAATCAAGACCTTGATGGAAGCATAGTTTACGTATCGGCTCTTCACCACCTTAGGCGTTCTAAAAAGTTCAATGTACTTAAATTTTGTCTTTTTTGGATTTTCCATTGTTTGCATATTACCTATGCATAAGCCAGGTGTGAGATATTTGGATTGTATTATATTGATGCACTCTTGAGTATAATAAATGGGAGCTATATGAATCAGATAATTTGAAATATTTTTAATAAGTACATTTGCCTTTCTTCCTCTCTCTCCTCCTCCTCCTCCTCCTCCTTCTCCATCTTTTGATAGTCTCCCGCAGCTCCCCGGTTCTTGTCCCTCTTCTCCTCGGAGGCATCATCGGCCGGTGAGGAGGGGGAATGGAGGTCGATCCTGTCATGTACATAGACTTAGATGTAGCTTATTTTAACCTAAGTGGAGTATGTCGTGATGCCTGAGGGGATGTTGGAAGCTGATGCACCCGAGCTGCATCTGGTTGTTCATGGGAGTCGTTCTCTGAAACGACACAAATGCTGCCAAGAGGGCGGGGGTGAATATGAGGTTTAAAATAATTACGGTTGATAGTTGAACACATGCAGAATAAAACTAGCGTTTAATTTATCAAGGCAAAACCTAAAGAAGCTATGATCGCCTAAGTGCACCAACGACTTACGCTAAAAAAGTTAAGAAACAACGTGGTATCAAGATATATAACTTCAAACTCGATGGCTATCACAAAGTAAATTGCACAACTAAGAAGGTTATGTATAACATAAACCTAAGCACTTGAAGACAATGATTTATCTCGATGTTCACTCATAAATGAAATATAAACTATGTTGGAGCGGTGCAGAGTCATAAATTGATCCCCGAATAGCCGTCAATGACACACTGTATCTCCTTCGTACCCCCACCAATGTGGAGTTCCACGAGCCACTATATGTTTCCTTTGAGGCCGCAACCAAGCCTTTACAAGGCTGTGGCAATCTCCACAACTTAATTTTAGGCTACTAACAATATCCTGAAGCTCTCAAAACTCCAAGACAACAATGATCATCTAGATCACACCAAGTACCCAAGAGTAAGAAACCGTTGGATGTATACCCAAGAGAAAATAATACATCTGTGTCATAATTATGATTCATGTTATTATGCTATAACTGACGTAGCTTCTGAATATGAGATTCACAAAAAAAACTCACGTTCACATGTAGTGATATGAACAAAGTTTCAAACCCTAGTCTTGCCATTTACGACTAATTTATTGGATGCTTGACGACCGTGTTTTCCTGGTCATGGACATTGTTTATATTAGCATCAATAAATACCATATTATTGAAAGGGGACAATATGGCTAGCTATATCCTAGTAGTTGATATGCTAAGAGATTCCATTACGATGTCTTTTGTCCTTAGTGACATATCACAACACGGTTATATTACAATATATCCTTTGACCATGAGGTTATGAGGGTTGTATATTCTGTAGGTTTTACTTTGGTACTATCAAGTGTCACACTGTAAAATGGGTGAAAACAGTAGCCACTGGGTAATTCAAAAGGAGTATATTGCCTCAATGCTCTGAGATGGGTATTACTCCTCGTAAAAGAGAGATACAAGCCTGGGCCCACTCGGTATTCTTGATATCCATATGTTCTGCAGACAATGCACAATGATGATACATAATGTGGGATATCATAATACAGTAACGAGTAAAAGGAATCTTACCAGCTAACAAGATAAACAAAGGTATAGTGACCTAAAGATTATTTCACGGCAATACCAGAATCCATAGTCTCGGGTAAGTTCGGTATCGAGAGTAATGATAATATTGTATAATAACCAACAAATTCAACATAGTGTCTTTCCCATAGTGAGTGGGAGTCAATATGGGCATCCATGGCTCCGCTATTGATTACTGAGAATGAAAGAGTTTCCAGTTTCATGTCCACGCACTATCGAACTTGTAGGGGTAACACACTTAAGTTAGGTCTAGTTTAAGTGTACATTGGTAGGTCCAGATCAATAAGGAGTATCATTGGAACGGTATTTCTTTGTGATATATATATATATATATATATATATATATATATATATATATATATATATATATATATAAGAAAATGGTTCAGTACTCCTGGGTGTACGTACTCTCACGTGCAAATATACCACATAAGTGAATCGTTTATACCTCTTTATTATTTTCAGTATACTCCATTATTTAATACTACATACCCCAAAATGATTTTTTTGGAAAATTTCATTTGATTCTACATATTTCATATTATTTGTGCATATACTGCTTTTATGTACGTATAAATGGTATATTGAAAAAACCGAGGACTCTGGTGATATTTTTTCCATACAAATTTTATTAAGGTATCTTAGAATAATTAATGAGGTATATGAGAAATAATAAAGGGGTATAATACCCTTGTATATGTGGTATATTGAGTATGAGAGTATGTACACCCAAGAGTATATAATAGGACTCCTATATATATACACATATATATATAGACACCCTATTTCCCACCCTGGGTGCAGAAACCTTATTTCGCACCCACAATTTATTTTATGTACCCAAGTCAAAAGTTTATGTTAAGTATGTAATTATTTATGTTCATGTTTGATCCATATGAAAATAATAGGCATAAAAATGAAAAATATGAGTCATAGCAACATAAAAGTCATAAAAACAACATAAAAATATGTATTTTTTTCATTTTTTTGTACCGTCACGTAAATAAAAGTTTTATGTCATGTATATATTTTCTTACGTTCTACTTGACATAGGGAATACGAAAAAATTTATGTGACGTAAAAATCATGTACGGTTCAAAAGATATAGGGTGGGTGTAGAATAACTATTCTGCACCCTGAGTGTCAAATAGCGCTACCATATATATATATATATATATATATATATATATATATATATATATATATATATATATATGCGCTATATATATTGGAGAGAATTTATAATGAGGGCATTGGATGTCCCAGAGTAATAGCAACAATTTCTAATACTACCGGAATTTATTCCAGAGTTTTTATGAAAGAGAAAATAAAGTTGAACGCTTTCTAGAGAAAGTGCGGAGGGCATGAGATATCGTTAGATAAGGTCGATGATTTTATCTATAGGGTACATAGGGTCCCGGAAGAGTTTCAGGAAAAAACCGAGAACGAGGAAAGGGGGAGTGCCATAGGGTGGCAGGATTGCCCCCATGGCCGCACCCATTAATTAGGGGCTGCCATGTGGACTCCATGGAACTACACTTAGGCGCATTGCTCCTCCCTGATTTTTGCATGTTTGGTTTAAGAGAGAAAAATAAAATCCAAAAGGGAGAAAACAAAAAGGAAAAATGATCTGGAGTTGGACTCCGTATGGAGTCCAATATGAATCCTCCTAGGAGGAGGGTGCGTCGACCCTTGTGGTGCGGCCGCCTCCTTGGTGGATTGGGCGAGGGACTCCTCCTTCCCAAGGAAGATCCCCTGCCTCCTACTATTAAAAGGACCCCAAGCCTCAACGTAAAATAAATCAATTGGCTCTCAAGCCTCTCTCTCTCCCTAGTATAATTAGAGTCTCTACTATCTAATTAGAGCCTCCCTAATTGAATTAAACCTTCTTCTAATTGGGATTTTGAGGTGTCCTCTCCCAATTAGATGTAACTTCTAATTGATCTCTCTCTCATGTGTTGAGAACTCCACCTTCTTATCCGCCTGTGGCGCCTAGTCTTGGACGGAGAAGCACTACAGAACTGGTTCCGACGTATGTGTGCGAGATCTCAAAGGGGTAACACGTGAGACCCTCACTCTGATGGATCAAGGTG
This sequence comes from Alopecurus myosuroides, assembly GCA_028641055.1. Classification (NCBI taxonomy): domain Eukaryota; kingdom Viridiplantae; phylum Streptophyta; class Magnoliopsida; order Poales; family Poaceae; genus Alopecurus; species Alopecurus myosuroides. Next base: position 283,734,982 of record CM054062.1, on the reverse strand, counting down.
TTGGAAACGGGGTGTCGGAAAGATCCTCACCCACGGGCTTGTGCATGAGGATCTTTTATAGGCTTCATCGACATCGTCACCGTCATCTCTTCCGCTTCTATAGTGTTTGGTACACATTCTCAAACTAGATCTGGAAATCATTATTCACTTGTATCTTCATAGCTAGATCTTTGTGGTTGGGTAGCATGCATGGCGGAAATTTTAAATTCTCGTACACACCACCCAGTAGTGGTATTAGAGCGATCTATGTGTAGCTACAAGATTTGATCTAGAGCACCAGTGGGTGTGGGCATTGCATAAGTTTGTGCAAGTACGTCGGAAAGTTGGCAAACGTTCAGATTATTTATGATTGCTTCCCAACAAGGTTTATTGCTTTGTTTCTGATGGCATATCGAGATTTTTACAATGTTCTGGCAATCCTAGAACATTAGATTTTCCTCGGCATATCTCGTCTAGTCCGAAGAAGTGCTTCAACAACTTTGGGGGTCTCTTTATAGTTGGCCTCATTAACAACATTGTGGAAGGGGCATGTGGATTGGATCCACACAAGGGTCATGGTTATGAATAAGTTTAGATTTAGGTTCTAGATGTTTTCATAATGTCTATGTTTCAATCACCCTACAACTTTAATCTAGAAACGTGAATAATCATGCCTCATTAAGTATAGGTTACTTAACGGTTTGTTTGTAGACCCTACAGCCACGCTAGAATTTGCAAACAGATGTTAGAGGCGTCTAACTCTGTTTTGCAGGAAACGTGATGTGGCATAGTCTCGATATTTTGAATTTTGAGATGCTTTGCCTAACACTATTTTGTAACCAAAAAACCGTCCTAAACCTTATCATGTCAATGGTGGGTAGGAGAATGATTGCACTTGTCGTGAACCTCGACATGGCACCACCAACACAGGAACCGTTGGAGATGGAAGAAGACTATACTACATCACTAGTTCTTTTACTTGTGCATGTTATATTTGTTTTGTTTCTGTCTTTTGATTTCATAGTAGACGTGATTATTAGGGTGATTCCTCATAAAAATATCAAGGTAGATAGTGCCCTTCCAACTGTAGCAACGTCAAACCAATTGGGGTTCACGTTCATCACTTGTATCCAAAGGCCAACGTGTTCTTATGATTGGGAGGTCGGCATCAAGTTGGTCCATATTGGCCACTTGTATCCAAGGGTCAGCATGTCATCACTTAATGCAACAGGATCAGTCGGTTTTATTTTTGTTCAGGCATGAAAGTCATGAGCTCAGAGCACATATATCGAAAGACAAAGCAGAAATCATGTTGGAAGTGACTGACAATTTTGCCAACCAAGCTTGTAATCATTGAGAAGTATCCATCCTTGGTTATGAGTTTTGTGTGGATTCCGTAGTACACTAGAATATGATCACGAGGAATATCAGTTTTAGTGGGAGCACATAGTTAATTTATTTTAACCAGTATTGGGTAAATAATTATGAACATGTCTAAATAAACTATTAAATTGTTGTAGATCTATGGCTCATAACGCACCCGCTATTAACCTTGGTCAACTTCTTGAGAAAAAACACTTGCAGCCAATGGAAGTAACTATGTGGATTGTGTCTGTGCCCCAAGAATTGTTCTCAGGGGTATCAAGAAAGAGTATGTCCTTGATGCTCCTTCTCTGGAGGATATAGATGACAACGCTACTGGTGCTGAAAAAAGATGCTTACACCCGAAGAGTGATGATGCAATAGTTTTTCAATGTCTCATGTTGACATGTATGGATCCTTAGTTGCAGAAACGATTTGATCATGCGTCCGCGTACGATATGATAATTGCATGAATGACCATGTACCAGATTTAGGCCAAGAATGAACGTTATGAGATAACAAAGGCTCTGTGGTCATGTCACATGGCAGAAGGAAGCTGAGTGAGTGAGAATGTAATCAAGATGTTTGGTTACAGTACTAGGCTTCAGGCTTTCGGGGTTTCGAATCCCGCCTGAGCTAAGTACAGATTTGGTGTTGGCTTCACTCCCCACGTCTTACAAATATTTTATCATGGATGGGATGGAGAAGACACCAAATGAGCTACTTGCTATCCTGAAAACTGATGAGGTCGGTGTAAGGAGGGAAAACAATCAAGTATTGATGGTTTCCCAAACCACACCATTCAAGAAGAAAAGGAACAGAAAGGGAAAAGGTGTGAAAGCACATAATAAGCCCAAGTTTTCTGCTCAGAATAAGTCTGAATGCTTTTTCTATAAAAGAAAAGGGCATTGGAAGAGGAACTATAAAAGTTTCCTCGAGCAAAAGAATAAATTCACTAAAAGTGATAAAGGTATAAGAGTTATGCCTAAATTATATTTTCATTCTTACTAGTATCTCTGGTGTATCGATTGCTAAAGTATTTTATGCATTCGATACAGGACCACGGAAAGTAAGGAGACGGAAGAATAAAAGGTGTTGATGTGCGTCAAGTTTGGTGCATGAAGTATCATCCAAGGATGAAGACATCTCCACTTTTATTTTTATAGTTCAAAAGATTTGTGAGATTTGGCTCAAGTTATTGTAATAAGGTCGCATGTTTGGCGATGTAATACTCTTGTCAATTCATAGACATACTCCTGGTTATATCATGATAATATTATGGATCACTCCCTTCGTGGATGATCAAGTTAAATATATTTTGAATTAGTGAAATATCATTTCTTCTAAAATATTTTGTGATTGTGTTGACACCACCATTGAGTGGTACTATCATCTCAAACACATTATATGCATGGCGGAGGAAGTTTGAGATATCAGGTGAAAGACTTGGTGAATTACACATTTATTTGAAGATTGAATTCATTAAAATATTCAGCCACATAGTGAAGTCAACATCAGATTTCTTGTATTATTAATGATAGTCTCATCAATAACAAAAACTTCGTAATAAATTTTAGAAATTATGTCTTAGTGACGTGTTGAAAGTTTTCAAGTCATAATCTTACTAAGGGACAAAGTCAGCACTAAGAAGGATTCTTTTGAGAAAGATTCTTGATATTACCCATGATATAGTATAGTAACTTAAGTTACAATTTTAGCATAATTTTTTTTCTTTACTTTGTGTCATTGTTTTGAAAGATGAACTATAAAGATACACATTTTTGTTAGAATCTAATAGTTTCTCAAATATTGAAACTTGACCCTAAGATAGAGAAACAAAATAATACTTTGTAGGTTGTTCCAATTTTACATTGGAAATCCTCTTGTAAAACCACCACATAAGTAACAATGTTTTGTTATTAGGAGATATGTGATTCTTAAGGAATTCATTCCTTGGTTAAATTCAGTGGAAGGATAGTGATTCTTGAAGGGATTATTGAATATCCGGAAATAGTCATCAGAGTTGTGCAGACGGAACAAATTCCAATTAACAATTCTTTTAGACTAATACCGAGAGCCGTTGCGGTTGAGGCATGGATGCTTATCAAGAAAAAACACTTAACCAAGAATGCACATAAAATTTTCAAGGTAACTTGAATAAAGGATATGCATGAATTAGTAAAAATAATAAAAATCTTAAATATCCAAATGACTTAGAGTCGAAAGTATTTTATACCTCAAGTTAAAGTTAAAAAACTTGAAGAAATTCCTGTTGGAATAAGATGATCATAAAGATTGTTTTGTATTAAATTATCTCATGCCAAAATCAAGAGTTGACTACTAAAGATTTTATGATATGTAGCAAAACTTTATCGATCCGTATAATAAGTTTGTATGAGAAATTAACAAAACATATTCCCCTAAAGGAAAATTTATCGAGGATGTGTACTATGTATAACTTGAGGGTTTTGTTAAAATACAATACTAATTATAAAGATATTTAATTCGGCTATAGGAATAAAAACTAGTCGGTATACAAGTTTTGAGTGGCAATGTAGTTTATGGAGTAAATCAAGAGTTGTTTTAGCTTCATGGAAACTTACAGAAGTCTTGTTTTCTTTAAAGTCAGTGGAAGTTATTCAATGGTGTTTAGTAATACAAGATCGTTGAAGGATTTTTTTTGGCAGAATAGATGTATCATTGAAAAGATTATTTCTAAGATACATGTGATAGTACAATTATTGATTCACGATGGATTAAATCCTAAGTTTGAACCGATATAATACTATCAAAGTTTAATGCATATTTTTTAACAAAAGTTCAAAACTTAGGAGAACTAGGTTCTTAGAAGGAATTAGGGATTTCAAGGGCAAGATCCAAAGTTGTAAAGTAATGGTGAGCATGGTCAAATGATTTATCATTATGATCATAGTGGAAATTCATCTACAATGCATTATGTCAACACTTGTAAAAATAATAATTGTTGGAAATTTGAATTTGAGAAAAGTTCAATGAACCCCAATTATTATGAATATTCTCCATCAAGGAATTTTGAAGATGTTTCTTCAAAAATTGTGGCAAAAGGTAAAACTATACTCTTAGTTGAAACACCGATGTTTCACCTAGAATGGCATAGACTACAATTGATCATAAGATTAAGGGGTATTATGATAGAAAGAGTTTCAACATAATACATATGTTTTATACAACCTCAAAAGGGTTGATGACAAATGTCTCTAACACGATGTTTGCATGAGAGTTCACTTACATCTTCTAGATTAATGATGGACTTATACAAACGGTTTATTGCCAGTTGTGCAAGTGGAAGACTGTTGGATGTATGCCCAAAAGGCAATAATATTTGTACATATATTTTATAATTATGATTCATATTATTGTGCTACAACTGACATGGATCATGAATATGAGATTAGTAGGAAAACTCACACTCACGTGTAGTGACATGAACAAAGTTTTAAACCCTAATCTTTCCTTTTACGACTAATTTATTGGATGGTCATGGACATTGTTTATATTAGCATCAATAAATAGCATATTGTTGGAAGGGAACAATATAGATAGGTATACCTTAGTAGTTGATTTGTTAAGAGATTCCATTTCGATGTCTTTTGTACTCAATGACATATCACAACACTATTATATCACAACATATCCTTTGACCACGAGGTTATCGGGGTTGTATATTCTGGACTTTTTTCTTTTGTACTATCAAGCGTCACACCATAAACAAGGTGAAAAAATGGTAGCCACTCGATAATTCTAAAGGAGTATATTGCCTCAATGTTTTGAGGTGGGAATTACTCCTCCGTAAAAAGTGAGATACAAGCCTGGGCCGACTCAGTATTCTTGATATACATATGTTCTATAGACAATGAAAGATGATGATACATCATGTGGGATATGATAATATAGTAATGATTAAAAGAAAACTTACCAGTTAACGAGATAGACAAATGTATTTTGAACCAAAGATTGTTTTACGGCAATCCCTGAATCCATAGTATCGGGTAAGTTCTGTATTGCGAGTAATGGGAATATTGTATAATAACCAATAGGTTCAACAGAGTGACTTTCATATAGTGACTGGGATTCAATATGGGCGTTCATGGCCCTACTATTGATTATTGAGAAGGAAAGAGTTTCTAGTTGCATGTCCACACACTATCGGACCTGTAGGGGTAACACATTTAAGTTAGGTCTGGTTTATATGTGTATTGGTAGGTACGGATCAACAAATGAGTTTCATCGAAACGGTGTTTTTTGCATGAGAGATATATTATATATATCTAAGATAATTTATAATGGGGGTATTGGATGTTCTAGAGTAATAGAAACTGATTCTATTACTGCTGTAATTTATTCTAGAATTTTTATGAGAGAGAAAATAAAGTTGCACGCTTTCCAGCGCAAGTGCAGGGGAGAATGAGATGTCCCGGGATGTTGGAAATATATTTTTGACATCGTTAGATAAGGTCGAGGATTTTATCTATAGGGGTCACAGGGTCCTGGAAGAATTTCGGGCAAAAACCAAGTAGGGAGTGCCGGATGGGGCAGGATTGCCCCCATGGCCACACCCATCAATTGGGGGCTCCCAGGTGGGCCCCAGGGCACCACACCTAGGCGCATTCTTCCTCCCTGATTTTTTTCATGTTTGGTTTAGGAGATAAAAAGAAAAGCCAAAAGGGAAAAAGGTAAAAGGTAAAAGGAGGAGGAGTTGGACTCCATATGGATTCGAATCTGAATCCTCCTAGGAGGAGGGTGCGGACACCCTTGTGGTTCAGGCACCTCCTTGGTGGATTGAGAGGGAGGGACTCCTCCATTCCAAGGAAAGTCTCCCCCTCCTCCTACTATAAAAAGGATCCCAAGCCTCAAGGCAAAATATATCAATTGGCTCTCTCTCTCTCTCTCCTCTCTCTCTCTCTCTCTCTCTCTCTCTCTCTCTCTCTCCTCTCTCTCTCTCTCTCTAATTAGATCCGCTCTACTTGACTTCGATATTCTTATAATTGGGTTTTAAGGTGGCCTCTCCCAATTATATCTAGCTTCTTATTGAACTCGCTCTCATGTGTTGAGAACTCTACCTTCTTATACACCTGTGGCGCATAGTTCTGGACGGCGATGCGCTGCAGAACTGGTCCCAACGTATGTTTGCAAGCTCTCAGAGGGGTAACACGTGAGACCCTCACTCTGCTGGTTCAAGGTGCTGAATACAGGGAGCCGGCAACATCGTCACCCACAGGCTTGTGCATTAGGATCTTCTACAGGCTTCATCGACATCCTCACCGACATATCTTCGCTTCTACGGTGTTTGGTACACTGTATCAAACTGGATCTTGGTATCGTTATTCACTTATATCTTCATAGTTCTTGGTGGTTTCGTAGCATGCCTAGAGAAAATTTTAAATTCCCGTACATGCAACCCAGTAAAAGCTCTAGGGCACTCCAAGTACCCCAAGAGTAATAAGCTTCTCAACTTCAACTTCCACGTATCACCATGGAGAACTCAAACCGATGCAACCAATATAACGCCAAGAACATAAGAATACTTCACTCTCAAATCCCACCAAAACAACTAATTCTACTGAGGAACAAGAGACGAACAACCTAAACTCAACAATTGAATCCCAAAGATCTGGATCCTCCTCACTAAGAGGAGATATTGATTGGTAAAAATATAGACCTAGATCTCCTCTCTATTTTCCCTCAAGAAGGAGAAATAATCAATGGACGGATTGAGATATGACAAGCTCTACGAAGGTCAAAAGTTAGGGAGGGTGGACTCGAACTCAACCATTATTCTCCCTTTGGGGAAGAAGCGGGCATTTTATAGGTCCCCACGAAATATAGCTATTGTAGGAAACTTAGACCGGAGTTTCTGGCCTAGAGGGGACCGAGTTTCAAGCCAGGGTAAGCAACATTTGCTTACCGTACCACAACATCACTTGATCCCACATGGTACATCATCTAGCTTTGTGTCTTGGTCAACTTGAATCCACTCTTTGCACTTTGGGTTGATCAACATTGTACCTTATCTTCTCTCTTCATTATGATGAAGTCTTGAGGGTAAACATGAATATCCACGCCATCATATTCTTCAAGACATACTTATAATATACTCAACACTAGCATGACCATTATTCGGATCACACCTTGAACATATTTTTCATCACATAATATTCTTCTTGATCATATAAAATATATCCATTCTAATCAATGATCTTGATCATGACAATGACTCAATCCAATTCATTATCTTCATGACATCCAAACTTTAATCCAAGACATGGAGTTCATACATTTACTATGAACAAAAAATCCCCGATCAGGAAGATGGTGGAGGTGAGCGGAAGAAGGAGGCTCTGCTTCGATCCATCCAGTACACTTTTGAAATCTTCTAAAGTCACTTAGGTGCGGACAAGCGACGGGTCGACGGCGATGGCCGTCTTGCCGCTGCTCCATATGGTCGAAGGGCGACCCTAAGCCGCATTTTGCGGGTTGTTCTTCGTCTTGTTGGGAGGATCTTCAACTCTAGCTAGAGATCTTCTAGAGGTTCTGGACCAAGTGGTCCGTCCCTAGTGCCGGTATCGCTGCCTCGGTCGTAAAGCTCGTCGGTGTATTGCGGTGGAGGTCTAGGGGACCCGATTGCTTTTATTTTTATTTCCAAAGTCTTTATTGTAAAAGTGAAGGTCATGTGTGTAATTTTATTTTCATTATGGAACTTTATGTAATTTATAACCCCACCGCCGATAATTAGTAGCTTGTGGGTCCTTTGGGGCGCAACCCTTGTCCAAAAGAAATTACTTATTTCAGTAGCTTCATGGAGTTTGATTTATTGAAAAACATTTCAAATGTCACCATCACGCCTTTATTATCAGCAAGCATAGGTCACATCCCATTTAATTTTCTTTTTTCATTTCGTTTTTCTTTTTGTGTAAACCCAGAATTTTAGTCTCTATGGACAGGAGGATATAAGACTAGAGTCTTCAATGCACCACAACGTTATTCAATACGATGACAGTGATCCTCATATGTTTGAGTGAGCTGTTGCCAGTGACTTTGAATTAAGTTGGAACAATTCAGTGTGATATTTTGTCCAATAGTAGGAGATCTCGGGTTTACTCGATCATCGTTCTCCTGTTAGGTAGCACAAGATATGAGAGCATCATAGTTCAGTACCGATGAACCAATCATCCTAAGATTAATCCATGCACTCTGTTTATATATGACGAGAGAGGCCACACAACCAGCCCGCAATAGATGATACAAATGTGAAGTTCACAATCCTTGTTTCTGAAGAAACACCTGTCAATCATTCCTAACAGCACTCAAGTTGATGTAAGACACATCGCGCCCTATTCTATTAGACAAGAAACCCTATAGGAAACAGAGTTGTGAAGCTCACAATCCTTAATTTCCAAGAAACGCAGGTCATATCGCGATTAGTTATAGACGTCGATCACGCACACATCGACCAGATGATTCACGTCACCTACTACTGCAGGTAGCTAACAGACAGCATGTCGGTTCCTTGAAATAACGGAGAAGCTTCAGACCTACCAAATCTGTTCAGGACCTTAATTAATAATAATGAATGGGTAGCTAGGTAATTAACAAGGTGATTGTCCCACCCTTGCTTATCCTAATCAAGCTATCTAGGTGAGGTCGATCCTGTCAGTTCGCCACCGGACGGAATTAGGCGTGGGTCGACCGGTGCACGCGCGGTGTCGGCGTCTGATTCGCCGACGTCTTGTCGAGGACGAGGGTACTATGCGACGAGGTGACCAGTAGGAGTTTCCAATGATTCGAGGAGGGAAGGATAACAGGGAATAAACTCGCGGCACTTCCGTGGACTGTAGCCGATCGAGGAGCAGCAGTGCGTAGAAGGGCGATGCTGTTGACAAATGACGTAGTACGAGAGCTGGCGTGCGTGTTTGGTGCTGTGAGTGTGACCAATCATGTGCGCGAAGGCGAAGCTGTCACGTCCAAGGAAAAGAAAGAGGCATGGAGAGAGAGAGAGATATCCGATGAACAAGAACACAAGTGGCATCGGCTTCACGGGAATATTGATGAGCCTGGCTAGGACGACCTAGGTGGGGCTAGCTAGGGTCTTACGACACGTATGTACTCCCTCCGTTCAACAATAGATGACTTGCATTTGTCTATATATGGATGTATCTAGACACTAAAATATGTCTAGATACATCTATATCTATATACGTGAAAGTCATCTATTGTTGAACGGAGGGAGTACTACATTATCCTAGTAGTAGTGGCACACTGATGAATGGATTATTGGATTAACAATGGGAGTAGCAAACAAACAAGGCTAGCTTGGGGCTGTTGATCTTTACAAGGACAAGGTGTATCTCGTCTCTCGTCGTGGGTGGCGGCCTTAAAGAAAGAAAGAGAGTCTGTAGTGTTCCGTTGCCTTCGGAAATGGGACTCCGCCGAAAGATGGAGCTGGATAGAGTGGAATTTTCTGCAGGTCCTCACGTGAAACGGTCGGCGCGGGGGACGACGATGCATGATGCCATGCGCTGATGAACGAGGCCGGCCATTTTACCTAACCTTGCTGTCTCGTTGCGTTGTTTCTCCTTGCCGTGTTTTCTTCAGGCAAATTTGCAGTTAACTGGGTCGCTTCAGGTAAACCCGTGACTGAATGAACTGAACGCTATAAATGTCGATGAGACCTTGACGGTCAAAGGATCGACTGGGCATGATTTCCGGTTGCAGAAGAACGGAAAGTCAGAGTAAACGTAGGTAGAGGGGCCAGGAGAAGAGACGAGACAAAGCTAGTAGGTCCCGAACCAACAGTACAGTAACGTTTCGGGGCCCTTTAATCGTCAAATCGGGCATCTCTTTTCCCCGTTTTCCTCCTTGCTTTTCTATATCAAGATCGATCGTCTCCTCCTACCTTTTCTCCACACCATCGAAGGCGTCGGCACGCAAAACACTTTTTCGCGCCGACGTACGTCGAAATAGGGTTCAAGTTTTATCCAAACAGCGCGAGGCCGGCCATTTCAGCTCCACTCGAGATGGATGCGCCTGTACGTAGGAACGTCCTAGCCGTGGAGGGTGGTGGCCGGCCGGACAAGGGCAGCTACAGCGTCCAGGTCCAGGCATCTTCTACGATCTTCTCTTTAACTCGAAACAATGATTCTGCCAGGAGGGAGGCCGGGCCGGGGAACATCGCACGAACTCGGCTGCAAGTACAAGCGTGCGCGGACACCCAACTTTGGCGGAATCTAGCAGTGTTGTAGAGGCGTGCATGGAAGAGACGCATGCACTGCATTACTAGTACCCAATAATTGTTGCTTGTACTGGTATCGTCGTCTCGTCTCATGGCTCATGCGGTTGCACTGTACCTATACATAGAGAGATGAGTGATGAATAGCGGATTGGGCATACGACAGGAGCATATGTCCCAGTGTACATGTTTTTTTTTTCTCGAAAGGGAGGATATTACTCATTATTTAAAATCCAGCGTCGAAACAAGACCCAAAAAACGAAGCCAAATATGCCTCGCGCGGGACAGCAAGTCAAACTGACAACCACTAAATTTATGGTGAAATTAGGGAGCAAACTACAAGTACACAACTTTTAGGTCAATTTTCTTTAAAAAAATTACTCCACACAATAGGGCCGGCCGGCTCAATGATTTGAAAGGCCCCGGTGCGAACTTCACCAATAGACCCAATATTTGAGTCATTCCTGAGATTTTTTTTCCTCTGCTCTGTAAAATATACATATTATGAGCCCCTTTCTAGGCTGGGCCCCAGGCCGTCGCACCTCTCGCCTTGGGTCAAAGCCGGCCCACATGCATGCGTCCATAATGATGAGTCCAACTATAATTGATTTTTCCTCCAATTTCCAAGGATATTGCCTCATCATAAATCTTGTGTTCCCACCATAATGTGCATGCACATCGTTTTTTGTCTACAAAACACCAAAAACATAATAAAATTACATCGAGATTATTGGACCACCTAAGGACAACTAACGCCGCTGGAGCGAGCCACCGACACGCCGTTGTCGCCATCTCCAAGTTGTGACGTTGCACGTGCCACTAGGGACCAGCTCCCCAGGGCTGAAGTCGTCCTCATTGAACTCTTGAATCTTCTAACACGAACTTATAGCACACGTTGATTGCACGAAATCCACCACTCCATGGAAGAAGTAACCAGACGAATCCCCACCCTCCTCAGTGCCATTGGCAAGGTTGCCGTCGATGAGGTGGACAAGGAGGCAACTATACCTTATACTTGTCCCGCACAACACCACCATAGCCACCATAACGTTGCCGCCAGTTAATCAACTCTAGATCCGGGGAACTTAGTAAAACGCCGAGCGCAGCTCCAAGGTCCCCACAATCTCTCGTCGCTGGAGCGGCAAGCAGAGGAGGCGGGGACCACCCATTCACGACAAGAGACGGCAAAGGCGGAACAGACGGTGGCAGTGGCTAGGGTGTAACCCTAGATCACCGCCTCTTGAAGTTGTCTATGCTCGTCGTTTAATTTTTTCTCTACCATCACACTTATTGGGCTACCGACATGCGCTTACCGAATACTCCTGGAGGAGATACCAACTTCTCATACCGCTTAAACTCTAGTCATCGATACTCCACCGCTGGTCTTTTTTCGATAAAGGACATTTGAGTACTCGTAGTGTTGCAAGGTTACAATGTATTATACGTGGCCTCTTCATATCAACAATGCATACAACCAAAACAAACCAAACATAAAACAAGGCATATTACAAGAATTTTACATTTGTAGTAGAAGGTGTAATAAATTGAGGGGCAGGAGGAAATCAAAAAATTACGTTGCCGACCATGTGGGATAAACATATCCGTCACCTTATCTTCCGATCTCACCCGTCAGACAAAAGAAGGGGAAAAAAATCCTTTCCCGCTCATATGGACATTTTTTATGGGCTAGCTCTTTCAAGGTTTGGACCTACTCAAATTGATAGCTTCAATAGGCCATGCAAGAGGGATGCATGCACCGATGCACGTAGGCAGCTGCGAGAACTCCTTTTCGGCGGCGGCGTTGACGAGGGGTGCATGCATGGCTTAGGTTCTTTCTCGTAACTCGGTCCGGTGCTGCTACGATCGATCCGGCATAGCGTCCATGCATGGACTGGCGCTGCTAGGATCAATATACTCTGTCCCAAAATAGGATTGACTATAGTTTTTACCGAAAGTCAAATTTTTTATAGTTTGACCAACTATATAGAAAAAATGGCTGACAATTATGATCTCAAATTAATATAGTTAGAACCACCGTAAAATGTATTTTCATATCATGTGGATTTGGTAGTGTACAAGTTGATATTTCTTTCTATATGGTTGGTCAAACTTTAATTTTTTTTTACTTTAAGCAAAAACTATAGGCATCATATTTTGGGACGGAGGGAGTATCTTGCCGTACTCTTAGTACCACGACATGCATGGTGGACCCCTATTTTGCATGCACGGTTTAGTTGTACCATGTACATCGTACGAGCAAAACTTCACTAGGTAAATGGAGCATGATGGTAATGATTCTAGGAGCACAGAAAATTTACATTCGATCCAAATACGACGGATGACGCACAAAATTTATATACAATCCAAATACGCGGGGAGGATACGTTTTTTTAGACCATTCCACATGGAGAAGTATATATATAGCAGTAGCACCCATATTGGATGGACACTACTCCATGTCCGACAGCCCGAGAGTAATAGTTTGTGACGGTTATTTACGACTTGCCTCCTCCATCACCAAAACCGTCCCCCTCCGCCAACCGGCTGTGTCCAATCAACCGCAACCGGTGTTGATGTCGCACCTCTTTGCCATCAAGCCCGCGCCAAATTACCACCACCATATGTCCTGATGCTATCCTGGCCAGCCCTCAAAGCCAGAGGGCACCGTATCTTCGCCGATGCTGGTGGGTAGACCTTCCCCGCCCTAACCTTTCGCATCGTCGACCTCGGCTCCGACTCGTTTGTGGGCGGGAAGGAGACTTCGACACTCTGCAATACCATAGCCCACACGTCATATCCACCTCCAACGAACCATTGCCTTGTCATCAGAGTTTAATCAATAATAGTATACAAGAAATAATGTATATCATGTGATCAGTTGCCAGAGAATGGCATTAATGTTAATTTATCTATTGTATTTATATTCAAAATAGGATGACCATTGTTAATCTTACATTATCTAGAAGACGCCATCATAGGCTAATCCCACGTTACCTAGGAGACGATTGTTAACTTCCATTTCACGCATCATTTCGTCGCAAAGAGTTACTAGGTTCTTTATTTTGTATCTGGAGACAATTATTACTTGTCATGTTATGTGATGTTCCTTCGTCGCGTTCTACAAGGGGTCCTGACTTCATGCTAGGAGCCGGAAAAAATCCGTGCATGTTATATTAAAGCACATGCACGTGTGTGGAGAGTGGGCTACAAAAATGGTGTCTCCCCTATGTACTTGATATTTTGTGCTTGGAGTAGTGTCTACTTGCATAGTCATAAGTGGCAAAAATTGAACGGAAAAGCCAAAATAAGTGTTTGCTGGAAAAGGGACCGGACAACTTCCAAGGCTCAAAACTAGCGGCGGGAAAACTGCAGAAACAAAAACTAACGGGAAAACTAGCAAAGTGAAAAATAGATTAAAAACTCACCATAGCAAAACAATGTGACATAGCCCGAAAAAAACAGCCAAAATGAAAAAGGGCGGGAAATTAAAAAATGCAACAATGTGCTATTACCCCAAAAATTGGACGAAAGTGCTAGAACAACATATTTTTAATTGTGTGCCTATTAAGAATCGGCAGAAAAAACAAACAACAACATGCTATATTGCCCTTGAAGACGGACTAATTAAACAACACCGAAACTAGTTGGTGTGATGTGAGTGCTCCGTGAACAATTTCATATGTAATAGCTTCACGACGTAGATTATCCGGGTCGATTCAAGTGAAGGAGCCCATGTTCAAGTGATCCATTTATTAGGTTTTTTGTGGCTATGGATCACGCTCGCGTTTCTGAAGCTAGGTGTTTGAACGTCCCATCCCGGGGGCATTGGTGGCACCTATTCTGAGTTTGTCCAAACTTCGGATCCTAACTCCCCCAAACATAAAAATATGGAGGCGTCCGGACAGAAACAAAGAGACACCACTAAATATGCTCTTATAGTGGACTTGATGTTTTATGTGTACAACTAGATAATGCCTACTTACATAATCACAAGTAGAAAAATTGGACGAAAACTCCAAAATTGCCATAACTCAAAACCGGCAGCTGTAGAACTCCCAAAATGCAAACGAGCGAGGAAAATGCCAATAATCTTTTTTATTCCACCTAATTTGAAAATTTTCGTTAAACTTCACTAATTTGTACCAGTGGAGTGTACACTGCACACAACAACAACCACGTGTAGGTGGTGTGTGCCTGCGCGTCACAACTAACAAGCTACTGCTGGCGTGCTCCTTGACACGCCACCGGTAGACGTTACCGGTGACGGGTAATTAGTGGCATATCCAAAACACGCCACTAAGGGCCGACTTCACACGTCAGCACAAGCCTTTTTCGTACTAGTGATTCTATATATAGCACCGAGATGCAATAATCCCATCAATCATGTCATATGCAATAGTTGTCGCGACATAGAAGATAATGTGAGTGTATTCATTCAAATGAATGATTCCATGTTCAAGTGGTACATCTTCAAGTGAGAATGATGCCATATTCAAGTGGTACATCTTCAAGTGAAGCTATACATTGGTTGGGTTTTTTGTGGCCATGGAGCACACCCGAATTCCTATAACTATCACACATCCTATCGGGGGTGCCATCAGGGGCATTGACCTCGTATGTCCGAACGATGTGTCTGAACGCCCCAAAACAGACATGATATGGAGGTATCCGGACAAGTACAAAGTGGCACCGCTAGAGATGCTCTTTTAGCGGAAAACTACCATTTGGAAGAAATCTATTTTTGGGTTTTTCACGTTTCTACATCGTATGCTACCATTATTTATGAAAATCACATAAAATTATCACTTGGGTGAATATTTAGAGTATTTCTTCCATTTTGGGATGGGAGTTCATGAATTAAGCCAAAACTCGTTGAAAGCCTTAGTTTTTTTTTTGCATGGGGCCATTAATATGGTTATATAATTTTTTTTGTAAAGGAAACAAACAATACACAACTTATAAGTGGCAGATCCATCACTATCAGGAATATGTCACGTGTAGTTTCTCGAACTATGGTGCACTTGGAATCAATTTAACTAACTTTTTTTAACAACTTGGTATAATTTTTAGCTGTTCTTATTCTTACGCCCAATTCTATCACCGACGGAGAGGAAAGTCACATAAATCTCCACTTTGGATTTTTTTTTTGCGTATTACCTGTTTCGAGTCCTTAGAACAGGGGGACACATTCAATCATGCTAAAAATCATCAAAAACTCTAGAGTGTTTGCATGTAGTCCGAAATGACTATATATGGTTGTTCTAAATAAGAGAACCTAATATTAAACTTTGAAGTGGCACCTTCTTCACGAACATGACTATTTCGCTGGAAGTTTTATTAGGACCAAAATTGAAAATTTCCCACTTTAAAGCAACCCAATTGACCTTTTTAAAAATACTGACTCTTTTTGTGTGCTCTGTTTCTATGCCATAAGTTTGAAAATCACTTAAAATCGCCACTTCGGTAAAAAGTTGTGTATTTTCATTATGGAGCCATAGAACTTGGGGGACACATGAAATCGCATAAAAAACTTACGAAACCATAGATTCTTTTTTAAATGGGTCCTAATATTGGTAAATAAGGTTTTTCTAAAGAGAAAATTATAGTACACAACTTTGAAGTGGCACATCCGACACTAACCGGAAAATTTGACCTGAAATATCTAGACTTATAAGCAATTTTTGTGTAACCTTGGCATGATTTGAGATGTTATTATTCATATGCCCTATTGTATGTTTTGAAGATAGAAACTCCACATTATAGCACAACTTTGGGATGAAATTTAGCGCAATTTCATTGCAGGGCCGTAGAAGGGGGGTGGGTGACATGAGATAACAGAAGCGAGGGGTGGGATAAAATTTAGAGCAATTTAATTTCGGGGCTGTAGAATGGGGGTGGGGGTGATGAGATAACGCAAAAACAAAGTGTTGCAAACTCTACCTTTTTTATGTATCTAAGGTTGTTGTGAATATTAAATCCAATACTCAATTTTGAAGTGGCACCTTCTTCACCAACAAGACCATGTTGCTGAAAATGTTTGGAAATAGAGTGGAAAACTATAACTCAAAGCATCCGAACCGTAACAACTTGATACTATTTTTTTAATTGTTCTTGTTTCCATTCTATATTATATAATTAACAAAGATGTAAATCCCATAAAATAACCCCTTGAATGAAAAGTGAGTGTTTTTCTATTCCTGGGGCCATAGAACATGGGGACACATGAAATCAGGATTTTTTTTTTGCATGAAGTCCCAATTAGGATATATACCCCCTCCCATTTTGTATACAAGGCCACAAGCAAATATACGGTTTTCTTCTATACAAGGCCACAAACGCTAATCGAGACAAAATTTATGATGTTTACCTTATTTAATCCATAGGTTTCCTGCTATTAATTATCCTTAAATAACCACACCTAGTGCATGTTCGACTTGGTGTGTAAATACTGGCTACATGTTACCCTCGTTGGCCTCCCCCATGCAAGAGTGTATTTAATACCCACTACACGGATTAAACTAGCATGCATATGGCCATTATTAATCGGTTCAACACTTTACCTGGGTATATGGTACTCCCTCCGTCCAGGATTACTAGACCCCCAGTGAATTGCATCGTGGCCAAAGGTAGCATCCTATTGGCGTGATATATCGAGGCATGATCTACCGTTTCCTCCAATGACGTGACATTTTCGAATTTCCTTAATAATAGCCATTAATTAGGCCGCGCTTATTTTGGAAAATTAATGATTACGACACTATGTGGAGAGAGGAAGGTGGGGATTTACATTAATTAGGCCAAACTTATTTAGGACAATTAATGATTACGGGCCTTATGGGGAGATAATTTCTGGACAAATAGTTTTTCACTAGGGGACTAGTAATCTCGGACGGAGGGAGTATATGGGATCATGTCCTTGTATACAAAAACAGAAGGAGTAATTAAGATTATTTTAAAGAGTAAAATCCAGTCCATGAATTTTAGGTGGCATGTTCATCACTAACAATAATAACTCGCTTGAAAATTATGGACTTAAACGCGTGGCGATGAGATGTCACATGCAATGATAGGTAATAACTGTCTAATAAAAGGGCACCCGCAACATGAGACGATAAGAATATACACAAATGACGGGTCTTTCATATCATTTGATTTATAAAATAGTGTTTTTCAATCCTTAGATTACTATTTAACACACTATATTGATAATTATGAGGAACTTGGTTGTGTTGAATCCAAACCCCAAGACGTGAACCCAGAACCAGCGCGCCTCCATGTACGCCACACCGGTGAATACAGATTGTCACATGGCAGCAGCTCACCTTTGTCAAGCCTGTCGTTGGAGCTACCACCCCTGCCAAGCCTAGCAGGTGGTTCCCTAGGCTATAGTCGGAATTTCCCTCCGTAGGTCCTACTACATTCTACAGTTCAATAACAGACAAATATAGACAAAGCGAAGGATAGATGTTATATATTATTTTATTTCTATTTCTATGTGTTAGTAGAGTTGTTATTTTATCTCACCAGATTTGTTTTTACCAATTATTTCATATGGAATTTTTGTTGTCCTGCGGTTATTAGGGTCCTTATTCCTTGCTAGTAGAAAATTGCGCATTTTAGGTTATTTATTATGACATGAGATAGTTATTACCTATAAGTTGTCACATAACCTGCTAGAAAAATCACCTCACTACCTCTGCCTAGCGGTCCCAACAATAGCGCTTACACCCTTCACCCATTCACTCTTCCTAGTTGCAGAAGCTCACGCGACAACATCGTCACTTATGTCAAGCATTTCATTGGAGTCGTCACCCCCACTAAGACATGCGAGCAGTTGGCTAGCCTGACTATCTCGTGGCACCCTCTTTCTACATATGATGATGGCATACATGTAGATGGGTGCATGCCTCTATGACCTTTGACACGTCGAAGCTGGTCATGCAGTTTGCCGACAGTCGAAGACCACCCTCGTCGACCGGCGGCGTGGCAACAAGCCTCGTGAGATGCGGAGCTCCCACTCTTGAACACCGTGGACATGGCAAGCTCCGGCGACAAGTGTTGGTGTGGAGCCTTCTTCCTCCAGCCGTGTGTACCATGGCAGAGTCGATGGTGACTGAGATGATGGCCTCGATCATCTCACTAGAGGAGTCGACCCGATTGAAGTGTGGGTGTATGATGTCCTTCGTGGATCGCAACACAAAAAGCTGATGTGGCATAGCAATTAATGAAAAGAGATGATGTAGTGGTACCATAGGTAGATACTATAACATAACACATTTCGAGATAAAATGAGTCTACAACCTATAAAATGCAATATGTCATGATACCACAAATATGTTACTATCCACTATGGAGATAGTATCATACACTAGTATCATGTACATGATACTAGTATATGATACTCCTCACTATGACTAGTCTAAGATACAACCCTTGCACGCGGTCATAGGTAAAAAGTGTTGCTAGTCCAATCATATGCATGCATGAGATTGAAATCATTAATTTAGATACAACTAATAAGAAACAATGCATTGGAGTAGTCTCTTAGATTTTTAAGACTCCTATGATCGCGTACTAAGAGACAATGCATTGGGACAGGCCTGAGTACGTATTCGGAAACGAAATTAAGGAACAAACAACCAATTTACTACTCCGCACGATACGGAGTACTTGTTTCTCTCATACGCTCAATTCGGAAACACGCTCAATCCGGAAACAGCGCACGTTTCCGTGTAGGAAATTCCCTGTGGGCGGGAAACTAATTTCGCGCCGAAACAAATCATGTGACGTCCTATGCAAGCGTGCATGCATCTGTATTTCCACGAGTCTTTTTGCGGGTGAGCTCAGCAGCAGGACGTAGTAGGATAATAAGTTTGCATGTACCGCTAGCTAATAACGCCCACGTATGCCTACACTAGCAAATCACCCTAGTAATCAGCTGTTTTTTTTTCCTTCCCAATATTAAGCCAGAAAGTTCATAATAAAATGTCTTATGTCTTCGAGCAATCTATCAGCTTCTAACAACGACTAAAATAGATCCGCCGCACGAAACCAAAAATATCTTACTGGTGACTTAGAATGGATCAGCAGATATTTTCTCCAAGCACGGGGCATGACTCAACCTTGTCGCATGAAGCATACCGCCTCCTCGCCTGAGCACGGGGCAAGACTCAACCTTGTCGCATGAAGCATACCGCCTCCTCGCCTGAGGCGTCTTTCCATCGAAGGAGCATCGTGGGAACATGGCGCACATCCGGCCGCGTGGAAGCGCCCGTTTACATGCCAGCGGGGGTGGGCACGGTGAGGACAGTTGCCGGGAGGCGGAACTCGAGCATTCAAGTAGAAATCACGGTTTTTATGGCAAATGTTACTATTTTACGGATGACGGAGCATGGTCTTCAGCGTGGAGGGATCTATCTCGATTTTTATGTCGTGTGTTGTCATTTCATGCATTAAATGGTAGCTACTAATCGTCAATTTCATGCACCGTCCCGTCGGCGACGGCATGGCAGATATCTCATGGGTCTATAATTTTTCCTTGAGCTCTAAATTCTGCATATGATCTCCAACTGTGTCTATTTCAGGGGAGTTGGGAAACTCGCTCTCGAAAAGTTAGATTTTCATGACTTCTACTTATGTTTATCTGGTATATGAACCAATATATATTATGATGTACTCCGTATTGGAATTAATAGTATATACTTGATTTAAAAAATAATATATATACTCCATACTTTCTTCAAAGTAAATACTTCATAATACATAATACATGATCCTATTTCGAACATAAACACAGTACAAAGATTATTGTCTTACATCTCATCACATTATATACATTCTTTCTTATATACTCTTTATTAGTTATACTTTGAAGGCGAGACGGTGTTTTTCCAAAACTAGTGACGTGGGTGGGGCGACACCAAGACAATGGATGTGGCGGTTTGTCATTGGCCCGACGGCACGGAGACGTGACAACAACGCTGACCATGGGTCGTGGGAAGACGGACGGTCGGCGTAGGTGTCGGTTTTGTGGCCGAAAAAGGCAAGTCGGTGTGACGAGGAAATGACCGACACAGACTATTACTCTTGGACTTTCAGAAATTTTATAGTATCGTCAATCCTTTGTAAAAATACTATATATTACATACTTTCTTCAAAATAAATACTTCATAGTGCATCCTCCTATTCTGAATATAAATATATTAGATACTTCATAGTACATTAACATTACTGCTATCCTAATTTCATGGCCCATCACATGATATACACTCTTTTTTACATAAGCCTTTATTAATTATACTCCGACGACGAGTCGATGCTTTGTTGGAGGTGGAGATGATGTGATCTACAACAGAAGGTGTTGCAGGTGCCGGACTCTCTCTCCTTCCCATGACCCACCCGTGGAGGGCGAGGACGCGTCGCTGTCAGCCTGTAACGCGAGAGACACGCCTCTGCCCAAACAGCTCACGACTTCCCGGGATTCGTAATTTTAGACAATTTTGGGACCTCAAACCCAAGGCTCTGCCCGTGCACTCGCTTCGAAAGGATGAACGTGGATGGGTCTGGTTTGAAGGACGAATCTAGATGAGTTCTGGCCATCTGTTTATTCTGTAGTTTAGGGTGGGGAGGGTCCATCGCCGTCGTCGACTAAGATGCAATGCCCTCCGTCTTAGGGGGTGGCCAAGGTTGCTGCAAAACGATTGTGGAGCCAGCTTGGTGTGGCCCGGCGGCAAGGCGGTGCGACAACGACGCGGCGGTGAGAGACGCCCGATTAGTGGAGGGGATGGTTGAAGTGCCGAAAGAGGCAAGAAGGCGTGATGGGAAATGAGCGCCGCAATTTTGGTAGATGACTGCATGGTGATTGTCACGAGAAGCGACCACAGGCCAGTGTCGATGAACTATACTACAACAACTAGCATGGCCACCGGACTGATCAGGGTGGCAACGTACAATGTTGTCGGACTGCACTAGGTGAGATTAACCCAGAGAATCATTTGTCGTCAAGAGGGGTAGAAAGCCCATCAAAAAAAAATAAAAATAAGAAGAGGGGGTAGAAAGTTTGTATAGAGGAGATATGTCAGCAAGGTAGACTCGGTGGTACGTGCATGTAGCTAGAGAGTAAAGACGTGGATACGCAGCCTTTGTGATTTTTGTACACACGACATCCTAGCACATCAAAAATTTAAACAAATGAGTGGTATTAAACAATCTAAAAATCAGGACCGTAATTACGGAGTACAAATCGGAAGGAAAATATGATGAGATTTTCTGGTCAATAATTATTAGCAGCTAGAAATCAGGGCCACAATTATACCATTCTTTCAATCCGACGGCAATTAATATACGCCGTTTAGTTTCTCGAGCCGCCCACGTCAGCGATCCGGGGCACAGTTCATCTAAGGGGTCCAATCCGGCCGATCTCAGCCGTCCCATTCCCATCCATCCATCGCACTAGTACACCCAGCGCACTTCTCAGGTCGAAAAGAAAAAGAAAAAAATCCCCTTTCTCCTCTCGCGCAACGCCGCCGCCGCCCCTCTCTCAATCCCCATCCCTTCCGGCAGATCCCCTCCGCCCGTTCCAGGCCAACCCTCCCCAATCAGTCCACGCCGCCATGGGACGAGGATCGACAGGAGCTCCGTAACCGCGCCGTGCGCCCGACGAGCCTGTGCGCGCCGGACGGGTGGGGGCGCCCACCACCTGCAGGAGCTCAAGCCCACCGCAAGTCCGCAACCACCACATCTCCAAGGTCCATCGTTTTCTTATTTTGGTTCCATCGATGCCCACTCGATCTACTCCTCTTCTTTTCTGCACTCACACATTTCGATCCGGCTAGGAGGCCTCTCGCTCATGGCTGCTGCTGCTCCTTGCGGCGACCTACGGACAGATGCTGCTGCTGCTGTCGCCCCACCGCTCGCCGTCCTCACATGCTGCTATGGACGGACACCACCCTCACAACCGGCGTCACCATCACCGACGGCGTCGTCGTCAACCGATGGAGGTATGCTAGCTGTGTATCAACCCTGATGTACGGTTTCCCCATGTAAGCTTGCTCTCCAACGTGTCTGCACTGTCAACGTTGTGGCCAAATCCTAGGAAATTAAATTGGCCACTGAAATCTTGCGGCTACCTAAGAAAATCCTCATGTCACTAGCTGGATATATGTGTCCGTTACCCTGCACAGCACCACCGGAGCTGCTGCACTAGCTAGCTTGTCCAGAATATGTAGTTATTCTGCCTCGACCACCTCGTGTTGGCTGCTAGCTAGTATAGTACATGGTCTGCGACTCTGTGTTTCTCACCTCGACCTACTTTAGTTTTGACATCGAGCTTCCATTGATTAACCGCTATGTATGTATTTTCCATATTATAGGAAATTGAAGTTTCTTGTAAAAGTTATTCGTGGATTGAACCGAAATAATCTTGCCGCTAGCTAGGAACATCTCCTGTCTTGCTAGGAATATATGTTGTTACTTATTCAGCACAACATGTACAGGAGTAGTACTTGCTTGTCCATAATATTAGTCCCGCCTAGACCAACATTGCATGCTAGTATATTATACATGGTCTTCTGTCTTTGACGCCTTGAAGCAGTTTAGCCTTGAAAAGCTAGCTTGCAGTGATAAGATTTGATTAATTGTATGTGTTCTCCATACATAGGAAATTCTGGTCCCCATAAAAGTTATTTGGGGATTGAAAATGAATGCTTTGTTCCCACCTCGTATTTCTCTTCTTGCCGGATCACTTTAAACTAACTGCTCAACACGTTGCGGTTCGCAGGTGCCAAGTGATTGAGGAGAGCTGCCATGATGCCCAAAGAAATCGCTGGTGGCGTCAACACTACCGCTGCAAATAGTGGTAAGCTGCTGTCTTGTGACGGTGATGGGCTCACAGCACCGCAGGATGCGGTGTCCTGCTTTGGCTACAACCCTAATCAAGTGCGTGCCCATCTATGTCCTGCAACATCCTCCATAGGAGGTCTGGGTCATGGCGTTCCTTCCTCCATAGGACGTGTGTATGCATTGTCTATCTTCTTGCCAAAGGCCTGTAGAAATAGGTTACTGAAATCTTGGTGCTAGGAACATATCGTGTCTCGCTGTTTGTTTGTTTCAATTCAAATTTGTTCTTGTTTATTTAAAATTTCTAGTACTTGTTCTACTAGTACTCTGCCCAACAACACATGAGCAGTACTAGCTTGTCAAGATTATTAGTCCCGCCTAGACCACAAGTGATGGAATTTTTGTTTGTCTCCTTGATGCTTTCACCTTAACAATCTAGCGTTCATGGATTAGATTGATCAACTGTTATAATTAAGTAGTGAATCATGTAGCAATCCAACCAATTTAACCTGGATTTCTTCATGTTTATTTTTACTTAGTAGTATAGCAGTCACTAAGATTTGATTTTTTTACTTAAAAAGAACCATTCTCAGTCCAGGCGAATATTGTACTGTTCAAATCTCATATTTTATTTGACATACAAATGGTAGTCGTAGTAAGCCTTTGTTTTGTAATGCTAGGCAGTTACTTATCAACATATTATGTTCTTACAAGCTAGATTGACAGTTTCTTATATTTTCCTGGGCAGACTAGTGGCCTTTGGTGGCTATTTGGATCCGGCGGTGCTGCTGCCGCTGGGCTGGCAGTGGCCTCCGAAGCCTTGTGCACGGTGGTAGGCTCGTGCTGCAACCGCAACCGCGGTGCTGGTGATGTTTGGCCCCGGCTCCACCCCACTCTGGTGACCTCCTCAGCTTGCTTTCTTCCTCCTCTATATTCTGTGTGGTACCATGGTCATCGAGCCGTAGTGTTTCTATGCTCCGCCTTTGAATATCCTAATTAACCGGTCGGATCGATCTATCAATGAGGCTAGTCTCTGTTTGGTTCATTACATATTGCCATGAAGGTTGTCCTAGTGTGTTGCTGGGATATGAATGAATGAAATTGGTAGGCGATCTTGTCTTGAAAATAATCAGTAACCGTGTTTCGGGATTATATTTGTTATGCGTAGGGTTATCGTTATCACTTTTTGATAGTTACATCTTTTGTTATTTTAAACATGGGTTAACTTCTTAGTGGTTTGTTCTGTTGGATGCCTTCGACCATTTGTCTGTATCGAAGAGGACTTGCTATGTCCCTGCTAGTAGCCCAAATGCACGCTATATTCATCCGACTCACCTCATTATTGTGATTTTTTTTGGGAATTAACAATGCACTTACATTTAATAAGTTTTCATAATTCTTTGCATGTAATCTTATAAACAGAGCAAATCCTACCATGGAATGTAATCAACCGTCGGTTTCTCCTCCATATTTTAGCTAATCTTATAAACAGAGCAAATCCTACCATGAAACAGGTTACTGAAATCTTGCTGCTAGGAACATATCTTATCTCGCTGTTTGGTTGTTTCAATTCAAATTTGTTCCTGTGTATTTAAAATTTCTAGTACTTGTTCTACTAGTACTCTGCCCAACAACACATGAGCAGTACTAGCTTGTCAAGATTATTACTCCCGCCTAGACCACAAGTGATGGAAGTATATTGCATGGAATGTTTGTTTGTCTCCTTGATGCATGCTTTCACCTTAACAATCTAGCGTTCATGGATTAGATTGATCAACTGTTATAAATTAGTAGTGAGTCATGTAGTAATCCAACCTATCCAACCTGGGTTTCTTCTTGTTTATTTTTACTTTGTAGTATAGCAGTCACTAAGATTTGATTTTTACTTAAAAAGAACTATTCTCAGTCCAGGCGAATATTGTACTGTTCAAATCTCATATTTTATTTGACATACAAGTGGTAGTCGTATTGAAGCCTGTGTTTTGTACTGCTGGGCAGTTACTTCTCAACATATTATGTTCTTACAAGCTAGATTGACAGTTTCTTATATCTTTCTTGGGCAGACTAGTGGCCTTTGGTGGCTATTCGGCTGCGGCGGTGCTGCTGCCGCTGGGCTGGCAGTGGCCTCTGAAGCCTTGCGCGCGGTGGTAGGCTCGTGCTGCAACCGCAACCCTGGTGCTGGTGATGTTTGGCCTCGGCTCCACCCCACTCTGGTGACCTCCTCAGCTTTCTTTCTTCTTCCTCTATATTCTGTGTGGTACCATGGTCATCGAGCCGTAGTGTTTCTATGCTCCGCCTTTGAATATCCTAATTAACCTGTCGGGTCGATCTATCAATGAGGCTAGTCTCTGTTTGGTTCAGTACATATTACCATGAAGGTTTGGTTCAAGTGTGTTGCTGGGATATGAATGAATGAAATTGGTAGGCGATCTTGTCTTGAAAATAATTAGTAACCGTGTTTCGGGATTATATTTGTTGTATGCATAGGGTTATTGTTATCATTGTTTGATAGTTCCATCGTTTTGTAGTTTAAAGGCGGGTTAGCTTCTTAGTGGTTTGCTCTGTTGGATGCCTTCGACCATTTGTCTGTATCCAAGAGGACTTGCTATGTCTGCCCAAATGCACGCTATATTCATCCAACCATGGTTTTGAAGGTGTCCTAAGGCGCGCGCGCGGGGGGGGGGGGGGGGGGGGGGGGGCTTTGTCGCCTAGGCGGACGCTTTAGGCGCCCAAGGCGGTCGTTTTTCCAAGGCGGAGGGGGAGCGCCTTGATGCCTTGAAAACCATGCATCCGACTCACCTCATTATTGTGATTTATTTTGTGAATTAACAACGCACTTACATTTAATAAGTTTTCATAATGCTTTGCATGTAATCTTATAAACAGAGCAAATCGTAGCATGGAATGGAATCAACTGTCGGTTTCTCCTCCATATTTTAGCTAATTTTTGTTTCCTTTTTCCTGGTGAATCTGGTACCAGTAGAGAAAGCATGCTTGTATGGAAGATGCAAATCATTTTCACATAAAGGTATTTGTTGGTTTGTTTCGTACTTATAGGCACTGCTGATACCAGATTGTTTTCAGGCTCAAAGCATACCGGAACAATCCATGTTGGTCGTGGCCCTCGACGCCTCACGCGCGCTGGTGACTCGGCTAGCCCCTGGCTTCGACTACCTCCTGGGCTTCTGGTGCTGTGAGACAACCGCAGTAGTGGTTACTTTCAGCCTAGGCTACACCTTTTACGGTGAGCTTATCGGCTTCCCTTCTTCCTATTTAGGGCGATTCTGTGTTCCGACTTTTTGGCGAGCCGAGCTGAATGTCCGAATTAATATGTCTGATCAATCTATCGATAAGATTACATGGAAATAATTAATAACTGTGTTTAGCCACTTGTTTCACTGTTAAAATGTGGGTTAACTTGGTGGAAGTTTCTTTGTCGGATGCCTTCGATCTCTTGTCTACATCCAATAGGATTTGCTCTGTTTCTACTAGTATCGGTGTCCAAATGCATGTTGTTATTAACCTGACTCAGTTCATGCTTGTGGCAATTTTGATTTCGGAATTAGCACTACACTTTTTTTAACCTTTAATGAGTCTTTGAAATTCTTTACATGTACTGTTATTAAAACAAATATTCATGTCATTTAATGCAATCAGTAATCAGTCACTTATTTAGTTTCTATGTTTTTTGTTCCATAAGTTCCTTGATTCTCAAATATCAATTTCTTAGGAAGTGCTCCTCCATGTACTTAATTTCATTCCTTCTTT
Organism: Alopecurus myosuroides; assembly: GCA_028641055.1. Classification (NCBI taxonomy): domain Eukaryota; kingdom Viridiplantae; phylum Streptophyta; class Magnoliopsida; order Poales; family Poaceae; genus Alopecurus; species Alopecurus myosuroides. The sequence continues at coordinate 283,707,771 of CM054062.1, read as the reverse complement.
TCCCGTTGAATGTGTTAGCGGTGGTGAAAGCATGCATGTATGGAATATGAAAATCATTTTCAATCAATGAAAAATTGTTGTGTGCATAGGCAGTAGATGCATATAATTTTTTTTTGGGTTTGTTTGGTGCTAAAGGCAGCGCTACAAGCTACATATTGGTAATGTTACATGAAAATTATTACAGAAAAAAAAATTCGTCATATCTTTGTTGTCAGCTACTTGGTGGTGTAATTCAGGAAATACGGACTAAGTAGGATCTTATGTATCTTGGACTACTTGGTGGTTTAATTCAGGAAATACGAACTAAGTAGGATCTTATATGGTTCCTGGGAGTTGGTCATGTCTATCGTTATATCAGATAGCATTAATGTGTGGCAATTTAGTTTTCTAATATTAGAAGTGTTTGTACCATAATTCTGCTTCCATGATATATTCTTAGTATATGTGTAATGCTTTTTGGTGGAGTATGCCAGCCGGCGCATTAATATGCCTGGAGCTTTTACGGCCTTTCCCTTTTCTGTTTGGTTCAATCCATGTTAATGTTATTGGCTGCACAAGTATTTCCTTGCCGTGCAATGTTCATGCTCAAGCAATTCTCATGAATTACGTATTTGGTTACTTTTTATTCCCAGGTCGTGTATGTTGTGCAATGTTTGATAGACATACATTTCAGGTCCTGGAACTAGGAACTTTGGTGAGATATGAAGCTTTCTCCCCTTTTTTGTTACTTTTGGCTATCTACACCGATCGAGCTAGCCACATGTGGCTCATAAAATTTCTCATGGTGCATGTACGTGCTGCAGATGCATATTTGCTGGGAATGTGTATTTTCTATACGGAGAAAATCAAGTTAAAGTGTTCAGGGCTTTGCCATATTGTAGTCTACTCTTTATTTTAAAATGTATTTGATTTATAGTCCCATTTTTGCTCCAATATCTTGGATGGTATTCCACGGCAGATTAATGACACGATGTCAACTTGTCCACAGCTTGCGCCTGTGCCGGTGGGTGTCATGGATGACATGACGTCACTGCGGGCCGGGAGGGATGGAGAGACTGACTGACACGTACAAGGAGACACACAACCTGGTTGTGGCGCCGCGAGTCATGTAAGCTGGCCTTGGCTACTCTTTGCTCCAGCCATCGATACGATGATCTGCTGGTTTAGATTTAAGTGGTGGCAGTATGATTCCAGTGTGCTGCAGTGCTATGAACCATCCATTTTTGGTTGCATGCCAAAGTTTGGGTATTAATTGTTGGCTAAAATCTCAGTTACCAAGTTAAATACCCGCTCAATTTTATGTGATAGTTAAACTCCCAAGTCATCAGAACCAATAGCAGTTGCTAACATCCTGGAGACACCATGTTACAGGAGCTTCTTTTAGTTAGGCACATTCTGGACCTACCAGTGCACTAAAAAAGTATAAATGTTTCTTTGGATTAAGTAAGTTCCTTACAAGCAAACATGTTTCAAGCACTAGTGAATGCATTGATGTTGCTGTCAATGTGATTCTTTAGTTTGGGTACGATCTTTGTGTATTCATGTATGCCATATGGGGTATTCATAGCAATGGATCTTCTTTCTTTTTCTAAAATTAATTTCTTTAGTGCTGCATATAAAATCTTACTGTTATCTGTAATAAACTGTGCTCATTTCTATCGCTGGTTTATGATTGAATTCATGTTGTGTGATAGTTCGTTTGTAGATCTAGTGTTTGCTCGTCTGGTCGAAACCACAATACTCTGGATGCTAGCACCGATGCTACCACGATGCTCTTTCGAGTTGAACTCATAATGCTATACTTGTTTCTGGCAAAACTCAAATTACTCTGTTTCTTATTTCATACGCCTTGTTAGCGGTTGGGAACTTAGATAATTGAGCAAAAACCCCAGGTCTTTGCTGATGATAATGGTAACCTCTTAGTGATCATAATACTTCTGTAACCATAAGAGCTTAGTTAGGATTGCATGTTTGAGGGGTGAAGACACTCGTTGGCTTGGCGCGCACACTAGCCGTTAGGATATTAATTCTTTACAAAAGCCTATGCATTTCTTACATGTTTCCTAATTTATTAGTCGGTGTTTTTTTTTTAAATGCCTCTCTGTAGCCCACTTCTTCTTAGTATTTTGATTCTGCAACTTTCTAAGTCTTGGATCATACATGCATCCTAATACCCCCCCACCCCCCCCAATGTAGGGAAATCTTTCTATGGGTCTTCTTTTTTTCCTTTGTGAATTACTGAAATTGCGTAAGCGTCTCTTATACAGATGACCAAGCTAGGAAATGAGAATTATTTCCAGCCATCCCATGCCCACAAAGTTGTACTAGAACACTTTCCAGCCATCACATGCTAGCAATCTTGTTTGTGTCGAGCGATAGTTTCTCGTGCTGTGGAGGTGAACCATCGTTGGTTTATTTTGTCGTGCAGGTGATGGATGGATGGGTTGAGTTTCTTATTCAAGCAGTGGTAATAGTTGACCGCGACGCTGGAGTAGCAGGTTGAGAAGTGAAAGTGGCCCTAATGGCATCAGGGAGAAAAGCTGACCAGAGGGAGCGACATGCTTTTTACTTGTTTGTCAGCTGATTTTCGTACCTCTTGTGCCTAGAGTAGCCTTTGTGTATGTTATGTTCTGGACTTCTGGTAGTATTGTGAGGGGCAGCATGCAGATGGATGTAATGTGGTAGTATTTGCCTACCTCTTGTGCCTGGAGGAGCCTTGTGTATCAGCTAGTGTATGTGTGAACTATTTAATCCAACTTTCACCACCAGTGTACTTCCTGGGTGTACGTGATGTAGCAGTCCGTTATTTGATTTCTGGGCTGGGTCCTAAAAGATGCATGATCTGGTCCTTTAATTTTTTTTTGATTTTTGGTCCTTTAATTTGTATTGTAAGTACGCAATCCATAACTGATACTGGTTTTTTTTTAATGTTAGTTGAATGAAACTTGTGAACTAGATTCCATAAGAAGAGGAGCCGTTGTGCTTTTCATATCAGCTGTAGGAATATTATTTGCTACGCGATTGAAATCCGAGAAGGCCATGCCGAAATTAATTTCTTGGAAATCAAACACGTTAAGTTGATAACAACTCCAGCTGACTACCCTAAGTTGATGACCCTGGTCATGTTGCTAGGCATGATGAAGCAGCGATGTGTGTGGAGAGGAACATATATATGGGTTAGAGTAGAAAAGAACTCGATAAAAAGATGTATGGACTGCAACTAAAAAAAAGGGCCACAGAGCAAAGGAAATGTGGACCTCCGATGGTCCGTAAATCTATACCCACGTTTTGGGGCAACAGAAAATGCGCCACGCCTATGGTAACGGCGGGAATTAAGGAGAATGAAAAATTGGTTGGTTCTCCAAGGAAAGCAATCAATTTCCGCCGCGGTCCCTCCCTTCTTCCTTCGATAAACATTTACTAGGTGCATGCGCTGAATCAATCAGAAATAAGGCAGCTTGGTAGGAGATGTTAGTTTTTTGGAAGCATATACGTATATATACACATGTATGGATTCGGGTTATCGGCGTATTCTGATTCGGTTGATGTGCAGGTATTTGTGCTACCGAGTTTTCATGTAGCCAGGCTTTTTTATTTTTACCAAGTGGTAGTACTAGTTGTAGCCAGACATGTACGGGTTTTGTTTTCCTGCTAATAAAGAAGAAGAAGAAAAAAATGAGGAGGCACACTGTACTGGTCTCGCGAAGAAACAGTGAGGAGGCGATTGGCCTCGCTCCATGCGTTGCTTTGATTCTGTTTTTTTTTTTTTTTTTGGAATGGTCCTTGATTGTGTTTTTGCTTGTGACGTGCACGATTTGTACAGCTCACCTGCCTTGGCAAGCAGAACGCCCCCAAGAGGGAAGTAAGTTTGGATGGGCGGGTCAGTATTTTGACGTGCACGATTTAGTTTAGTTTTCAAAAAAAGCGACGACTTTGTCTGATGCGGTGCAGTCGGCGAGGTGCCGAACGCGCACGCCGTCGAGGTACATGCGTCCAGACAAAAAAAAAAGGCAGTCGAGTCAAACACCAGTCCTGTGCCGAAACCTTCTCATCTCGCCTCTTTCTTTCTCGCCTTGGTGAGCGCACGACGACACACGTACGTACGTGGCCTATGCTTTGGGTTGCCCAGTCCGATGTAATCCCCTGCAAGTCTGCACGCACAAACGGGATTACCGATCAGATAAAAAAGGTGTGCGCGCGCGTGCTCAGAACAAAGTCTCAATCACAGGATGAAAGGATTCTCAGAGAACCTGAGCAGGTGACTGCGCCCTCTCCTGAAACAACAAAACACCTAATCCGGCTGGTTGCCAGGCAGAATCCGGTTCGATTACGACCCAACAACATCTAATCTGATGCAATCTCCTGAAACAACAAACAGGAGTTCAGCTCAGATAAAAGGGGTGCGCCTGCTCAGAGCAAGATCTCAAACAAACAAGGAAAGGAATCGAAGAGCTAGAGCAGGTGACTGTGACCGCTGCTGTGTACGTGCCATTGTCAGGCATGACAAGCAACGGGGAGGCGGAACAGCCGGGGGGCGACCATGACCTGGTGCGGTGGCTGCCGGACGACGTGCTCGCGGACGTCCTCGGCCGTCTCGCACCGCGCTGGCTCGCCACGTCCCGCTGCGTCTGCAAAACCTGGCACGCCATCGTCGACACGCGCCGCCTCCTGCGCGCTAACCAGCTCCCGCTCTCGTTGGACGGCATCATCCTGCAATTCAGGCTTCACGTCTACTGGGAATTCTTCTCCCGCCCGACGATGCGGAACGGCCACTCGATCAGCGGCAAGTTTGAATACTTGCTCACCGTGGATGCCCGTGAGCCCATCGATCACTGCAATGGGCTTCTCTTACTCCGAGACTATACGTGCGGCACAAGGGTCCATTACGTAGCCAATCCCGCCACCGGATGGGGGGCTCCCTTGCCCCCGTCTCCATCCAAGTGCTTCGCGGCAGAGGCAGATTACTACAACTACTACCTCGCCTTTGATCCCTTCGTATCAGCGCACTATCAAGTATTCTCGGTACCCCGTCGTTCTTCAACGAAGTTGAAGCCGCAAGAACCATCTACATTCAGCATACCAGTTTTCTCGTCGGTGTCACAAAGGTGGGAGGTGATTCCTTTTAGTCGAGAAGGGGAGCCCTCCGAGCCCACCACCGTTACTACATCTTTCTATGACCAACCCTGCGCTGTCTACTGGCGTGGATCCCTCTACATACGTTCTGAAACTGCTACTATTATGAGGTACACTTCACATCATTTGATTTACCCCATGCGATGTGAATACTCAATGCTCTTAACTTTGATTTTGTAGATTATCATCGTCAGAACGTAAGTTTAGCGTAATTGAACCACCGGAAGGTATTCACTTGGACCCATTTGTAGACCTTCATCTAGGAAAATCAGAAAAAGGGGTGTACTTTGCATCACTTCACAAATTCCGGCTTCGTGTTTGGATCCTTGACGAATCATGTGGTCATATGAAGTGGGTGCCAAGACATGACAACAACCTTGGGCACATGCTATCCGCTCCTGACAATAATCGACATGCCCATGGGTCCTGGATCCTACAAGATATTAACTACCGTTCGGGTGTTCTCAATAAATATGACAATGAGGAATCACTGTCTAGACAGAAGTTTACATGGAACTCTGCACCACAAAACGAGAAATTTGAGTGGAATTCCGACGATGATGCCGCCCTTGAGGACAAAGACATGATCAAAGTGGGTACTCCGGAGTATATCAGCATACTTGGATTTCATCCATACAAAGAGATAGTTTTCTTTACTCAATCCTTGGAGATCGGCTTGGCTTATTACTTAAATACCTCAAGGGTCCAAATCTTGGGAAATTTAGATCCAACGGACTATGATGAGTTCCTCCTTACGACATCAGCGGAAATCATGTTCTCATTTATGTACACACCTTGTTTGATCGAGATGTGTCCTAGACAGAACTAATCTCGAAGCGCGCATTCATGAATGGAAATAAATAGTATACATGATTGTGGAAGTCCTCTATAGTTTTGTACGTCCATAGAGACAAGTTCCAAATGAAAATATTTTATATTTCCTAGTATACTGTGAGTTGTTAGTGATGTCAGTCTTAATGGTCTCTTCGATTTACATGATCCCACAACACGATGTCATCCAAACAAATGATTTTTTTGAAAGTTGTTTGTACGGCAAAATATCTATGAAATGTAGTGAAAGGAATCATTATGAAGAATTCAAATAGAATTCAATCTTAGCATGCACGTGGGAAAAAAACCAAAGGGTGCTAATCTTTTAAAATTATTCATTTCAATCAAAGAGATTAAGTTACTGTAAAAACCTGAGAGTCATCAACAAATCATTTAGTGTCTATGTTCCATATTATAAGGTGTTTTAATTTTATAAACTTGACTATCTTGAAAATTATTTTATAAAAATATTTCTTTTTTGGCGAAAAGCATCATGAATGCTGTTTTCATTTATTAAGAGGAGTAAAATAGTACAAATGACACAAAATTGAAAAAGAAGAAGAGGTGCAGTACCTCATCCTCTCCGGAGACAAGAGGAGAGAACAACAAAAACTTCACACCCGACTACAGAAAGGAAAGGGGACATGAGGCATCCTCTATAGGAAGAATAAATTACTATTTTTGTCAGATACAATTCTATGTAGTATCATACTATCATGTCTCCGCATCTTGATATGCCGGAACACATACATGTTCATGGGAGAACGATTGCGTACATCAATTAATGAGCACAACTCGGGTCGTTGTCTGGGAACTACAGTTCCTTCCTGGTTGCCCCTCTGTTACGATAGGATCTCTTCCTTGTTACTCCTTGGTACCGCGATCTAAAAATGATGAATTCGGCCTAAATTCAAACACTCTGGGATTTTCGACCGATAAACTCATTTACTGGGAGGGACAGAGAATTCTGGTTACCGGCCGGTAACCGTGGTATTTCGACCGGTAACCAAATCCCTAGCCGCGATTGCCACCCAAAATAAATGTCGTGGAGGCTGGAAGGGGGAGCACATCGTCAAACCGACTCAATCTCTCTCCCTTGTCCCGTTTTACTATTGCGCCTGCACTGTTAATGCTCCGGATTCATGGCACAAAATGACATATCCTACTTCTTCGATGAGGATAATGCATTTCTTACGACACCACAAGGTCCTGGGTCAGGATGATTTTCCTGCTGTATTTTTTTTACCAAAACTTTACGGATGTCATTAGATCATGTCTTGTATAATTTTTTTTCTTTCTACATTCCAGATAGCAAGATTTATTTAGACTTAACCTTGGTGATAGACCAGTCTACCTCCTTAATTTAGTTTCAAAATATTCAAGAAGACCGCCACTATTAGGCTGAATTAGGTGGCAGATCTTGTCGTTCGACTGATCCAGACAACTCATTATCACCCATAATATTCAATGTTGTGGATGGTACGCTGGCTGCCATGATTAAGTGTGTAAAGATAAATGGCCAAATTGAGCGACTAGTTTTACATATAGTGGAAGCTGGACTAACTATCATCCAATGTGCAGATGAATTTTTTCTCTTTATGGATCACGACCTTGAAGAAATTAAGAATCATAAGTTAATTCTGTTTGCTTTCTATTTCGGGGAAGCCAAAGATGTGGCAGCTCAAATTCCAAATTATTTGGATATCAATAGGGACAGTTTACAATTGATATGTGGGAATTCTCCATACATTATCGCTGACTCTTAAACGCTAAAATTGAAACATCTAGAGGAGCGACTTGAGAAGAGTCCAAGTAGTTGTAAAGGAAAAGTTATTATCGAAAATTTAATTTGGCACATGTGAGCATATGCTCCTGCCACCGTCCTTGTCGTCTTCACTCCTCCTTGCCGCCGTTCATGTCGTCTTCACTCCTCCTCGAGGCCGTCATCATCGAGATAGTAGGGGAGGGTGTGCATGCGGTCTTCCTCGGGGAAGATGTTGTAGAAGTCGGTGTACATATGGTGTAGCTGGTGAATGCGATGAACTCGCATCCACACCAGAACACGCAGCCGAGAAGGTAGTACGCATCGAACTTGTTTGTGAAGTAGGCGGCGAGGCCTGTCATCGGAGCAGTGGAGTGGGGGCGTTGTTTCTCCAAACGGAACATCAACGGCGACTGTAACACCTGTGGTGTTACCTGTTTGTTTGGTTGCATCATATGCATTGCATTGCATTGCACCATGTTTGCATCACAACTGAAATTTCAAAACAATTTAAACTTTTCACCCTTGCTCAAAAATTTCCAATTTCAAACCAATATCCCAATCAATTAATTCAAATCATCAACTCCAAATCTTTTCCAATTCAAACCAAGTTTTCAAATTAGTACCCTTTGAAACCTTAAGGTTCATCACTATCTTTTGCCCTCTTAAAAACCACTTTAAAACTAGGGATAACCCTATTAAAAAGTGTTGTTTGAAATAAGGTTTTATTAATATCAAATCCTTCTATTTTGGGTTCAAACACAAACTACTATTTAAAATTTAATTTTTGAAATCCAAGATTACAATGTGGTTTCTAATTACTTAAAAAGCTTAACTAAATTTTCTTGGAATTTTTCTTAATCAAAACCTTAACAACTTATTCCAAAAACTGTTTCAGCAAAAAAATATAAAACAGAAAAGAATAAAACGAGCTAACCAGCGCGCAGCGCGCGGCAGCTAGCAAAGGCCCAGCCCACCTAGCTCTGCGCGCGACCCAGCCCAGCTAACCAGCCACTTACCCCTTCGCGCTGCTCCGAGATTCGTGCGGGGTCTTCGTCTAGGAGTACGGCAGCGCATCGCGCCGCGCCACCGCACCCCCTGGCGACTCCGGCGGCCACCAGGCGCCTATAAGGACCCCTAGGTCTCCGCGCGGAAGCCCTAGCCCCTAGGTCTCTCTCTCCCCTCGAGGCCGCCGTCTTTTCTCTCCCTCGTGGCTACCTCTCGTCTCTGCAACTCTCGCCGGAGAAACCTCCCTCTGTACCTCGTCGAGCAACGAGGCCTCCGTCCGCCACCACACCCATCCAAGCCCAGAAATCAAACCCTCTCACCTTCCTCTCTCTGTTGGACACGCCAACTGCCCCGGAGACGCCCGCAATCGCCGCCGCCATCCACGCCGACGCCGCCGGCAATTTCTGCCCCGAAACTGAACCTGAGGACGCCGCCGCCGTTGCGGTCCATCTCCTTCCGCGCTGGCCACGGGTATCGCTTCGCCGCGACGCCCTGTAGCCTCTGGACACCCCCGCTGAGGTCAACACCGCCTGGATCCCCGCCGTCGAGCCTGTCTCTGTCACCTCGCCGACGGGAGCGTCTTCGTCGCGCCTCTGCTCGACGACTAGCGGTGGTAAGCTCACCATATCCTACTCCCTCCCCCTCCGTTTGCATCCAGCACACGTGCACTCGTCCATCACCCTGCACCCGCCTAGCTCTCAGCACCCCAGCACCCCGTCGCTCGCCGTCGAAGTTCTCTGACGAGGTTCAGTTGCTGCTCGTGTAAAATTCAGTTAAGCTGCAGATCTGAATCATATCCTGGCTGCGCCCTTGTTTCTGTCAAACGATTCGAGCCACCGCAGTGGCAGTAACCCTGTTCGCGCAAGGATTTGGTCACGGGTTCGATCCCCCGCAAAGCACCCACTTTTTTTGGGGTTTTCCCTCTCCAGCGCAGTAAGGCCCACCAGTCGGTGACTGGCCTGCCACGCTGTCGCGTGTGCGCCACGCTGGCCTCGCAGGCCCGCCGGCCAGCGGCTGGTGTGTACGTCCGTTCGGTAACAAAAGTTTACAGTGAATCTGTTAATTTTCCAAATTCGTTTTAAATAGCAGATTAATCTATAAATCTTTAAAATTCAATAACTTCAAAACTATAAATCCAATAACTAAAAGTTATATATGTTTTCTGTTCAGAATTTAACAAACTTTCCAAATAACTTATTTGTGTTCTGTTTTGAATTTTCAAAATGCATTTTAAATTCAAATCCAAATAATTCAAATGCCATTCGTAATAATTCATAACTAATTATTCCTAAGTCCAAATAATTCAAATAAAATATGTTTTCCACACCATTTTAAATACTCTATTCAAATATAAAATTTGTTTTCTGGTTTGAATAATTTAAATTGCCTAAACAATTCAAATCTTGTTTAATTCAATTAACACTTGTTTAATATTGTTTAATTCATAATTAAATAACCCTAAGTCCAATTTCAACTTGTGAAACATGTAATCCAACTAAAATTTGATAACCTTTTTAAATATCACCTTTGTTGTTTGGTTTGAACAACTTAACTTGATGATAACAACCACTACTTGTTCAACCTCATTAAGTACCAATAATTTCAAACCTGATAACTGTTTTCTAAAATTGTTAACCATCATTCCAAATTCACTTAATGTTGTTATCTTCCTGTTCTTCATCATGCATGCATCATTCTAACTCACTTACACATGATGCTTAGTGTTAGAACAATTAATTCAACTATAAGGCATGGGTTTGCCATATGCAATCTTTGCATATGGAATCCATTTAAACTTGTGTATCATATCCACTAGTTTACTTTGGTGCATCTATTAAACATGACATGCATCCATACCTTGTTCATGCTGGATCTTTTGCCGTAGTAGTAATTGTTGCATTCCGGTGTTTGCTCGAGGTTCGTTGCTTCTTCTCGGATAGGACGTTGAGATGATGTGAGCAACGACAAGTTCTGCTACCTTGCGGGATCTCAGGCAAGTATACTCACTTGCTGCCATATGGCTGCCTTTCATCACTTGTTACCGATTCCTTCCGTTGATTCTTTTCTGCTAGCCTTAGTAGTAGTTGTTTCTGTTACGAACCTATCACATGAGTCCTTTAACCCTGATATTGCCTCACCTCCACTCCTATAGCCTTTGCTTGAGCCTGTGTCTTACTATCCTGCTTAGGTTGTTTTGCTCGAGTCTGTTACCTGTTACTTTCCGTTATTATTCCATTATGTTCTGGGGCTCGATGTTAATCAATCAAACCTGTTAATTGCTAATGGTAATAATAATAATTTGATGATAAGGCACCGGCAGGAGGCCCTGTGTGGTTTTGAGGCCTGCTAGTGTCGACCCTAATAGGAAAAGGGTCTTGTCTACTGATCCATGATGAGCGCACTACCCGCATTTGGGGAGTATGGGCTCCCCCTCAGTTTGACCCGATTCGCATCTCGTCCAAATCGCCTCATTTAGTTCGGGTTTTCCATTTGCTGCATGCATGATCTTGCGAGCCCTTGGTACCCGGGTGGAACTTTCGTAGTCGGCATATAGGGGGACACGGTCTTAGAGTGCTATGAGGGTCCATTTTCTTCTGGGCCCGAGTAGCCGTGCGCCCAAGGTGCTTTGGGCTTGATGCGAAGAAGGGTTGGATTGTGTTGAGTGCCCCGCTTGGTGGAGTGGCCGCTCCATCTGGCGGGATATTCATGAGTGTCGGTTACTATGGTGCAACCCTGCAGGGATAATCTTCTCGAGAAGCCGTGTTTTCCGCGGTTATGGATTACTTGGTGAAAGTACTGGCTAACAAGTACTCAGGACAACTTAAACATAATGATCAACCATGATATACCCACTGGTTAACAACTTGACTAGTAATAGGTTTATTCACACAATAACTTGAATCACCTTAATACAACTGTGTGAGTTATCCTCGGATTGCTTCTTTGGCTAAAGGGGCGAGGTCCAGGATGGGTTTGTTTGGATTTACTTTCAGTTGGTTACAACCCTCGATCTTATCCCCTTTCTGTTAGTTGGAAGTTGTAGTATTCTCTCTGTAGTTGGTTAGTGCAGCCTGTTGTCGCTTATTTGCAATAACCCCTTCCTTTCCGTTGATCCTAAAGTATTTGTATCTTGTGATGACTGGCTACGCCGGTAACTTGTGAGTATGGGTTCTATCCCCCTTGCCAGTACTTAACCGTACTGACCCACGAATCTCTTTCGTGGCTGCAAATTCCAAATTGCAGTCAACAGGTTTGAAGTCTGACGACGTTAGCTTGGGAATCCCTCCGGCTTGGCCTGGGCAGGGATTGGACGCCTTCGTTTATCTTCAGGACTCTTAGTCCAATTTGGATCTTGTCCGTAGACGGACGTTTGTTTCTTCCGCTGTTATTTGGATCTTTTGTATTGTATCAGTTGTAACCCCGGCTCGTTTGAGTCATCTTGTATCTGTCTGTTTCTGTTGTAATTGTGGATTATTCGTGAACTATTGTAATGTTATCATAAATGGCAACCTGGAATCGGTTATTATGCGGATTTGGCGGGAATGCTGAAATCTGCATAGTGCCCGATCTCGGGGCGTCACAAATGGTATCAGAGCCTTGGTTCCGATTCCCGAGTTTGTTTCGATACGAATGGTTATCGAAGCAACGGGTCCGCAAAGCCTGTAGGATAACCTCGCTAACGGTCGTTGTTTCTAGAGTGTCGAAAAATATTTCTGCTAAACTATTTTGGAAAAAAAAACATCTCAATAGGATTCTTGTTTTTCTCCTTATCCCTATTCTATTTCCCCTCCTATCTTATTTGTTTTGGAGTCTCCCTTCCTGTCTATCTCTCAAAGTGTTAGGATCCTACGTGGGTGGACGTTTTCTGAGCCCTTAACCTAATAGGTTCGATCATCGGAAGATTCCTGGTGGAAGAACATCGTCGTCACTCCGAGCAAGAATCTCTTGTTAGTGGTGTCGAGAAACCCTTGTTAGTGGTGTCGAGTAGATCAACTGGAAGCACGAAGAATCGATAGTCGAACTTCTTTCCCCTCCCGGGTTAGCAGGTGGATTGCGAGGGCGCAATCCCTTGTTAGTGGTGTCGTCTGTAACACCTGTGGTGTTACCTGTTTGTTTGGTTGCATCATATGCATTGCATTGCATTGCACCATGTTTGCATCACAACTGAAATTTCAAAACAATTTAAACTTTTCACCCTTGCTCAAAAATTTCCAATTTCAAACCAATATCCCAATCAATTAATTCAAATCATCAACTCCAAATCTTTTCCAATTCAAACCAAGTTTTCAAATTAGTACCCTTTGAAACCTTAAGGTTCATCACTATCTTTTGCCCTCTTAAAAACCACTTTAAAACTAGGGATAACCCTATTAAAAAGTGTTGTTTGAAATAAGGTTTTATTAATATCAAATCCTTCTATTTTGGGTTCAAACACAAACTACTATTTTAAAATTTAATTTTTGAAATCCAAGATTACAATGTGGTTTCTAATTACTTAAAAAGCTTAACTAAATTTTCTTGGAATTTTTCTTAATCAAAACCTTAACAACTTATTCCAAAAACTGTTTCAGCAAAAAAATATAAAACAGAAAAGAATAAAACGAGCTAACCAGCGCGCAGCGCGCGGCAGCTAGCAAAGGCCCAGCCCACCTAGCTCTGCGCGCGACCCAGCCCAGCTAACCAGCCACTTACCCCTTCGCGCTGCTCCGAGATTCGTGCGGGGTCTTCGTCTAGGAGTACGGCAGCGCATCGCGCCGCGCCACCGCACCCCCTGGCGACTCCGGCGGCCACCAGGCGCCTATAAGGACCCCTAGGTCTCCGCGCGGAAGCCCTAGCCCCTAGGTCTCTCTCTCCCCTCGAGGCCGCCGTCTTTTCTCTCCCTCGTGGCTACCTCTCGTCTCTGCAACTCTCGCCGGAGAAACCTCCCTCTGTACCTCGTCGAGCAACGAGGCCTCCGTCCGCCACCACACCCATCCAAGCCCAGAAATCAAACCCTCTCACCTTCCTCTCTCTGTTGGACACGCCAACTGCCCCGGAGACGCCCGCAATCGCCGCCGCCATCCACGCCGACGCCGCCGGCAATTTCTGCCCCGAAACTGAACCTGAGGACGCCGCCGCCGTTGCGGTCCATCTCCTTCCGCGCTGGCCACGGGTATCGCTTCGCCGCGACGCCCTGTAGCCTCTGGACACCCCCGCTGAGGTCAACACCGCCTGGATCCCCGCCGTCGAGCCTGTCTCTGTCACCTCGCCGACGGGAGCGTCTTCGTCGCGCCTCTGCTCGACGACTAGCGGTGGTAAGCTCACCATATCCTACTCCCTCCCCCTCCGTTTGCATCCAGCACACGTGCACTCGTCCATCACCCTGCACCCGCCTAGCTCTCAGCACCCCAGCACCCCGTCGCTCGCCGTCGAAGTTCTCTGACGAGGTTCAGTTGCTGCTCGTGTAAAATTCAGTTAAGCTGCAGATCTGAATCATATCCTGGCTGCGCCCTTGTTTCTGTCAAACGATTCGAGCCACCGCAGTGGCAGTAACCCTGTTCGCGCAAGGATTTGGTCACGGGTTCGATCCCCCGCAAAGCACCCACTTTTTTTGGGGTTTTCCCTCTCCAGCGCAGTAAGGCCCACCAGTCGGTGACTGGCCTGCCACGCTGTCGCGTGTGCGCCACGCTGGCCTCGCAGGCCCGCCGGCCAGCGGCTGGTGTGTACGTCCGTTCGGTAACAAAAGTTTACAGTGAATCTGTTAATTTTCCAAATTCGTTTTAAATAGCAGATTAATCTATAAATCTTTAAAATTCAATAACTTCAAAACTATAAATCCAATAACTAAAAGTTATATATGTTTTCTGTTCAGAATTTAACAAACTTTCCAAATAACTTATTTGTGTTCTGTTTTGAATTTTCAAAATGCATTTTAAATTCAAATCCAAATAATTCAAATGCCATTCGTAATAATTCATAACTAATTATTCCTAAGTCCAAATAATTCAAATAAAATATGTTTTCCACACCATTTTAAATACTCTATTCAAATATAAAATTTGTTTTCTGGTTTGAATAATTTAAATTGCCTAAACAATTCAAATCTTGTTTAATTCAATTAACACTTGTTTAATATTGTTTAATTCATAATTAAATAACCCTAAGTCCAATTTCAACTTGTGAAACATGTAATCCAACTAAAATTTGATAACCTTTTTAAATATCACCTTTGTTGTTTGGTTTGAACAACTTAACTTGATGATAACAACCACTACTTGTTCAACCTCATTAAGTACCAATAATTTCAAACCTGATAACTGTTTTCTAAAATTGTTAACCATCATTCCAAATTCACTTAATGTTGTTATCTTCCTGTTCTTCATCATGCATGCATCATTCTAACTCACTTACACATGATGCTTAGTGTTAGAACAATTAATTCAACTATAAGGCATGGGTTTGCCATATGCAATCTTTGCATATGGAATCCATTTAAACTTGTGTATCATATCCACTAGTTTACTTTGGTGCATCTATTAAACATGACATGCATCCATACCTTGTTCATGCTGGATCTTTTGCCGTAGTAGTAATTGTTGCATTCCGGTGTTTGCTCGAGGTTCGTTGCTTCTTCTCGGATAGGACGTTGAGATGATGTGAGCAACGACAAGTTCTGCTACCTTGCGGGATCTCAGGCAAGTATACTCACTTGCTGCCATATGGCTGCCTTTCATCACTTGTTACCGATTCCTTCCGTTGATTCTTTTCTGCTAGCCTTAGTAGTAGTTGTTTCTGTTACGAACCTATCACATGAGTCCTTTAACCCTGATATTGCCTCACCTCCACTCCTATAGCCTTTGCTTGAGCCTGTGTCTTACTATCCTGCTTAGGTTGTTTTGCTCGAGTCTGTTACCTGTTACTTTCCGTTATTATTCCATTATGTTCTGGGGCTCGATGTTAATCAATCAAACCTGTTAATTGCTAATGGTAATAATAATAATTTGATGATAAGGCACCGGCAGGAGGCCCTGTGTGGTTTTGAGGCCTGCTAGTGTCGACCCTAATAGGAAAAGGGTCTTGTCTACTGATCCATGATGAGCGCACTACCCGCATTTGGGGAGTATGGGCTCCCCCTCAGTTTGACCCGATTCGCATCTCGTCCAAATCGCCTCATTTAGTTCGGTTTTTCCATTTGCTGCATGCATGATCTTGCGAGCCCTTGGTACCCGGGTGGAACTTTCGTAGTCGGCATATAGGGGGACACGGTCTTAGAGTGCTATGAGGGTCCATTTTCTTCTGGGCCCGAGTAGCCGTGCGCCCAAGGTGCTTTGGGCTTGATGCGAAGAAGGGTTGGATTGTGTTGAGTGCCCCGCTTGGTGGAGTGGCCGCTCCATCTGGCGGGATATTCATGAGTGTCGGTTACTATGGTGCAACCCTGCAGGGATAATCTTCTCGAGAAGCCGTGTTTTCCGCGGTTATGGATTACTTGGTGAAAGTACTGGCTAACAAGTACTCAGGACAACTTAAACATAATGATCAACCATGATATACCCACTGGTTAACAACTTGACTAGTAACAGGTTTATTCACACAATAACTTGAATCACCTTAATACAACTGTGTGAGTTATCCTCGGATTGCTTCTTTGGCTAAAGGGGCGAGGTCCAGGATGGGTTTGTTTGGATTTACTTTCAGTTGGTTACAACCCTCGATCTTATCCCCTTTCTGTTAGTTGGAAGTTGTAGTATTCTCTCTGTAGTTGGTTAGTGCAGCCTGTTGTCGCTTATTTGCAATAACCCCTTCCTTTCCGTTGATCCTAAAGTATTTGTATCTTGTGATGACTGGCTACGCCGGTAACTTGTGAGTATGGGTTCTATCCCCCTTGCCAGTACTTAACCGTACTGACCCACGAATCTCTTTCGTGGCTGCAAATTCCAAATTGCAGTCAACAGGTTTGAAGTCTGACGACGTTAGCTTGGGAATCCCTCCGGCTTGGCCTGGGCAGGGATTGGACGCCTTCGTTTATCTTCAGGACTCTTAGTCCAATTTGGATCTTGTCCGTAGACGGACGTTTGTTTCTTCCGCTGTTATTTGGATCTTTTGTATTGTATCAGTTGTAACCCCGGCTCGTTTGAGTCATCTTGTATCTGTCTGTTTCTGTTGTAATTGTGGATTATTCGTGAACTATTGTAATGTTATCATAAATGGCAACCTGGAATCGGTTATTATGCGGATTTGGCGGGAATGCTGAAATCTGCATAGTGCCCGATCTCGGGGCGTCACAGCGACCCCGCCGGGAGGTGCTTAAAGCCAACACGGAGGAAGCCACGGGCTAACTCCGTAGAGACCCTCCAGCGTGAGAACGACCAGATGCGCAGTGTGGTCTGAACGACCACTCCGGGGGGTAGCGCATCTCCGGCACAGTGGGCGGGAAGCGAAAGTTGGCGCGTTGAACTGCATCTTCACGTCGAGTCGGTTGTGCTTTGGCTCTGGTTAGAGAGAAGAAAATAGGGAGGCGGCGGAGATTAAAGTGTGGAGGAGGAGGTAACGAAACACGTTTTAAATAGCCAAGGGAGAGGAGGGGGCAGATGGAACCGCCGTTTTTTCACACTGCATCGAGGCGTCGCCGTGGTTTAATTCGCCTGTACTTTTTTTCCTGTTTTCACATCACTCAGTCCGGCCGTGCACCGACGCGTGGCTCGACGCGTGAAATGACGCGACAACTTAATCGAGTGTGCGACTGAATCGAGTTGCAGGCGTCGTGGCTAGGTGGCAACCGAATCACACCGTTTGTGTGTGGCTATGTGGCTAGGTGGCTGCGTTCATGGTGTGCATGGAAACGTTGTCACTGAATCGCAGTCGTGCATGGCTAGATGGAGGCAGAATCACGACCTTTTAAGAATGCAAACTAGTCAACGATGCGCTTATCAATGCCAACGTTGGGCGCATGCATAGCAGGCTGAAACGATGGCATGCATAAAGGGTTGAGTGCGAGCGTGGGTATGCTAGCATGCCGAATTTAATTATCAACAAACTCGGCCTGTTCTACGGCGTACGAAGTATACAACGGCCCAACAGACAATGCCACAAAAACGCAGCCGAATTTGTCCCAATTGTCAGGTCCAACGAGCGACGCATCCTACACGGCCCCACTAGTCAGAATTAACGGAAGACACATCAACGTCGGTGTGAGCATTTGTGGGAGTTTCACATAATACCATCTACTCTCTCTTTATATATGTGTGGGTCATCCTAAAAATAATTGAAAGATCATCTTCCGTTTTGATAATTAAATGACAACATACCTATTGGACTAATGTTTACTTGTTATACGTGAAAATGCCCAGGTTCATCAAAGATACAATCTCTATGGGTTACATTTTTGTTTGGATTGAAAAGAGCTCAAAATGACAAAGCTGGGAAGTTATTTGTGCATGCAGCGGAGGCTCCGGTGAAACCACCGGAACCTCTGCCCCAGCCTTTTTCTAGCACTGCCCAGGCGCGGGCCTCCGGTGCGGCCTCCGGTGTGGGCTCCGCCAAAACAGCGTTCGGGTGCATACGAGCGGAGCCTGCAGCGGAACCTCCGGTGGGCGGACCCTCCTGTGAAACCACCGGAGCCTCCGCCCTCTCCACTAGCACACTGAGGGGCTAGCCTCCGGTGCTGCGTGGGCTGCTCAAATGGCCACATTGGGAAGGGCTATAAATACCCCTTCCCCTACCTCATAAATGCTAAGCTTTTCCCACTCTCTCTCCAAACCATTAATGAAAGCTTCACCCTCCTAGATCTCCCTCTCCAACCACCCAATCACTCCCATACTTTGTGAAGAGCTAGAGGAGACCTAGATCCACACTTCCACCAAAGGAATTTCGAATCCATCCACCACATCCTAGTAGATCTAGAATCCTACTTGAGGCCTAGAAACCTTAGTAGATCTTGTGCTTGCAGCTTCCACCTTGTTGCAAGAAGCTTCGGGTTGCTTGAGAGCCTCCATCCATCTTGTGGAGTGACCTCGAGCTCATGTAAAGGTTTAGTCAACGCCTTCAAGTCGACCTCATAGTGGAAACAAGAATCTCCCTCACCGGAGGAGGTCAAGGAGAATAAGGTGTGCACAACCGTGCTATTGAGGAGTGCCTACGTGGCCCCCCACCTCTCCATAGACGTACTTCTCTTTGAGAAGGAACTACGGGAATCATATCCTTGTCTCCTTGTTTACACTTGTGGTTTATCTTGTTACCTTTCGTTTTACTTCCGTTGCATATCTTACCTTGTCCATATAGGTTGCTCACCTAGTTGCATATCTAGAGAACCTTATCTTATCTTGCTTAGCCCTACTAAAAGGAAAAGAAAAGAAAAATTGGTAGTCAACCTATTAACCCCCCTCTAGTTGACCATAGTGCACTTTTAATTGGTATCAGAGCCTCGGCTCTTGCTAAGGGCTTAACCTCCCAAGAGTATAATGGTCAATGAAAACGCCCCCGACGGTTCTTGTGCGGAAATCACCAAAATGGCCGACACTATATCTAACCTACAAGAAACGGTTGGAACCATCCAAACCGAATTGTCCAAGGTTATCTCTAGTGTTGGTTTGGAGGTTTCTAGCATAAAGAAGATATTGGAGGCCATGATGGGGAAAACCAAGGAGTTCGAGGAACCACCTCTCATCGCCGATGATGTTAGCTCGGATGAGGAGTCCATTCTGGACATCGCCGAAATGGAAGCTAATATTGCTTTAGCCAAGGCGAAAGCCAAAGCCAAAGCCGATAAAAAGGCTAAGAGCGGTGGGAGCTCCGAAGGCTCCAAGTCTCAATCGGCTAACAGTTCGGGGTCTCACTCTAAAGTTCCACCACCTCCCAATTATGATTCTATTCATCCCATTGCCACAATGCCACACATGGTTAATGTTGGAGTTCCTCCCATGCTTAACACTAATGAATTTTCATCTTGGAAGTTCGATATGGAGTCTCATATTTCAGGATCTTGCACCGCTTTGTGGAGAAGCATACTCCATGGATTCCACCCTCATGATCCAAGCAACTTGACTCCTAGAGAAGATGTGGAATTTCAACTCAACAAGACCGCTCTTGTCACTATCCAAAAGGCTCCCTAGAGAGAACATCTTGAACACATCCGCGGTATCAAGACCGCCAAGGAGGCTTGGGACAAACTTGACACCTTTTTCCAAGGCAATGCTAGCATCCAATCATCCAAGTATGATGTTGCTCTTGACAAGTCCGAAAACTTTGTTATGCTTGAAGAAGAAAGTCCCGAGGAGCTATATAGAAGAGTTGTCACCCTTGGCAATCAATTAAGGGACTTTGGAAAATAGGAAATTTCCGATGAGTGGATCAAGAGGAAGTTTGTCAAGGCCATAAGTCCTTTCGAGAATAACCTCTCCACTAGCAATCAAACAAGATCTGACTACAACTCCCTCAACTCCATTGGTGTTCTTAGTGAGTTCATAGACATATCCCTATCTCACAAGAGCGCGGACGATGCTCTCGCTCGCTCAAGAGGAGTTGGAAAGTCTCCAAACCTCGCCTTGAAGTCTAAGGCGATTGCTAAGATTGAAGAAGTGGATGAGGATGATGAGGACTATGAATACACATACAAAGGTGCTCATAAGTGCATCGCTCTTTCCATGCATGGTTATTGAAAGAGATGGGAGGCTCACAAGGCCGGTGCTCCTAGACCTTCAAGAAACAAGATCTATAAGAAGAAGGGGAGCGGCCAAGGACATGCTTCAATTGTGGAAGTGCAAACCACTTCGTCAAGGAGTGTCCATTTGAGCCAAGAGAAGAGAATGAAGGGAAGCTTGTTGGCAAGGACAAGAACAAAGCTCCCCAAAACTAGAATCTTGCTAGGAGAGTCCCAAGGGCTCTATATGTCCAAGAAGGCCCCACATTGGAAACATACTACTTAGGAGATGAAGGAGAAGATGAAGTCGTAGGTGTGGCCTACGTCGCCATAGCTACGACTTCCTCTTCATCGGTCTCTCTATTTGAATCCCACAATGAGAAGGCATCGATCCGACCTACAAGTCTCATGGAAAAAGCCACCGCGGTAATATCTTCCACCTCCAAGTCTATTACCACTAGTTCCCCCTCATTATTGGATTGTGTTGAAAACATTGTTGATGATGAGGAGGCCAAGAATCTAGACTCTTGGTTATGTAGTCTTGAAGGTGAAACTAAAGAAAAGTTAAAGGCCCTCTTAAGGAAACTTGATGATGCTAACTCTCTCATAGATGAGAAGGAGTAAATCATCATGACTTTGGAGAGCCATGGTGGTCGCCACGAGAATCATGACGATGAGCTTATTAAAGCTCTTGAAAAAGAGAGATGCATAGGAGACTTATGCTATTAGTGTTTCCAAGCTTAGGAAATATAATGAAAAATCTCTTGCTTTACTTAATATATTTGAAGAAGAAGAGTTGAATCTAGGAATAGCTCATGAAGAACTTGTTGAGAATCATGAAAAACTAGAAAAGGAGTTCATGTCTCTTAAATAAATTCACGACAAACTCACCAAGTCTCGGAATAAGCTTCTAGCTCAAGAATCTAATAAGCAAGTGATATCTTCGTCTAATAGTATTGTTATCAAGCCTACCTCTTGCAGTACGACTAGCATTGTAGGAAGAGAGAAAATTCTCAATGATTCCATAAGCTCTCAAGGAGCCAAGAAAGGGAAAGAAGGACTTGGCTTTGTTGCCAAGTCAAAGAATAAATCCAAGAATGTCACTTCCTCCTCTAAAAATTCAAAAAAAATGTCACTTCCTCCTCTTAATATGTTGTCTTTGTGAAAGAGGGAGAGGTGACCAAGGAGAAGGAGACCAATGCCATTGTGGGTGGTGATACCTCTAGGGGGAGCATCACTCACAATGATTTCACCAGAAAATATAACCCATCTTATGTTCTTATGAAATCTAGAGATGGACGTGTTTATGCTAAATACGTTGGTACCTCTTATGGTGATGATTATCATTGGACTATGTGGGTTCCTAAGACCCTTGTTACTAACAAAAGAGGACCCATTGAAGGATGGGTACCTAAATCAAGAAATTGATCTCTTGTAGGGAAGTGCTTCCGGGTCAGGTAGATGGACAGTGGATAGTAGTGCATCCCAACATATGACCGGAAGCTATGACGCAATGAGTAATATTGAACCTACATTACCTCATCTCAATTGCGTTACTATTGGTGACAAGTCCGAGCTTAAGGTATTGGGACGAGGCAAGGTGGCTATCTCAAATGATTTACCAATTGAGAATGTTCTCCTTGTTGAGTCTCTTGGCTATAAATTGATGTCCGTTCTTCAACTTGAAAATTGTGGCTTTACCTCGTTCTTTAATAAAGAGAATGTGATTTTCACTTGGGAAACAACTCTTGAAGTAGCCTTTGTTGGGTTTGTCGAGAATAACATGTATGTAGTGGACTTCTCTAAAGGAGACACATGTGCCGATGGGGGGATGGTAACCCGGTAGGCTCATGCCTAGGTGAAAACCGGCCCGAAGGGAATCGCACAAGACCCGGACCAAGGTGGAGGAGTTTCTAGAAGGCCCAAGGGGGAGCGTAGGTCTTGTAACCCGTACCTTGGGTGTCGCGATTAGAAAACTTAGGGTTGTGTGCGGATTCCGGGTAGGATTCCGGGTATGTCTTGTATAGGAAGCTAGAGAGCTGGGTAATATATAAACCGGCTCCTGGGACAGAGAGACCAGAGGAAGAGAGTTTTACCAGATATTCGAGTATTCTTGTAGTACGAGAGCTGATAGTTGTAACCCTAGATCGGAGACTCGGCGGCATTGCGGCCCAAGCTACCAGATCGCCTGATAACATGATTTCCCCTGAGCTAAACCCTCTCCCAAACACCAGAGTCGATTTGCCCCAAAGTAAGTTACCTCAGGTAACGTCTGCCTTGATTATCCCACGACAGGTGGCGCCCACCGTGGGGCCTACGTACAAGGGTGTTTACATCACGGGAGAAGCTCGGGAAGGCATGAAGAACCTCGTCATCAGCGAGATCATCACCAACCCTGAAGGAGAGAAGATGGTGGACGACTTTGGCTGGGGACCAGAGTCGGATCTGCTGGAAACCGGATCTATCGTCACGATCGGCCGGGTCAACGTCTTCGTTGGTATCATACGTGTGTCCGGTTCTGTTCCTGATGATATTGAGTATGATTCTGTATCAGGAGAAGCGACCTGCGTTCAGTCGGATGGAGAAGAATCGGTCGGGACAGCCGATCCAGAAGAAGAGCCTACCACGAAGAGGGAACAGCCGGAGGAGCCGGTATGGACCCCGCGTGTCTGGGTCACAAGAGAAGATGATACCGAGTCTATCTTGCACCTGCTTGAAGACCGGTACGAGGAAGATAGCTGTGACGAGGAAGAATACGAATCTTCACCAGGCATCGCGCGCCGGGTCGCGGTCTACACAGCCCCTGCAACCAATCTTAATCAGGGAGATGTGTCGACGGCCGCGGTCGGAGCGGCGCGAGCGCTGGCCCAACAGCAGGCACCGGTTGACGGAAACCTGGTTATAGCCCGGGTCGATGGAGAGTCGGCCTCTGTTACCAGTCATACCGGAGAAAGCGAATGGCACTGGAACATGTTTGGATTCACAGCAAATAGAACACCAGGAATGGGAGCCTCGAATCCGCGAAATCCGGCTCTGTTCAACAATAACCTAATCTTAGATCCCACAGTGTTAGCGACGGTGATAACCCCGGAAAACGCGGCGGCACGTGCCCGAGATCTGGATGTGGCTCGCCGTGCATTGGATCAATAGAGGAGAGATGTCGAAGCCGAGAAACAAGGGATGGCCGCGCGCCAGCGCGAGTTGGAAGAACTGGAGAATCGTCTTCAAGCTCAGTCGACTAGGATTTACAATCAGAGGCACCAGACGAGATTACCGGCAACCGGTGGAAATTTACAGCCAGCTACACTGTTCGTTACCCCTCAGGATCAACCAATCTCGGTTGTGAATCAAGAAACCGGATACCAAGCTGCAACCCTGGGAGGACAGCCGGCCAACGTGCAAGCCGGGTTACCCACGTTGCAAACTGGAATCGCTGTTGGCAATACCGCACCACCACCACCACCACCGTGATTTCATACTCCACCGGGTCACTTCAATAATCCCATGGATAACGTGTATGCAGCAACGTTGGCACTTGATCGCATCCCCGTAGGAGAATCACCCCATGCAGTGGAGACCCGGCGGGCGATAGACCTGTTACGCACAACAGTAGCTCAACATGCCAATTACCCGAATAACAGGAGTGGCATGCACGGAACACCATATGTTAGTCGGCAGAACGGGAATACCGGCTATATTCAGTCAAACTCGGCACGGCGGAGGGCAGAGCGGCAGCAAATGTCGCCTCCTCCCCATAGACCGGCAACGCCTGCAGCATCAGCGGCGCAAGCCATTGTGCACAGTTCTTGAGCCAGGCGTGCGGCAACCGGGTCTGCGGTAAGAGGGTCGGTAGCGGTTGCACCCCTCCCCCCCCCCCCGCCGCACCCGCTGCGGGATCGCACGTTTACCGAGTAAGGCCAGTACCGGCAAACCTCGCCGGGCCTAAATGTTTGTCGGATGCCATCAGGGCTGAGCCTTACCCGGATAAATTCAAGGAACCGGGTAAAGTGGTTAATTATGAGCCGACCATGGACCCAGAGACATGGTTGAGAAGTTACGAGATGGCTATGTCGATTCGCAACGCATCCGAGAATCTCCAAGCCAAGTTTATGTACCTAATGATGTCCGAAGGAGCAGCAAAGTTGTGGTTCAATAACCTTCCTGAAAGATCCATCAATTCATGGAGTGAGCTGAAAACTGCAATCATCAAACACTTTCATGGGACGTGCCGGAAGTTATTCACGATCGACGATTTAGAACGATGTGTCCATAAGAAGGGAGAGTCGGTGCGCAGCTGGGTGCGCTGGGTTATGGAAATTCTCCACTCTTCCACTGATATCCAGCCAAAAGATGCATTGCAAGCTATGGCGAAAACGTGCAAATACATACCCTTGGTGCAAAAGCTGACACGCATGAAATCTAGTCGGCACGCTTCAGAGGTTACAATGGGAGAGTTGATGGACGCATGCAACAAGCACGCCGCCACAGACACCACAGAGGAGGATGTTGATGACAAAAAAGCGAAAGCCAACGCAAACAATAACGGAAGACTCGGCAATGGAGCTGCACCGGGTAATAACGGAGGAAGTAATGGAAACAACCAACACAAGCGCCCATATGAAAGAAATTCCGAGTTTGTTGCTAATACAGAAGCCGGGTTTGCAAGACCCAGGGCAGAGGAAATTTTTAACGGAGGAAACTTCAATGGAGGAAATTACCAAGGACCACCAAGGCCGGCTAACCATATAGAGGCCTTCAGGATGCCCTGTCCGCGTCATAGCAGGAATGGCAGGCCAGCTAATCATTCATTGGAGCAGTGCGTGGACTTACAGAGATGGAAGAACGAGGAAATACATAAGGCCCTGCGAGGTGCGGGCCGGGGAGAAGGACCGGGTCCGGGTGGAAACCCGGGCAACGGGCCACCCCCCGCTGGTAACGCGGGAGGTGGCAATCCGGGTAATAATCAAGGAGGCGCTGGAGGATTCCAAGCCAGCCCAAAACAGTTAGGACAATATCACGTTCACACTACCGAAACTTCCAACAAAGAGAGAAAGATACTTAAAAGGGCCGTAAACTCGGTTTCTTCAGGTGTTCCGAGATATTTGAGATGGTCAGATCAAGAGGTAACATGGAGCAGAAGGGATCACCCGGAAACAGTAGAACATCCGGGTGTGTTAGCTTTGGTGGTTGCACCACAGGTCAATGGTTACGAGCTGAAAAAGGTTTTGATGGATGGTGGAAGTAGCATCAATATCTTATATTAGGAAACCTTTCTACGCATGGGCCTCAAGGAGTCTCAACTGCAGAAAAGTTCCACAGTTTTCCATGGAATTGTGCCGGGTCACTCGGCGTGCCCTGAAGGAAAGATAACACTTGAAGTTGCCTTCGGAGAATCCAAGGATAATTTCCGAGTGGAATGGCTCACATTTGAGGTGGTAAAATTGCGCAGTCCTTATCACGCGCTGTTCGGAAGGTCGGCTCACGCCAAGTTCATGGTCAGGCCGTGTTACGTATACTTGCAGCTAAAGATCCAGGCTCCCAAGCAGACCATTACCATACATGGGAACCGGGCTGTGGCAGCAGAGTGTGACGAAGGAGATGCGGCAATGGCGGAATAGGCTAGCAGGAAGGAAGAGCTCAAGTATTACCGGTCTCAGGTATAGACCCGGAAGATAGAACGGCTTTGAAAAGACCGAATACGGAGGACGAGAGAGCAAAGTTTAAAGCGGCCCAGAACACCAAGATGGTGCCTTTTGTCGAGGGTGATCCCTCCAAACAATTTGCCATAGGTTCTAACCTAGACAAAAAGGAGGAAGAAGCACTTATAGAGTTTATTCGTGAGAATCAAGACATTTTCGCTTGGACGCCCAGTGACATGCCGGGTATCCCGACCTAGTTAGCTGAACACAGTTTGCACGTCAATCCCAAGTCTCGGCCTGTGAAGCAGGACCTGAGAAAAATGAATGAGGAAAGGAGAAAGGCTATAGGAGCGGAGATAGCTCGGCTCCTTGCAGCCGGCTTTATCATGGAGGTTTTTCACCCGGATTGGTTGGCAAATCTGGTTCTAGTGGTGAAAAATAGCAACGAGTGGAGGGTGTGCATAGATTACACGAGTCTCAACAAGCATTGCCCAAAGGATCCGTTTGCCCTTCCAAGAATAGATCAGATTATAGATGCAGTGGCAGGAAGTGACCTATTGTGTTTCCTGGATGCTTATTTCGGGTATCACCAGATCAAGCTCAAAAGGAAGATTGGGAGAAAACGTCGTTCATAACCCCCTTTGGAGCTTTTTTTTTTACAAAACCATGACCTTTGGGCTAAAGAACGCTGGCGCAACGTACCAACGGTGCATTCAAAAGTGCTTTGAGGATCAGATTGGACGCAACGTCCATGCTTATGTTGATGATGTGGTGATTAAAACAAGGAAAGCAGAAACATTCATTGATGACCTAAAGGAGACGTTCAAAAATCTGAGAAGATATCAGATGAAGCTTAACCCCACAAAGTGCGTATTTGGGGTCCCAGCAGGAAAGTTACTCGGTTTTATTGTTTCTAAGAGAGGGATTGAGGCAAACCCGGAAAAGATCAAGGCCATCCAGAGTTTGAAAAGGCCGGAAGGCCGGAAGCACGTTCAGAAGCTCACAGGATGTGTAGCAGCATTAAGCCGGTTTATATCCAGGCTTGGAGAAAAATCAATACCCCTATACCGACTCTTGAAGAAAACCGACAAATTTGTATGGGACCAAGAGGCGGACGAGGCGTTTGAAGCTCTGAAAAAGCAGTTATCTGAGGCACCGATTCTGGCAGCGCCGGGTCCCAAAGAACCCATGTTGTTATACGTTGCGGCCGGGCCTCGGGCAGTCAGCGCAGTGGTTGTAGTTGAGCGCAAATAGGATGGAAAGGATCATCCAGTACAAAGGTCGGTTTACTACGTGAGTGAGGTCTTATCGGAAGCAAAGCATTGTTACCCGCATTGGCAAAAGCTAGTTTTTGGGGTCTTCATGGCCAGCCGGAAATTGAAGCTGTACTTTCAGGAACACCCCATAACAATGGTTAGCTCCATACCAATGGCAGATATTATCAGAAATTCAGATGCGACAGGAAGAATAGCCAAGTGGGCCATTGAGATGGGAGATTATCATATTAACTACGAGCATGGGTTGAGGAGTTACCATCAGTGGTTTGGGGAATTAACACTACGCCTAACAGATCTACTCAGATGACTCCGTTTTTTATGTTTTATGGTGCAGAGGCAGTTCTTCCGAGTGACATTATTCATGACTCGCCCCGAGTGGCGGCCTATGTTGAGGTGGAGAACGAGAAGACCCGGCAGGATGCCGTGGACATGTTAGAAGAGCACATGGAGCAAGCTTTGGAGAGATCAACTATATATCAACAGGATTTGAGGCAATATCATAGTCGGCGAGTCAAAACCCGGGTCTTCCAGGAAGGAGACATGGTATTACGTCTAGTACCACTAGTACAGATTGCCTCATCTGTGGCGCACCAAAAATCGATTCTGTGGCGCACCCCGGGGCCACAGGGGTGCGCTACAGAATACACGCCATAAAAATATTTTCTGTGGCGCACCCAACCCGTGCGCCACAGAAATAGTGGATTCTGTGGCGCACCACTGCCCTGCGCCACAGAAATAGTCGATTCTGTGGCGCATCACCTCCTGGTGCGCCATAGAAATAGATGCGCCACAGAATCGTCCAGAGGTGCGCCACAGAAACATCTGCAGTATTTCGAAATTTAATTTGTTTCTGATATAAATACCAGGTATATTACAGTATTTATATAGTTTGAATACAGACAGTGATATTTGATAAATATATAAACATAGAAGTAATATTTGACAAAGATATAAGTCATACATTACTAGATGATAACATAATGTACAATAGTGATACATATATAGTGCAAAAGTATCGAATTTTGTTCAAATCAAGTGATAGTCAAACATCATCCAACATGCCACCACATAGTTCATCGAACATGCCACCATATAGTTACTCGATAAGGCCTAAGCTAAGATGAAATAGACTACAAGCACGGCGACGATGGTGAGCAAGAACGGTATCTTGATGGAGGTCTTCATCTTGTTCTTCTGTTTCGACTGGTGGTCCCTCCACTTTGCAACCGCCTCATGTCTAGTCTCGTATCCTTTATAGCAGTTGCCGCTGAACTTGTCCACCTGTGCTTTACAGTCCTTCCACTCGTCATAGACTCCTGGAACCCGACCCTCGAACACCACGTAGTACGTCATCTATATAGATAGACACAAAGCATATTAGTAAGTATAATGCAAAAAACAACTAAGGCATATATGTTCACCAAAAACAACTAAGGAAACAAAAATAAACATCAAAGATATACAACATAAAGCTAGGCCTAAGTTTAGAGCTAACTAATAGTAGCTAGCTAGGCCTAATTAAGTTTAGAGCTAACTAATAGTAGCTAGCTAGGCCTAAGTTTAGAGCTAACTAATAGTAGCTAGCTAGGCCTAAGTTTAGAGCTAACTAATAGTAGCTAGGCTTATATAAGTTAAGAAAATTTTGTTAAACAAACTAATAGTAGCTAGCACGCACACCTCGATCAACGATACCTCAACTGGAGCGGCGCCGGAAACGGCTTATATAGGTCTTTCGTCATCCACGTCCTACGATCAGCCTGCCGCTCTAGGCGTTCCTGGATATCCCTCTGGCATAACCCTATGGGTTGGTTCAAGGACCCTCCCTTTTTGGTGACATCTTCAATGATTGTCTCCGACAACTTGAATTTGATGCGATGAAAATCTTGCATAAGATCTTCCTGTGAGATTTCCCCCGCCATTTTGTTGGACCAGTCTCGGAGTTTAGCAGGATGACTCATATTGTTTGCATCGCAGACAATCCCTGATGGAGGGCATAGAAGGCCTCCTTCGTGCTCCAAGCCGGCTGCTTGATGCAGGGGAACTCGGTCACGTGCTTGAACCCGTATTTGCCAGTAGCCGGCCTGATACATTCTTGTTTCTTTTCGAATGTGCCTCCATTTTGGGCGTAGCCATTGATAGCCTCAGCGAGAACACCCCTTATTCTGGTGTAGTCTTTCCTCTTCGTCTTATTCGACGAGTCGAAGTACTGGGCAAGTGACCACTTTGGGCAAAGCACGATGAGTGTGCAGTATGTGTCCCTGCTCAACACATGCAATTGAATCCAGGATAAGCAATGGATAAAATCTAGAAAAAAAACATTAGCTACGACGGTCGCGAGACTTACTCGGGAAAGACAGGCAAAAGAATGTCCCTCTTGTTCTCACTGTTTCTCAACATGAAGCTCTCGAGGTACTTCACTGCCTTGGTCCGTGTACTTGATCCTTCCTCCAGCTGGCTATCACGCATGTAGTAGCGATCCGCTACCATAACGTGCGGGGGTAACTCTCGCTGGATCTGCATCTGAGCATTGAGCGCGTATAGGCGGACCAAGTTATAGTCCAGCCATCTCGAGTGAAACAGATTGAAGATATCCTCGTACGCTATGAAGAACAGTCCCGCGCGGTCTTCATGGACGAAGTCCGGGCCCTCTGGCACCTTGACCACGAACGCAGGGTAATTTGGAGACTTGTCTGTGAGAAGGAGGCCCTCTAGCATCACGATAATGTTCTGCAATGTGAGCATTGGTCCAGTTGCCCCGTGTATCTCGTCCGGACCCAGTATCGGTTTCCCAGCTTCATGCAAGCGGGTCAAGCCATCCTTACGGGGTCGTACCACGGCGTCGGCCAAGATCTTAGTAGGCTGGACCTTTTTAGCAGGTCTCTTCCTAATCTTTTTGCTGGCGGTGGCCTGATCTGCTGCGGGAGCTGGGGGTGCTCGGGCGACCCTACGACTGTCTTAGGCAGTGTGCCAGGGCTGAATAATGTACCCTCCGGGTAGGTCAGGCGCTGCGTGACTTGAGTACGGCTAGGTTGATCGTCGTGACTGCGGAAGGCTTCAACGTCACGATCCATATCAGGCATGTACCTATCTTGGCTGTAGCCCGTGTTGAGGTAGGCATTGATGTCGACATTGTCATCGTAATGATAGTCATCGACACCGGCTCCAGCAAACGGGTTGTCCACGTCCTTTGGTGGTGACGGCGGCTGCGATGCCGGCCGTTGAGGCACAACTGCATTTGATGATCTTTTGGCCGATCGTTGCGGCATATTTCCCAACAACACTTGGTGCCTTGTGGTGGTGGCAACAACCGCCGGTTCCTTCTGGGTGGTGGTGGCGACGACTACCGTTTCCTTCTGAGGGGCGACGGCCTTGGGTGCTGTCTGGAGGGCTCTTTGCTTCGTGGGCCAGACGATCTTATTGAGCGGGGCCATAGGGGATGTGGCGCCGGTGTTGCGCTTGATCACAAGACCCCCCCAAGACGAATCTGGCTCTTCGGCCATTTCATCACCCAAGTCGTGCAGTCTCCAAGTACCAAATTGTCCTCCTCGTCGCAGCCTGGAGGTTGAAAGGGGGGGAGGACGTCGCGATACTCCGGCACTACATTGGCCAACTTCACCTTCATCACGTTCTCGTCCATTTGAGAGTGGTGGATAGTGCGTACCCCCAGTTGTATAATAGTGCCGGTAGCAACATCCACCAATTCTCCGCCGGGCACCACGCGATGCAGGAGTACGCAAGGTTCGTCCTGTTGGACAACATATCAGGCAACATGAGATGGCAGTGATCTTGAGAAGGCGTAGTTAGATCACGACTAACTAATTAGTTACCTTGGTGATGGCGTCGAGCTCGGCGGGTGTCGAGACAAGAGCGACGGTGCCGGCGGCCGGCCCATCATTCTTCGGCATTGCTGCGGAAGGGGGCGCCGATGCGACCAGAAGGAGCGGCGCCGGCGTCTGGGGGGTCACCTGTTGCGGCGGCACTTGCCGGTTCATGCTTGAGTTGCTGCCGACGAAGGTGGGCAGATGGACCGGTCCAATTTGACCCCCCGCATTCCAAGAAGCTATCCCCTCCATCAGCCCAGGGGGATGACTTCCTTGAGCATCTCATCCACTAATCTATTGAGCGTGTCGGGGTCCACCTCTCTGCTCTCAAGTTTCTTCTCTAGAGCCGCCATCTTCTTCTTCAGCTCCTCGACCTCCTCATCATCCTTAGTCGATGTCGTCTTCCTCTTCTTTCTCGACGACTTGGCATCTGATGCGTAGTACTCGGCTACCTTCAT
This sequence comes from Alopecurus myosuroides, assembly GCA_028641055.1. Classification (NCBI taxonomy): domain Eukaryota; kingdom Viridiplantae; phylum Streptophyta; class Magnoliopsida; order Poales; family Poaceae; genus Alopecurus; species Alopecurus myosuroides. Next base: position 283,676,228 of record CM054062.1, on the reverse strand, counting down.
GTTTAGCCCAAAGCCGGAGATACGGCCAGCTGACGTCGGCGGGGCATCCAACGGCCTATTCTTGTATGCTTTCGTCGCCCTGTTGAAAGGCGTGTCCCACCGACCCGTCGACCCTTCGGACGAGTGGTCAGATTTCCGCAACTCCCTCTCCTTCGGACAAAAGGAAATTAAGGTGAGCCCATTTGGCTTCATTATCTAATTATTAGATCAATACAATATACATGTACTTGAGATATATGTGTCCTTACCAAATGTTTCTCGAATTCCTTCACGTCCTGGTCTTTCGACATGAATTCCCCCGTCTTCCAGTCTAAGAAGTACCGGGACCGGACAAAGTTCCTAACTTGTATATCCGTGATTTTGTGCCAGGGGTTATCTTTTCCGAGACATTCCATCTCGCGGTCCTCCTTCTCCCAAACAGGCTGTTTTCCTCGGTAACCACCGCTTCCGCAATGTTGGACCCCTATGTTTTGTTCCTGCATATCCTGCCCCCATTTTGTCCATTTTTTACACTCCTCGGTGTTCATGTACGCCTTCAGTATGTCGAAATCTTCTTTCACGAGCGTCGGGTCTTTGCGACTGATCTCCTCCCAGCTTTTACCTTTCTTAATCTTCTTCTTCACCCGGGATTTCCAGCTGCTCAACGCGGTGCTCATCTTCGTGATGGCTAAAGTATCCACCCTTTTGTTGAACGGCTCCGGGAACGTGTATCGCTGGTGAAGCTTCTTCAGGAGGATTTCGACCAAAGCCGCGTTGTCTTTGCTTCTAAGGTCCGTCGTGTTGATCGACATGCTTTCCCGCACGATGCACCCGAGCTGCATGCCGTACCCTGAGACAACCGATCGAGGCGCCAATGGTAGGCCACTCGGCGAGACCTCGGTGATTGTATCAGTGACGTTCGCGAACACTTGCGGCGTACGATCCTTCCTTGGCGCCCGAGGCTTCTTTTTCTTCTCATCGGTCGTCGGGGCGGCGTCGACGCTACCACCAGCCGCCGTGCGGTCAGTGTCTGCCACCATCGGTGCTGTCATCAACCTCTTCCTCCAAGTGCCCCCAATCAACATTAGCGCTGTCCTCCCGGGCCTCTTCCTCAATGCCGGTTGTAGCGTGGGCATCCCATCCCTCTTCCTCAGCACCGGCTTCGGGCACGGACCCGTGCTTGGAAGTGCCAGACATGTTTCTGTAATAACATTCAAATTTGAGTTTTTGAGTTGGATTTCAAATTATTCAATATAAACTACTTCGTTATCATTCATGTATGAGTTTTTGAGTTGGATTTCAAATTTGAGTTTTTGAGTTGGATTTCAAATTATAACTGAATTAACTCTATGTTTTATTAGAGAGGCTGCCAAGGAAGAATCTGTACTTCTGTAGAACTCGACAACGATACGCTGATCATTGCTAAAGAAATTTCACTTTAATAAAGGCCATGCCACTCCAAGTTAACATTCTCACTCATGATAGTGCTGAAGCTCAACAGCACATGCTAGTTACAGAAATAGATAACACTCTTCAAAATTCAACTAGTTCACCAAGGTCCACGCTAGTGCACTACCATGATGCAGAATAAGGGTCGAAAACCAGGAGTTGTGACATATAATGTGATCATGGGTGGCCTATGCAATCTGGGGCAGATGAAGAATGCCGAAGTGCTTCTGCATGCAATGCTTAATATAGGTGTGTCCTCAGATGATATCACATACAACATTCTCTTGGATGGGCAGTGCAAGCATGGAAAAGTTACCGATTCTGAAGAACTTAGAAGTACAAAAGGAATGGTGTCAGATTTTGGTGTCTATACTTCACTGATCAGTGAACTTGTTAAGAAGAAACCATCTAAGAGCTACCACAATAGATAAAGGTTACTGGGTAAATATATATTTGTTGGTATTTCTTTCTCGGTCACCAGAAAGCTATTAGACGAAAATTGTGAATGTATATGAATAGCATTTTACTTCTTTCATCATTGCTATGAATATATTTCACGCTCATCATCATTTATGAGCCTACATGATTTAGACAGTTAAAAAGAGTAATTGTGAAGGAAAAACATCGCTGTCAACTCTTTAGCCCAAATGTAGCGGGGTTTTTTTACAGGGAAACTGGTGGTTTTATTGATCTTCAGAAACGTTCAAATGATGGTCTGGATCACATCGAGGACAACGTTAACCCACACAAGGCAGACTCATACTCTGATGCTTTTTTTGTTATATGTAACACAATGTTACATTCTATTCATTCAAAGACAACCATGCGTACACGGTAAATATTTATAAGCTAAGATGCACATGCAAGACACTTCATACTCCGGCAGTCAAAAACTCTCGGTCTGGTAAACAAGGCCCACCATTCAACTTCTTCAGCAACTGGATCTTGCATCTTATAAAAGGATAAATGCTAGTTATGATAAAACAGCAAGTAGAAGAGAATGTCAGTTAATCTAGACTTTATTTCTTCAGGTTCAGTTAAGTTATGTTTTCCTTGATAAGTTAGCTAGAATTCTGTTTAGATTTGTGAACTAGTCGTTTCTGAAACTCTGAACTTCGTTAGCGAAGGTGGAGATAGTACAAGACCACAGAGAAACTAAAAGTGGGGAAATTAGCATGGCTCAGACATCCATAAAGAGACTAAGGACTATGTTTATTCATAGGCTTAATAAAAGGTAAAGCAGACTAGCTTCAGCTGCAATTCAAAGGAGCAAAATCACATCTTTTCCTGGTTCATTGCAGACCAGTTAAATGCCTTGATATGAAAGCATGAAGACCCCAAAAAACTATCTAAGGGCTACAACTGGACTGTGAAGTTAAACCGAAGAAATTGCCACTGAAAGTTATGATGCTAAGCAAGCATTATTGGTTGTTGTCAAGTCTAACACAACTAGCTCATGATAATTCAAGAACCAAAGATGTAAATTGGTTTTGCATCTAGCCGTTATGATATAATAAAGAGTAAAATTTTGTCATGTGAAAGTACCATAACAAAACTTTCTTAAGAATCATATCTGATCAACTATAATATAAGCTTTGTTTCTATAGCTTTGAAGGCTTAACACACTTTATTAGTAACATAGTAATAGAGGCATTTGGTCCCCAACAACAGAGATTATCGTGTGCATGTTGATGTTTTATTTCCCCTTCTTTTTGCTCGAGGCCTTTGGATTTTTCTAGGCTGGTCAGTTTGGTATGTGGGAAGAGTTTTTTTGGGCTTCTGCCTTCTTAGCCGCGTGAGTCGTTTTGGGAAAATTTCGTTGCGGCGAACCGAGATAGAAGCGTGTGGCGAAAAAGGAAACAAACGACTACAAGCAGTTACCAGTCATAAGCCCTTAGCTATACTACCATACAGTTGAACTGAGCTATTGACCACCAGGAAACTAGAAATGAAACTACTAAGTATAAAAAAATTCATAGAAAATTTGGGCATGACCTTTGCTAATTTTCCTATGTCTAAGAGTGCCAGAAATTCGCTCGGAAGGAAATGAATCAACTTCCTCGCGAAACGTTGGCATCTCAAAAAGAAAAACCTGCACAACAATAAATAATTGGAGTTTCCAAATGTTTGATCTACAGGAAGTCCATTCGGAGGTATAATTTGCAAATGGAGGTATAATTTGATCAAACTGGTCAAACTGGAGGTACTTGTTGTATTACATAAATCTTGGAAGTAATATATTACATGGTCAAACTGGACCATCTGGAAACCGAACTTGAATTAGCCAACTTTTAATCAGAACCGAATTGAGCATGTTACAAAAAACCAAAAATTTTACATCTTCTAAAGAATCAGTGGTATTGCACTGATTCTTGTTCCTAGTAACTACTCCTAATCTTAGTTCATGCATAGTTAGAACTGAATTGAGCATGCTTCACTGCATCCTCCTTAATTTCTACAGCACGGCCAGGTTAAACAAGAACATAAACATGTACACAACAATGGTACCGAGGCCATGGCAGACAGACCTACTGCTCACACGAATTGGTACAAACATGATGCAAACAAGAGGGAGGAGGAGGGGAATTGGGAGAGTAGCTCACGGAAGAGGTGTTGTTGTAGTCGAACTAGCTCGAGGAAGATCGATGACCACAGAAAACGACGGGGAACAGTTCAGCCGGAGAGTTAGAAGAGGACGGCGCCGGCGGTGTAGTCGTCCTCTTGATGAATCCTTGCGCGGAGAGGTAGTGGCAGACGGCACAGAGCGATTCCCCTCTTCAGCGCGTGGACAGGGACTCCAGGACGTCCGGGGCACGATCTCCTCCACACGGATCTCCTCTCCCTCGATGGCTGCTCCACGGCGGCGCGAGCGCGAGCAAGACGGCGTCTCCTCTCTCTCGATGGCTGCTCCACGGCGGCACGAGCACGAAGGCGGAGAGGGCTAGGGTTCTTCGATCGCGGCACGAGCACGAGCACGAACACGAAGAGGGCTAGGGTTCGTCGTCGCGCGAGAGAAGGAGGGGATCGAATTTTTGCTAAGTGTTGGACGATAAGCGCGCGGGTCCACATGTCATAGATAGGAACAAAATTTTGTGGCGCACAGACAGAGGGATGCGCCATAGAATTGTGTTGTGTGGGCAGATTTGCGGGGCCACATGTCATATACATGAAGGAATTTCTATGGCGCATCACCGTGGAAATGCGCCACAGAATTTAGAGAATTCTATGGCGCACCGTGCACGACTGTGCGCCATAGAATTGTGTGTAAAAATAAAGTAAAACGGAAACACTCTGTACGTTGACAAATGTGTGTTAATAGCCTATTGGTTTGGCCGTGAGGTAAATAACCCTGGACTCATGGGTTCGAATCCTGGTGGTGCCCCACATTTTTTTAATATTTTATTTAATTAGTTATAATTAAAGAAAGAAAGAAAACAGGAAATTACAATTACAAAAATAAAACACACATTTAATATTAGAATATATTTTTTATATAACGTCTGACACACACATATGGTTGTCTAACATACACATGTGCATATATACATAATAAAGTCTTTTTCGTCTCGGTTCCGATCTAGCTTAATTAGCGTCTCTTGCCCTTTTTGTTGGCGACTGAATACTTTATGCCGGCCACCTTGAGATTTCTTCGCGTGAACAGACAACCGTGGGTAGGTAGGGATGTCTTCCTTCTTACTTTACCAGTAGTAGGCATGTCGAAGTGCTTGTCGAACTCCTCCTCGATCTTCGGATCACCGTTCTTGTCCAAGTCTTCCTCGTTGGCGTCTCCTTCCATTCCGATGATGCTCCTCTTGCCCCTCCTCACGACAACACGGCTAGGCCTTGACGGGTCGGTGATGAAGAAGCATTGGTCAACTTGGCTAGCGAGTACCCATGGCTCATTTTTCGCGGATGCGTTCTTCGATTTGGCATCGGGTATAACCATTGTGGTGAAATACCGTCCTTCTTTCTTGACATTCTTGGCCCATCTCACACGGAACATTGGCACCACCGTCTCTCCGCAGTAGTTGAGCTCCCATATCTCCTCGATCTTTCCGAAGTATCTTTCTTCCACATTAGTCTCGGCATCGCCATATGATAGCATAGTTACTCCTGAGTTTTGATTTTTGCTACTCATGTCCTTGTCCTCGGTGGAGAATCTGTAACCGGAGATGTCGTACCCCTGATAGGTCCTTACGTTCTGCCCGAGGCCCTGTGATAAGATGTATATGAGTTTTTCATCTTCTGTGGAAGGCATTTTTCTCCGTGCTTCAATCAGTTGACTTTGCTTGAACCAACGCGTGAAGCCGGAGTTGTGCTCTTTGGTTACGTCTCCCATCTTCCTCGGCCCGCCCGTTTCAATATAATTCTGATTGATTAAGCTTTTGTGCTCTTCCACGAAAGGATCGATCAATTTTAAGTGTTGTAGCGCGACCCGGTGAGCCCTTTCAAAGTCGTCGCGTCGGTTTTGAATGCCGACATGGACGTCGCGGCAGCCCTCGCGGTGACCGACTCCGTTGAGCCTGCCAAGGTGCGTCCTGGTGGACAAACAGACATCCTGGTCGTCTTCGGTGCTTAGATAATTGTCGCAGAAAGAGATGCACTCGTTGGTTAGAAATCCTTTGGCCATGCTTGCGTCTGGACGGGCCCTATTGCGAACGTATCCTTTCAGGACACCATTCTGCCTTTCCATCGGCATCATGTAGTGTAGGAACGTCGGGCCGAGATGCCTGATGTCATCAACGACATGGAGAAGGAGATGTACACATATATCACAGAATGCCGGCGGGAAGTAAATCTCGAGCTCGCATAGTATCACCACGATCTCATCCTGTAGCATCTTGAGTTGCCTCACGCCGATCGATTTCCGGGTGATAACGTCGAAAAAGTTGCAAAGGCCAAACAACGTATCACGGACATGCTCGTCCATTATCCCTCGGATCGCAACGGGAAGTATCTGCGTCATGAGCACATGACAATCGTGAGACTTCATCCCGGTGAACCTGTTCTTTGCTAAGTCCAGATATCTGCTTATACTCCCTGAGTATCCGTGAGGAACTTTGACTTCTAGGAGGCACCTGAAAAACTGCTCAAGCTCCGGCGGACTCAATGTGAAGCAGGCAGCGGGAAGCAACACGGTGTTCTTCTTAGCCTTTTTGCGGGGAGGACGTTGAGTCCCTTCCGTCTTATCCTCATCGTCATCATCATCATCACTATCGGCGGGGACCTATAGATTTTTCCTAATGCCAAAATGTTTTAGATCGTATCTTGCTTTCGGCCTATCCTTGGACTTTTCTGAATTGCAAATAGTGCCAAGCAGACTATCCGTAACGTTCTTCGTAATATGCATCACATCAAGGCTATGAGGCGTGTGGAGGACCGGCTAGTACTCCAAGTCGTGGAAAACAGACCTCGCTTTCCATACACCCAGCAGCGGCTCTGGCCTTGGTCGCTTCTTTCCCGACGAAGGGCACTCGTCCCAATTTTTCAGAAGCTCGTCGATTTCTTCGCCGCTCCTCGTGCGCGGGGCTCCATCGGGCTCGTCTTTACCATTGAACAACTCACCGCGTTTTCTCCACGGGTGATCCAGGCGAAGCCACCTTCGAGCCCCTGGGTACACGGTTTTCGAAGACCCAGGATCCCTTGGTAGCTGGAGATGCGGGGTCCCGTCCATGCACTTCACGAAGCCGCAGAATCCGTGGCCGACCTGGGCAGATACATACGCGTAACCAAGATAGTCTGTGACCATCGTGAGCAACGCGGCTCTCATATGGAAATAATCTCTAGTGTACGCGTCCCACGTACGGGGTGACGTCTTCCACAACGTGTCTAACTCGCCTTTCAGCAGCCCGAGATACAAATGCATGTCGACACCTGGTTGTTTTGGCCCTGGATGAGAATACTCAAGTGTATGTACTTTTGCTTGGTGCACAGCCACGGGGGTAGGTTGTAAGGCCATACAAACAGGGGCCAGCTGCTATGTGTGCTACTCTGGTTGCCGAACGGATTGAGTCCATCGGTGCTCATACCCAGCCTGACGTTCCTCGCGTCGCCCCCAAAACTCGGGAAAGCTATGTCCAATGCTTCCCACTGGGCAGCGTCTGCAGGATGTGTCATGATATAGCCCTTCTCCGGATCTTCTTCCGGCTTCTCCCTTTTCGCGTGCCATTGCATGAGCTTTGCTTCCTTAGGGTCCACGTAGTACCGTTGAAGACGGGGAGTGATAGGAAAGTACCATACCACTTTTCGAGGAATTTTCTTGTTGTTGGTTCCACACTTGTGTCGTCCGTGGCCGCACTTCGGACATGTGGTTGTGTCCTTGTACTCCCCCCGATAAATTACACAATCATTGATGCAGGCGTGAAATTTTTCGTGAGGTAGGTCAAGAGGGCACACGACTTTCTTAGCCTCGTTGATACTGCTTGGCAATGTGTTCCCCTCGGGAAGGCGATCGTGCCAGAATTTCAAGTTCTTGCTGAAGCTCGAGTCGGTCCATTTGTTTTGCGTCTTCATCTTCAGAGCAGCAAGCGTTACATGCAACCGCGTATCCTCGGGGCGGCACCCAGGAAACAACGGAGTCACCCCGTCTATCTCCATTTGCGCCAGCTTGGCTTTCTCCCTAGCTGCAGCTATGTCGTTGCTCGTCTCCTTAAGCAGCAGATCCTGAACATGAGAGTCCCGCAAGGCCGAAATTAGCGGGGTTTCCGTGTTCACGCCTTCATCTTCATGTCGATCTTCTCCGCCGACATATCCTTCTTCATGATGATCTTCTTCGCCGTCATTTCCTTCGTCACCTCGCTCGCCCTCTTCTTCGTGCACAACTTTTGCTGCCGGCGGTGCTACGTGGTTGCGGTCGTCAAAGAAACCGCGTCTGAGAAGGTGCTCCTCCAATTGTCCGGAATCAGGGTCAATCCAGCGCACGAGTTTGCATGATCGACACGGACATCTTATCTGCCGCCTGTTGCACCGAATCATGTCCGCCTTCGCGTCTTTCTTGTATCTAGCGATTCGAGCAGAGCTCATTTCTAGTACCATGGTTGCGTGCACAGGCACATAGAGAGCAGAAAATTAGAACCACAACATGCATAGTCGCCGGAAAAATTCGGCATGACCTCTCCTATAAGTAGGACATATGGGGTGCAAAAGTTTGCCGAAATGGAAGTGAATCAACATTTCGGCAAACATCCATGCACCATGACCGCCCCCGCGCGCGACAATCGGTCCATCTGCACATGCATGACAAGCACACATACACATCGATCGATGGCCACACGAGACATGCACATCCAACTATACTCACCTAGTAGATTCGATACCGAGACGCGAAAAGAGCGAGGAGAGGGAGGGACCGGGGTATAGATGGAGGTAATTAGGCCCCCCCAACAACAAGAAACTTCACCAACAATTATACATCGAATAAATAGGTTCACCTACCAAAAAAGGAGAATTAAATGTGTAAAATTGGAGTGGAGAGAAGGGGGAGGCGAGTGAGCAACATACACTTGGAATGAAATGAGTGGGGGAGGGGGGGAGAGAGGGGGCTGCCATCTTTATGTGCACAGTGCACATATTCTGTGGCGCACCAGTACAACATTCTGTGGCACACTGCTCTGCTGCGCCACAGAAAAGCCACCTTCTGTGGCGCATCAAGATACATGCGCAACAGAATATGGTTTTTCTGTGGCGCAGCGCAGCCGTGCGCCACAGAAATACCATATTCTGTGGCGCACCACGGAGCCTGCGCCATAAAAATAGGTGTACTGAGAGCTAGGGCAATGATTGGCGTGGGCCCCACCGCATTTCTGTGGCGCACTAGCAAGACATGCGCCACAAAATTAGAAATTTCTGTGGCGCACCTGTGGCCATGCGCCACAAAATTTTATTTCTATGGCGCATGCCATCTTGGTGCGCCACTGATGCTATTCCATAGAATGGCATTTCTCTACTAGTTCTTGGTGCGCTGTTCGGAAGGTCGGCTCACGCCAAGTTCATGGTCAGGCCGTGTTACGTATACTTGCACCTAAAGATCCAGGGTCCCAAGCAGACCATTACCATACATGGGAACCGGGCTGTGGCAGCAGGATGTGACGAAGGAGATGCGGCAATGGCGGAAAAGGCTAGCAGAAAGGAAGAGCTCAAGTATTACCGGTCTCAGGTAGACCCGGAAGATAGAACGGCTTTGAAAAGACCGAATACGGAGGACGAGAGAGCAAAGTTTAAAGCGGCCCAGAACACCAAGATGGTGGCTTTTGTCGAGGGTGATCCCTCCAAACAATTTGCCATAGGTTCTAACCTAGACAACAAGGAGGAAGAAGCACTTATAGAGTTTATTCGTGAGAATCACGACATTTTCGCTTGGACGCCCAGTGACATGCCGGGTATCCCGACCTAGTTAGCTGAACACAGTTTGCACGTCAATCCCAAGTCTCGGCCTGTGAAGCAGGGCCTGAGAAAAATGAATGAGGAAAGGAGAAAGGCTATAGGGGCGGAGATAGCTCGGCTCCTTGCAGCCGGCTTTATCATGGAGGTTTTTCACCCGGATTGGTTGGCAAATCCGGTTCTAGTGGTGAAAAAGAGCAACGAGTGGAGGGTGTGCATAGATTACACGAGTCTCAACAAGCATTGCCCAAAGGATCCGTTTGCCCTTCCAAGAATAGATCAGATTATAGATGCAGTGGCAGGAAGTGACCTATTGTGTTTCCTGGATGCTTATTCCGGGTATCACCAGATCAAGCTCAAAAAGGAAGATTGGGAGAAAACGTCGTTCATAACCCTCTTTGGAGCTTTTTTTACAAAACCATGACCTTTGGGCTAAAGAACGCTGGCGCAACGTACCAACGGTGCATTCAAAAGTGCTTTGAGGATCAGATTGGACGCAACGTCCATGCTTATGTTGATGATGTGGTGATTAAAACAAGGAAAGCAGAAACATTCATTGATGACCTAAAGGAGACGTTAAAATATCTGAGAAGATATCAGATGAAGCTTAACCCCACAAAGTGCGTATTTGGGGTCCCAGCAGGAAAGTTACTCGGGTTTATTGTTTCTAAGAGAGGGATTGAGGCAAACCCGGAAAAGATCAAGGCCATCCAGAGTTTGAAAAAGCCGAAAGGCCTGAAGCACGTTCAGAAGCTCACAGGATGTGTAGCAGCATTAAGCCGGTTTATATCCAGGCTTGGAGAAAAAGCAATACCCCTATACCGACTCTTGAAGAAAACCGAAAAATTTGTATGGGACCAAGAGGCGGACGAGGCGTTTGAAGCTCTGAAAAAGCAGTTATCTGAGGCACCGATTCTGGCAGCGCCGGGTCCCAAAGAACCCATGTTGTTATACGTTGCGGCCGGGCCCCTGGCAGTCAGCGCAGTGGTTGTAGTTGAGCGCAAATAGGATGGAAAGGATCATCCAGTACAAAGGCCGGTTTACTACGTGAGTGAGGTCTTATCGGAAGCAAAGCATCGTTACCCGCATTGGCAAAAGCTAGTTTTTGGGGTCTTCATGGCCAGCCAGAAATTGAAGCCGTACTTTCAGGAACACCCCATAACAGTGGTTAGCTCCATACCAATGGCAGATATTATCAGAAATTCAGATGCGACAGGAAGAATAGCCAAGTGGGCCATTGAGATGGGAGATTATCATATTAACTACGAGCCTCAGTCTGCAATCAAGTCCCAGGCTTTAGCTGATTTTATCAATGATTGGACTCACACAAGCATGCCCACAATGATGCCAAGTTCCGAGTCTTGGGTGATGCACTTTGATGGTTCCAAGCAATACGACGGATCAGGAGCTGGGGTGGTACTCACATCACCAAAAGGAGACAAGTTGAGTTATGTGTTGCAAATTCACTTCGATTGCTCCAACAATGCGGCCGAGTATGAGGCCCTATTACACGGACTGCGAGTATCAAAGGAGATGAATATCAGGCAAATAAGGTGCTATGGAGACTCGGATCTTGTGGTACAACAGGTCTCTGGAACCTGGGATAGAAAGGATGCAACAATGGCAGCGTATTGCAGAGAGGTAGACAGGGTGGCCGGGTATTTTTCCGGGTATGAGGTGGAACACATTGACAGGCGAAAGAACGAGGCAGCAGATGCGCTCGCAAGACTCGGTTCGCGCCGAGAGCCGGTTCCGCCTAATGTTTTTCTGGACGAGTTATGGCGGCCCTCTGTCAAAACCGAATCTGAAGAAGAGGTGGCTAACCAAGACCCGGATTTGGAGCTTGTGGCCGCTGTATGCGCTATTCCCGAGTGGACGGGGCCGTTTCTGGCCTACCTGTCACGGGGCGAGTTACCACCACAGGAAGTTTTAGCCAGGCAAATCCTGAGACGAGCAAAGGGCTATTCTATCATTAATGGTGAGTTGTATAAGAGAAGTGCTGCAGGAGTCTTTTTGCGCTGTGTAACACCAGAGGAAGGCCGACAGATTTTGAGGGAAATCCATGAAGGTGATTGTGGGCATCATGCCTCCACAAGATCCCTCGTGGCTAAAGCATATCGACACGGTTTCTTCTGGCTCACGGCTTTAGCGGATGCGGAACGCTTGGTGGCAAGATGTGATGGATATCAAAGGTATGCTCGCCAAACCCATGTGCCGGCTATGGAGTTGCGAACAATACCGCTGACCTGGCCGTTTGCAGTTTGGGGTATGGATATGGTGGGCCCCTTCCACATGTCGCCTTGCAAAAAGACTCATCTTTTGGTGGCTATTGATAAGTTTACCAAGTGGGTTGAAGTTATGCCAGTCACCAATTGCGAAGCAGCCACAGCAGTCAAGTTCCTGAAAAAGATCATCTATCGGTTTGGTTATCCTCATAGCATAATAACAGACAATGGAACCAACACGTCCTTAGGTGAGATGGAAAAGTTTTGTGGAAACAATGGCATCTTCCTCGACGTGGCCTCGGTAGCCCATCCACAAGCTAATGGACAGGTGGAGAGGGCAAACTAGGAGTTACTTCGTGGGTTGAAACCACGGCTACGAGTCCCGTGCCTCAGAGCTGCTGGAGCATGGGTTGAGGAGTTACAATCAGTGGTTTGGGGAATTAACACTACGCCTAACAGATCTACTCAGATGACTCCGTTTTTTATGGTTTATGGTGCAGAGGCAGTTCTTCCGAGTGACATTATTCATGACTCGCCCCGAGTGGCGGCCTATGTTGAGGTGGAGAACGAGAAGACCCGCAGGATGCCGTGGACATGTTAGAAGAGCACATGGAGCAAGCTTTGGAGAGATCAGCTATATATCAACAGGATTTGAGGCAATACCACAGTCGGCGAGTCAAAACCCGGGTCTTCCAGGAAGGAGACCTGGTATTACGCCTAGTACAATCAAAGGAAGGAAAGCACAAGTTATCTCCACCATGGGAAGGCCCGTTCATCATAAGCCGGAATTTGCACAATGGATCATACTACTTAATAGATGCAAGGGAAGAGTCGGATACTGTCAATGACACCACCCATACCACTTCATCTATGCAAGAACGGGAAAGACCATGGAACGTGGCTCAGCTACGTCCCTACTACACTTAGCATAGGCTAGGTTTACAAGTTCAATTGCACGATGTAACAAGCAGCAGGTTTCAGACGCACTCTTTTCCTATCCAGGGTACCTAAGGGGACTGGAGGGTTTTTAATGAGGCGGCTTGCTGACCTAACTTTTCTCATATCAATAAAGAGATTGTTAAACTATGATATTGTTTTTTTCTTATTTCTTTCTATTAGTTTGTTTTTAATTTTTCTGTTTTACTTTACTCCATATCAGGTAAGTATTAATTGTTGGTCATAGTATACTAGGCTTAAAATTTTCATAGATTGCATATATAGGTCTTGGGGGCTGATTGCTTGAATAGCACAATTATAATATTAGACCCGGCCACGATGCCATTAAGTTATGAGGACCGATTACTTGCAATAAGTACGGTTACAATCTTATAACCGGACAATAGAGCCAAGTTTTCTTGATTTCTTTTGTTTAAGCTTGATGTGACTCGCAATAATGTGGCGTGTTTTGCTAACGTATAATCACAATCAGTCATGATGCCCACTGGGACTTGCCTGACCCTGTTTTTATAAAGTTACAGTAGCACTGAATATCCACGCGAAAGCCGGCTTACAACAAAGAGGATCAAATGGGTCATCCAAACCACAAGTTATGCGGAGTAAAAGGCTATAGCCGGAAACTCATAATGTATTAAGCATAGCTTCAAAATTTGTATGTGTAGTTATATATTTTGGGCCTTGGCAAAAACAGGGAGCTTTTTCTTAAAAACCACAAGTCCCTAGACTCGGAAATTTGGATCTTGGGGACTTGGGAATTTGAGAAAAACAACAAGCTGTCTAGCTAATGAGCTTAAAACCCAAAAATCCGAGTCTTGGGGACTTACGAAGCAAAGTTCACCCGTTCAAAAAATCCTGAGACCCGGAAACCGAATCTCATAGATGTGGAAAAAGAAGAAAGATCAGAAAAGCGGCGAAAAAAGCTTAAGACTGGAAAAAGCATATCAAGGTAGATGGCCAAAAGGGCCACCAAAGCCATTAAAGTTTAAGAGTGTTACAAACCAAGGAAAATAGTATCAAAAGTGCACAAGCGCACTATCAAATAAATAATTGTATCAGGCATATTACATAATGCCTATTGGCCGAATAAGTGTTTGTGGGCGAAAAACGGTAAAACTTCACTCGGCATCCATAGCCGAGTCATCAGCAGTATTCTTGGCGGCCGGGTCTTCGGCGTTCTCTTCTGTGGTCTTCCCTGCCTCCGTGTCTGGGCCAACCACGGTATCAGCACGAGCTGGAGGAGGAACGACTGGAGTAGACGAGGATGGCGCAGTGTCGGCCTCGACCTTCTTCTTGGCAACTTCCTCCTTCCACCGGGCTAGCATGTCAAAGGGAGCAGGGAGAGCAGACGGGACCGGCTTGTCTTCAGTGTTGTATGGCGGGGTGAGCTTGTTCACGTCCAGCTTATCGGCTATCAAGCTTGCCGAGTGACGTACCTGAGCATGGATAGATTTGTAGTCCTTACCCGAGAATCGCGACCGTTAGTGTTGAACTCGGGGAACCCATTCACGAGCGTTGCCGGCTCAAGCCTAGGAAAATAGGCTTTGGCCAAGGCAAGGCCACGAGTCACCCCAACCCGGCATGTTGAGCGCTTCCAGTGATCGATCCAAGAAGGGACCGTCAAGCACGCATCAAGCATTTGGGACACACCGCCATAACCGCCAGGCCACTTCACGGCTTCAAGGGTCCACTTGGTTCCCATATAACATTGCCGGATCACCGCCTTCAGGGTCTTCAGTTTCTCTATATAATCATCATCTTAAACATTTTCACCCGGACCTGCAGAGTAACAGGAAAAGTAAAGTTATAAGACTCGGGTTATAGACCCTACAAAATGAGAAACCCGGGTTATAATCAGGAAGTTAGGGTCCTTTACCAATTAGGGAGCTGTAAGTGTCGGCAACAGAGGCTGATATCTTATTCAGTAAACCCTCAGCGTTGTGGAGCCTTTTCTTATATTTCTTGCAGTCCTTGGAAAGGTCCTTCACCTCGGCTTCCAGCTCTTCCCGCAGTTTGGTCTCAGCCTGGAGGAGTTCGTTGGTTTTCGCCAACATCTCCTCCGACCGGGTCACGTAAGCCTGCAAAAACGGACAACGAAAAAACAGTCGGTTATAGGATAAGAACCGAGTATGGAAGGTTACACAGTTATGGAAGTACCGAGCCAACTCTATACAGTTAACTCGGAACTTGGGGACTAGTTGAGTATGTAAGCAATATCGGTAAAGCTACCTGATGCTCAGCAGCTAGGGACTCGAGGATGTCTCTTTCATTGGTCTTCAGGGAATATAGTTCATCCAGCATCCCTTCAAAGTCAAGGCCGATGAGATTCGGCCTGGAGGAGCTAGGGTTCTGGTTACCCGGTGGGGGGGTCCTTTCCTTTTTCAACGGGCTGACCCTGGTTGCCTGGGTGTTAGGAGCGGGGGCACCCCTCTATGTTCCCAGAAACTCGACATCAGCGTCAGCCGACTGATGCGTTGGCAGGGGAAACTCGGCTTCTTTGTCAATAGGGTCATCCAGCTTTTCTTCTTATTCTTCTTCACCGCCAGATGCGGGCTTCACAACGTTCTCCGGGTCTTCCATGGCCGGGTTATCGACGTGCATGTCCTCCTGGTCACTAAGTGTAACCTTGGCTCTGAGAAAGAAAGGAAAAAGTTCGTAAGTAACAAACGAAAGACGTGGAAAATAGAGGTACATTGGCTAATAAGGGGAGCAAATTACACGGTATTCACGACGAAGTCGGCCGGGAGATCGTTGCTGGACCCGGAAGATGCTGATAAAGAATCAGAAAGTGAGACCCAGAGTTGTCCGGCTAATGGATGATTCGGAGAAGGATACTTTTGAGGAATATGGGATTGATAAGTTGGAGGAGTACCGACTCGGCGAGCGGGTGACAGAGGGATGCCCGGGTGAAGAGGATCGTCACCTGGAGAAGTCCGGGTTGCCCGTCGTTTCGCCGGAGTTGATTCCTTCAGAGATGGTGAAGTGGTGAGATGTCTGTTAAGATCGCACATATTGGCATAGGAGTATGGCTTGGAGGTCATGGAAGAATATGGCACCTTGAAAACAACTCTCCTGGTCTTCCTCTTGGCCCCAACATCAGCCTCCGGCTCTGCTTCGCTTTCTTCCGACTGAGTATCGTCCTTGTCCTCTAGCACTGGTGAATAAGGAGCATTGTCGGAAGGATGAGAAGTTTGGTCTAGTAAGTTGACGAAGTAATTATAAAGAGAAGACCCGGATTTACCTTCGTCACTGTCAGCCGGCTCCTCTTCTTCCTTCGAGTTTTTGGAAGGGGGAGGGTGACTATCTTCCAGAATTCATCAGTTTCCTGAGTAAGAAACACAGAGAAAAAATTTAGTATGTGTGCATAAGAAATATCAGTCGGATAAAAGGGTGATAGCAGGTTCTTAGTGGAGGAGACGGGTTAGAGCGTGTAAAAGGACTAAGTCCGGATATGCTTCTGATGACGTCAAGCTTTTCAGCCAAGAAATTCTTCATGGCTTTATTTACGTCCGCGGCCGGGTAAGTTTTCTCCGAGTATCGTAGAGAGTCGGTGACGTGCCCGGAGTAATCGCACATAAGCTTGGGCCGGATGCTGTTTGGCTAGATCTGGCAGCTGACCCAGGTTTTAATCAGGTTAAGCCTAATGAGTCCTTGGGCCGAAAGCACAGAAAGTTTGTGGAGAAGAGGCTGGATAGATTGCCTATCGGCCTCGAGTGCGAAAGAGTTTAAATTATCAGATAGAGAAAGGATATCATCAGAGAAACCGGGCAAAGGCTTTTCGCCGGGTAAAGATGTGTCTCGGCAGTAGAAAAAGGTTTTCTGCCAGTGCTTCACATGAGTGTGAAGACTGAGAGTCGTCAACAGAGAGTTTTTACGTCTCTGAATCGAGACCCCTCCACAAACTAGGAGGGCCCCGTCCGTGCTATCCCGGCAGGGTTTGCATTGGAACAATTCTAAGAATAAAGCCAAGTTTGGAGAAATGCATAGATAAGCTTCATAGAGGACTATGAAGTGGAAAATATTTAGCATGGAGTTTGGGCCGATATCAAATACCCGGAGTTTGTAATGATCTAAAAGATCCCGGAAGAAAGGGTGACCCGGGGGGCGGAAACCCCGGATCACGTGCTCGACGAAGAAAACTACCTCATCCGGGCCTGGTGAAGGCCGGGACTCCTCACCCGGCGTCCTCCAATGGATTTCCGGCTGATCGGGCAGGACGCCAGACTCGGCTAGCTCACCAAGTTTTGCTTTGGTGACAGTCGATTTCGCCCAATTGGCGGAAATCGACTGACTCAACTTTTGCTTTCCAGCCGGGGTTTTGCCCTTCAGCTTGGCACTAGCCTTGGGAGCCATGGAGTGTAGATCTAGATGGAGGTAAAATGCGAGTAAGTAAAGTCCGAGTAATTTGAGGAGCGCAACTAATTGATGCAGTAGGAAAAGAGAGAGAGCTAAGTGCTTGCGAGAGATACGGAAAATGGATCTAGCCAAGAACAGGTGCGGAAAGGTATGAAATTGTAAATTGCGAAAGCGCACCTAGCTAGTGGAGTAATGGCGGATGATTACAAATGAAATTCGAGCCAAAATACTAGCGTAAGATTGAAGAAAAGGAAATCTAGATCTAATGGTTGGAGAAATTTACCGAGATGATTTGCTGGCGGAGATGCGCGGCCGCGGCGATTCGGGAACGACGGCGAGCGTGGCGGCGGCGATTCGCTGGCGGAGGCGGCCCGTCTCGAGAGCTCCGGCGGCGCATATGAAGGCGTGAGTGCGGGCGTTGACGAAGGCGCGGGCGGCGACCGGCGGCGACCCTGCGGGTATTGGCGCAGCTCTGGCGGACGCGGGCTTGATTTTGGGCTCGTGGGCGCGGAGGTGGAGCGAGAGGAAGAAGGAGAAGAGGAAATGGCCGTTGAGATTTAGGGTTGACCCCTGGGGCCAATTTATAGGCGCGGGGGAAGAACCTAGGGTTTGGGCGGTAAGTGAGAAATTTTCGGAAGAGATTGATCCGGCCCGGATATTTGGGGATATGTATCAAGGTAATCGTTGCGAGATATCCGGATAAAGATTGAGATAGATTTTGGGCGTATTACTCGGATTAACTGATAGCGATACGAATGCCGGGTCTTGTCACGTTTCTTTGGAGTGTTGACCCGGGAAATGATGCCCTGGCTCGGAGAAAACCGGGTTATTATATGGACCGCCCGAAGAGCAGGCCTGGCTATGGTTAAAAGCACTCTAACCCGGTATATTATGAATTTGAATGTTTATTGTTTTGCAGGGAATAGCGTGCACTTCATGGTTGATCCCAAGAAGCCCAAGCTATTCTGGGGACTACTGATAGGGGGATGGTAACCCGGTAGGCTCATGCCTAGGTGAAACCCGGCCCGAAGGGAATCGCACAAGACCCAGCCCAAGGTGAAGGAGTTTCTAGAAGGCCCAAGGGGGAGCGTAGGTCTTGTAACCCGTACCTTGGGGGTCACGATTAGAAAACTTAGGGTTGTGTGCGGATTCCGGGTAGGATTCCGGGTATGTCTTGTATAGGAAGCCAGAGAGCCGGGTAATATATAGACCGGCTCCTGGGACAGAGAGACTAGAGGAAGAGAGTTTTACCAGATATTCGAGTATTCTTGTAGTACGAGAGCTGATAGTTGTAACCCTAGATAGGAGACTCGGCGACATTGCGGCCGAACTACCAGATCGCCTGATAACATGATTTCCCCTGAGCTAAACCCTCTCCCAAACACCAGAGTCGATTTGCCCCAAAGTAAGTTACCTCAGGCAACGTCTTCCATGATTATCCCACGACATGTGCCGCGACATGCCTAATGGCTAAAGTTGATGTGGGGTGGCTTTGGCATCACTGGTTAGCCCACACCAATATGAGAATGCTGCAGGACCTTCAAAGTGGCAATCATGTTCAAGGACTAATCAAGGATAAGTTTTCTAAAGATCGTGTGTGTAGCTCTTGTGCCTTTGGGAAGCAACACGGAGAACTTCACCCAACCAAGACGACCATCTCCACCACAAGAATTCTTGAGCTCATTCACTTAGATCTCTTTGGTCCACTATCTTATGATAGTCTCGAAGGAAAGAAGTATTGCTTGGTGATTGTGGATGATTATTCAAGATATTGTTCGTTGTACTTCTTCAAGAGGAAAATTGAAACTCAAAAGAGAGTCATCGAGTTCATCACTCTAGTGGAGCGCCAACACAATGCTACCATATTGGCTATCCGGAGTGATAATGGCTCGGAGTTCAAGAACTACACTTTTGAGGGTTTTCTTAGTGAAGAAGGTATTGCTCATCAATATTCCACTCCTTATACCCCTCAACAAAATGGTGTTGCGGAGAGAAAGAACCGGACTTTGATGGATGCGTCTAGGACCATGATTGCGGAGTGCTCTTCTCCCTATAAATTTTGGGCCGAAGCCGTCTCCATCGCGTGTCATGCTACCAACCGGTTATATCTTTGCAAGATATTGAACAAGACTCCCTATGAGATTCTCACGGGCAAGAAACCGGATGTATCTTACTTCAAGGTCTTTGGTTGCAAGTGCTTTATTCGCAAGAAAGGTAAACGGTTGTCAAAATTTGAGACCAAATCTTATGAGGGTATCTTTGTTGGCTATGCCACAAACGCTCACGCCTATAGAGTCTACAACAAGTCCACCGTACAAGTTGAAGAAGCTATATACTTGGTGTTTGATGAGGATAACGGCTCCCAAGGTGGGCGTATAGATCATGGTGTTGTAGGAGATGCAATTCCTCACATCGTCATAAAAAGAATGGGGATTGGTGAAATAATTACCATTGAGGGTTACCGGATGACGGAGGGAGAAGGACTATGCCCCATTCAAGTGGAGCCATTGACTACACCCATTGATGATCAAGCTACTCAACAAGATGTACCAAGCCCTCAAGCTAAAGATCAAGGTCAAACTAGCAATCAAGGCCAAGCTAATGATCAAGGCCAAGCTACTCATCTTAATCATGATCAAGGTTCTATCATTGTTGAGAGAGCTCAACCTAGTGGTGATCCTTCACCCATTATTGATCAAGGACAAAATGAAGATGGACATGTCTTCGATGAAGAAGGTGATTCTCAATCTATATCCAAGGAATCTTTGGAGGATATGCTAGCTCGTAGAGAAAAGAGAAGGATAGAGAATCTTGAACGAGCGGGTCACACGGAGGACAAGATACTTGGGCAAGTTCGTGGAAGGGTTGTCACTAGGAGGCAATTGGCGGATTTTAGCAAGGCTCGTGCTTTTGTCTCTTTCATTGAGCCCAAGAAGGTCTATGAAGCATTCGAAGATCAAGATTGGCTTGAAGCCATCCATGATGAACTCAACAACTTTAAGCGTAACAAAGTGTGGAAATTAGTGCCAAGACCCAAGGATTGCAAAAATGTTATTGGCACCAAATGGGTGTTCAATAACAAGCAAGACAAAGATGGTATTTTCATTCGCACCAAGGCAAGATTGGTGGATCAAGGTTTTTCTCAAGTCGAAGGTATTGACTTCGGTGAAACCTTTGCCCCCGTAGCTCGTCTTGAATCCATTTGCATCTTACTTTCTTATGCATCTCATCATAATTTCAAGTTACAAAAAATGGATGTTAAGAGTGCTTTCCTAAATGGTCCCATTAATGAGTTAGTATATGTCAAGCAACCTCCGGGTTTCGAGGATCCCAACCACCCCGATCATGTCTTTAAACTCCATAGGGAACTCTATGGACTTAAACAAGCTCCACGCGCGTGGTACGAGCACCTTAAAGAGTTTCTAGTGGATCGTGAGTTTAATGTTGGTTTAATCGATCCCATCCTCTTTACCAAGACGGTTGGAGGTGACTTGTTCATATGCCAACTATATGTGTATGACATCATTTTTGGGTCTACTAACACCTTGTTCAATGAGGAGTTCTACAAGCTTATGACCGATAGGTTTGTGATGTCTATGATGGGAGAGTTGGAATTCTTACTTGGCTTTGAAGTGAATCAATATCATGAAGGAACCTTCATCAAACAATCCAAATACACTCAATACATGCTCAAGAGATTCAATATGCATGATGCTAAGCCTATGAAGACTCCCATGTCCACAACCACTGACTTGAAACCAGACCCTAATGGTAAAGAGGTAGATCAAAAGGTATACCGCTCCATGATTGGATCTTTGATCTACCTTTGTGCATCTAGACCGGATATCATGTATAGCGTAGGTAAATGTGCAAGGTTTCAAGCCTCCCTGAGGCAAAGTCATTTGGAAGCGGTGAAACTAATCTTTCGATATTTAGTTCATACCCCAAATTTTGGTCTTTGGTATCCCAAGGGTTCAAGATTTTAGCTCATTGGATATTCAGATGCGGATTATGCAGGAGATAAGATGGATAGGAAGTCCACATCCGGGGGTTGCCAATTCCTTTGCCGCTCCTTAGTATGTTGGTCTTCAAAGAAGCAAAATTGCATTTCTCTCTCCACCACCGAGGCAGAGTATATCTCCGCGGCAAGTTGTTGTTCCCAATTGCTTTGGATGAGGCAAACCTTGAAGGATTATGGTATTCATTTTGACAAGGTGCCCCTTCTTTGTGACAATGAGAGTGCTATCAAGATCGCCTACAACCTCGTTCTTCACTCCAAGACAAAGCACATTGAGATCCGTAATCATTTCATTCGGGATCATGTTGAGAAAGGTGATATTGAACTCTCATATGTACCCACCAAGGATCAACTTGCCGATATCTTCACGAAGGCCCTTGATGAACCAAGATTTCGAGCTTTGAGGAATGAACTAAATGTCATCGATTCTTCCAACTTCACTTCAAACCTTGCATATGTACGTTAATTATACGTGCTATTAGGCTTGGATGTAGGCATGGACGTAGGGGGGAGAGTTACTCAACTCATGAGTATACACTCCTCTTATTATGCGAAAATCAATTCATCATTGCATATCTAGTCAATTTGTGACTTGATGTGCTTAATTGTGAGTAGTACTCTTGGACCCAAGATATATCTTCGCGGTGCCAAAGTACACACTCAAACATGGTGGCTTCGGCCACCGACCTTTTGTATTTTTTGCTCTTTCACGCATATCATACTTCCCCCTTGATAACTTGTGCGGGTTCGATTTTTATCTCTTTACATCTTGCAAAACCCATCGAGTAATGTCTCTCGTACAACAGTTACCAGTTTCCAACACTACTAGGAAAATGGCTATAGGAGTGATGATACCCGTGACGCACCAGCAAAACGGCGCGTCACGCCTAATAGCCATGGCGCACCACGGTTTGGTGCTTCACGCCTATGGGCATACCCGTGACGCACCAAACAAACCGTGCGTCACGGCTATATGTGGGTGTTCGGTGGATACCATAGCCGTGGGGAAAGATAGCCGTGACGCACCGTTTGTTTGGTGCGTCACGGGTATTGCAATAGCCGTGATGCACCAAACATACGGTGCGTCACGGCTATGCTATCCACCAAAATGTTCCCTCCACACCCCCCCCCCCCCCGGGACCGCCTTTCTAGTTTTGTCACGGAAGATTTCCATGTCTAAAAATCATCAAAAAATAAATTCCTTATAGATGCACGGAGAGTTTAATGTATACTTTTTTAACAAATTTTGAAATACATATTTCGACTTTCTGAGCAAAAGTTCTTTAAAAAAAGTAAAATGGGCATAACTTTTGCATACGATGTCGGAATTTAAAGTTCAATATACCAACGGAAACTAGAGAAAAAAAGGAATCCAACCTCACTCGCCTTCGGCATGTGAGCCTTTTTTAGATTCTCCAAATTCCGAAAGGAAAAAAAGTTATAGCCATTTGAAGATTTTTGACTAGAAATAAAAAAAATAAAAAAATAAAAAAAGATAGGCGTGACGCACCACATGTATGGTGCGTCACGGCTAAGTCTGGGCAGAAATTTTCAAATTTCGAATCCGGGAGGGCCACCCACCTATATATACTCCCCTTCCTCCTACTTCATCCACTCTTCTCCATTCCTTTCTCCTTCCTCCACTCTCCATTCTCTCTTCTTTCTCTCTTCCCTTTCCTCCTCCTACCACCACCACCACCACCACCACCACCACCTCACGTCTACTCCGGCGACTACTCCGGCGGCGACCTCTACTCCGGCGACCACCTCCTCTACGGCGACCACCTCGACTCCGGCGGCCACCTCCTCTCCGGCGGCCATCTCCTCTCCGGCGACCTCCTCCACTACCACGGCCACCTCCTCTCCGGCGACCACCCTCCACTCCGGCGACCACCCTCCACCCACCATCCTCTCCGGCGACCACCCTCCACTCCGGCGACCACCCTCCACCCACCATCCACTCCGGCGACCACTCTGTTTTCGTTTTTCAAAATTTCAAAATTTTGGGCGGCCAGATCTGGATCTGTCCCGCTTTTTTTTTAAAATTTCGAAATCAATAGCCGTGACGCACCAAAAACAGGTGCGCCACGGGTAACGAAAGATAGCCGTGACGCACCAAAAACAGGTGCGCCACGGGTAACGAAAGAGAGCCGTGATGCACCAAAAACAGGTGCGTCACGGCTATTTTCAATAGGCGCGGCGTGATAGCCGTGACGCGCCATGGTGCGTCACGGATAAGCCAAATGGTGCGTCACGGGTAAGCTTTTTCCTAGTAGTGCAACCCAAGCTTCCTTTGCCCAAAACAACATTCGATTCTTAATGCTCTCGTTTTTCTGGTTTTGGTGCGTGAAAACTTGGTATGGTGGAGGCTCCGGTGAAACCACCGGAGGCTCCGCTGCGCCTGTCCACCGGAGCCCACCGGAACCTCCGTTGGTGCGAAACTTGCCCAGCGGATCCGTTTTGCGTTGTGCTGCGTGGACAGGCGGCGGAGGCTCCGGTGAGACCACCGGAGGCTCCGCCCGTTGCGGTTCTGTGGATAAGGCCTAGGGCGAGCGGGGATCAACAAGATCCAATCCCATTTCCCCCACTCCTCCTCCCTCTTCTCCCTCACAACCGCCGCCGCCCAAGTCCCCGCCGCCGAAATCGGGTGCTCCACCGCCGGGAGTCCTCCTCCTTGCCTTGGACCACCCCAGGATCTTCTTCCTCCTCTCCTTTCACCATGGATGCTGCGGGTATGTTGCTCTCTCTCTCTCTCATCTAGGATGGATGGGGATGCACTAAGAGCTCCATGTTCTTCACATCTAGATGCGTGGATTTGGATTTTGGGAGTAGAAAATCACGAGTGCAAACCCTAGAAACCTAGATTATGTGCATAAGATTTGAATCACTTAGGTTCTTAGGGTGGATTCATGTGCCCTACCCCTTGTTTTTCAACCCTAATGCCATTCATATCTTTGTTCCTTGGATTTGTGCGTGTCTTAAACTTGAGCATTACCTTTTCTTCATGCTTTTCTTGCCATTTCTCTCATAGATGCCTCCGGGTCCAAAGGAAAGGGCAAGGGCCCTCGCACCAAGAGTGTGGCTAGTTGCTAGGCTCCAAGGGTTGATGAAATCGAGGAGACATTGGACCCATCTCAGCCCAAGCGCAAAAGATTCCCGGCTTCCGAGAATACTTTGCCTCGCCGGGAGAAAACTGCTTCTCAAATGTCCGAAGGAGTGTTCTTGGCACAACGTCGCGAGAACCCATACAACATTGAGCGCAACCATCAGATGCCACAGTTTCGGGGTAAGGACCCTCGATTCCACAATGTCTTTCAAAGCCAAATATATCATGAGATCTTGATGAGGAAGCCCAAGGAGAATGTTGCCCCTCAACATGCTATCAACTTTGGTCATTTGGAGAGGAACCCCAAGTATTTTGGGGAGGCACTAGAGATTTTTGATGCACTTGGTCTTTCTCCCATTATGAAAGTCCAACAAGATTAGGATGAAGGTTTGGTTTGTGAGTTCTTGGCCACTGTGCACCTCGCCAATGAGACAGAGCGTCATCTTATTTGGATGACCAAGGGACAGCAGCTGAAAGTTGGGACTCTTCTTGGAGGACACCAGGATCATGGACCATTTGCCGGTGGCGAGGAGTTTGACAATGGATGGTTCCGTGTTCATGCCATCAACACTCAATCGCTCTCCAAGGATCAACTCACCCCTCTGTATCACTAGAAGAAATTTTCTATTGGGTTTGTCAAGGGTCTCTACCCCACTTATGATGTTATGCTCCACATCTATCATGAGACCATTAACCCGAAGGCGGGGAAAGTCGATGAGATCCAAGGCTTCCTCAAGAATCTTATGCTTCTTACTCATGAGAAGCGGCTTTCCGGTTCAACTCAGAAGCTCAATGTGCTAGATTATCTGTGGAATGAGCTATGGCACGTTGTTGTCAATAGGAAGAATGCTTGCTTTGGGCCTTTCATCATGAAGATCATCTTGCGTGTGTGGGAGGACAAGTTCCCGGAAGATCCTATTGATGATGCTAATTGGATTGCACACATGGTGAAGAAACTTCTCATCAAGGACCACAACGAGCCTATCCTGCATCCCACTCCTGCTCCTCGCAAAGGCAAGGCCAAGCCACATATCATTGTTGATGTGGAAGAAGAGGAAGAAGCAGCTGGTCCCTCTCGTGCTCCTCCTTCTAACAGTGCTTTCAAGTGGATGGCAAGGGCCCTCAAGAAAGTGTTCCGAGTGAACAAGAAGATTGAGCAGCATCAATGGGAGCAGCATTACGACATGGAGCTCAAGCACCACAATGGAGCACAGGCAGGCTTCGTCGTGATGGTGGGGAATCTGTGGAGTCACCGGTGCTTCCTAGCATCACCAACTAGAACAAGTGGCAAGCCAAGGACTCCAAGGGAAATCTGATTTTGTGGTCTGATGAGGAACCTGTAGAAGAGGTCACTAGCTCTCGCCCCGCGCCCGCCCTCCGAGCATGGATAACTCCTCTGAGTGATCTTCGGGCCGTTAGCATCGGTCTCCTCCCTCTTTTGGTATCTTGATGCCAAAGGGGGATAGATATCTATTTAGGAGCGGGCATTTTCATGGGTCTCTCTCAAGCATGTTTTTTGATTTGCATATTTCCTCTTGCTTGAGAGAGTTGGTTTTATATTTGGAAACTTTGCTCGGTTAAATTATTATGTGTTGTGAACCTCGTTATATCTGTCACTTGTTGTGTGCTCCCTATTACTTATATGTTTATATATACATTGTGCTTAAATTCTCTCAACATGAATGGAGCATATCTTTAGGGGGAGCTCCGTCCATGTTGTGTGTTTAATTATGCAAATAGAGATGTTGTCATCAATTACCAAAAAGGGGGAGAATGAAAGATCATCTTCCGTTTTGATAATTAAATGAAAACATACCTATTTGACTAATGTTTACTTGTTATACATGAAAATGCCCAGGTTCATCATGAAGGGAATATGCCCGAGAGGCAATAATAAAATGGTTATTATCTTATTCCTTGTTTATGATGAATGTTTATTTCTCATGCTAGAATTGTATTAACCGGAAACGTTGATACATGTGTGCTTAATAAACAAACAATGGTTCCTAGTAAAGCCTCTCTTTTAACTAGCTCGTTGATTAATAGATGATCAAGGTTTCCTGATCATGAACATCGGATGTTATTAATAACGGGGTCATGTCATTAGAAGAATGATGTGATGAACATATACCCAAAGAGAATATAGCAATGCGATCAAGTCATTTAGTTTACATTGTTATATCAAACACACGAAGTAACTTATTCCTTATACCATGAGATCATGTCAATCACTGATACCGGAAGAGTGCTTTGATGGCATCAAACGTCACACCGTAACAGGGTGACTATAAAGGTGTCATTGAGTATTCGGAAAGTATTAGTTGAGGATCATGGATCAAGAGTGGGATTTGTCCATCCAAATGACGGAGAGATATACTCTGGGCCCTCTCGGTGATATCACATCGAAACCGCTTGCAAGCACGTGATATGATCACAAGGATGTTATATCACGGGAACGAGAAAAGAGTACTTGTCGGTAACGAGATTGAACAAGGTATGGTTGATACCAATGATCGAATCTCGGACAAGTAAAATATCGCGAGACAAAGGGAATAGTTCACGGCGTTGTTGGTTCACACGATCACGAGAGTCATCGTTGAATATATAGGAGTCATCACGGATCTCCAGATCCCGCTGTTGATTATTGATCGGAGAGGAGTCTCGATCATGTCTATCTTATTCGCGAACCGTAGGGTGACACACTTAAGGTTCGATGACGCATTTGAGAGGATACGGAATATCGAAGAATATTTTGGACAGCACCGAAATTGTTTCGGGGAAAATTGAAATAGTTCAAGGGGTTTTTCGTCGAATGGTTGTTAATAGAATTAACAAATGATTCGAGGTGCTATATGCAAATGTTTGTTAATAGAATTAACAAATGCTGAAATAAAGAAATAAAAAGGTTTTATTTATTTATTAAAAGAAAACCTTTGGATTTTCCAAGTGGGAAATTATGGGAGCATGAGTGGGTGTGAGTGGAGCTTCCACTCACATGATGAGGGAAGAGGTGGGGGCACCCCCATGGGCTGGCCGCACCCCCCTTGGGCTGCCTCCCCCCTCTCCTATAAAAGGAGGGTGAGAGCTCTCCCTCCTACACACACTTGGCCACTTCCCTTTCCCTCCACCCGCTGCTCCATTTCATGGTCTCCGGCTTGGCGAAGCCCTGACCGTGGGATTCTTCACCACCACCACGTCGTCGTGCTGCTGGAGTTCCGAGGGATTCTCTACTTCCGCGCCCCGCTGGAACGAGGGAACGGAGGTCGTCATCAACCGTACGTGTGACCGATCACGGATGCACCGCCGGATTGCGGTGCCATCTTCTCGCTATCGGGATCGGTGTGAGTACGACTACGCCAACAACGAGATTTGATCTCGTACCACTTTGAGTCTTCGAGGGTATGTGTTCTCCTTAACCCTCTTGTTGCCCGTTACACTTCGTCTCCTAGATTAGATCTTGGCCTTTCGGGTGTCTCTCGCGTAGGAAAAATTTTGTTTTCTATGCTACGTTCCCCTTCAGTGGTATCAGAGCCGGATCTATGCGTAGATGTTTTGTACGGGTAGAACACATAGGTGTATGTGGGCGTTGATGATCATGTTATTACCTCCTTGATTATTTTATGATCTTAGTGGCATAGTGGGATGAAGCGGCCCGGACTAACCTTACATGTCCACGTACATGAGACTTGTTCCACAACTGACATGCAACTTGTATTGCATAAGTGGCTTGCGGGTGTCTGTTTCTCCTACTATAGTTAAGATCTAATCTATGAAGGGTTGTTAAAAATGTGTTTATCAACGTTGTGGTTGATGTTCGTAGGTATGAACGGTTCTATCCTCGAAAGCCCTAAGCCACGTAAAATATGCAAAAATAATTTAGAGGCGTCTAACTAGTTTTTGCTGGGCATGTGATGTGATATGGTCAATATTACAAATTTGATTATGAGATGATCTATTTTGTAAATTATTGATATACCGGAAGGTATCCATATGATTGTCTTCTTATTGATGGACAATCAAGATTGGGGTGCCATGGTACTTGGTACCACGCCGGTGGAATGATGGAGATCATACCGTGATACACATGATGGAGATCAAGTGCAAGAAGGACCATATCATATCACGTTATCCTTTCATGTGATGTCTGTGATGTTAATCCTTTTTATGCATCTTGTTTTGCTTAGATAACGTTGGTAGCATTATAAGATGATCCCTCTCACTTAATATCAAGATAATAATGTGTTCTTCCTTAAAGTATGCACCGTTAAGAAAGTTCGTCGTTTCGAGACACCACGTGATGATCGGGTGTGACAGACTCAACGTTCGCATACAACGGGTGTTTTCAAGCCTAGCATGTACAGACATGGCCTTGAAACACACGCAATACTACGGTTCTACTTGGCGAGCCTAGCATGTACAGACATGGCCTCGGAACACGTAACCGAAAGGTAAAGCATGAGTCATATGGATGATATGATGAACATGTCGATGTTCGCCTTTGAAGCTACATCATCTCACGTGATGATCGGTTTTGGTGTAGTGAATTTGGTTCGTGTAATCACTAAAGACGACTAAGAGGGATGTTGTTTTTGAGTGGGAGTTCATGGTTTAATTTTTGAATTAACTTGAACTTATTTATCATGAACAACAAATCAAATTGAATTTGCACAAATTGTAGTATTCATTGGCATCCACATAACTACCTTACACTTAGATTGTTAATTGAGATATAACTGTTATGATCTGGTAAATACCATTTAAGATTGGTACCGTATTAGTGAAATTTAAAATTAAGTCCTATTGTAGATTTTTGGTATTTCCTACCTAGCTCCATGTGGTTAATGATTGATTAATCTAGAGAGCAAATAATTCCTACTTAGAATCCAGAGTCATGGTTGCTTCCGTATTACTTTATCTTCAAAAGAATGTTTTGTTGATCAAGGTGATTTAGGAACTGAAAAGAGTTGTTTTCAGAAACAATCAAGTGAAAGATATATTGATATCTAGAAACTTATTTGTAGCAACATGACTGAGTATAATTTAGCGTGATAATGTTTGCTTATATTATCTGAATATATGCAAATTTAGCGTGACAATGTTTGCTTATATTATCTGAATATATGCAATGATTGAAGACGCTAGGCGTTTGAATATTCCAAGAAATTGGATGCTAAAAATTATCCTCTAAATTACTTCCTTCGAGCTATAGTAGCTTAATCATAAAATTGTTACGATGGGATGGATTAAAAGTATGTGTAAAGTCGTTTACCTTACTTGGAGATTGCTAAGAGTGGAATCTAGAAAAATTCTATTAATATGGTGATATTAGTAGAACAATCAAACTCAAAGTATGACTCAATGGGTGATAGTATATGACTAACACGCCAAAGAAAATGAGCTAGTAAGACTAGCATTGTTTGATGTTGAATGATTCTTCTATAAAGGAAAGGGAATATTGAAAATAGAATTACAAATAGATATATGGCAGAAAAGAAGATAACTGGAAAAGTCCAGCTCAGGAGTATATACTTGATATACAAGTTATAGATGTATTACTAGTTAACAAAGTATTTTTGGGTATTTTGATACCACATTGGTTGGTATGAGTTGTCATACAAAGCAACGCAATGAAAGAAATACAAGGGCCTAAAAGGAACTAGTAATAGATGTGGAATCGATTATGACAAGAACATAAATAAAGTGTTATTGTGTTCATTGTCGTATCGAACCAACCAGTCAAGATTTATTTGAAGAACTTAATAATTTGTTATTTTGTTCTAGTCTTTTGTGAGAACAAATGAGATTGTTCAAACTATGATCATATTCCATAATTGATGGATATGTTAATATAAATCATGTTGGTAAAGTAAACATCTATAAGACTAAATGCTAAACGTTGCAAGACGTTGAAGTGTTTCACTTAAATTGTGACACCACCATTTTAGTTCATATCGGAAAGGAAAACATGAAGGAACTCCATATTGATGGACTTCCGGAGTCATTTTATTGACGCTTGTGAGACCTCTTCCAAAAGATGACTAGAATTCCGTTCTTAGGCCAAAGTAGAATGGACGACTAATTTAGTGGAGATTATACATATTGATGTATATAGTCCATTATGTGTAGTCATGTATGGTGGATTAATTTTTCCTTCATAAAATTCTGTCAATGATTTAAGTAGATATGTGAGTATATCTATTTAAAGGGAACAGAGTTTGACATTTTGAATTGGTTCAAAAGGTTGTTAATATGAAGTTAAAATCAATGTAACAAGATAATCAAGTATTTATGATTGGATCATAAAGGATAAAGTTTGAGTTACAAGTTTAGCAAAACATCTGAGAAGTTGCAGAATTGTTCTACAACTTATACTTCTCGAATACCCCACATTAGATTGGAGTATTCAAAAGACAAAATCAAACCCTGTTTGACATGGTAAGATTAATAAAAATGCCATTATAATTTTGTAGTTTATACATTAGTGACAACCGTTTTTCCCACTGAAAAGAGCACCATCATGATCCGCTGAAATTGACAACATATAAGATATGGTTTGGGTAGTGACCCGAATTGTCACTTTCTTAAGTTTTGGTATGCATAGCATGTGTAAAATGTTTACAACCAAAATAGGATAAATATATGTTTATAAGGTTATCCCAAATAAAATATTGGGTATTTCTCCTATCACCGAACCAAAAGACAAATGTTGTTTGTCAGAAAGGGTTGATTTCTCGAGAAAGTAGTTCTTGCGAAACAAGTGAGTGGGAGCACAGTACAAACTCAACGAGGTTAGAGAATCTTCGTTATCATGTCAAGAGTAGCGCAGCACTGGAAGTTGTTCCGGGGTTTACTATTTTGACTAAGTAGAAGACACTACAAATGTTGTAGATACTTCAAATGAGTTTGCGAACTGTACCAATAAAGTCCAAAAACTTTGTACTTAGAACAACTTGTGGTTTAAGTGTAAAGTGTTGTTTTGACAACAAAAGGACCTGAACCTTATAAAGGAAGCAAATGATGGGCCCTGGCTTCGTAAAATTGACTATGAGTCATTATATCCGCCATAGTATCCTTGTATGAATATCAAGTATGTGACTTGGTAGTCCTTTCGATAGGCATGATGCCTAACGATAGCAAAAGGGTCTATATAGCGACAAAGACATGGATTTTACATCTTATTAAAATTGTACTTATCGAAAAGTTGTTTTCGACGAAGTTCAAAGAGTTAACTACTACAAGATTTTGATCTTCCGTAGTGATGCTTTAGTCTTTGCGGATAGTTCTAGCAAAAGGTTACATATTATGATATGGCAGTTGAATAACAAAACCAACTCTCCTCTCAAGGAAGTTTTATCAAGGATGTGTACTTGACACAGTCTGAGAGTTTTGTAAAATTCAAAAAGGTTGCTAGAAAGGTATGCACACTTCAATGGTTGAAGTGAGCATAACGAAGTTGAAATCTTTACCTTAATGAAGTTATCAAAAGAGTTTGATTCCATCATGAACGATAAAGATACTTGTAAAGTTACAAGAAATTAAGTGGGAGCGCTATGACATATTTCCAATACTTTATGTAGATGACATATGGTTGATTGGAAAATATGTATTTTAAATTAACACGGTTAAGATTTTCATATTGATGAAAGGCTTAGAAGATATTGGGCATCGATATCTATAAAAGATGGATTGAAGCGCCTGATATGATTGAATCCAAATTACATAGATGAAATATTGAAGTAAGTCAATATAAAATTGATAAGAAGGAGTTCTTGTCACATGGAAAATAATTGAGCAAGATTCATGTGTTTTGACACATGATGAGCATCATTGAAATTGAGATTTCTAAGTCATGTTTCCATGCTATGTACACAACCAGATGAGTCCTATGCTATAAAATGTTATGGTAGGATAATTCATATGATGATTAGACAACAGTGGGAGAGATCCTTGTGTCATTTTAGAAATGCTAAGGATATGTTTTCCTATATAGTAATGACAAAATATTAGTTGTAATATGTTACACTAATAGTCTTGTCATTTATTAAAGTAATTTTATCTCAATTAAAATATGTGATGAACGGTAGCACAATAGGATGGAAGAAAGTTCCATGCTGGATTTGAAAGAGTTTCAAAATTAAAATATTGTGACAGATACTACAACAAAGGCTAAAGTATATCGTTGTGTTGACAACTGATAATAAGCGTATATTGTGTCAAGGAGTTCTTTATTGAACTTGGTGAATTTCCAAGAATGCTGAAACTATGAAGCTACATTTTCACAATGTTAGTAACATCAGTTTAAGCTGAGGAATTAAGGTATCACCGGAACTTGGTGAGTTTCCAAGAATGCTAACACTATGAAGCTACATTTTCACAATGTTAGTGACATCAGTTTAAGCTGAGGAATTAAGTTTTCACCAATTGACCATATATATACAAAGCCATCTCATTAGAGAATGAGTGATGCGTGTAGACGCAAAGAACATGCAAATACAATAGGACCTGAACAGTTCAGATCTTTTTGATAATGTTTACCACATGCGAAGCATGGTAATAACACTGGTACGCCATATGTGTTAAGTGCTTACAGACTAGATTATTGACTCTAGTGCAAGTGGGAGACTGAAGGGAATATGCCCGAGAGGCAATAATAAAATGGTTATTATCTTATTCCTTGTTTATGATGAATGTTTATTTCTCATGCTAGAATTGTATTAACCGGAAACGTTGATACATGTGTGCTTAATAAACAAACAATGGTTCCTAGTAAAGCCTCTCTTTTAACTAGCTCGTTGATTAATAGATGATCAAGGTTTCCTGATCATGAACATCGGATGTTATTAATAACGGGGTCATGTCATTAGAAGAATGATGTGATGAACATATACCCAAAGAGAATATAGCAATGCGATCAAGTCATTTAGTTTACATTGTTATATCAAACACACGAAGTAACTTATTCCTTATACCATGAGATCATGTCAATCACTGATACCGGAAGAGTGCTTTGATGGCATCAAACGTCACACCGTAACAGGGTGACTATAAAGGTGTCATTGAGTATTCGGAAAGTATTAGTTGAGGATCATGGATCAAGAGTGGGATTTGTCCATCCAAATGACGGAGAGATATACTCTGGGCCCTCTCGGTGATATCACATCGAAACCGCTTGCAAGCACGTGATATGATCACAAGGATGTTATATCACGGGAACGAGAAAAGAGTACTTGTCGGTAACGAGATTGAACAAGGTATGGTTGATACCAATGATCGAATCTCGGACAAGTAAAATATCGCGAGACAAAGGGAATAGTTCACGGCGTTGTTGGTTCACACGATCACGAGAGTCATCGTTGAATATATAGGAGTCATCACGGATCTCCAGATCCCGCTGTTGATTATTGATCGGAGAGGAGTCTCGATCATGTCTATCTTATTCGCGAACCGTAGGGTGACACACTTAAGGTTCGATGACGCATTTGAGAGGATACGGAATATCGAAGAATATTTTGGACAGCACCGAAATTGTTTCGGGGAAAATTGAAATAGTTCAAGGGGTTTTTCGTCGAATGGTTGTTAATAGAATTAACAAATGATTCGAGGTGCTATATGCAAATGTTTGTTAATAGAATTAACAAATGCTGAAATAAAGAAATAAAAAGGTTTTATTTATTTATTAAAAGAAAACCTTTGGATTTTCCAAGTGGGAAATTATGGGAGCATGAGTGGGTGTGAGTGGAGCTTCCACTCACATGATGAGGGAAGAGGTGGGGGCACCCCCATGGGCTGGCCGCACCCCCCTTGGGCTGCCTCCCCCCTCTCCTATAAAAGGAGGGTGAGAGCTCTCCCTCCTACACACACTTGGCCACTTCCCTTTCCCTCCACCCGCTGCTCCATTTCATGGTCTCCGGCTTGGCGAAGCCCTGACCGTGGGATTCTTCACCACCACCACGTCGTCGTGCTGCTGGAGTTCCGAGGGATTCTCTACTTCCGCGCCCCGCTGGAACGAGGGAACGGAGGTCGTCATCAACCGTACGTGTGACCGATCACGGATGCACCGCCGGATTGCGGTGCCATCTTCTCGCTATCGGGATCGGTGTGAGTACGACTACGCCAACAACGAGATTTGATCTCGTACCACTTTGAGTCTTCAAGGGTATGTGTTCTCCTTAACCCTCTTGTTGCCCGTTACACTTCGTCTCCTAGATTAGATCTTGTCCTTTCGGGTGTCTCTCGCGTAGGAAATTTTTTGTTTTCTATGCTACGTTCCCCTTCACATCAAAGATACAATCTCTATGGGTTACATTTTTGTTTGGATTAAAAAGAGCTCAAAATGACAAAGCTGGGAAGTTATTTGTCCATGGAGCGGAGGCTCTGGTGAAACCACCAGAACCTCCGCCCCACCTTTTTTCTAGCACTGCCCAGCCGCGGGCCTCCGGTGCGGGCTATGGTGCGGGCTCCTCCAAAATAGCGTTCGGGTGCATACAAGCGGAGGCTCCAGCGGAACCTCCGGTGGGCGGGCCCTCCGGTGAAACCACCGGAGCCTCCCCCCTCTCCACTAGCCCACTGAGGGGCTAGCCTCTGGTGCTACGTGGGCTGCTCAAACGGCCACATTGGGAAGGGCTATAAATACCCCTTCCCCTACCTCATAAATGCTATGCTTTTCCAACTCTCTCTCCTAGCCATTAATGAAAGCTTCACCCTCCTAGATCTCCCTCTCCAACCACCCAATCACTCCCATATTTTGTGGAGAGCTATAGGAGACCTAGATCCACACTTCCACCAAATGAATTTCAAATCCATCCACCACATCCTAGTAGATCTAGAATCCTACTTGAGGCCTAGAAACCTTAGTAGATCTTGTGCTTGTAGCTTCCACCTTGTTGCAAGAAGCTTCGGATTGCTTGAGAGCCTCCATCCATCTTTTGGAGTGACCTCGAGCTACAGTAAAGGTTTGGTCAACGCCTTCAAGTCGACCTCATGGTGGAAACGAGAATCTCCCTCACCGGAGAAGCTCAAGGAGAACAAGGTGTGCACAACCGTGCTATTGAGGAGTGCCTAGGTGGCCTCCCACCTCTCCAATGTAGATGTACTTCTCTTTGAGAAGGAACTACGGGAATCATATCCTTGTCTCCTTGTTTACACTTGTGGTTTATCTTGTTACTTTTCGTTTTACTTCCGTTGCATATCTTACCTTGTCCACATAGGTTGCTCACCTAGTTGCATATCTAGAGAACCTTATCTTATCTTACTTAGCCCTACTAAAAGGAAAAGAAAAGAAAAATGGTAGTCAACCTATTCACCCCCCTCTAGTGGACCATAGTGCACTTTCAATAATGTCTCAAATTATAAAAGAATTTCCTTCTTTACCGAGTTGTAAAGGTTGGAGGCAAATACTTGGAAAAAATAAAGTTAGCATAATCTGCATACCAATGACTATCTCACGAGTTTACTTTTATTGCAGCTAGTTGTTCATTTGGAAAACTATCATCAACAAGACTAGGGTCATAAGAAATTGTTTCCAATCTACAAAAATTATCACCAACAGGATTTTCAGCATCCTTCCTATCTATAATATGCAAATCAAACTCTTGTAAAAGAATCACCCATCTAATAAGTCTGGCTTAGCATATTTATTTTCCATAAGGTACTTAATAGCAGCATGATTAGTATGAATAGTAACTTTTGAATCAACTATATAAGTTCTAAACTTATCACAAGCAAAAACTACAGCTAGGAACTCCTTTTCAATGGTAGCATAATTCTTTTGAGCAGAATCAAGAGTCTTACTAGCATGATAAATAACATTCAACTTCTTATCTATTCGATGTCCTAGAACAACACCTACAGCAAAATCACTAGCATCGTTAATAATTTGATAGGGTAAATTCCAATCAGGTGGTTGAACAATAGGAGCAGAAATTAAAACTTTTTTTTAGAATTTTGAAAGCTTCTTTCCAATCATCATCAACAACAAAAGGTACATATTTTTGGAGAAGATTCGTAAGAGACTTTGATATTTTAGATAAATCTTTAATAAACCTCCTGTAGAAACCAGCATGAACAAGAATACTACGAATACCTTTTACATCCCTGGGACAGGGCATTTTCTCAATTGCTTCAACTTTAGCTGTGTCAACTTCAATACATCTTTCAGAAATTTTATGTCCAAGAACAATTTCTTCAATAACCTTAAAGTGTCATTTCTCCCAAGTAAGAACAAGATTAGTTTCCTCACATCTCTACAAAACTTTATCAAGATTGTGCAAACAGTTATTGTCGGATATATACCGAATAGGGGTATATCAGATGGCAGTCTAAAGTGCCGGATTACCCGGGTGGCCCAAATGGTAGTGGGCTACGGTCCATTGGGCGGCCCAGTAAGATGACGCACAGAAGCCGGATTCTAGAAGAACCCGGATCACGGCCCACGTGATCTGGCTTGGAGTAGAAGGCGGATTCCTTACTTTCCAAGTTAATAGTTACCGTAGTCTTCTAGGTTTCCTACTCTGTATGCCCTAACCCGGCTATTATATAAAGCCAGACGGGAGATATGATAGATAGACAAGAAGCTGCTGGCTAAATCGCCGAGAGGTTGATCCTTGACGAGCAGCTAATAGAACCTCACATTGTACTTTGTATTCACATGCTTTAGTCTTGAATAGTGAGAATGTAGGAGTAGGAACGCCGCATTACTGCGACGTACCGAACCTGGGTAAAAACCCTGTGTCATTGTCCTTAGCACAATCACGTCCCCCCACATCTCTATCAGTAGTCTCATGGCACCCCCGTCTATGAATTCTACTACGATGTCTCGACAGTTGGCGCCCACCGTGGGGCCGGCGACGTCAGGCGTTAAGTTTCGATCTGGGATACTCGGCGGAATTGGCAGTTCCATAACTGTCGGAAGCCTGGAGTTCGACAACGACGTTGGACGCTTCCTCGACAACGAATTTTACATACCGACGCAAAATCATCTGGTAAGTGCCTGCGTGTTACCGATTGGATCTGCAAACATCTTTATCGGATTAACTGCAGAGGCCATGGGGTTTTTCAGCCTACTAAAGGTTAAAGGAAACTCGGATTGTGCCTGCGTGCCTGAGTTTCATTCAAAAAATTCCTTACTACTCCCTCCGTCCCAAAATATAAGGCGCGCTATTTTTGTGCTGGTCTTTGATGGTCAACTTTGACCATCAATATATAATAAATTATATGGAATTAGAACATATAAATGGTATAGTTGGATTAGTCTTATAAAATTCTTTCATTTCAAATATCTTTCTACTGATTTTATGGACATGTTATAAGAAAAGATCACGGTCAAAGTTGGACATCGTTGACCAGCGAAATTAAAGGGTGCCTTATAATTTGGGACTGAGGGAGTATTCTCTAAGCATTGTCTGATTGTTTATGTGCTGGGTCACTGGAGCTAGTAAGTAAAAATGCCTTTAGTATGATCCATGTTTCCGAGTTGGAACTGATCGGTTTTACCCAGTAACTTGGCATGAAGATTAAAAGTATCACTGAGCCATTTCAAACATTAAGGACAGTTAAAGCACATAAACCAGAGAACTTAGAAGATAAAGGAATAAAAAACCCGGAAAACTTGCAAAGGATTTCATAAATATTAACTGCAAAAGGCGGAGTACTTGTTCATACAAAATAATAGAAGCATTACAATATAAATTACATTGTAAAGTGCAGTAATGCTCCTATTTCCTATTTCTACCATCCAGGTTAAGGAGAATCCTTCAGGCATCCGAGTCTTCTTCACTGCTGTCATTCTCGTGGGCTTCTGGAATCTCCTCTTCTGGATAGGTGATGGAGATGTTCACCATAGAGGCGATCTTGGTGGCGTGACTCTTGATTTCATCAAAGATGGTGGTCCGCTGGGTTTCCGTATATCCTTGAGGGATACCGGACGCCACACGCCAAGACTTGGCACCAGGGTAATGCATGCGCATAAGCCCTAAGGCCATGCGTGCGCCACCCCGGGCCGCAGAGCGCAAGGTGGACTCCTTGGCATCTGCAATCTCTATGATGGCTCCCGGAAGTTTTTCAACTTCCGAGAGTTCCCCAGACTTCGCGGGAAGGTACCTGTTGATGAGCAACATGCCCGCAGCTTTGACCGCAATGAATACCTTCCCAAAAGCTCGGATTCTTTCAATCCGAGTAAGATCTGGGCTATCTCCTGTTTTTTCAGAAAAACAACCGAAAGGTTAGTGAAAACACAGAGAAAGGAATTAAGACATGAAAAATCCGGTAAAACTTGATAACTTACCGAGAATCTTGTCCATCTCGGAGCCTTCCTCCAGGCGCAGGGTTAAGGCGCTCTCCAAATCTTGGATGGTGGCCTTGTCCTTGTCCGCTTGTTGGGAGGCCTTGGATTGAGCAATCCCAAGGGCCAGATTGCTGGCCTCCAGATCCTTCTAAACCTTCATAAGATCCTTATGAAGGTCCAAGTTCTCCTGGCGGAGACTCTCGGCGTTGCCAGCATCTTCAGCAACTTGCTTGGCTTTCTCCAAAGCAGCTGGAAAGCAAGAAAAAAAATTCTGGGTTTAGAAAACTCGGAAAAATACTTAGAAAAATTCATGGACAAGGAACTTCAGAGAATTAAAATATACCTGTTGTTTTCGACAGCTGTAGCTGAGACGATGCCAGCTCTTCTTCCTTACCGTAGAGAATGGATAGAAGGTTTCTACCCTCCTTATTCTTGACGGAAAGTTCATTGAAAACTTCCAGGTTTATAGTTTCAGCGGTTTGCTGGAATATGGAAATGAAACGTCATGTTATAGTAAGAAACAAGCATGATATTGAAAGCATCAAGTGAAAAGCAGACTTTTAACTTATTGCTCGGGGTCTAGAGATAATACCTGACTCATCCGATGTAAATCTGCCAAGTTTTCGGTGAACTCTTTTGCATACTCGGCAAAAAGAGTCCCGGTCGCGCTAAGGCCATCGCTGATATTCTTGAAATCCTTATCGAAGGTGGGAATCTCCTCCTCAGTTATCCGAGATGGACCTCCCACCTCAGGGACCGCCCTTTCCCTCGTGTCCGTTTCCGGTACAATGGGATGGCTGGTCTGCAGAGATTCGGTGTTGGAGGCTGCAGCATGCTCTTCTGTTGCCGTGATCGGCGTGTTCGGAGCGGTAGCAGGAGAAGGATGGGGGCCTCTGCTGGCCACAGCTTTATGCCTCTTCAGCTTTTTCGGCTTCAGAGTAGAGGGAGGCAGGCTAAAAAATAGAAATGCCGGAAAGATAAAACTCCGAAAACAAAGGAAAAATTCCGACAAAGAAAAATAACCCAGATGTCCGAACCTGGAGGTGGCGACGGGGACCCCGTCAAGATCAATGATTTCCTGAGAAGAGGAAATCTTCTTGCACTTACGTCCACCCGCAAAGGTGGCACGTAATGCCTCCAGCTCGGCATCGGAAGCAAGTTCCGACTCAGGAAGATCAGCGATCTGTTAAGAAGATAAAGGTTGAGATAAGAACACGAAAACCGAGTAAACGAAAAGGATTTAAACCCAAAAGGCGAAAAATTATACCTTGGGAGCCGGATTCACGGCCGTGTACATTGGCCGGCTTTCTTCATATTGGTCGCGGGATGCGACCAAATGATTTGCGCGTCTCCGCAAATCTTTCGCGGACCAAGCTTTGCTGGTTGTCTGCATTT
Source organism: Alopecurus myosuroides (assembly GCA_028641055.1). Taxonomy (NCBI): domain Eukaryota; kingdom Viridiplantae; phylum Streptophyta; class Magnoliopsida; order Poales; family Poaceae; genus Alopecurus; species Alopecurus myosuroides. Next base: position 283,636,086 of record CM054062.1, on the reverse strand, counting down.
CGTCGTCGGTTCCCGTGTACTCGCAGAAAAGGCGAGCACCGTGGTTAGCCAAGGGCTGGATCCGCCTATCTAACCAGCAAAGGACTGTGTCCATGACTGTTAGAGGCAGATCAGAAGCGACGAGCTTTGCGATGCGCCGCTTGATCCTGAGAAGATCAGGCGGCAGGGTCTGGACAGCTTCAGTTCCCCAGTTTTCTTGGGGAACAGCGGCGGTGTTCAAGAAAGGTGGAACCCCGGTGGCCTTCTTAGGGAAAGGAACGTCGGGATGGTAAAAGAAGGAACTCGTCCAAAATTTGACGGATTCCGATGTCTTGATCTTGGGGAACCAATCCTCCCTGAATCTACGCAGGGTAAAGGATATGGTCCCACAAGTTGGGAGTGCGCCCTCCGAAGAGTTCCGCTTAACCCCAAAGCAATAAAGCCAGAAATCTAACCTAGGAGCTATACCTAGATATCCCTCGAAAAGGGCCTGAAATCCGGCTAGATAGAGGATGGAGTTGGGTGGCAGATTATGGGATTGGATGTTGTAGTGGGATAAGATTTGGAGAAAAAAGGCGGAAGGCGGAAAACCCATATCTCTTAATATATGAGAGGAGAGGAGGACGCGTTCTCCGTCTTTTGGCGCAGGCTCGGTCTCGTCTTCTGGGATCCGCCATTTCCCTTTCAGCACGAGCCCCTCCTTCTCCATTGTCGGAAGGAGGGATGGCGGAATACTGCTGGCACTCCAGTTGCCGGCAGTTTCCGTCTCGTCTTCTGCTCCGGCGGCGGCAGACGCTGCGGCCTCCGCGGCCGCGAGCTCGTCTCCGACGAGGGCGATTTTCTCCTCCGCCGACTCGGGCGCGAACGGCGGGGTAGGCGCGGAAGAAGACCCGTTGCCTCGCCCGCCGCACCGCACTGCCGCACCGCCAGTTGCCTTCGCCGGCTCGTCGCCGGAGACATTCACCGGTGAATCCAACAGTGGATCCATCGTATTGATGATGTCGTCGATGTCGGTGGCGATGGAACGGGCCGGTGAGGAGTTTGGTGATGCCATCGATGGGCGGCGCGCTGTTGCTCTGGTGAGGTCTCGGGTGGCGTTCGTGCGCTCGGGAGTTGCTCTGCGAGAACTTGGGCGCTGGGAATGGTGATGTGGAGTGAGAGCGGAAGGTTTCCTCGGAGGACGGAGGCGGCTATTTATAGCCGGAATCCCGTCACGATGCGTGCTAACGGCTCTTTTGACCGTTGGATGATCAACGCGTGTCACTCGCCGGAAATTCCGGGAAATAAAACGACGGGTGATTATTGCTATCGCCTCGTTTCCCGCGAGAATCTGTCTGAGATATGTTTCTGGGTTTCCCGCCTGAAACCCAAACGTCCTTTACGCCAGCATGATTAAAGCGCTGGCGTAGGAAGTTCCTTCTTCACGAAGGATCGTGGGAGAAAAGCCGGATTTTCTGGATTCCGAGTTTTGCGTTACAACATCCTTTGAAGAGAAAAAGAAGAATCAAAACTGCAGGCCTATATTTCTCGAAAAATATGCATTTGGCGAAAGACGGCGAATCGGAGTCTTAATCCTTCTTGGGGGCTACTGTCGGATATATATCGAATAGGGATATATCAGATGGCAGTCTAAAGTGCCGGATTACCCGGGTGGCCCAAATGGTAGTGGGCTACGGTCCATTGGGCGGCCCAGTAAGCTGACGCACAGAAGCCGGATTCTAGAAGAACCCAGATCACGGCCCACGTGATCTGGCTTGGAGTAGAAGGCGGATTCCTTACTTTCCAAGTTAATAGTTACCGTAGTCTTCTAGGTTTCCTACTCTGTATGCCCTAACCCGGCTATTATATAAAGCCGGACGGGAGATATGATTGATAGACAAGAAGCTACTGGCTAACGCGCCGAGAGAACCTCACATTGTACTTTGTATTCACAGGCTTTAGTCCTGAATAGTGAGATTGCAGGAGTAGGAACGCCAAATTACTGCGACGTACCGAACTTGCGTAAAAACCCTGTGTCATTGTCCTTAGCACAATCACGTCCCCCCACATCTCTATCGGTAGTCTCATGGCACCCCCGTCTATGAATTCTAATACGATATCTCGACAATTATCAAAAAAAGCTCCATAGACTCAGAAATCATCCATGAATACTTCCACAATTTCTTCACAAAAACCATGAAAAATAGCAAACATGCATATTTGAAATGTAGCAGGAGTATTACACAAACCAAAATGCGTACGTCTATAAGCATAAGTTTCATAAGGACAAGTAAAAGTGATTTTCTCTTGATCTTGTTTCCTAATAACAATTTGAGAGAACTCGGAATAACCATCAAGAAAGCAAAAATGAGTTTTCTTAGACAACCTTTGTAGCATTTGATTTATAAAAGTTAAAAGGATAATGATCTTTCTTAGTAACTATGTTAACTTTTCTAAAATCAATGCACATTCTATAACCAACTAATACTCTTTGAGGAATAAGCTCATTATTTTCATTAGGCACAACAGTGATCAATGCACATGACTTACCCATCTACTATCAGCAATAGGATAAATAATACCAACATCAAGGAGTTTTATTACATCATTTCTTACCACTTCATTCATCTTAGGAATTAGACGGCGTTGATGTTCAACAACTGGCTTTGCATAAAGTTTCATATTAATCGAGCGTGCGACTGAATCGAGTTGCAGACGTCGTGGCTAGGTGGCGACCGAATCAACCCCGCGTGCGTGGTTAGGTGGCTAGGTGGCTGCGTGCATGGTGTGCATGGAAACGTTGTCACTGAATCGCAGTCGTGCATGGCTAGATGGCGGCTAAATCGCAGCCTTTTAAGCATGCAAACTAGTCAACGCTGCGTTTATCAATGCCAACGTCGGGCGCATGCATAGCAGGCTGAAACGATGGCATGCATAAAAGGCTGACTGCGCACGTGGATATGCTAGGAGGCTGAATTTAATTATCAACAAACTCGTCCCATTCTACGACGAACGAAGCATACAACGGCCCACCAGACAATGCCATAGAAACGCAGCCGAACGTGTCCCACTTGTCAGGTCCAACGAGCGACGCATCCTACACGGCCCCACTAGTCAGAGTTAACGGAAGATACATCAACGTCGGGTGTGAGCATTTGTGGGAGTTTCACATAATACCATCTACTCTCTCTTTATATATGTGTGGGTCATCCCAAAAATAATGCCTCAAATACAAAAGAATTTCCTTCTTTGCTGAGTTGTAAAGGTTGGATGCAAATACTTCGAAACAATAAAGTTAGCATAATTTTCATACCAAGGACTATCTCGCGATTTTACTTTCATTGCAGCTAGTTGTTCATTTGGAAAACTATCATTAACAGGACTAGGGTCATAAGAAATTGTTTCCAATCTAGACAAATTATCACCAAATGATTTTCAGCATCCTTTCTATCTACAATATGCAAATCAAACTCTTGTAAAAGCAGCACCCATCTAATAAGTCTAGCTTAGCGTCTTTTTTTTCCATAAGGTACTTAATAGCAGCATGATTAGTATGAATAGTAACTTTTGAATCAACTATATAAGTTCTGAACTTATCACAAGCAAAAACTACAGCTAGGAACTCCTTTTTAATGGTAGCATAATTCTTTTGAGCAGAATCAAGAGTCTTACGAGCATAATGAATAACATTCAACTTCTTATCTATTCGCTGTCCTAGAACAACACCTACAGCAAAATCACTAGCATCACACATAATTTGAATGGTTGAACAATAAGAGCAGAAATTTTAAAAAAAAATTAGAATTTTGAAAGCTTCTTTCCAATCATCATCAAAAACGAAAGGTACCTATTTTTTGAGAAGATTAGTAAGAGACTTTGATATTTTAGATAAATCTTTAATAAACCTCCTGTAGAAACCAACATGACCAAGAATATTACGAATACCTTTTACTAGACGCTTTTATGACTCTATCAATTAATCTTGATCAATGGTTTCATTATGTAGATTATCATTGTCAAACAATAAGTTCGAATTAATTGAACCACAATAGGTTTTAGGGGGAATATCAGGTATTCTTCACATCTATATCTAGGAAGATCAGAAAGGGGGGTGTACTTTGCATCGCTTTGTGACAGGTGGCTTCGTGTTTGGATCCTTGACGAATCATGTGGTGATATGAAGTGGGTGTCAAAGCATAACAACAACCTTGAGCTTGTGCTACCTCGCCGTGTCATGTATCGACATGTCCATGTTCGTGGGCTGTGGATGTTGCAAGATGTTAACTATCATTTGGGTGTTATTGATGATATTATAGATGACAACGAGGATTCACTATCTAGACAGAAGTTAAAATGGAACCATGCACCGTCGTTCGACAAACTTGAGTGGCATTCTGACGACGATGATGCCCTTGATGACGAAGATATGATCAAAGAGGGTGATGTGTGATATATACATATACTTGGATTTCATCTGTATAAAGAGATAGTTTTCTTTAGTGAGTCGTTGGGGATTGGGTTGGCCTATTATTTAAATACCTCAAGGTTCAAAGTCTTGGGAAATTTGGGTCCAACGAATTACAACGATTTCGTCGACTTTCCTGCAGAAAACGAGATCATGGTATCTTTTCCGTACACGCCTTGTTTGGCCGATGTGTTCTAGAAACAACTAATCTTGAAGATTGCATTCATGATTAGAAATAACTGGTGTACACATGATGTTTGCCCTCTTTAGTTTTGTATATCTATATTGACAAGTTCCTAATCGAAATATTTATTTATTTTCTTTATTTTATTGTGAGTGATTGGTGATGTTAATCTTAAGGGCCTCTCTAATTCACATATGATTCACAAAACTCAGGACTGAATATCATGCCAAAGAGATAATTGTGTGCAACAGGTTTGAATGGATAAAAAAATTTCCATGAAATATAGTGAAAAAACAACCTTAATAAGAAAATACTACAGAATTCGGTCATATGAATAAAACAAATAAAGTAGGAAGAAACTCCAAATGATTCGAATCCTCTAAAATGCTATGACGACAATCATTCGAATAAAAAATACAATATGTGAAGAAGCCCATACATCCATCGACAACCTATCCGGCCTAGAGAAGCCATTTTGTATTCCTCGGAGGCGTTAACTGATCTCGATGACTCGATCGTAACCTTTTTTCCATAAAGAGAGTTTTTCTCGATCGCAACCTGACATGCAATGTCTTGATCGTGAGAGAAGAATACATATGTGGTCATACACTCATACTACTATGGAAAAGGGGCGTCCGATTCGAATACCAAGAACCAGTTAGTTTTCACTTGTCAGGCCGGTTCGATCACTACGCAAACCGATTTTGGCCGCCCGATTTTTCTTTGTAATAAAGTCGGTTCTTTCCCAGCCTCTCGCAAACTTCCAATCCGATGCAATCTCCTGCAAGTTTCCACAACAAACAGGATTACCGATCAGATATAAAGGCGTGCGCGCGTGCTCAGAGCAAGATCTCCATCAAACGAGGAAACGAATCCAACAGCCAGAGCAGAACCCGAGTAGAGGGCATTGTCAGGCATGACAAGCAAGGCCGGGGAGGCAGAACAGCCGGGCGGCCACGACCACGACCTGGTGCGGCGGCTGCCGGACCACGTGCTCGCCGACGTCCTCGGCCGTCTCGCGCCGCGCTGGCTCGCCGCGTCCCGCTGCGTCTGCAAGGCATGGCACGCCGTCGTCGACGCACACCGTCTCTTACGCGCTGACCTGCTCCCGCTGTCGCTGCACGGCATCATCATCTACTTCAGGAGGCACATCTACTGGGAATTCCTCTCCCGCCCCACCACAAGGAAGGGCCACTCCATCAGTGGAAAGTTCGAATACTCACTCACGGTGGACGCCTGGGCGGAGGCCATTGATCACTGCAACGGCCTTCTCTTGCTCCGAGACTTGACTTGCGAGACGACGATAGAATACGTAGCCAACCCTGCCACTGGATGGGCGGCCTCCTTACCCCCATGCCCATACCGGTGCTCGGCGACGGAGGGACACTACTATGACTATAACAACTACCTCGTGTTCGATCCCTCCGTGTCAACGCACTATGAAGTGTTCTCGGTTCCCAAGCGTTTTCCTGTAGTACCGGAGAAATCAGAATCGTCACCGTCTATATTCATCGTACGTGTCTTCTCATCGGTGTCGCAAACATGGGAGGAGAGGTCTTTTAGTCGAGAAGGAGATCCCTCTGAGACCATCGTCGTTATTCCATCTTTCTTTGACCAACCCTCTGCAGCCTACTGGAGAGGATCACTTTACATACGACGTGAAAGTGGTACTATTATGAGGTACGCTTCAAATCATATATACGTATGATTTACCCCTTTATATGATAGGATTACTCATAAATAAATGCTCTTAAATAAATTCTTAACCAATTTAGTTCGATATTGCAGACTATCGTCGTCAGAAAATAAGTTCAGGGTGATTGAACCACCCGTTGGTATTAGAGAGGAGATATTTGCACACTGTCATCTAGGAAGATCAGAAAAAGGGGTGTACTTTGCATCACTTTGCGACTTCTGGCTTCGTGTCTGGATCCTTGAAGAATCGTGTGATCATGTGAAATGGGTCCCAAGACATGACAACAACCTTGAGCCCATGCTACGCACTCGTGACAATATTGCACGTGGGTCCTGGATCCTACAAGATATCAATTACCGTTCGGGTGTTCTCAATCATCCTATTGGTCACAATGAGGAATCGCTATCTAGACATAAATTTAAGTGGAACTCTACACCATCAGACGAGAAATCTGAGTGGAATTCTGATAGTGATGATGCCCTTGAGGACAAAGACTTGGATTGTTACCCGGGGCATATCAACATACTTGGATTTCATCCATACAAAGAGATAGTTTTCTTTAGTCAATCCTTGGTGACCGGGTTGGCCTATTTTCTAAATACCTCAAGGGTCCAAGTCTTGGGAAATTTACATCCAACGGATTATGATGATTTCCTCAACTTGCCATACGAAAAAGAAATTATGATCTCATTTCCGTACACTCCTTGTTTGATCGAGATGTGTTCTAAATATAACTAATCTCGAAGCGGACATTCATGAATGTAAATGAATAGTATACATGATTGTGGGAGTCGTCTTTAGTTATATATGTATATCTATATAGAGAAATTTCTAATGTAAGTATGTTATGCTTTATAGTTTACTTCGTCACTGATGTCAAAAATCTTAATGGTGGCTTCTTTGATTTGCATGATTCTACAAAGCATGATTGTAACGTCATCCAAACAAATGATTTGTGCAAGATGTTTGAACAGGCGAAAGATGTCTATAAAATGTAGTGCAAATAATTATTACGAAAAAAACCAAATAGAAATCAGTGCTATGAATGAAACGGGACATATAGGGAAAAAACCCAAAGGATTCTAACCCTCTATAAATTACTATGAAAAATATTTCAAACAAAGAGACCTAAGCTAAAAATAACGTTGATTCATAAACAAATCTGATACCATATCCGTTCCTTCTTATAAGGTGTTTAAAAAAGGCAAAATTGACTATTTTTACAAAAACAATTAGAAAGAAGTATCAATGCCTAAAAAATATAAAATAAAAAAAATATAAATCTAATTATGCTGATGTGCTATTGTACTGTAAATGCTAAAAAAAACTTCCTGTTAACTTGGCCAAAGATAGTTGCATTTGACCTAAAAATAATACTTGTGTTATGAGAAGAAATTGAGACCATTAGTTAAGAGTTAGGACCTTTATCGTGGTGCGACCAGATAAGTTGGAGTAATATACTACAATAATAATACTTTGTTTGAAGAACACTAGTTTTTTTTCATTGGCAAATACTATAGGTAGTTTTTGAAAATCTTTTGAAGCAACGATTCTTCCATCCCAGAGATGAAGGTACAACCCGGACACTTCATTTTAAGAGTCTCCTGATTTCTCCATCAAACACTCACCGACGTGAGGTTTTCTCCAAACCCTTGCTCAAAACATCTTTTTCTCAAAACACCAAAATATATGAGATTTTATCATTATTAATTAGCACATAATTCACATAATTTTAGTGCTGTGATTTTCCTTGATTGTAGGATGCATCAGTGAGTACATCGAGTTTTTTTTTAAGAAAAAACTTGTAAACATGATTTTCAAAGTTTCAAAAATAGAATGATCAATGGAGCTCGTGATCCAAAGAGAGCTTTCAGGATAAATGGTACCGGTCAAGCAGCTACTGGCTCCAGGCAATATGCTAGCACCCGCCACGAGCAATAGGATTTGCGGGTTCGTAGAGCGCTTATGCGTTTGGGCTATGATTTTCTACTCCGGCCACGTGTTTCCGTCTTTCTAAACTTATAAGCAATTTTTGTGTAACCTTGGCATGTTTTGAGATGTTATTATCCATATGCCCTATTATAGGCCACATAATGCACAACTTTGGGATAATTTAGCGCAACTTCATTGCGGGGCCGTAGAAGAGGGGTGGGTGACATGAGATAACATAAGCGAGGGGTGGGATAAAATTTAGAGCAAATTCATTTCGGGGCTGTAGAATCGGGATGGGGGTGATGAGATAACGCAAAAAAAAAAATCGTCGCAAACTCTACCATTTTTGTGTATCTAAGGTTGTTGTGAATATTAAATCCAATACTCAATTTTTAAATGGCACCTTCTACACCAACAAGACCATCTTGCTGAAAATGTTTGGAAATGAAGTGGGAAACTATAACTTGGAGCATCGAAACCATAACAACTTGATACTTTTTTTTAATTGTTCTTGTTTCTATTCCATATTCTATCATTAACAAAGATGTAAATCCCATAAATTCACCCCTTGGATGAAAAGTGAGTGTATTTCTATTCCTGGGGCCATAGAACATGGGGACCCATGAAATCACGAAATAAAATCTTTTTTTTTTGCATGAAGTCCCAATTAGGATATATAATTAAGATTGTTTTAAAGAGTGAAATCCAGTCCATGAATTTTAGGTGGCATGTCCATCACTAACAATAATAAGTTGCTTGAAAATTCTGGACTTAAACGCGTGGCGATGAGATGTCACATGCAATGATAGGTAATAACTATCTACTAAAAGGGCACCGTCAACGTGGTACGATAAGAATATACACGAATGACGGGTCTTTCGTATCATTTGATTTATAAAATAGTGTTTGTCAATCCTTAAATTACTATTTAACGCACTATATTGATAATTATGAGGAACTTGGTTGTGTTGAATCCAAACCCCAAGACGTGAACCCAGAACCCCGCGCCACGCCTTTGAACACGAATTGTCACATGACAACAGCTCACCTTTGTCAAGCCAGTCGTTGGAGCTATCACCCCTGCCAAGCCTAGTAGGCGGTTCCCTAGTCTATAGTCGGAATTTCCCTCCGTAGGTCCTACTATATTCTACGGTTCAATAATAGACATTTGTCTCTGAAATATTAGACAAAGGAAGGATATATGTCACATATTATTTTCTTTTTCTTTTTATTTCTGTGTGTTAGTAGGGTTTTTATTTTATCTTACGAGATTTGTTTTTACCAATTATTTCGTATGAAATTTTTGTTGTCATGCGGTTATTAGGGTCATTATTCCTTGCTAGTAGAAAATTGCGCATTTTAGGCTATTTATTACGATATGAGATAGTTATTACGTATAAGTTGTCACATCACCTGCTAAGAAAAAGAGTTGTTCTGTGGTACCCCCAATTTAACCACCACCATTTATTTCTGCTAATCCAACGGGTAAAAACGTTGGAAAACGTTTCATACTAGTGGTCAACCTGTGACTAGTAGGTTTCGTACTGCTGCCAGTTTCGGCTCCTTCCGTACATGGGCTTTGGCCCAAGATGGTGGAAGATTGCTGGCCCCCAAAAAAATCCGTCAACATTCAGCCCAAGGATGAAGATTTTGCTAGAAGGAAAAAACAAAATCGCCATCGGTCAGAAATCCATAATTTTGACGAAATAAAACATTAGCTCGTCCATGTCTACAACGAAGAAGCAGCTCTTCTCCCTTCCAGCTATGATCACCACCAACTAGCGCCGCCCATCCGAGCTACTCCCTCTCCGTACTGGCTTGGTCGTCCTCCTCCGGTCAAGTGGCGGTGCAACCCATTGGCTGTGTAGTCAATTGACTACACAACATTTTGGCAAAAACTTCATGTATAGGCTAAAAATCAGGCGAAAAAAATACAAATTTCACATAAATATATGTATTTGACAACACAATTTTCAATTGACATCACAGTTTTTTCATTCTGGCTTCGCCACTGTCCGGTCGTTGTGCAAAGTTCAATTGGAGCTCCGCCACATCCACGTCCATGGCCGCCGTGGCTGCTGCTCATCCCCGCTATCCTCTGGTCGACTTCGACGGGACCCGCCTCTTCCATTCCCTCGCTGGAGGAGCGGGCGCGGAGCTCGTCGTCGGTCGCCAACGCGCAGACGTCAACATCCATGGTCGGCATCTGCGGAAGCAACTGGCCGTCTGCGTGGACGCTAGAGCGGGCATGTCGCACTTGGGTGGACAAGCTGGAAGAAACAACGAACAACATAACCGGCCGGGGTCGTGTTCCGTTGATTGCCGACGAGTTCAAGAAGAAGGGCGCAGGCGGCACCAGCGTCCACGACGGCGAATTTCCGGGTGCAAGAGGGAGATGGCGTCGACGTCGACAGTGCATGCTTGATCTGACCCTGCAGACAGGCGTCGTCATCGGTGCGTACCACGAGCACGCGATCAGCTACGGCCGGCTTACGGGCAGAAAGGGGATCGAGACGGAGAGGTGTGTGTTATCGTGTTTTGCGTGCGTGCTGAGCAGGGTAGGTTTACCTTTTTTTTTAGGGGAGGGTAGGTTTACGTGACATGTACTTGATGCGGAAAACGGCTAAGCGCCACTAAATGTCACTAAAAGCCACTAAAAATCGTTTTCGCACTTCACGAAAGATGTACTATCAATCTCTCTTCTCTCTCCTTCGATCTCATGAGATGTACTTGCGTGTATTTTGAATTTTTAAATTTTTTATTTCCACTGTTGAGTCCGCTAATCAAAACTTTTTTGAACATTTTCCTATAAGAATATTTATGTGGGCAATAACAGAGTGGTTTTCATTAAAAAGTTCAGTAAAATCTAGGCTTTAATCCCTTTTTTTCCTCTATTAATTTAATAAATATAGTGTATACAAATGAGATGTATATGCAAAACTAGCTAGCTAGCTAGTCCAATGCATCGTCTAATCAAGTGCTATACTCAGTATGCATGCATTAAGTGTGGCATGCGGCACTAGTACACTCGTACTAGTGCACCACGAGTTGAATGGATGCATGCATATATGGCTTCATGGGCAAACGCGACCACTCGGGCAAAGAGACGTGCTGGTCTCCTTCTACGAACGCGACTTCTGGAGGAGGCATCGACATATCAAAGACAAGTAACCGCGGAGGACTTGGGAGGCCAGCCGCTCTATCCACGTAAGCCACCTGGCGTGCGCGCGCTGGGTATTTTTTCTTCTGTCCCACTCATCGCGTCGTGACGGCGTGAGAAAAACTGCAGGAAAAAATCGGATGAAAGAGGCAGTAAAAACCCTAGCCCCACTCGAGCCTCACCTAGCCGCCGCCACCCGCTCTCCTCGTCCTTGCGCACTCCCCTTCCCGTCCTCGCCGCCTCGAGCTAGCCACCGCCACCGGAAGCTCCCGGAAGCGCCGTTCTGATGGAATAGACAAGCCATGAGAAGAGGGATCCGGCGGGAAGCCTCCACGGGAGAAGAAAGTCCCTGTTTGGTGGGAGCGCGGCGGGCCGGGTTCTATTTGCGGACGACGACGCCGTGCTGTGGCTCTATCTCCTCTCCCCCATCCCCTTACTCTCCTCTCCGCCGCCGGATGGCTCCGCTGGCCCAAGGCCGGGTGGTGGCGGTGGCAGGGCTCCCCTGTACCAGTGGTGATGACAGCGACTCCAGGAGGCGACGCACACATCGTTGGAGGGGGCGGGCGGACGAGGCGGCGCCCTGGTCGAGCTCGGCGGCCGGCGGGTCTCGGCTGCAGTGGGAGGGGAGGCATCGGTGGTGACCATCACTGGCTGGCGGCATTAGTGCATCCGCGGTGGTGGCAACGGGGACCTCCGCGAAGGTCGTGACCAGGGATGGTTGCGACGATTTTCACTGGTCTGTAACCTTATTCTCATCTCTTCTTCTCTGCTGTCTCTGCTCTCTTTAAATTTCATTGTTGATCTAGATGCAGGGCGTATCTTGGATGTATATTTCTGTGCTAAGAGCTTCGTGGTGGTTGAAGTGGAGCACGTCATCGATTTTGTTTAGTTGGTCAGGGCATCACATCGAGGGTGTGGAAGCTCCTCTCCTGTCCCTTTCTTCTGTAAGGTATATATGTACTGTGCCATCTCTTCCTTTTTGTATTTTTAGCCTTTTCTCTGTTGTAATCAATGAATGGATCGAGTTGCAAATTATTCCTTTATTATGTGGAGCTCGTGCAATATTTGTTCTGATTTAATCCAAACAAATCTTCTGTAAGGTATATATGTACTGTGCCATCTCTTCCTTTTTGTATTTTTAGCCTTTTCTCTGTTGTAATCGATGAATGGATCGAGTTGCAAATTATTCCTTTATTATGTGGAGCTCGTGCAATATTTGTTCTGATTTAATCCAAACAAATCTTCTGTAAGGTATATATGTACTGTGCCATCTCTTCCTTTTTGTATTTTTAGCCTTTTCTCTGTTGTAATCGATGAATGGATCGAGTTGCAAATTATTCCTTTATTATGTGGAGCTCGTGCAATATTTGTTCTGATTGAATCCAAACAGATCTGAACTTGATTTTTTTAGAAGAACCCACTATGATGATATTTGAGCCAAAAATATTTAATTGTGAATCCCCAATGGTATTTCTGGTTGTTTGATGCAATTTCACACCTTGAAATTATTTATCTTCTAGCAAAGAAAATACTGAAGTTGCATTCCTCAGAGTTGCGCCGACTACAAGGAACGAAGGAGAAGGAGTTGAGCGATGAGGAGGGTTACCGCCACCGTCTGTTTCCACCTGAGGTCGACACCGGATGCATGTCGCCCAGATCGGCAATGCTCCAACGTGCGCCGCCGGTCCATCTTGAACCAATCGTGTGTCTCTCTATTATTGTTGTCATGGAGGGATTTGGGTGAGGTATGTTGGTTATTTTTTCGGTTTAGTTCTTCTACTCTGTCCTTTCCTGATTTCTCATGTGTTCTCTACAGCCTGATGTTCGACGCACCATGCAGGATGTGTCTCCTTGTTCCTCTCTCCATGATTACCGAGGCAAGTTTCCTCTTATAGCTGTTTCTTTTATTTTTTTTCATATTCTTGCGGATGGTTATAATGCTCACTCACAGAACCCTTTTCCCTTTTGCTTCAGATTGGCACCATGACTGTCTGGTTTTGTTTCGACCGGTGCGTGCAGCATCGTCAGTTCTTGGTTTCGTGCTTTATATCTCCCAAGGTATACTAGCTCATCTTCTAGGCTCGTTTAAATTTCCAGCGGCTGCCTATGTGTGGGGTTGTGTGCTTTTGTTTCTTGTAAATTAGGAGCATGCCATGTGTTCTTTTTATTATGCTTGAGAGGCGACGACAGGAGATCTGGGCGATGAGAGTAGAGAAGGCGGCGGCGGATTGCAGGATGCGTGCGGGGATGTAGGCGGAGAAGGATTTGGCTAGGGAGGAGAGGAGATCGGCAGCTGAGGAAGAGGCGGCGGCGTTTGGGATTGACGTGCGGTGTTGATTTCTGTTTCTTTATTTTGTTTCAATTCAGATCAAAACAATAGGATTTGCGTACAGCTTGGAGTGGATATTTCTTGCGTGAATTGTTTTTTTTTTTGCCTTGCAATCCCCAAGCAGTTTCCCCATGTTTTCTTCTTAAGTATTACCTAGGAAAATTGTATCACTGATCCCACACAGTGGTAGTTAGAATCCCAGTAGCTCAATTTCAGTAGATAGGACCATATTTCACATTTTGTATAGTCCGAGCAGTAATACAGATAGAGTCCTAGAGATGATTTTCAATGGATTGTGATAGTTGTTTCCTAGCATGGAGTAGATGATGAGCCAATCCTTCCATTTTTAATTCAAAATGAACGTGAACGTGAATTGCCTCACAGTGAAACTGAATTTTTGCGAGACCTGTCTCAGGTTCCACCCGTCACGATCGTTGTGCTGCTCCATATGCAACAAACTTTGTCCAGAAGTTCGATCTGCACTGCCCCTTGTGCTGGCCACTGCATTGAAATCGTAAGTAGTGAAGTGATGATGTGCGTTAAGTCTGATTCTGACATTCTATTTTGGCGACAAATCATCTGTCAGTTATTTCTTATTCCCCTAATATTAGCATATATGATATTATGATAGGCATCAGGGAGAGCAAAACCATTATTGATTCAGCTTTATTTTCAGTAAACTATGTTATATTTTTGGGCCTGATGGCGGCAGGAAAAATAATAAAACAACTTTCTAACTGCCAATTTGAAAGCCCCTTATAAAGATTCACCTTATTCCCGACTAAATTTGATTGTCATGTGCTTCCAGGTATGTATATCTTACTTACATGCTTTAAGAAATCTCCCAATCAATCTCTCTTTTACATGTTTGTTCCTCCCGTGTTATTCTAATGGATGTAGGGCGGGCTACAAGTGGATCGTGAAGTTGTATAGAAGAATATAGCTGGAGCGTGAGGTACAGCCATACAACTTGACAGCATATAATCCTACGGAATCTTCTGTTACAATATATATTTACCAATCATAGTTGTTATTTTTGGTCATGTATGCAGGGCAGGTTTGGTGATCTGTCTACTGGATTTTCGTTTTTTGCATGTGTCTCTAAGTTTAGCCTGATGTTGCTGAAACTTCTGTATATTTATTATGGACATAGAAGCTTCTTTTGTACTGAAGACTAAATTTACCTGCTATCTTTAGTTTGTCCATTTCTTCAACTCGTCGCTTTTTTGTGCTTTCCTGTTTTCTAATTTTCCATACAAAATTGAAGGGCATCGGATACTTGGTAAGTGTAATTGTAGAATACATGTGAATATAGAATGGTCTCAAGAAATCTGAAACAACTCTTTCCATTGTTTCATTCCAGGTTTTTAATATATCAGGTCTATTCTTTCTTAAATTCTATTTGGAAACGATGCAGCACCAAAATGATATTTAATTGATTGTTTTGGTTTCACATAAACTGTTTGTGCTGAAAAGAGCACTATATTATTTGTACATCTCTCAGCAATAAACTATTTCTCGCTTGTAGGATGGACTAATTCTGGAGGTGCATAAGAATTTGGCCATGTAGAAAACGGAAAAAGATCATGTTTTCATCTTAGGTAATTAAATCTCTGCATTTAAGTTGATGCCTAAGATGTGTTTTGGTTGCTGTTACAATTCTTTTTTGATGTTATAAGAACAGTCAGGCGTACTTTTCTTGGTACTACATATATTTCTAGCTTTGCTTAAATATGGGTTGTGATGGTGCGTCAATTTTCGATTTTATAAAGCATGATAAGAAGACTCTTTTGTGCGGAAAAATGATATATGCCATTCTCTAGGATTAGTGATTTTATTCGGTCTCATATTTTTAATGGTTGCAACTTGGATCTTCCACTCATGACTGGTATTATTTTCTAATCCTACATGTATTTTTTCTTTTCTGCTCCATTCTCGAAGCAACTTCGCTCTGTCAAAACAAAGAAATCTCCTGTAGGGGCCAAGTTAGTACTTGTCCACTATTTACGCTACTGTCTTCTTTTCATAATTTTATTTCGTCCATTTGTCGTTGCCAGTTCTTTGTATATGGAAGCAAGGATGTCCATCAAGATATCGGCATTGCCACTAGATATGCATCGTTGAATTGCGTAAATTTATCTTACTTTGTATGCGGGTCGAGAAATCCTTTAGAAAAGGATGTAGTGTTGTCTGTGTTAGTAGACTCGTTTTTTATATTTAATAGTAATTACCAACCAAAAGTTTAAGCTTCGTGTCTATCAAACCGGGTAATGTATGAAGTGGCTTTCCTGATAACAAAGGTAACGTGGATTTATCATATCTTTAGATGGATGCAGATTTTTCATTTCATTGCGTGGCTGAAAGTGTGCTTTGTTTATCTGTTTATTAGATATTCTTGATAGTGGATTATTGAAACTTAATAAATCTCATACACAATACTAATCTAGCTTAATCGAGTGCTTTTGTTTTCCAAATACACAACTTGGGGACAGGTGGGCGTGCCGAGCAGCGTCGAGGGCGCCTGGTGCACATGACACCAAGGTGAGGCATTTTCCAATTTTTTCTTCCCCTTCGCAGCTGATTTCTCTCCCTCTCATGGGTGCGCCGGCTTTCAACAATACTAATGGTCGGTGAGAGCACACGTGGGCGATGACAACACCCTTATCACAATGGTTCTGCTGGTACAACAGCTTTTGGTTGATGGCTTCTTTGATGGTAAAATTTTCATGTATATGTTCCTGAACTTCAGAGGTAATGATTTGTGTGGTGTTGTATGGTGCATGAAGACCTGCTTTTTTTTTGTATTTATTTTTGTGATATTTTCACACCTGACATTGCATAGCAGTAAATTTATCAAATGTGGATCTTTCTTATGGTGGTCCTGGTATTCTTCTAATCAATTCCAATTTGTGAGCGGGTCATGTGTAGTAGTTACTACTTCCTTGTCCCAAAAACAAATATAGATTTTGATTGCTCAACTACTATTTGATACGGTCAGTGTTCACATGGGTCACGAGAGTTGAGCATAGATTAGGGAAGGTTCACGGTAGAGAAGGAACACAATTAGTAGAATGATTTGCATGCATGTTACCAAGATTATAGCCTGTAGTATTATTCTTAAGACATTTGGTTCAGGTAGTGCTATAATTTAGAGCAACACGTGAATCACCAACTGAATTTTCTAGAAAAGGCTGAGTACAAATTGGCAACTTTTGCTTTTGGTTCAGGAGTGTTTGGGGTTAGATTCTAGAGACCATGATCACCGACCTCATAGTTGTGATGCCCTTTTACTCAGGTCCTTCCTTTTCTTGCCTCTTTATATCTGTGCATTGTGGCCCAGTTGTGATGTGCCTGTACTCATATACGTGTTTACACGATTTTGTTTTAATATGTGTTCTTTTGCGTTTCTCTCTTCCCTTTGTTCTTTTCTTTTTTCTGCTTGGGCAGATGTTCGTGGTCTCCTCATCATACATACACTTTCTCGAGATTTTTTCTTATCAGTGTCGTTTGCCATCCTGTTCCTAATTGCATGAAGTAGGTGGCAATGCCTCCTTGCTCATGAGCATGGAGATTGGAATCGTTGTTTCGCGTCTTGTCCGCGAGGCTTTTTTTTTCTGGAGCTGCACGTCCGCTGCTTCGTGTTGCCTTTACGAAGAGGCTGTCAATTTTTCTGGGACAACAAAATAGACAAATCTGGTGTACCTATGAACCATCAATGAATGCATTGTTCTCAACAAAATTGAGGGCATTGTTAGTTTGTTACATGGAAGAGAGAGCTGTTTTCAATGAGGGATTGGTATAACTTATAGGGAGCTCTCGTGCGGTCTGATATTGTTCTTGCAACCTCTCTTGGCCGGTCAGCTAGCCCTGGAGCTGCGTCCCTGCTTCCAGTAGTGTTAGTGGTGTGGACGCAGAGGTTCATTGTCTAATTCTATATAATTAGCTGGTTACTTCTGTTTGTAATATTTAGCTTTAAACAACCTCTTAATTTTCCTATTTTGCCTATATTTTTTCAAGAGCATGTATTTTAGTGCCTCGTTGTAAAATGACTTTGTATTACTATATTGTGTGAAGTGAGCACCGTGTATTCTTTTCTGGTTGACCCCTTCTTTGTTGGCATAGTGCTCTCTGTCTTATTTAGTTGCATATTTCACTTGTTAATATATTTTATTTCACCTCTGCCCCCAACAAGTTATGTGAATATGACATTTATAGAAAGATTCTCAAGAGAACACTTATATTTACTGCCTTGTTTGGTGAAGATCTTGGATGGTTTTCGTACGCTCTTGCTCACCCAAATGAGATGCAAGTATCAGCACCGGTTGCTTACATTTTTGACATGCATCCTTCCACATTGGTTTGCACAGGACCTGAAATTGGATCGCACAAGACCGGCTAGGAGGCGCCCCAAGGGGCGCCCCAGCCTCTAGTTCGTTAAGGAACGCGTCTGGTAGCGTACTTTCCAGCCTATTAGAAAACTTATCATATCAGCTAAACATTTCATTTAGACATGAAGTATAGTGGCACTTTGGTAAAATGTCACTAAATGTTCGGTCCTATAGTGGCACTTTGCCAAAGTGCCACAACAAGGATGACATTTAGTGGCACTTTAGCAAAGTGTCACTAAATATCATGATATAGTGGCAGTTTGTGCCACTATAGATTAGAACATTTAGTGGCACTTTGCCAAATTGCCACTAATTGTCATGATATATAGTGGCAGTTTGGAAAAGTGCCACTATAGGTTAAGACATTTAGTGGCACTTTGCCAAAATGTCACTACATGTGCCACTATAGGAATGACATGTAGTGGCAATTTGGCAAAGTGCCACTATAGGTCATATCTATAGTGGCACTTTGAGGACACTTTAAAAGTGCCCCTGCCAAAGTGCCCCTATATGTGTGCTGTGGTGTAGTGGGAGGGAGACTACTATAGCAACTACGTCATGTTTGATCCCTCCATGTCAACGCACTATGAAGTGTTCTCGATCCCCCATCTTCATATAAAGAGGTCGAAGTATGGAGAACTGGAGAAACTAGAATGGCCACCGTCTACATTGATCACACATGTCTTCTCTTCCGTGTCACAACTCACAAAGATGGGAGGAGAGGTCTTTCACTCAAGAAGGGAAGCATTCCAGGTCCTCTGCGGTTATTCAAAGTTTCTTGCAGGAATCATGTGCGGTCTACTGGCGAGGATCACTATATATACGTTGTGAAAATGATATTGTTATGAGGTACAATTCACATAATTTGATTTACCCCTATGATAAGAATACTCATTGCTCTCACTTTTTTAACCAACTTGTTTGATTTTGCAGACTATCATTGTCAAAAAGTCAGTTTGGGGTAATTGAACCACCAGTAGGTATTACCGAGGAACTATTTCTATAACTTCATCTAGGAAAATCAGAAAAGGGGGTGTACTTTGCATCAGCTTGCAGCTTCCAGCTTCGTGTTTGGATCCTTGACGAGTCATGTGGTCATATGAAGTGGATACTAAGACATGATAACAACCTTCGGCCCATGGTACCACTCGTGAAAATAATCCACATGCCCATTGGTCCTGGATCCTACAACATATTAACTATCGTTCTGGTGTTCATATAGATGATGATGAGCATCCTTACTATGAAGAGGCCGGTTGTAATTCTTAAAATATTTTTAAATAATAAAATTCCTTTATAAAAAAACATACATGATGACAAGGAATCACCATCTGGACAGAAATTTACACGGAACTCTGCACCATCGGACGAGAACTTTGAGTGGAATTCTGACAGTGATGATGCCCTTGAGGAAAAAGCCATGGTCGAAATGGGTTACCCTGGATATACAACCATACTTGGATTTCATCCATACAAAAATATAGATTTCTAGACTTCAAAATAAAAGATTTCCTGGATCTCACCCAGGGACAGATGGATGTTGAAACTTACGGGCGTGAATTCACCCGTTTGGCTCGTTATGCACCCCGAGATGTTGCAGATGATGCGGATAAACAAGAGTTGTTCCGCAAAGGTCTGGATTCAAGAATTCGCTATGAGCTGTTGTCTTTCCAGATTCCAACCTTCCAGGACCTTTATAATCAGACTCTTACATTAGAGTGTGGCAAAAAAAGGAAATGGAAATTTCTTTGAAGCAGATTTCTGGAGAGTCACATGCGTCTTCTTCTTGTTCTAAGAAGCGTCGTGTGTTCATTTCGTATAGTGCTATTCCATATCCACTAATTGTTCAACAAGGCCACCTTGGTGGGCATTCCAGAGTTGTTGGTGAGAAGAAACGGCTGGTGACATGTCACGTATGTGATGAACTTGGCCATTACTCCAAAAAATGTCATCGGATGATACCCTCTGGACTTCAGCCTGTTCCTGCACGTGTTTTTAACCGTGGTCGTTTGAACCATGTTTTCATAGAAAAAGCTCAGAAAGCACGTGATGTCGTGTTGGGAATGCTTCGTGTCAATTTAGCTCCCGCATCTGTTCTGGTTGACTCAGGAGCATCACATTCCTGTGTGTATCAAGAGTTTTTGCGGGGTTCTTAGACATACCCTTTGTGAAGATGGTTCCCCCGTTAATAATATCCACCCCAAGGTCTATCTGTGAGATCAATCATTTCTGCCCTTGTGTGCCAATTTAAATTGGAGGTTTGGTGTTTCTCAGGACCCTGGCCATCGTGGACCAAACTGATCTCAACGTTATACTGGGCATGGACTGGTTGTCAACACATCATGCTACGGTTGACTGTGCAGCCAAGTCTATTACCCTGATTCATCCATATGGTCAGACAACTCGGTTGTTGTTTCCTTCTGAGACAATTCAACCCCACCCACGTCCTCGGCTTAATGCAATCGAAGTCTGACCATCTCTCGAGATTCATGAGGTACAGGTGGTGTGTACGTTTCTGGATGTCTTCCCGAATGAGCTTCCTGGTATGCATCCTGGTTATTCAGTGCAGTTTGTTGTTTATTAATTCCTGGAGTGGCTCCTGTTTCTGAAAGACCATACCGTCTGTCTCTGGAAGAGTTGGTTGAGTTGAGGAAGCAAATAGAGGAGTCAGAAGGAAAAGGCTTCACTCATGCCAACACATCTTCTTGTGGATGTCCTACACTCTTTGTCATGAAGAAGGATACCATAGTTCCCCAGGTGGATAGTGAATATTGTCCGTTCAGTGATGTGGCAATAAAGCACAAGTGTTCTCTTCCTCAGAAAAATGATTTTTTTGATCAACTGATTTGTGCCACTGTGTATTCCAAGATACACTTAAGTCTGGGTTATCATCAAATTCAGCTCAGGTTCGGGGATGTTCCTAACGTGGTTGTCAAAACACGTTATGGTCTTTACGGGTATACTGTTATGTTTCCCGAACTCTCCAATGCTCCAACCATGTTACCGGGGCTTATGAAATCCATTTTCATGGAGCATCTTGACAAGTTTGTTGCGCTTTATCTCGATGATGTTATAATCTACTCCAAGTCCGAAGAAGAACATGTTGAACATCTTCGGCTAGCTTTGACAAAGCTTAGTGAGCATCGGTTTTACGCCAAATTCTCCAAGTGTGAGTTCTGGTTGAAAGAGCTCCTATTTCTAGCCTATGTCCTATCTACTCAAGGAATGGCAGTTTTCCCTAACAAAGTTCAAGCCATATTGGACTGTGAATCACTTAAATCCATCAAAGAGGTTCGAAGCTTCCTTGAACTTATCGGTTGTTATCACCAATTTATTGAAGGTTTCTCCAAAGCTGCCAAGCCAATGACTGATCTTCTCAACAAAGATAAACAACTTGTATGTGGAGGAATGGCAGATGAGAGGTTCCGGTTGTTGAAAACCAAGTTGGCTAATGCTCCTATGCTTGTCCTTCCGGACACGTGCAAGGACTTTGTCATCTTCTGTGATGCCTCTCGTCAAGGTATCGATTGTGGTCTATTGCAAGATGGTCGTGTGGTTTCGTATGATTCTCGACAACTGAAATCACATGATCTCAACTATCCAACTCATGCTCTTGAGTTAGTTGCCGATGTGTATGCCTTGAAACAATCGCGTCATCATCTGCTAGGGAATGATTGTGAGTTCTACTTCTTCCAACAGAGCTTCAAATATCTTTTTACCCAACCGGATCCGAGTCTCGGACAAAAGAGATGGTTGGAACTAGTCAAAGATTCCAATGTGGATATCATATGTCAAACTGATAAAAGTAAAGTCGTAGCTGCCACGACAATCCAGAAGTCTTACTGTAACAGCTTGATGATACAGCAGGATCAACCTTATTCTCTCCACAAAGAGTTCTCCAAGCTCAATCTTTAGGTTGTTCCCTCTGGTTATATGGCTAATCCAGAAGTGAAACCATCTATTGAACATCAAATAAAGGATGCCCAGAAGCGGGATCTAAGCTTTACCTTTGACAAGAGAAAGATTTCTCGTGGAATTCCTACATGTTTCTATGTTGATGATCAAGGTACCATTTATTTTGGTGAACGTCTTGTTGTGCCGAAGAAACGGACTCTGAAACAACTTATCCTCAGTGAAGCTCATGAGTCACTTCTCTCTATTCATCCTGGTAGTACCAAAATGTACTGTGGTCTATGCCAGAGGTTCTGGTGGACCAAGATGAAGCAAGATATCTCTCAATTTTTGGTTGAATGCGATGTTTGTCGTCGTCCTAAAGCTGAACATCAAAGACCACCTGCTACTCTCTGGCCCACACCTATTCCTGTTTGAAAGTGGGATGAAGTTGAGATGAATTTCATCGTTGGTTTTCCAAGAAATGATCAGGGACACACCGCTATCTGGGTAGTGATTGATCGTATGTAAAAGTTTGCTCATTTCGTTCCTATCCACTAGAGCATCGTTGCTAAACAACTGGCAGATTTGTATGTCTCACGGGTAATACCTCTTCATGGTGTTCTGATGACCCGCAAGCATAGGGGTTGTATCGTAGTACTTTCGATAAATAAGAGTGTTAAACCCAACGAGTAGCAGAAGGTGTTGACAAGCAGTTTCGATGAAGGAATAACTGTAAATACTGAAAGATAAATTTGTAGGGTTTTTTGATATTGCAGATAAATAAAGTGCGAGTAAATAAAATGCAGTAATAATAATTGCAGAAAGTGGCCCATTCCATTCTTTAGCAAAGGACAGACTGGTGGGTTTACTCATGATTAACAAACGTTCACGAGGACACACGGGAGGTTTCTGTCAAGTGCTTTTGTTTCATGCCGCTGAATAATCTTTAGTGTTTTGATAAGTGTTGTGTGGGTGAACCTATGATAATGTACCGTCCCATCCAAGACTAATACATACTTGTGATTATACCCCTTGCAAGCATCCGCAACTACAAGAAAGTAATTAATAAATAAATCTAACCACGGCTTTAAACTCCGGGATCCTACGCTCCCTCTTGTAATTGTTTCCTAACGGGGGTTTAGGTTTTTGTCACTCCAGCAACCCCACAATTAGTAGCCAAATACACGATGCATTCCCCTAGGCCCATAAATGGTGAAGTATCATGTAGTCGATGTTCACATTACACCACTAGAAGAATAACACCACAACATAAATATCAAACCATTAAATATTACTAAACATTACTTCACTACTAACAACTTGACTTCTCCCATGTCCTCAAGAACAACACGAACTACTCACAAGACATCATATGGATCATGACCAGAGGTGATATAATGGTGATTAACAATCTGGAAATAAACCTAATCTAATGGTTTCACTCAATAGTATCAACTGCAAGTAGTCATCAACACCGGGAAAGTTTCCCCTATGAAATAGACAAGATGCAACCCTAGATGTTACAGCGGAACAGAGTGGAGCTGAGGGTGATGATGGTGGAGATGATGATCATGATGATGATGATGATCCCGATGAAGCCCGGAGTGATGACGGTGACGATGGCGATGATTCCCCTCTCCGGAGAGGAATTTCCCCGGCAGATTTCTCCCTGCCAGAGAGCTTTTCTCTCTCGGGTGTTTTCCGCCCCGAGGTGGTGGCGGAATAATTCTTCGATGATTGTGTGGGGGTTAGGGTTCCCTGGGGGGTAAAGTACGCCAAAGACCTCGAACAGAGGTGGGCCAGGGTGGCCACACCACCTGGCGGCACGGCCAGGGGGAGGGCGCGCCACCCCATGGTGTGGGCCTCTGGTGGCCCCCCTCTTGCTCCTCTTCTGGCTGGTGTCTTCCTCTGGACTTCTAAGATACCTCCGGTGTCCCTCTTCTTCTTCTGAACTTCTGAAATATGGTATCTCGACGGTGCTTTTTCCATCAGATTTCTGACTCCTGGGTTCAACTCTCCAATTATTAGAAAATATGCAAAATAGGTGATATAACATAAGTATCATGCTCCAGTATGAAATATATCAATGAATAACAGCAAATTATGATATAAAATAGTGATGCATAATGGACGTATCAGCTCCCCCCAAGCTTACACCTCGCTTGACCCCAAGCGAAACTGAACTCAGTAAACATGACCACAGGTTTATGGAGTGAAGAGTCGATAAATAAAATACGGACAAGAAGCATCACATTTATCTATGCACCAATCATTATAGACAGCAACTTCCTCTCATATACTGAAACGAGTAATGGGAGTCACAAACAAAGATGCAAAAGAGAGAATCAAAATTGCTGATGGAAAACTTCGTTCTTGGTCATAGAACATTTAATGATATCATACTTATCTTAGGTGAAGTCTTTATAACAAGGCCTATATTGTAGATCTTAACATGTTTAATTATAGCAATCCTTTTACAGTGATTCATAGCTTTCAAAGTAATATTCATTCAGATAATAAAGCATGTGCTAAACAAAGAAGGATAGAAAACATGATTGAATAAATCAACATATAGATGGTGAGATCACAACAACTCAAATGCTTGCTGGAGACAGAAAGGAATGGGTTTACTGACTCAACATAGATGTAAAATATAGGCCCTTCGTAGAGGGAAGCATGGATCACTCATGTGCTAGAGCTTTTATTTTAATAAACAGAGGTATAAAATGCATGACACTCCTCCCATCCATCTTACACAAACCATGGATAACCGAATCCTCAGGTATCTGCCAACAATCACAAACCATGCAGGAGTGTCTAATTTTGAGAGGTGTATGCTAGTGTCAACGAATGGTAAACATAAAATATAGTACGTCACAAGCCAACTAGACTTCACAAGAGCGGCTCCCATATGAAGGACGCAACTGGTGTAGAAGGTCATCCCTCAATCTCTTTTGTTTACACGATTATGCTTTGACTGATAAATCAGGGGGGAAAATAGTGAAGATAATTTGTGTATTAGTTTGGGGGCTGGGAACCCTGCTGCCAGCTCTTCTAGCATTTGGATAAGCGGATGAAGCCACTAGTCCAGGTGTGTGAAGTCCAATCAACAAGTGAGATAAAGATTCTCTATTTACGTCCTCATGAGAAAAAACAGGAACACAAAACAAGAGTGATTTTGAAAGTTTTAAAGGTAGCACATGAGAAATTTACTTGGAGTGGCGGTGAAATACCACGTATAGGTAGGTATGGTGGACACAGATGGGAAGTTTTTGGTTCAGGGTTTGGATGCACTAGTAGAGCTCATACTCAGTACAGGGTTTTGGCTAGCAAGGTTGGGTAGCAAGCATAAGAGTTGAGGGAAAACAAACAAATATACATATGGTGAAACCAATCATGCAATCTACATTGAAAGCCCAATTTCTATTTCTTATACTAAGTTTATGAGCTAATAGGCAAGTTCCTATTTCTTATACTAGCATCTCAAAATATTATTTCTACTGACCCAATCTAAGTTTGCCAAAACCAACTAGATTAACTTGATGATCTCCAGAGTGACACCAAATACTAACAACAAGCTCAACCATATGACAAAAATTGAAAACTAAAATAAGGTGTGCAGAAAGTAAATGATGAAACTTCTCATTAATATTTCAAATCGGCAACTCACGCCAACGGATACAACGATAACCAACTAAGGAGAGATACTTCCATACTGCAAACCATCCTATATGATAACTTCTCTACTCATGATATGACTCTAGTGAAAATGTAAAAAAAAAAAGGAGATCAAAGATAGTGATGTGATACCGCGACACTCCCCCCTCCCAAGCTTGGAACAAGCCGAGGGGATGCCAAAACCAATGACGAATTATTTCTTCGGTGGTGATGACGAATCCTTAATGAGCTTTTCAACCAGTTCCTTCAATTCTTCAATAAGGTGGGTGAGATTACGGATCATCTCCGTATTGTTCTCAACACGGTTCATGAGCATGTCGGCCTTCGAGTCCCAGCTCTTGGAGTTACTTCCCCACTCCACTGTCTTTCTGCGTGGTTAGAACGATTGATATCCCACATAGAGGGCAAATCCCTATGGGGCACCTTTTTGTACTGATAATCATGGATTAATTTGTGGAAGTAGTTCTTGATGCCCGAAGCAGGTGTCCTCGGAGCTAAGGAGTGACGTGGAACCTTCTCCGGTGCTTATCTGCGCGCCTCTCTTG
Source organism: Alopecurus myosuroides (assembly GCA_028641055.1). NCBI lineage: Eukaryota > Viridiplantae > Streptophyta > Magnoliopsida > Poales > Poaceae > Alopecurus > Alopecurus myosuroides. The sequence continues at coordinate 283,609,857 of CM054062.1, read as the reverse complement.
AGCTTCATGGGATTAGCCCCCACTCTAATGCTTGCGATGGTAGCGTTAGGGTACGCACTTGGAGTTTCTTCCACTTCTTCTTCAGCTTCACTCTTCCTCTCCTCCTCCGGCTTAGGATCTTGTGGGTCATCTTCCTTAAGCTCCTTGCCCTTGTCGTTGTTGTCGGAGACCATGGTGCTTCTAAAACTGAGAGCGCTTCCTGACAGAAAACAGCTCGAAACAAAAACATGACGAGAAAACGATATACGGACCTCGGGGGGTCCGGGGGATTATATAGCGAAAAGTTTCATAACAAAAGGAAAGTACTGGGTGAAAACGGGTCGGAGACGGACTCCGAGGCGTCCTCACCATAGCCAGGCGCGGCCAGGGGTGGGCCCGCGCCTGGGCATGGTGAGGAGCCTCCGGGCTCCGTCTCCGCCTCGTTTCCGGCTCATAAATTTTCATATTTTCCAAAAATTGTAAAAATAAAAGTTGGAAGATGATTCGTGAACGTTATCTTACCAAAACTGATACCTATTCAAAAACTGACTCTGCAGTTTCTGAAATATGCTTCTTAATAAATTCCCCCGGGATCATGGCTTGAATACAATCAACATTTTCATTATAAGGATCTCCAGAAATATAATGCTTGAGTCTTTGGCCATTCACCACTTGTGAAGTGTTGTCTTCAAGGGTAACAATTTTAATTGCCCCCGAATGATATACCTCTTAGATAACAAAAGGTCCTTCACATATCGAGAGTAATTTTCCTGCAAAAAATCTGAGACGAGACCTATACAATAGCACTGTCTCACCAACATGAAATTCTATTTTAATAATTCTCTTATCGTGCTACCTTTTAAGCTTCTCTTTAAAAAAGCTTAGCATTTTCATATGCTTCACTTCTCCATTCATCTTAAGAACTTAAGTCAAGCAACCTTTTCTCACCAGCAAGTTTAAAATCTCTATTAAGGTCTCTCACTGCCCAATAAGCTTTGTGTTCTAATTATAAAGGCAAGTGACAAGCTTTTCCATAAACCATTTTATAAGGATACATGCCCATGGGATTTTTATAAGAAGTTATATAAACCCACAAAGCATCATTTAATTTACTAGCCCAATTTTTTCTAGATTTGTTAACAGTCTTTCGCAAGATAGATTTGATTTCTCTATTTGATAGTTCCACTTGCCCACTGGTTTGAGGATGATAGGGTGAAGCAATTCTATGATTAACATCATATTTAGAAAGAGTCTTTCTAAAACCACCATGAATAAAATGAGAACCCCCATCAGTCATAAGATATCTAGGCACACCAAACCTAGGGAAAATAATATATTTAAGCATTTTAATGAGGTTTCACCATCAGCACTTTTAGTAGGTATAGCTTCTACCCATTTAGTAACATAATCAACAACAACAAGAATATGAGTGTAGCCTTTTGAAGGAGGGAAAGGACCCATAAAGTTGAAACCCCAACAATCAAACGGTTCAATAATAAGAGAATAATTCATAGGCATTTCATTACGTCTAGAAATATTTCCAACCCTTTGACATTGATCACAAGATAAAATAAACTTTTTAGCATCTTTAAAGAGAGTAGGCCAACAAAAACCTAATTGTAGAACCTTATGTGCAGTTCTATCTCCAGCGTGATGTCCTCCATAAGCACTACTATGACATTTTCTCAATATCTCTCGTTGTTCATTTTCAGGAACACATCTTCGCATAATACCATCAACACCTTCTTTATATAAGTGTGGGTCATCCCAAAAATAATGCCTCAAATCATAAAGAATTTTCTTCTTCGCTGAGCTGTAAAGGTGGGAGGCAAATACTTGGAAACAATAAAGTTAGCATAATCAGCATACCATGGACTCTCTTGAGAGATCACATTTATTGCAGCCAACTGTTCATTAGGAAAACTATCATTAACAGGAATAGGGTCATCATAGATATTTTCTAATCTAGACAAATTATCAGCAACAGGATTTTCAACACCCTTCCTATCCACAATATGTAAACCAAACTCTTGTAAGAGAAGCACCCATCTAATAAGCCTAGGCTTAGCATCTTTCTTTTCCATAAGGTACTTAATAGCAGCATGATCAGTATGAATAGTAACTTTAGAATCAACAATATACTGCCTAAATTTATCACAAGCAAAAACTACAGCTAGAAATTCTTTTTCAGTTGTAGCATAATTCTTTTGAGCAACATCAAGCGTTTTACTAGCATAATGAATAACATTTAACTTCTTATCTACCCGCTGTCCAAGAACATCACCTACAGCATAATCACTAGCATCACACATAATTTCAAGAGATAAATTCCAATCAGGGGGTTGAACAATAGGGGCGGATATTAAAGCATTCTTTAAAATTTCAAAAGCTTCTTTACAATCTACATCAAAAACAAAAGGTACATCCTTTTGAAGAAGATTAGTAAGAGGCTTTGATATTTTAGAGAAATCTTTAATAAACCTTCTATAGAAACCAGCACGACCAAGAATACTACGAATACCTTTGACATCCCTAGGACAGGGAATTTTTTCAATAGCTTCAACTTTAGCTCTATCAACTTCAATACCTCTTTCAGAAATTTTATGTCCAAGTACAATTCCTTCATTAACCATAAAATGGCATTTCTCCCAATTAAGAACAAGATTAGTCTCCTCACATCTCTGCAAAACTTTATTAAGATTCTGCAAACAATTATCAAAAGAAGTTCCATAGACGGAGAAATCATTCATGAAGACTTCCACAATTTCTTCACAAAAACCATGAAAAATAGCAGACATGCATCTTTGAAAAGTAGTAGGAGCATTACATAAATCAAAAGGCATACATTTATAAGCATAGGTTCCATAAGGACAAGTTAAAGTTTTTTTTTATCTTGATCAAGCTTCCTAACAGCAATTTGAGAGAACCCAGAATAACCATCAAGAAAGTAGAAATGAGTTTTCTTAGACAACCTCTCTAACATTTGATCAATAAAAGGCAAAGGATAATGATCTTTCTTAGTAACTTTGTTTACCTTCCTAAAATCAATGCACATCCTATAACCAACCACTACTCTTTGAGGAATAAGTTCATTATTTTCATTTGGCACAAGAGTCATCCCTCCTTTCTTAGGGACACAATGCATAGGACTAACTCATTGATGTCTACGCACGCTTCTATTCTTGTAGACAGTGTTGGGCCTCCAAGTGCAGAGGTTTGTAGAACAGCAGCAAGTTTCCCTTAAGTGGATCACCCAAGGTTTATCGAACTCAGGGAGGTAGAGGTCAAAGATATCCCTCTCAAGCAACCCTGCAATCAAGATAAAAGTAGTCTCTTGTGTCCCCAACACACCCAATATACTTGTCAGGTATATAGGTGCACTAGTTCGGCAAAGAGAGAGTAAAATACAAGTAGTATGGATGGTTATAAGTGATATAAAATCTGAAATAAAAATGGCAGCAAGCAAACATGTAGCAGAACAGGCGGAAAACAGTGTTTTAACGCTTGGAAATAAGGCCTAGGGCTCCTACTTTCACTAGAGGACACTCTCAACAATGAAAACATAATTGAATGCATAAATATCATTTCTTCACTATGCTACTCCGAACCACTCTCCGGTAGAATAACGAACACTAATCATTGCGTAGGGCTTTAACAGCACACCTCAAGTCTATATTCCCTCTCTAGGGCACTGACGAAGGGATGGATCTTGGACCCTGCGGTAAGGACACCCGTCTTAAAGCCCAAGGTTAAGGCCCAAGAAGGGAAGCCCTTGGAGTGTTATGGAAGGCCCACTTGAAGCCCACCTGCAATGCCTTGCGGGCTAAGTTAGGAAACTTGTAACCGACCTAGGGTTAGAGTTCGAGTCCTCTCCGGGTAGGGTTTGAGACCTGGCCACCTATATAAGGCCAAGAGAACCACCGGAAGAGGACCAAGCAATACCGCACCACCAAAGCCTTGAGCTCGAGATTGTACTCTCGACTTGAGCAACCACCATTGTAACCGATCTATTTGATAATACAGATCGACAGAGATAGGAGTAAGGATTTTACCTCTACGAGGGCCCCGAACCTGGGTAAATCGTGCCCCATGTCTAGCCGACGATCGTCACCAGCGCTCATGGGTTCTCCTATTCGAAACCCTATGGGTTAACCCGAGGGAATTGCCGATACGCAGATTCGACAATTGGCGCCGTCTGTGGGGACGGCGGGCGCTGGATCTTCGGCATCTTCGGCTTCATCATCCAACTCACGTTGGAAACCTTCGACTTCAGCTCCGACCAATCCTATTCGGATCGGATCTGTCGTGGTACCCCCTCACTCGCCGGAATCACGCCCGGTATTCAGTGATCTGGAGAAGAGCATCACCTTGACGTTCGGAAGCTTGAAGTTCTACACCAACAAGGACAGGATCCTCCACTTCCCTGAAGAATCAGGATCTGAGTCAGAAGCCGTCGACTCGTGCCCTCATCTGGAGAAAAGTGGCGAGTCCATCCGCTTCAACACCAGCGACTACCATACCCTCTCGACAGAGGAACCTTCTCAGATCCAGAAAGCTTTCCGAGCTACGCCTAAGACGCACCAGCCACGACTGGCTCAGGTCTGCATGGCAGGATCGGAACAACCCCCAGAAACAGAACACGGCGCTGCAGAACGCGCTGAGATCGGCGTCTCGCGGGACGCTTGGGATCGAGCCAAGGAAACTATGCGAACAAGCAAGCCGCTTGTGGCTGGAGCACCGCATGAAGATATGGTCGCCTACCACTATCATCTAGTGAGAGCGGCCACAACTATCAAAGAAGCTCGGATAGACCTAGCCCGTCGGAAGAGATTGGCGGACGAATCGAGTATACGCCGAGGCGAGCTGTCCCTGACACCTTCGGTCGGAACCCGACCCACAAGGAAGGGACACGCATCGAAAACGGCATCCATGGACGCCGAGTCCCTAGGCGGGATCAGCAGGTCACTCGGACCTTCTCTCATGCGGGTCGACGAGGACGGAAACGTCTACCCGCAAACTCCTGCTCCCGCAGTCCTAGCCGCAGCAACCTACATGCAGATGAACCAGCCAGAGGAAAACGACCCTCGAGCGGAGCAGTACAAACAGGTTCGGAAAGGATTGGGCATGGCGGCCTCAAGGCTTGCCTCCTACGACCGTAGGAAAGCTGCCGAACAGCAAGAGAAAGAAAAGGAAAAAGAGAAAGAGGCAGTGCGCAAGCATAGGAGCACTTCGCCTAGGAGAGACAAATCACCTCGCCGCGGTCGAGGAAAAGAAGCTCGACGACGCGATGATAGTCGAAGCAGCAGCGAAGGCAGCCCGAGAAATAAAAGCTCGCGACGTCACAGCAGCCGCTCGAGAAAGCGCAGCAAGGAGCCAAGGAAGGAAACTGATCGCGACCCGCCAGGATATAACGCGCGGTCAGATATCGCGCAAAATAAGGTGGACAAGGTGAGAGCTGCGAGGAACCGCGCGCGCTCCTCGTCCAGTTCTTCGGATGACGAAACCTGCGGCGCGCTATGTTTTACCCGCGGCATCCGCGAAGCACCCCTACCCAGGAGATTCAAGCTCAGCACAGAAGTAACAAAGTACGATGGTTCACTCGAACACGGCTATGCAGTACCTCAATTTACACTTGGTTGGCACGGCACGTAGCTGGCTGGAAGCAAGGCCGAAATCCTGTTACGCATCATGGGACGACCTGCACTACGACTTCTGCAAGAACTTCCAGGCCACCTACAAAAGACCAGCAACCATTGAAGAACTGCGAGCCTGCAAACAAAAGAGCGGCGAGTCCACCCGCGAGTACATCCAGCGATGGACCACACTCAGGAACACCGCAGGAAACATCTCGGAAGAAGTAGCGGTTGAGGCCTTCGCAAAAGGCGCCCGACGAACTTCTTTCAGAGAAGAGCTGAACGGACAACAACGTCGCCTAGAGGGGGGTGAATAGGCGATTAAAACTTTTCCGGTTAATGCTTGCTAAATGCGGAAATAAACTAGGTGTTTAAATTAACAAGCATACAACCTAAATATTCTAGGGTCAACTAGATGAACTAACAACTTATGCTAATCAAGACAAGTAACAAGGTGATAGCAAGATATATAACTTCAAGCTCGAAGGCTATCACAATGTAAACTGCATAAGTAAAAAGCTCGGGTATAGAAATAACCGAGGCACACGGAGACGAAGATGTATTCCCGAGTTCCTCCCACAAAGGGGAGTACGTCTCGTTGGAGGGGTGTGAGCTCACCACGAAGGCCTACTCAACGCCACAAAGGCCTCACCCTATTCTCCGATGAACTTCCGCCACGAAGGCCTAGTTCACCTTCCACTATTGGCAACCTTCAAATCCGAGGCACGCATCCACAACTTAATTGGAGGCTCTCGGTGTCACCACAATCTTGGGGCACGCATCCACAACTCAATTGGAGGCTCCCAAGAACACCACAAGTCGTCTAGGGTCCAAGACCCAAGAGTAACAAGCTCACAAACTTTCAACTTCCACGAATCCTCGTGGAGAGAGCAAACGATGCAACCGATGCAAATGGCAAGAGCACAAGTGCTCAAATCCTTCACTCTCAAATTCCAACAAAGCAAAAAAATGCTTATAGGGGAATAAGAGAGGAAGAACAATGGAGGAGAAACACCAAGAACTCCAAGATCAAGATCTACTAAGTTTCCCTCACTAAGAAGGAAGATGGATTGGTGGAAATGTAGATCTAGATCTCCTCGACCTTCTCCCTCAAAGATATGCAAGAATCATAGGAGGTATTGGGAGAGGGGCAAGCTTTCCAAGGTCAACAATGGTGGGGGAGAGAGGATATTCATGCTTGGAAGACTTGGGGACCAATGGGGAAGAAAGCCCCCTTAAATAGGTCCCCACAAAAACTAGTCGTTTATGCAGGAATTTGGGACCGGAATATCCGGTCCAAGTTTGGACCGGATATCCGGTCTGAAGATCTGCTCGAAACCTGTTGACTTTAACCGGAATATCCGGTCCCCTTTGAATAATCTGGTACCAATAATCCGGTCAATGCCAGTGAGAAATATGGTCCGAAAATTGCCAAACCGGAGTATCCGGTCTGATCCGAATAATCCGGTTCAAATAATCCGGTCCATGTCAGTACCGAAAATGGACCAAAACTACCCTAATCGGAATATCCGGTTGCCCGGAATAATCCGGCTAGAATAATCCGGTTCACTCCAGAAAGTTTTGACACCGGTCCTTAGCCGTTTTCGAGCAACAAACTCCACAACCGGAATATCCGGCTCCTCCGAATAATCCGGTTCCAAATAATCCGGCTCCTCTCTGTCCCGAATATGGACCAAAACTACCCTAACCGGAATATCCGGTTGCCCGGAATAATCCGGTTAGAATAATCCGGTTGAGTCCAGAAACAGAGAGGCTGAACAAGAAACCCCATAACTTTTGCAAATGAACTCCGAACGAGGTAAATCCAATTGTATTGGAAAGATAACAGCAAGGAGTATCCAAAATATTGATAACTCAAAGTATGGAGAAGTTACCACACATGGAAGGTGTGGGAACATTCTCAAAGACGAACGGAATATTTTCACCACCGAAAACGCAACAAGTTTTTCTTACGAAATCCGTTTTCGAGAAACCAAGGCTTGTCATGAAGATCACGACAAGCACTAAAACCCAAAGGAGACAAAAGCCAAATAAGAACCAAGAAAGATGATATGCAAAGTATGCAAAGGTTTGAGCTCTCCATAACGATCCGATCAAGTTACTCACTTGAGAGTCCCTCTTGATAGTACGACTATCTATCCTATAACCCGGTCTCCCAAAGATACGAGACCGTAAAATAGAAAACCTATCAAGATTATACCTTTGCCTTGAGCATTCCACTTGAGCTAGATGATGACGATCTTGACTCTCTCAAGTTGGATCTTCTTTCTTGATTGCGCTTGCTAGCACAAACTCTGCTTGATGAAGACTTGCAAGTTGCTCCCCCATACACCATTATGGGAGAGACTAGCTCCCCCATACACCATTATGGGAGAGACCCTTCAGCAAATCTTCACAAGGCCACTATCTCCAAACGGGTGGCAAGCATCAAGCATAGGATATCTTCTAGATGCTTCACTTGAGCTTCCACGTCAAGCTAGAAGACAAACCCCTTGACGACGACATAGACCATGGGCTATATGAAATCTTCCTTTTGGTTCATGCCCATGGAAAGATACCTAACCACACATAGAGATGCGACACACACATATCATGGGTTAGTTCACAAAGCTATATTGACAAATGCTTACCATACCATGGGATACACAATCCCACTTAGTACAACTTGTAGCTTCGTGTGTTGATCGCTTGCTTGATCAACCTTGTATCTTTGCTTCTCACTACTAAAGATGATGTCTTGAAGATGATAATGAAAGATCACCTAATCCTTTTCTTCAAGACATACTAGCAATAAGCTCAACTCAAACCATGACCATTCTTCATATAAATCCATGAATATAACAATGGCCATCAAGGAAGCTAATAGAGTTCAACACATGAACTCCATTATTTCCTATGGACAAGATCTACAAAGATAACTCAATGCAAACATTAGTCCATAAGGATTGTCATTAATTACCAAAACCACATAGGGGGAACCATGCGCTTTCAAGAGCTGGGCCGAGCCGCACCCAAAACTATCGGGGAGCTCATGATCATAGCCGACAAATGGGCTAACGGAGAAGACGCGGTACGCAATGAGAGAACGTCATCGCCCGCGCCCGAGGATGACTGCCATGGTCGAAGGAAAAGGAGGAAGTACTACGATCACGACGATCGGGAAGAGATTGTAGCGGCAGAATTCACGCAAAACCGCGATAATGGGCGCCACGGAAATCGCGAGTGCAAACCAAAAGCTAAAGATAAAAGTCCCGAGGAGGACCTCGACGCATACTGCTCGCTACATCTATTTACAGATAAGCGCACGGGCAAAACTAAGGCTACACACCTTCTCAAGGATTGCCGAAAGTTCATCGACATCCACGAGGCCTTCTCGAAGAAAAGTAGATCAGCAGCTAGTCAAAATTACCCTTCACTTCCAGGAGGAGGACATCAAGGATTCCAGCCGCCACAACCCCTACCTCCACCAGGAAACCAAAACATGGCGCTAGCCGCACTACCTGCGCCACCCGCACCAAACGCCGGAGCCAACGCGTACCCGAACCCGGCTGGACAGTTAGGGATGATACAAAAAGTCTGCCCATCCCGCAGAGCTCAGAAGACAAATACGCGGCAGCTGTGCATGGCCGTGCAAACCCCGCCAACAAGGCCCGAGTACTTGAAGATGGCGTACCAAGCGATCACCTTCTCGATGGAAGACCACCCACCACGAGTCTATCGACCAGGACACGTCGCTCTAGTAAGCCAAGCGCAAATTGGTAATTACGAACTGGCTCGTGTATTTATGGACGGAGGAAGCGGCATCAACATTATCTACGCGGATACGCTCCGCCGGATGAACAGGAACCTGTATGGACTTGCGGAATCAGAAACATCCTTCCACGGGATAGTTCCAGGAAAGGCGATCCGTCCACTCGGAACAATCAACCTAGAGGTTGTGTTGGGCAATCGACGCAATTACAGAAGAGAATTCCTCGACTTTGAAGTAGTCGACTGGCCCTCACAGTACCACGCCATTCTTGGTCGAACAGCGTTCGCCAGATTCATGGTAGTACCACATTACGCGTACCTAAAGCTCAAGCTACCCGGGGAATATGGCGTAATCGCCATCGATGGAGATTTCCAGAAATCCAACAAGTGCGACATCGAGTTCAACGAGATCGCAAAATCTTTCGGGATGCAAGAAGACCTGGAGGAGATAGCAAAGACCACGGATCACTCCGTGATGCCCCTCACAAAGAAAAACGCGCCAGAATTGGAATTCAGCGCCAACAGCGACACTCGAAAACATTAGGTGCACTCGACAGACTCTGCGAAGACGGCAATGGTTTCAACTACCCTCTCGCTAGCATAGGAAAGCGCGCTCGTCGAACTCCTCCATGAGTACTGGGAAATTTTCGCCTGGCAGCCCTCAGATATGCCAGAAATACCCAGGGATTTCGCCGAGCACTCACTCGAAGTCTTCAAAGATGCAAAACCCATCAAGCAGACCACTCGACGGTTTTCAGAACCCAAGCAGAAAGCGCTTGGAGAAGAGGTAAACAGATTGCTAGCAGCAAAATTCATCAGGGAGATCAAGATATCCACTTGGTTAGCAAACCCAGTGCTGGTCCCAAAGAAGAACACCAACATCCTTCGAGTGTGCATCGACTACACGTCGTGGAATAAGCACTTCCCCAAGGATAACTTTCCCCCTCCCGCGAATCGACCATATCGTGGACTCCACCGCGGGCTGTCAACGCCTCTCCTTCCTGGACGCCTACTCGGGATGTAATCAGATCCGGATGAAGCGGGAAGACGAGGAAAAGACAGCATTCATCACACCCCACGGTGTGTACTGCTACACGACAATGCCCTTCGGGCTAAAAAACGCAGGCGCAACATATCAGTGCTGCATGCAAAAATGCCTCGCCAAACTCATTGGCAAGAACGTACAAGTGTACGTTGACGACATCGTCATCAAGACTCGAGTAGATGATACACTCCTCGAGGACATTAGAGAAACATTTGACGCTCTAAACGCATACAGGATTAAGCTCAACCCGACAAAATGCGTCTTCGGCGTCCCAGCAGGACAACTTCTCGGGTACCTGGTATCCGCTAGAGGCATCGAAGCCAACCCAGAGAAGATACAAGCAATCTTGACAATGAAGGAGCCAACTAATCTACGCGGAGTCCAACAGCTCGCAGGGCGACTAGCCGCATTGAGCAGATTTATCGCACAATTGGGTGAGCAGGCGTTACCCTTCTATAAACTGCTGAAGAAGACAGACAAGTTCGAATGGACACCAGAAGCTAAGCCAGCATTCGCAGACCTGAAGCGATCTTTGCAGAGCAGGCGCATTCTGGCAACACCACAAGAGGGGGAGCCACTATACCTATACCTACCCGCAACAAACCAGGTCATCAGCACGGCCATCGTGGTCGAACGACCTGAGGAGGGCAAGGCATATGGAGTTCAAAGACCGATCTACTACATCAGCGAGGTGCTCTCGCCGTGCAAACAATGATATCCTCACTACCAGAAGCTCGCATATGGATTTGTTCTCACCGCTCGAAAGCTCAAACACTACTTCCAGGAACACACCATAACAGTGGTTAATGATGCATCACTCGGTACAATCATGAACAACCCGATGGCATCCGGAAGAATAGAAAAATGGAGCATCGAGCTGGGCGCTTGGGACATCACCTATGTAGGGCGCAATTCAATAAAATCCCAGGTACTCGTGGAATTCCTGAGCGAGTGGACAAAACTACAAACGCCCGGGCCGCCGGAATACACGAGTAACTGGATTATGTACTTCGACGAATCCAAGAGAAACGAAGGAGCAGGAGCTGGGATCGTCCTAATATAACCAAGAGGAGACAAGCTGCAGTATGTCCTACGATTGGATTTTCCACCCGATGATCCAGCATCAAATAATGACGCAGAATACGAGGCCATGTTGCATAGGATGAAGATGGCAGTCGCGTGCGGAGCCACCCGACTAATGATCTACGGCGATTCCAATCTCATCGTGCAACAAACAATGAAGGAGTGTGACGCTATCGCTGAGAACATGGTTGCCTATCGTGACATGTACAACCTACTCAAAGGAAGTTTCAAAGGGTGCGAGCTGAAGCACATTGCGAGGTCCAGCAATGAAGAAGCAGACAGGCTGGCAAACATGGGTTCCACAAACACACCCATACCGCCAGGGATATATTTTGAGCGGATGACTAGACAATCGGTGAAAGTCAAGAAAACTGCAGGAACACCCGCAGCATTGGAAACAGAGGTCAGACCGCAAATTGCTATGATCGAGCTCATCCAGAATATTTCGCGACAAGTTTTTCTGGTCGAGCCAGTCTGGACGCAGAAATACCTCGACTACTTGTCCACCAAACAGCTCCCAGCAGACCCTCGCGAGGCTCGACAGATAATCAGACGCAGCAAATCCTTTCGGGTGCTCAACGGCGAGCTATACAAACAGAGCATCTCAGGCATACTGCAACGATGCATAGCACCCGAGGATGGCAAGGAATTACTGCAAGACATCCACCAAGGAGACTGTGGACATCATGCTAGCTGGAAAGCAATCATGGGAAAAGCCTTCCGAGCAGGATTTTACTGGCTTACAGCAGCCAGAGACGCAAAGGAACTGGTCGACAGGTGCAACGCTTGCGAGGGATTCGCACCAAAACCACACGCACCCGCTACGGAACTACATATGATACCCATCGCCTGGCCCTTTGCACAATGGGGGCTGGACATGGTAGGACCATTACGCAAATCCACGCCAGGCGGATACACACACTTGCTGGTCGCAGTCGAAAAATTTACCAAGTGGATAGAAGCCATGCCAGTAACCTCAGCTAGCGCCCAATGTGCCGTCAAATTCCTCAACTCCATCGTATGCAGGTTCGGAGTACCACACGACATCATTACTGACAATGGTAGCAACTTCACGGCAAAGGAAATACAGCAGTTCTGCAAAGAAAAGGGTATCATCTTCAAATTCGCTTCAATTGCCCATCCGCAAACCAACGGCCAAGTCGAAAGATCAAACGGATTAGTTTCGGCTGGCATCAAGAAACGTCTGCTCGATCGTCTACACCCGGCAGCAGGACATTGGGCGGAAGAGCTACCCTCCGTGCTATGGAGCCTCCGCACAACTCCAAATCGATCCACAAAATACACACCATTTTTCATGGTATACGGGGCCGAAGCAGTCCTTCCGGAGGACGTCAGGTTCAGCGCCCCACGAGTTCTTGCTTACAGCGAAGAAACCTCCAACAGGGCACTCGCGGATGACATGGACGCACTCGACGAAATGCGCGATATTGCACTCGCAAGATCCGCAGTATACCAACAGTTGCTGCGAAACTATCACAGTCGCCGCATACGCCACAGAGCCTTCGCAGTAGGAGACCTGGTGCTACGGCTCAATAAGAAGGAAGGACACAAGCTCGAGCCACCATGGGAAGGACCCTTCATAATACACGAAGTTATCCCAGGTGGCGCCTATCGACTGAAGAATCCGGCGACTGGAGGCGTCTATTCCAACCCTTGGAATGTTGCACAACTCCGCAAATTTTATCCCTAGATTTATTTTTACTCATCATAATAAGGCTATATTAGCCATCTTGTAGCTCGAAAGTAAAACACATGACTTCTCAGTCATTGCAATAAAATACATGGTTTCTCAACCATAGAAACTCGAGTTCTCCATCCTTACATGCTAAAAGCAACAGGTATACACCCCACAAACACACGGGGGCTACGCCTAATACAGCATCACAGGAAGAATTTGTATACAAGGTAAACACCTTACAACAGTTTTTTACAATTAAACAGGGCGAAAGGATACATACATCCTACAATCACACATGGTGATGAGCATTCTCAGCCACCAAAACCCGATCTACCTCAGCCGAGGTCAATCGAATGATTTCCTCTGCCGCAGGTTGAACAACCCTATAATGAGGAGAAATATCGTCGATTGGACCATCAGGAAGTCTAGCTACGGAGTTGAAATTCACCTCAGGATGCCACAACCGGACGAAAGAGAGAGACACTACCAAGCCGCAAATCATCTGATTGCGAACACACTCGCGAATTTCTCCTTCTCGCCCGAACACCCTGAGAAGATGGCTACAATCCTCAGGACCCCTCTCCAACGGATAGAAAGCAGCGTTCATTGCAATCAAAATCTCGTGAAAGGAACTCACGAGTATCTTCGCCTAGATAACTCGGAACTTCAAGGTAGCAAGCACAAAGCCTCGACTGCGATCGGACCAAAAGTTGCTCGCATGAGGTTTTGAGCTGGCAGCTTCCTGAAGGATGTGGTTCTCCACCCACTGTTTCTCACTCCTACCATCCGGCTGAACAACTGAAAAACAAAGGTATATGATCAAAGAAAGATACAGGACAAAGAAGACTAGGGGCTGAACTACTTACAGAGCAAATCTCTGGAAACAGACGCCAATTCATCCATCACAAACTGCTCGCTTTCAATCGCCAACTTTTGTTTGGACTTGGCTACATCCGCTATCCCACGCAATGCTTTTAGCTTGCGTTCACCATCCGCAACACGATCACGGAGGCCTGGAAATGTCCCCACAGCAGCAACAAGAGGATTTACTGGGGTAGCAAGTCCACCTGAAGACTCCGCAGCAACCCCGGCTACCTGGAAGAATACATGGAAATTGAAGGAATAAGATGCCCCATTCGAGATCTAACAATCACCTATTCAATAGCTGCTCGGGGGCTACTCCCATCGGGAGGAAACACACAGCAAACCAATCACAGGTAGCATCTCAGAAAGACATCTCGATTAAACGATGAAAATACGGTAATGCATCCCAAGGTTCATTACAATCGACAGAAATACAAAGAAACTATACTAAGGAGCTGAAGTTGTGCTGCCACTCGCGACGGTGCCTCCCTTAGCACGGGAAAACAACTCGGATAACTTCCGAGCAAGGACTCCGGTTGGCTCGCCAAAATGACGAAGCCCTACCTTTTTTCCCGTAGAAGGATCGACGGGAAGGTCCGAGTACGCCTCTTCCAAACCAGTGACTCCATGCGCCAGCGCGAACTGGATGGCGGTCTTCGCCCCAGACTCCGACTGAGCAACCGCGTAGGTGTCAAGGAGATTGCTCTCCGAGAAAATCTTCAGAAGATCACCCAGCGCAGGTGGAGACACGGCGTCGACTAGAAGGCGACCGTGAAGCTGCGTCAGCACTCGAGTGGCATCGCCAATCAGGGTGCAAATCCCTTTGGCATGCGTCCTAAGATGGGCGCAGGAATCAGTCAGCGCATCCACCCGTTGGATCCCAGGAAGCTCCAGTGGGACGCCCAGAAGACCTACAAAAGAAAATACTAAAACCTAAGGACCTATCAGACAACCAGAAGACGACAATAGACCAAAAGCAACTTACCCGCAAAACGTTCGGCCAGAGGACGAAGGAAGTTGACAAGATCGGAGTCCGCCTTGGTACCAGCCTCCTCCAGATTCTTCAGAGCATCCTAGGCGGCCGCAAGCTTTCCTTCAAGGTCAGCCGACAGCATGCGAGAGGACTCAAGTTCATGTCGAGTAGCTGCCAGCTGAGCCTCTTGAGAAGTTGCCCGAGTGGAGGCATCCGCCTTCTCGGCCTTCATAAACTCAATTTGAGCTGCGTAGCAATGATTATCAGAAACAAAGAAATTGGCAGAAATAAAGAGATAAAGATGGGGGGAGGCGATAAACTTACTTCGAAGGAGCTCATTCTCGCTGGCGAGTCGATCACGATCCGACCGAAGGATCCCGCATTCCGCTTCGGCAAGAACGACACAGCGACCGACGGCCGCAAGGGAGTCGATGAGAGACTGCGAAGAACATGAAGATAGTAGAATCAGAAATTTGAGCCTATACACGATTGAAAACATTCGAGTATAGCCTCGGGGGCTACTCCCATCGGGAGCACTGTCGTGCACCCGATAAAGCAAGAAGAAAGGACAAGGTCTACATTTTAGAGCATGTAGCCAATCGCATGCGATCAACTATAGCCTCAGGGGCTACTCCCATCGGGAGCACTGCTGTGCACCCGATAAAAAACAGATCCAAAACTGACAAAGCACTGAAGAAGCAAGCAGCAAAGTTTACCTAGCCGTGGGCGAAGGAAAGGGGATCCGCTGAGCTAACCGACACCTCCTTCGGAGTCGAGGCCCCAGCAGCAAAACTAGGAATTCTGTATTCCGTAGTCGCCGCAGTGGGGGCCACACTCGGTGAATTCTGCACGGTGTCAGCGGTAGGGGTCCCACCCGTGTTTTCAACCTTCTTCCTCTTTTCGAGAGGAAGGGAAGAGACGAATCTACGAGGGCTGATAGCTTGCAGACTGCAATGAAAACCGTATGTCAAAAGACGCGAAAGGAAATGTTCGACTAAGAACAAGAAAAGAAACTTACTCGTCGTCATGTTCGTCGTCCAACATATCCGCATTCTAGGCGGTTTGGATATTTGGAAATGAAGGAGAAGGGGCACGCGTGCGCAGCGGGGTCACGATGAGGGGCCCCTTCCCGGGCGATTCCTTGTCCAAAGAGTTATCCTTGGAGGTGGCCTCATCGCCTTCCACTCGACGACGTTTGCGGTGGAGGAGACCGCTACCCGAATCCTCCGCGCCATCCGAAGAGTCACGCTCGGAGCTCGAGGAGGCATTAGCAACACTGGTATCGGCTGGGCCGTCCAAGTTACTCGCCAACAAATCCGAGGCCTCCTCCCCGGACATTGGCGGGTAGCAGGTAGCCATGGTTAGGCTCTTCCAAAGAAGACAGAAGAAAAGCAAGAGAAAAATCCAGTCGACTAAATTTCAGAACAAGGAAAGAAATGAACATAGAAGGAAAGATAAACTTACTTCGGGTGGCGGAGGCCTTGTCGCCTCGAAAGCTGCGACCGTCCAGTCGAGGAAGGTCTCGCCCACCTTCAAGCTGGTGATAGTCGCGATCTTCTTCTCGAACTCGACGTTCGAGAGCTCTTCGTGACTCACGCGACTGGGGTCTTCAATGCCCTGGTACTCCCACATCGTGGAAGGCCTGTCCTGTAGGGGCTGAATCATGCGCTTGAGGAAGATGCTCGCCAGGTGCAGCCCGTTCAGCACGACTCCGGCGGCTTGGTCCCGTAGGCCAATCACCTTGGCGAGTAGCGGCATGACTGTCTGGTTTTCTTCAGCCGACAGCTTATGCGCCCAGGACTTCCGCTTCTTCAGAACAGCGAATGGGTGGAATTCCTGGATTCCATCCGAGCTGTTGTCGGCGACGTAGAACCACTTCTTTCTCCACCCTTGAGCGGAGTCGATGAAGTGCATCCCGAAATAGCTAAAGTCTGATTTTGCCTGGATTCCGAAACCGCCGGTGCGCAGCGGTTCGCCAGGCTCGTTCTCTACTCGCGACTTCTCGCGGAAGACGCGGATCTTGAAGAGGGCCTTCCAGAGGCCCCAATGTGGGCGGATGCCCAAGAAGCACTCGCAAAATACAATGAAGCACGAGATGTGCTGCAGTACATTTGGAGGCGGATCGTGGAGTTGTATGCCATAGACATACAACAATGCCACGAGGAAGGGGTGAAGAGGAAAGGAGAGTCTGCGCAACACGTGGTCCACGAAAACCACGCGTTCGTTCGCGCGGGGATCGGGTACCTCCTCCTTCTTGCCGAGGCGCACCCGTTTCTCAGCTTCCGGAGGCAGCAACCCCTCGCGCTGCATCTCCTTGATGCTCTTGTTGGTGGTGTTGGGCGAGCGCCAATCGCCCAAGCGCGGTGCGGGTGGCGCGGGAACTTCTTCTGACGCCCTCGACGACGACACGACGGCGCCGCGCTTCTTGCCTCCCGCCATTGGCACTGGTGCAAGCTCGAGGAGAGAAGAAGTGGAGAGCGCGGAAGACGAAGAACGAAGAAGACGAGAGCTGGGGAAATTTTCACCGTTTCACCCAAGGCCTACATTTATACACAGAGCGGAGTCGATGAAGTGCATCCCGAAATAGCTAAAGTCTGATTTTGCCTGGATTCCGAAACCGCCGGTGCGCAGCGGTTCGCCAGGCTCGTTCTCTACTCGCGACTTCTCGCGGAAGACGCGGATCTTGAAGAGGGCCTTCCAGAGGCCCCAATGTGGGCGGATTCCCAAGAAGCACTCGCAAAATACAATGAAGCACGAGATGTGCTGCAGTGCATTTGGAGGCAGATCGTGGAGTTGTATGCCATAGACATACAACAATGCCACGAGGAAGGGGTGAAGAGGAAAGGAGAGTCTGCGCAACACGTGGTCCACGAAAACCACGCGTTCGTTCGCGCGGGGATCGGGTACCTCCTCCTTCTTGCCGAGGCGCACCCGTTTCTCAGCTTCCGGAGGGAGCAACCCCTCGCGCTGCATCTCCTTGATGCTCTTGTTGGTGGTGTTGGGCGAGCGCCAATCGCCCGAGCGCGGTGCGGGTGGCGCGGGAACTTCTTCTGACGCCCTCGACGACGACACGACGGCGCCGCGCTTCTTGCCTCCCGCCATTGGCACTGGTGCAAGCTCGAGGAGAGAAGAAGTGGAGAGCGCGGAAGAAGAAGAACGAAGAAGACGAGGGCTGGGGAAATTTTCACCGTTTCACCCAAGGCCTACATTTATACACAGAGCCGGTCGATCCTGACCGCTCACTAAGCCACGTGACATCCATCGCAGCCGCCGCGTACGAAGGCGAAACGAAAGGGCGGCGGATGCTGTTTCGTGCCACGATCCTAACAGTGGATCGTGCGCATTTACTGCGCGCATTTCGCGTAAAAACCGGGAACAACGTCTTGTTTCCGGTCAAAAAGCTGACAAGGTGGGCCAGCGCTTCTGCTCTCGCTCCGTCACGCCCCATCGGGAGGATGAAAGTGCGCCATGACGTTATAGCGTGCATCATCAAGATGGAAAATATTGCGAATGAAAAGTCCAAACACGAAAATAACTTCGTATGGACAAATTATGGCGTGAAATCTTTTTCACAGGAAAACAAGACCCTAAACACGAAAACTCTTTCGTATGGGCATAAAACTCCAAACACGAAAACTCTTTCGTATGGACAAAGATAGCTATGCTTTCATATCTGGGAAACCACAAACTCGAAACTACGCGAGTAGGCAGATCATGCCACTCATTCACACGATGTTTACACATCATAAATCTAGATTGTTCAGCCGACTAGGTACATCCGGATGTCATATTCTTTCGAATATGAAGGTAAGACCCAAAAGATCTCTCTTGAGGGCCTGGAATCGCACTCAAGCTGCGTCCTCTGGTACAATTCCGTGTCAACAACACGAAGAAAAATCCTAACGGACGCGCCGGGTACCCCCATAGGTTAAGTTCGACTCGGTAAGACCACTACGGCCCAGTCGCAATGATCACCTCATCGGGTTCGAGTCGGAGGTCTCGAATCTGTGTAGGCCAGAACTATTTTTGCCCTAATTGCAATTAATTGGCCCTGATCTTTCAGGAGAGCCAAGCTGCTGCGCCACATCCTTCTGCGATAAACAGCCATAAAAACAGGCGCTTTCATTACTCGATACTCGGGTGTAAAAATTCATCACACATGGTACACACCCTCCAAACAGGAAACGACCATAATGGTTATCCGAAAGAAAGCGGGATGAAAAATCTGACCGTCTACTCGACTGGAAAAATCCCAATCGAGCAAATGCTCGGGGGCTACTGACGAAGGGATGGATCTTGGAACCTGCGGGTAAGAACACCCCGTCTTAAAGCCCAAGGTTAAGTCCCAATAAGGGAAGCCCTTGGAGTGTTCTGGAAGGCCCACTTGAAGCCCTCCCGCAATGCCTTGTGGGCTAAGTTAGTGTAACACCCGGGGGTTTTCCCTCAAATAGAATTGCTTGTTTTCTTTCTTTTTTTGCATTGCATTGCATCATGCATCATATGCATTGCACTCTTGTTTTCAAACCAATTTCAAAATTCAGACCTTTTCAAATATTTGAAATTTTCAAAAAAACAAACACTTGCACACTTGGGCATTTTGGATGCCAAGTGCAAAGAAACCAAAATTATAATTTTTGGAGTAGTGAAACCTCCCCAAATTCAAATTCAACCCAAATTCATCTAAATTCAAACTTCCACAAAAGTTTGAATTTTCAAAATCAAAAATTGGTGCACTTGGGCATTTTCAATTCCAAATGCAATAAAAATTTATTTCATAATTTTTGCATGTGTAAAACCCCTCCAATTTCAAATTTCTCTTTCACTTTTACAAAAAGAACTGCTGGGGGAGGCAGGCCCGAAGGCCCACCTACGACCCCGAGCGCCCAGCCCACCTCGACCTTCTTCTCCGTACGATAGAGGGGCACGAGGACCTCCTGTCGCTGTCCCCTCCCCCACCATGGACCCCTCCACCCACCTGCTCCCTCCTCCTTAAAGCCGCCTCCTAGCCCTCCCCAACCCTAACCCTAACCCTAGCCTCCCCCTCTTCCTCTCCAACCGCCGCCACCCTTTTCCTCTCCTTTTCTTCCTCTGTTTTCTCCACCACCGTACCACCATGGCCGGAGATGGTAGGTTATGGCGCCAAGGCCATGGTCGACGAGAAGGGAAACCGAGGATGGGAATGGAGCCGCGCCACCATCCTCTTCCTCCTCGCCGAATTCCAGGAGCCGAAGCCGCCTAGGTCGACGCCGGCGAGGTCGCCTTCCTCCTCTGTCCGTGAGCACCACGTCCACGATCCGTCGTCGCCTTCGAGCACGTACGACCACGTCGAGCCACCCTCTAGGTGAGCACCCCGTCCCCACGGACATCCCCCTTACCCTCCCCTTGCTCGGTGTGTCCACCTTCGAGTGGCAACGCCGCGCCGCCCGTTCGTGTCCGTCACCAGCCTGCCTGTGTTGTCCGTCGTTGGGTCTTCGTCTCCGGCTGAAACTGAGTTTCAGTTTCGTCAGTAAACCACGCACCCTTTTGCCCTCTTATTATATAAGAGCCCGATTCAATCACAACTCGCAGCAGTAGCCTAGTGGCAGCGCACCCTGTCTGCATCCCTGGAGCCCCGAGTTCGAATCCCACCCTAGGCAAATGCCACCCCTTTTTTCTCTTTTAACCGCGCGGGAGCTGGCCCCACTCGTCTGTGACCGTGCCGGCCACCTCATCTTTCCCCCGCGCCTCGTCAGCTGTCGCGTGGCCACGGCCCCATTTGTCAGCCGCCTTGGCTGGCTCTGCCCCGGTAGAAAACGTTTCGGCCATTTCTTTTATTCTCGAAATCCATAAAACAGAACTAAAATCTTTATTTGTAAAATCAATAACAAATTGAAAAATGCTCCAATTTCAATGATTCAAATTTCTATGGATTCAGCATCTTGTGCTCTTTCTGTTAGTAACAAAGTTGCAACATGTTTCTGTAATAAATTTTGCACTAAATAATTAAATACAGAAATGGCTATTAAAATTTGAAACTTTGGAAATTCATAACTTGAGTTCTGTTCACCCAAATTGAGCAAACTTGAGCTCTAAAATTTTTTCTTAACAAACTCTACACATTGGTATTTTTTTGGTCACAATTGAATTAAATTTGGAGATGTTTCCTTCCCTTTACTAAAAGGGGCAGAATAAAAATGTTTATGGAAAAATGCATAATAAATTCAATAATGATCCAAAAATTATGTTTAATACCTCAAAATGTTCAGTGAAACATTTTATACATGTTTTCAACCTTTTCAATACAATTTGTGCCCCATTCCATTTAAATTTGGTTAGCTCACCCACTAATTGTTATCCATGCTAATCAACATTTAAATTGATGGTTAGATAAATAACTTAAACCTTCCTAATTAAATGTTGGGCTTTTGTCTCAACTTAAATTGGTTAAGTTGCATCCCCGCATGTCATGCATCCATATCTTGATCATGCTGGATCTTTTGCCGTAGAAGTAATTGTTGCATCCGGTGTTTGTTCTAGTTCGTTGCTTCTTCGCGGATAGGACGTTGAGATGATGTGAGCACCGACAAGTTCTTCGGATGTACCTCTACTTGCTGGATCTCAGGCAAGTATACTCACTTGCTACCTATGTTGCCTTTCCTCACTTGTTACCGATTCTTTCCGTTGTCTTTATGCTAGCCTTATGATTTGATGCTTGTGTCTCGATCCTATCATGTGTTTACATTGCAACCATGATATAGCCTTCCTTCCACTTCCTATTAACTGTTGTTTGTTTACCTTGTTGGCCCTCGTGCCGTAGTTGCGTGCTTAGTGTTGTTTGCGCTCAAGTCTTGTTGTCTGTCTTATCACCTGTTTAGTTTGATAGTTGGGTTTCAACTTAATCAACAACATGTTAATGTTTTGGGTAATAATAATTTGATGATAAGGCACCGGCAGGAGGCCCGGCGTGGTTTTGAGGCCTGCTAGTGTCGACCTTAATTAGGAAAAGGGTCGTGTCCTCCGATCCATGATGAGCGCGCTAACCGCATGTGGGAAGCGAGTATGGGAGTCCCCCGCAACTTTGATTCGATTCGCATCTCGTCCAAATCGCCTCATTTAGTTCGGGTTTTCCATTTGCCGGATGCATATGCGGGTGCGAACCCTTGGCGCCAGGGTGGAACTTTTGTAGTCGGCATTTAGGGAGACACGTTCTTAGAGTGCTATGAGGGTCCCCTTTTCT
The DNA here is from genome assembly GCA_028641055.1 of Alopecurus myosuroides. Lineage (NCBI taxonomy): Eukaryota > Viridiplantae > Streptophyta > Magnoliopsida > Poales > Poaceae > Alopecurus > Alopecurus myosuroides. Next base: position 283,587,594 of record CM054062.1, on the reverse strand, counting down.
TCGTGGTTCTTGATTAGTCGTGCGCTCAATTGCACGGGGTTCTTTGGGCTTGATGCGAAGAAGAGTTGGGTTGTGTTGAGTGCCTCGCTTGGTGGAAGGGCCTTTCCATCTGGCGGGTCATTCTTACGTGTACGGCCAAATTGGTGCATCCCTGCAGGGTTAATCTTCTCGAGAAGCCGTGTTGTCCGCGGTTATGGATGACTTGGTGAAAGTGCTGGCTAACAAGTACTCAGACAACTTACACTTAACGATGATAACTTGACTAGTAATATAGATTACCTCCACCATAAAAATGAATGTCACCTTAATCAACAGTGTGAGTTTCCTTGGGTTGCTTCCTTAGTAGGGGTAACACTGGATGGGTATTGTTTGGTGAGTAGTTATAGTTGGTTTTGCCGCTCTATCTTATCCCTTTCTTTTAGCCGGATGTTGTAGCGCGTCTCTGTAGTTAGTTAGTGCAGCCCGCTGCCGCTTCTTTGCAATAATCCCTTCCTTCCGTTCTACCCAAAGTATTTGTATCTTGTGATGATTGGTTACGTTGGTATCTTGTGAGTATGGTTTATCCGCTTGCCAGTACTTAATAGTACTGACCCACGAATCCCTTTCGTGGCTGCATATTCCACATTGCAGTCAACAGGTTTGAAGTCTGACGACGTTAGCTTGGGAATCCCTCCGGCTTGGCCTGGGCAGGGATTGGACGACATCGGTTATCTTCAGGACTCTTAGTCCAATTTGTATCTTGTCCGTAGTCGGACACTATGTTGTTTCTTCCGCTGTCATTTGGATCTTTGTATTGTATCAGTTGTATCCTTGACTCGTTTGAGTCGTCTTGTATATACCTCTTCTGTTGTTGTTGTGGATTATTCGTGAACTGTTGTAATGTTATCACAAGTGGCAACCTGGAATCGGTTATTATGTGGATTTTGGCGGAAATGCTGAAATCTGCATAGTGCCCGATCCCGGGGCGTCACAAATGGTATCAGAGCATGGTTTCCGATTCCCGAAGTTGTTTCGATACGAATGGTTATCGAAGCAACGGGTCCGCAAAGCCTGTAGGATAACCTCGCTAACTGTCGTGTTTCTAGAGTGTCAAAAACTATTTCTGCTAAACTATTTTGGAAACATCTCAATAGGATTCTTGTTTTCTCCTTATCTCTATTCTATTTCTCCTCCTACCTTATTTGTTTTGGAGTCTCTTCCCTTATCTATCTTTCAAAGTTTTAGGATCCTACGTGGGTGGACGTTTCTGAGCCTTTAACCTAATAGCTTCGATCATCAGAAGATTCCTGGTGGAAGAACATCGTCATCAATCCGAGCAAGAATATTTTGTTAGTGGTGTCGAGAAGGAGAGATTCGCCCACTGACCCGGGAAATCAACCGCAGCACGAAGACTTCGTAGTTGACACCTCTCTTTCCCTTGCCTTGGGTGGATTGCGAGGGCGCAATCCCTTGTTAGTGGTGTCGGCTGTAACACCCGGGGGTTTTCCGTCAAATAGAATTGCTTGTTTTCTTTCTTTTTTTGCATTGCATTGCATCATGCATCATATGCATTGCACTCTTGTTTTCAAACCAATTTCAAAATTCAAACCTTTTCAAATATTTGAAATTTTCAAAAAACAAACACTTGCACACTTGGGCATTTTGGATGCCAAGTGCAAAGAAACCAAAATTATAATTTTTGGAGTAGTGAAACCTCCCCAAATTCAAATTCAACCCAAATTCATCTAAATTCAAACTTCCACAAAAGTTTGAATTTTCAAAATCAAAAATTGGTGCACTTGGGCATTTTCAATTCCAAATGCAATAAAAATTTATTTCATAATTTTTGCATGTGTAAAACCCTTCCAATTTCAAATTTCTCTTTCACTTTTACAAAAAAAAAGGAAAAAGAACTGCTGGGGGAGGCAGGCCCGAAGGCCCACCTACGACCCCGAGCGCCCAGCCCACCTCGACCTTCTTCTCCGTACGACAGAGGGGCACGAGGACCTCCTGTCGCTGTCCCCTCCCCCACCATGGACCCCTCCACCCACCTGCTCCCTCCTCCTTAAAGCCGCCTCCTAGCCCTCCCCAACCCTAACCCTAACCCTAGCCTCCCCCTCTTCTTCCTCTCCAACCGCCGCCACCCTTTTCCTCTCCTTTTCTTCCTCTGTTTTCTCCACCACCGTACCACCATGGCTGGAGATGGTAGGTCATGGCGCCAAGGCCATGGTCGACGAGAAGGGCAACCGAGGATGGGAATGGAGCCACGCCACCGTCTTCTTCCTCCTCGCCGAATTCCAGGAGCCGAAGCCGCCTAGGTCGACGCCGGCGAGGTCGCCTTCCTCCTCTGTCCGTGAGCACCACGTCCACGATCTGTCGTCGCCTTCGAGCACGTACGACCACGTCGAGCCACCCTCTAGGTGAGCACCCCGTCCCCACGGACATCCCCCTTACCCTCCCCTTCCTCTGTGTGTCCACCTTCGAGTGGCAACGCCGCGCCGCCTGTTCGTGGCCGTCACCGGCCTGCCTGTGTTGTCCGTCGTCGGGTCTTCGTCTCCGGCTGAAACTGAGTTTCAGTTTCGTCAGTAAACCACGCACCCTTTTGCCCTCTTATTATATCAGAGCCCGATTCAATCACAACTCGCAGCAGTAGCCTAGTGGCAGCGCACCCTGTCTGCATCCCTGGAGCCCCGAGTTCGAATCCCACCCTAGGCAAATGCCACCCCTTTTTTCTCTTTTAACCGCGCGTGAGCTGGCCCCACTCGTCTGTGACCGTGCCGGCCACCTCATCTTTCCCCCGCGCCTCGTCAGCTGCCGCGTGGCCACGGCCCCATCTGTCAGCCGCCTTGGCTGGCTCTGCCCCGGTAGAAAACGTTTCGGCCATTTCTTTTATTCTCGAAATCCAGAAAACAGAACTAAAATCTTTATTTGTAAAATCAATAACAAATTGAAAAATGCTCCAATTTCAATGATTCAAATTTCTATGGATTCAGCATCTTGTGCTATTTCTGTTAGTAACAAAGTTGCAACATGTTTCTGTAATAAATTTTGCACTAAATAATTAAATAGAGAAATGGCTATTAAAATTTGAAACTTTGGAAATTCATAACTTGAGTTCTGTTCACCCAAATTGAGCAAACTTGGGCTCTAAAATTTTGTCTTAACAAACTCTACACATTGGTATTTTTTTGGTCACAATTGAATTAAATTTGAACATGTTTCCTTCCCTTTACTAAAAGGGGCAGAATAAAAAATGCTTATGGAAAAATGCATAATAAATTCAATAATGATCCAAAAATTATGTTTAATAGCTCAAAATGTTCAGTGAAACATTTTATACATGTTTTCAACCTTTTCAATACAATTTGTGCCCCATTCAATTTAAATTTGGTTAGCTCACCCACTAATTGTTATCCATGCTAATCAACATTTAAATTGATGGTTAGATAAATAACTTAAACCTTCCTAATTAAATGTTGGGCTTTTGTCTCAACTTAAATTGGTTAAGTTGCATCCCCGCATGTCATGCATCCATATCTTGATCATGCTGGATCTTTTGCCGTAGAAGTAATTGTTGCATCCGGTGTTTGTTCTAGTTCGTTGCTTCTTCGCGGATAGGACGTTGAGATGATGTGAGCACCGACAAGTTCTTCGGATGTAACTCTACTTGCTGGATCTCAGGCAAGTATACTCACTTACTACCTATGTTGCCTTTCCTCACTTGTTACCGATTCTTTCCGTTGTCTTTATGCTACCCTTATGATTCGATGCTTGTGTCTCGATCCTATCATATGTTTACATTGCAACCATGATATAGCCTTCCTTCCACTTCCTATTAACTGTTGTTTGTTTACCTTGTTGGCCCTCGTGTCGTAGTTGCATGCTTAGTGTTGTTTGCGCTCAAGTCTTGTTGTCCGTCTTATCACCTGTTTAGTTTGATAGTTGGGTTTCAACTTAATCAACAACATGTTAATGTTTTGGGTAATAATAATTTGATGATAAGGCACCAGCAGGAGGCCCGGCGTGGTTTTGAGGCCTGCTAGTGTCGACCTTAATTAGGAAAAGGGTCTTGTCCTCCGATCCATGATGAGCGCGCTAACCGCATGTGGGAAGCGAGTATGGGCGCCCCCCGCAACTTTGATTCGATTCGCATCTCGTCCAAATCGCCTCATTTAGTTCGGGTTTTCCATTTGCCGCATGCATATGCAGGTGCAAACCCTTGGCGCCAGGGTGGAACTTTTGTAGTCGGCATTTAGGGAGACACGTTCTTAGAGTGCTATCAGGGTCCCCTTTTCTTCGTGGGGCTTGATTAGTCGTGCGCTCAATTGCACGGGGTTCTTTGAGCTTGATGCGAAGAAGAGTTGGGTTGTGTTGAGTGCCTCGCTTGGTGGAAGGGCCTTTCCATCTGGCCGGTCATTCTTACGTGTACGACCAAATTGGTGCATCCCTGCAGGGTTAATCTTCTCGAGAAGCCGTGTTGTCCGTGGTTATGGATGACTTGGTGAAAGTGCTGGCTAACAAGTACTCAGACAACTTACACTTAACAATGATAACTTGACTAGTAATATAGATTACCTCCACCATAAAAATGAATGTCACCTTAATCAACAGTGTGAGTTTCCTTGGGTTGCTTCCTTAGTAGGGGGTAACACTGGATGGGTATTGTTTGGTGAGTAGTTATAGTTGGTTTTGTCGCGCTATCTTATCCCTTTCTTTTAGCCGGATGTTGTAGCGCGTCTCTGTAGTTAGTTAGTGCAGCCCGCTGCCGCTTCTTTGCAATAATCCCTTACTTCCGTTCTACCCAAAGTATTTGTATCTTGTGATGATTGGTTACGTTGGTATCTTGTGAGTATAGTTTATCCGCTTGCCAGTACTTAATAGTACTGACCCACGAATCCCTTTCGTGGCTGCATATTCCACATTGCAGTCAATAGGTTTGAAGTCTGACGACGTTAGCTTGGGAATCCCTCCGGCTTGGCCTGGACAGGGATTGGACGATATCGGTTATCTTCAGGACTCTTAGTCCAATTTGTATCTTGTCCGTAGTCGGACACTATGTTGTTTCTTCCGCTGTCATTTGGATCTTTGTATTGTATCAGTTGTACCCTTGACTCGTTTGAGTCGTCTTGTATATACCTCTTCTGTTGTTGTTGTGGATTATTCGTGAACTGTTGTAATGTTATCACAAGTGGCAACCTGGAATCGGTTATTATGTGGATTTTGGCGGAAATGCTGAAATCTGTATAGTGCCCGATCCCGGGGCGTCAAAGTTAGGAAACTTGTAACCGACCTAGGGTTAGAGTTCGAGTCCTCTCCGGGTAGGGTTTGAGACCTGGCCACCTATATAAGGCCAGGAGAACCACCGGAAGAGGACCAAGCAATACCGCACCACCAAAGCCTTGAGCTCGAGATCGTACTCTCGACTTGAGCAACCACCATTATAACCGATCTATTTGATAATATAGATCGACAGAGGCAGGAGTAAGGGTTTTACCTCTACGAGGGCCCCAAACCTGGGTAAATCGTGCCCCCTGTCTAGCCGACAGTCGTCACCAGCACTCATGGCTTCTCCTATTCGAAACCCTATGGGTTCACCCGAGGGAATTGCCGATACGCGGATTCGACAGGCACCCCAATGTCACTACGACCGCCATAAATTAGTACTAAACAAACGCCACAATTTCATAGGTTCACCTTCCAACACAAGATATAAATATCATGCTAAACCACATGGAGCACACACTGTCACCTTTACCCCGTGATCAAAGTTTTTACGGAGATAACAAAACCACTTGAGTAGCATAGCAGATGAAAAAGATCAATCTACATATTCAACTAGATTACAAAGCTCATGATCACATAAAGATCACACCATGGGAGAGAGAGATGAACCACATAGCTACCGGTAGATCCCTCAGCCTCAGGGGAGAACTACTCCCTCCTCATCATAGGAGACAGCAACGGCGATGGAGATGGCGGTGGAGTCGAAGGATATGGCTTCCGGGGGCACTTCCCCGTCCCGGCAGGGTGCCAGAACAGAGATCTGTTGCCCGTCATCGGAGCTACAGATGTATTTTGCGGAAAAGGTCGATTCTCCTAGGGTTTATGCATCAGGGAGTATATACGGGCGAAAGGGCGATGCCGAGAGGTGGCCAGGGGGCCCACACCCCTAGGTGGCGCGACCAGGGGGATCCGCGCCACCCCATGGTGTGGCCACCCTGTGGCCCCCCTCCGGGGCTCTTCTGGACTTCTGGAAGCTTCCGGGGCTTTTAGGACTTCTGGCATTCGAATTTTCCAATTCCAAGAATATTTCCAGAACAACTTTTCTGAAACTGAAAACAGTAGAAAACAGGGAACTGGCTCTGTGGCATCTTGTTAATAGGTTAGTCCCGGAAAACGTGTAAAAATGACATAAAGTGTATAGAAAACATGTGGGAAACAATAAGAAAACAACATGGAACATCAGAAATTAGGGATACGTTTATGACGTATCAAGCATCCCCAAGCTTGGTTCCTACTCGTCCTCGAGTAGGTAAACGATAAAACAAAATAATTTCTAAGGTGACATGCTACTATCATAAACTTGATCATTATAATGTAAACGCATATGTACGCTGAGATCATAGAACTTCAAACACAAACATGATAAATAGAAGTTTAATAATAAAGCACATCAATCACTTTGCATCATGAAGAGTATCTTAAATAAAGGATCATAGATAATAATGCAAAGAAAGATAAACGTTTGTTTCAGGTATAGAGAAAGCATGGCGAAGTGGTATTGCTAGTCCTTAAGAGTGGGACAAAACATAAATGCCAGGACACTTTCAAAGTTCATGAGGAAGACTAGAACAAATAATTTAAGAACAAATGATATCACATTATGAAGTAATTATTGATGTTTATGGGACAAATGCACATAGAACTCAGAATGGCAAAAATGCTCTCTCAACTGTGCATAAAGTTAGAAGATGGAGACTCAACATAAAAGTAAAAGAAAGGCCCTTCGCAGAGGGAAGCAGGGATCAACTCATGTGCTAGAGCTTTTTATTTTATTAAACAGAGGTGTTAAAAATTTGATACTCCTCCCATCCATCTTTCACAAACCATGGCTAACCGAATCCTCGGGTGCCTTCCAACAATCACATACCTTGGAGGAGTGTCTATATTTAGGAGAAGTGTATGTTAAGGTCAACGAATGGTAAACAGACAATACAGTACGTCACAAGCCAACTGGATTCACAAGAGTGGCTCCCATGGTCAAGGACGCAACTGGTATAGAAGGTCATCCCTCTTTCTCTTTTGTTTACACAATTATGCTTTGGCTGATAAATGAGGGGCAAAAAAAAGTGAAGAGAATTTATTTGTATTAATTTGGGGCTGGGCACCCCGCTGCCAGCTCTTCTATCATTTGGATAAGCGGATGAAGCCACTAGTCCAAGGTGTGAAATCCAATCAACAAGTGAGATAAAGATTCTCTATTTACGTCCTCATGAGCTAAAACAGGGGCACAAAACAGGAGTAATTTTGAAAGTTTTAAAGATAGCACATGAGCAATTTACTTTGGAGTGGAAGTTAAATACCACATGTAGGTAGGTATGGTGTACACAATGGGAAAACTTTGGTTTTAGGGATTTGGATGCACGAGTAGAGCTCATACTCAGTACAGGTGGAGGCTAGCAAAAGACTGGGAGCGACAAATCAAGAGAGCATAAGAGCCATAATCATGCATAGCGACATAAGAATCATTAATTAAATCATAAGCGGTATCACAAGTTCAAAAACTAAGTGGTCATGGAGGCTATTCGTGACTAGTTTGTAGTCATAAACATGGTGTGAGCATGCGCCAAGTCAACCAAATAAATCATTCGAAAGAGAATACCATATATTGATGCTTTACTATGACAAGAACAACTCATGAATCTTTCAATACATATTAAACACCCTCAGCTATTTGAGCCTATTCATGCTACTCAATAACCGCAAGGCTTTAAAACTAAAATAACATTTAGCATGGCATGAAAAAGTTCTAGCCACGGTCTATACAATCTTCTACTAGTACTGTTACAAATTCTACTTCAAGCAGCAATTTCTTTTCCCAACAAGCACCATATAAGATATGTTTTAACAAAAATACTATTTATGATACAACAATCAAACATGAGAGTACTCACATAACACTACTAAAACTAACAGCTCTGAATAATAGATGCATGCAAACAAAGGCTAAATGCAGTACTAGCAAAAAGTGAACACTCACAGAACAATAAGAATGAAAACTAGAGTGTTCTAAGCAATGAAAACGGAGCGTGTATCTCTCCCACACAAGTATAATAAGGTCCAACCATAAACTAAAGCAAAGAAAACTAAACAAACTGAAAGAAAAAATAAAATATGCTCCAAGTAAAGCACATAAGATGTGACCGACTAAAAATATAGTTTCACTAGAAGTGGCATGATAATTTGTCGATGAAGAAGGGGATGCCTTAGGCATCCCCAAGCTTAGACGCTTGAGTCTTCTTGGAATTTTCTGGGATGTACCTCCGGGTCATCCCCAAGCTTAGACTCTTCAGTCTTCTTTATCACGTCATATCATCCTCTTCTCTTGACCCTTGAAAACTTCCTTCACGCCAAACTTCTCACAATCTTCATTAGCAACGTTAGTGCAATCGAAATAATAAATTCACATGGTTCAGTTTCAACACAAGACTAACACTCATAAACACATTATCTAGTGTCACAACTTCATTTAAAACTATTTTTCTCAAAAGAACACCAAAAGAAAGAGATTAAGATGCAAATGCAATTATTGGCAGAAATCTGTCAAAACAGAACATCACGTAAAGATGATTTTTTTTGGAAAATCTTATGTTGCTCAAATAAAAAAGTGGTAAACTAAGATAAATTGCATAATTATCCGAGGAATAATCACAAAAAAATTCAGATAATTCTGATCTTCCAGGATTTTATACGATGTTTTACGGTGGACAGCAGAAATCAGTTTTCTGCGAAGAAATCCGAAATATAGTCTCAACTTTCCACTAGAGCCTTTACTTGGCTCAACAAAACACAAAAGAAAAGATACAGAAGGGTTTCTAAGGAAATATAAAACACTCAGGTGTAAAGAACACAAAAGAAAACAAAGGAAAACTGAATGAAAACAGAGAAATAAAACGGGTTGTCTCCCGGTAGCGCTTTTCTTTAACGCCTTTCAGCTAGGCACAATGATTTTAAAAAAATGCTCACATAAGAATAAGAGTTGAAGCAAAATAATAGAGAATCAAGAAGCAAATACAAAAACATTTAAGTCTAACCCACTTCCTATGAAAAATGATCTTGCAGAAAAACATGTCATGAAAACACAAAGCAACAAGCATAGAAAAGCAAAATAAGTGCAACTTCAAAATTTTAAACAAAAAGAGAGGAAACTTAATATTGTTGAGATGCATAAAACCATGTTTCCCTCTCTCATAATAACTTTCAGTAGCATCATGAATAAAATTAACAATATAACTATCACATGAAACATTCTTATCATGAGGCACATGCATAAAAGAATTATTACTCTCCACATAAGCATAGTCATTCTTATTAATAACAACGGGAGTAGGATTATCATAAGGAACTCGGACATGATAGACAAGTTGCATATTAAAGAGATGGTTTTGGGTAATACCACCATAACTATGGCAAGTTTCATGAGGATGATTATAATTATAGCCTATGTTATAACTTTCTTTATAATAATTATCAAAGACTGGAGGCATATTGAAATCATAATTAATTTTCTCCTCAAAAGTAGATGGACTAAAAATATCATATTCATCATTGCAATCATCATATATTGGAGGCATACATCATCACAAGCAATAAAATAGTTGTCTTCCAAAATGCTTTCATTTTTAAACATATCATCATTTTTTACTAGGAGGAGATGTATCAAGCATATAATCATTAATAGCAAAGGAATTTTCAAACACATCATCCACAAGTTTAGAGCTTTCTATATCATCATTGGAAGGAACACGGATGGTACTAATAGTACAACAATTATTATCATCATTTTCAGAATTGGTACCAAACAAATTTTCAATATCAAAAGTACTGTGTTTCTCCCAATCATGATCACTTTCATAAATAACAGGCATAGGAAAATCATAAAGTTCAGACTCACCAGCAAAAGCTGTAATATGAGCAACATGCTTAGGGGGAGATACAGTTACCTCTCTCTTTTTACTCCTCCTCTTCTTCTTCCTCCTCTTCTTCCCTCTTTAGGAGGGAGAGGCTTAAAAGGGAGCTTCTCCACATACCCTGGTTTATTATCAGAAACAATAGAAAGAACTTTGGAGGATTTCTCCTCTTCATTAATAAGAACAAAACACATATTAGTCCTATCATATTTTGGTAAAGTATCTTCTTTTATAATATTTTGTATGTAATTATTTGCATGGCAATTATCAACACAATAAAGATGGCATCCATGCAAGACACTATTCGTATCAAAAGCACTCATATCTATCAAAGAATTTTTTTTCTTAATAACTCTTCACACCCCCAAAAATAATGTAAGTTCATAATGCTAATTAGGGGTGATCATGTCATCACAGTACAAACATGCAGTGCTCATAGGATTCGAAAGGCTACTATCATGGCATGAGCATTGGAAATTAAAATGACCCACTTCATAGCAAAGTTCACAAATAAAAGGATAGAGGGCACAAACTTTTTCACCAAGATCATTTAGAGCCCTATCCCACTTTCTAGTTTTTTCATTCCTATGATGGATGCATTATTCTTCTACAGTTTGATTCTTTTCACAAGGTCTAAGGGATCCACAAAAATTAACATGCTTATAAGAAATAGTACTTTCGGAAGTTTGAGCATGTCCATTGCAATCATTAATAACAGTTTCATTTTTCATGCAAGTTTCTTTAAAAGGTTCATGATATATGTTCCCATTTGATTTAGGAACATTAATATAAGAATCAAAGGATCTATACCAACCAATAATCATTTGAGGATCAAGACCATATTTAGCATTAAGCTCTTGAAAATCAACAGTTTCAGCGAAAGTCTTAATGCAATCATACTCATAGTTTATACATGATTCTTTACCTTTGTCATCATTCCAACCTTCACTATTGGTTTCAATTGTTTCAAGAAGATCCCATTTAGCTTCAACCTTCTAACTTGAGAAAGAACCCTCTGAACATGCATCTAGATAATCCCTGTAATGCCTGAAAGCCTTGCATAAAAATTAGTAACAATTATTTCCTTAGGAAGCTCATGGTTAGGACATTTAAGTATTAATGTTTTCAGTCTTCCCCAAGCTTGAGCAATGCTTTATCCATCACGAGGACAAAAATTATAAATGTAATTCCTATCTAAATACAATTCATGAGAAGAATAAAATTTAGAATGAAATAGAGATTCGAGCTCCTTCCACTCCAAATGATGAGGATCATCTAGGAGCTTTTACCACTCCCTTGCTTTGTACTTAAGAGATAAAGAGAATAACCTCTTCTTAACTTGGTCCATTGAAATACCTGCACACTTGAACAACCCGCATAATTCATGTATAAAGAGTAAATGATCACGAGGATGGACAGTTCCATCTCCAAAATAACAGTTATCCATGACAAGTTCAACAATTTTCTTGGGTGTTTTAAAAGGAATGCTTTAAGTAGGAGGATTTAAAATATCATAAGCATCATTAGGTTTATCACATATGGGAGATAAAGTATCGTCAGAGCAAATTTTCTCCTCTAAAGATGGGGAAATAAAAAGTTTATAGAAACTAGCTTCCCCAAGCTTAGACTTTTCCATAGTACTAGAAATAATGGTGTTTAAAGAGTTCATACTAATAACATTGCCACTAGCATGAAAATTAAGTTCCATAGGTTTTTTCATTTCCTCTTCAAACACTTCATGTCCTAACTCAAGATAAATATTATAAAGTTTCTCATATTTTCCTTGTTTTCCATTAAGACTAACTAGTAAAAATAAAAACAAGAAACAAGTAAAAATAAGCCTAACTAGTGAAAACAAGAAACAAAAAGATAAAATTGCAAAACCTAAAGGAAATAATTCGAGCACTCACACCCGAGGATGTGAGAACCTTTTACCTTACCTCCCTGTCAACGGCGCCTGAAAAGAGCTTGATGTCTACGCACGCTTCTATTCTTGTAGACAGTGTTGGGCCTCCAAGAGTAGAGGTTTGTAGAACAGCAGCATGTTTCCCTTAAGTGGATCACCCAAGGTTTATCGAACTCAGGTAGGTAGAGGTCAAAGATATCCCTCTCAAGCAACCCTGCAATCAAGATACAAGAAGTCTCTTGTGTCCCCAACACACCCAATATACTTGTCGAGTATATAGGTGCACTAGTTAGGCGAAGAGAGAGTAAAATACAAGTATTATGGATAATTATAAGTGATAATAACAATCTGAAATAAAAATTGCAGCAAGCAAACATGTAGCAGAACAGGCGGAAAACGGTGTTTTAACGCTTGGAAATAAGGCATAGGGCTCCTACTTTCACTAGAGGACACTCTCAACAATGAAAACATAATTGAATGCATAAATATCATTACTTCACTATGCTACTCCGAACCACTCTCCGGTCGAATAACGAACACTAACCATTGCGTAGGGCTTTAACAACACTCCTCAAGTCTATATTCCCTCTCTAGGGCACCCCAATGTCACTACGAGCGCCATAAATTAGTACTAAACAAACGCCACAATTTCATAGGTTCACCTTCCAACACAAGATATAAATATAATGCTAAACCACACGGAGCACTTTACCCTATGATCAAAGTGATTACGGAGATAACAAAACCACTTGAGTAGCATAACAGATGAAGATCAATCTACATATTCAACTAGATTACAAAGCTCATGGTCACATAAAGATCACACCATGGCAGAGAGAGATGAGCCACATAGCTACCGGTAGAGCCCTCGGCCTTGGGGAGAACTACTCCCTCCTCATCATAGGACACAGCAACACCGATGGAGATGGCGGTGGAGTCGAAGGAGATGGCTTCCGGGGGCACTTCCCCATCCCGGCAGGGTGCTAGAACAGAGATTTTCCCCTCGAAACTTGTCGGAGGCGGCGGCGGAGCTACATATGTTTTTTGGGAAAAGGTCGATTCCCCTAGGGTTTATGCATCGGGGAGTATATATGGGCGAAAGGGTGATGCCGGGAGGTGGCCAGGGGGCCCACACCCCTAGGTGGAGCGGCCAGGGGGACTCGCGCCACCCCATGGTGTGGCCACACTGTGCCTCCCCCCCCCTCCGGGGCTCTTCGGGACTTCTGGAAGCTTCCGGGACTTTTAGGACTTTTGGCTTTCGAATTTTCCGATTCCGAGAATATTTCCAGAACAACTTCTCTAAAACTAAAAACAGCATAAAACAGGGAACTGGCTCTGTGGCATCTTGTTAATAGGTTAGTCCCAGTAAACGTGTAAAAATAATATAAAGTGTATAGAAAACATGTGGGAAACAATAAGAGAACAACATGGAACATCATAAATTAGGGATACCTTTATGACGTATCACCTATCTACTATCAGCAATAGGATAAATAATACCAGCATCAAGGAGTTTTAATACCTCATTTCTTACCACATCCTTCATCTTAGGATTTAAACGGCGTTTATGTTCAACAACTGGCTTTGCATCAGGTTCAATATTAATAGCATGCTGACATATAGCAGGAAAAATCCCCTTCAAATCATCAAGAGTATAACCAATAGCACCTTTGTGTTTCCTCAATATTCCCAATAATCTTTCCTCTTCTTCACCAGAAAGTTTAGAACTAATAATAACATGATATAATTTCTTATAATCAATATGAGCATATTTAAGATTGTCACACAAAGGTTTTAAATCAAAAACAGGGTCCTCCTTGGGTGGTAATGTGGTACCCAAGTCTTCCACCGGTAAGTTATGTTTCAGCATCGCTGGCTGATGTAGGAAAATCTCGTCCATTTCATTTCTTTCTTCCATAAAGACATCACTTTCGTGGTCTTCCATGTATTGCTGCAAAGGATTGTTAGGAGCAAGAGGAATAGTAGCCAATTATTCAACTCTATAATTCTCATCGGGTAATTCAGCTTCATAAGGTGCTTTAGCAAATTTGGAGAAATTAAATTCATAGGACTCTCCATCAAACTTTGTAAGGATTTTCTCCTTTTTATAATCTATAACAGCCCCACAAGTGTTTAAGAAAGGTCTACCAAATATAATAGGACAAGTATCACTAGCAGAACTGCCTAGTACTAGAAAATCAGCAGGATATTTAGTTTTACCACATAAGACCTCCACATCTCTAACAATACCAATCGGAGAAATAGTTTCCCTATTAGCAAGTTGAATAATCACATCAATGTCTTCAAGTTCACAAGAACCAATTTCATGCATGATTTCTTTATAAATCTCATAAGGAATAGCACTAGAACTAGCACCAATATTACACAAACCATAATAGAAATGATCACCTATCCTAACAGATAGCACAAGAACACTAGGTTGAACGGACAACGATGTCACCTAGAGGGGGGTGAATAGGCGATTAAAAAATTCCGGTTAAGGCTTGCTAAATGCGGAAATAAACTAGGTGTTTAAATTAACAAGCACACAACCTAAATATTCTAGGGTCAACTAGGTGCACAAACAACTTATGCTAAGCAAGACAAGTAACAAGGTGATAGCAACATATATAACTTCAAGATCGAAGGATATCACAATGTAAATTGCATAAGTAAAAAGCTCGAGTATAGAAATAACCGAGGCACACGGAGACGATGATGTATTCCCGAGTTCCTCCCACAAGGGGAGTACGTATCGTTGGAGGGCTGTGAGCTCGCCACAAGAGGCCTACTCAACGCCACAAAGGCCTCACCCTATTCTCCGATGAACCCCGCCACAAAGGCCTAGTTCACCTTCTATTATTGGCAACCTTCAAACCCGAGGCACGCATCCACAACTTAATTGGAGGCTCTCGGTGTCACCACAATCTTGGGGCACACATCCACAACTCAATTGGAGGCTCCCAAGAACACCACAAGTCGTCTAGGGTCCAAGACCCAAGAGTAACAAGCTCACAACTTTGAACTTCCACGAATCCTCGTGGAGAGAGCAAACCGATGCAACCGATGCAAATGGAAAGAGCACAAGTGCTCAAATCCTTCACTCTCAAATTCCAACAAAGCAACAAATGCTTATGGGGGAATAAGAGAGGAAGAACAATGGAGGAGAAACACCAAGAACTCCAAGATCAAGATCTACTAAGTTTCCCTCACTAAGAAGGAAGATGGATTGGTGGAAATGTAGATCTAGATCTCCTCTAAATTCTCCCTCAAAGATATGCAAGAATCATAGGAGGGATTGGGAGAGGGGCAAGCTATCCAAGGTCAACAATGGCGGGGAGAGAGGAAATTTCGTGCTTGGAGGCTTGGGGACCAATGGGGAAGAAGACCCCCTTAAATAGGTCCCCACAACAACTAGCCATTTTGTGTGCAAAGTAAGCAGGATATTCCGGTCCAACGGGAATATCCGGTCTAAGATGAATAATCCGGTACAAATAATCCGGTTGGGTTCTGTCCCGAACAGGCAGCTGAACCAGATATTCCGGCTCCTCCGGAATAATCCGGTTCACATCTGTCGTTTCTTTCTCCGGTCCTTAGCCACTTTCGAGCAAAATATCCACAACCGGAATATCCGGTCTGAGATGAATAATCCGGTACCAAATATCCGACTCATCTTTGTCCCGAAAAATGGACCAAAACTATCCTAACCGGGATATCCGGTTGCCCGGAATAATCCGGTTGGCTTCTGAAACAAAGAGGCTGAACTAGAAACTTCATAACTTTTGCAAAAGAACTCCGAACGAGGTAAATCCAATTGCATTGGAAAGATAACATCAAGGAGTTAACACACATGGAAGGTGTGGGAACATTCTCAAAGACGAGCGGAATATTTTCACCACCGAAAACGCAACAAGTTTTTCTTAGGAAATCCGTTTTCGAGAAACCAAGGCTTGTCATGAATATCACGACAAGCACTAAAACCCAAAGGAGACAAAAGCCAAATAAGATCCAAGAAATATGATATGCCAAGTATGCAAAGGTTTGAGCTCTCCATAACGATTCGATCAAATTACTCACTTGAGAGCCCCTCTTGATAGTACGAGTATCTATCCTATAACCCGGTCTCCCAAAGACACGAGACCGGTAAAATAGAAAACCTATCAAGATTATACCTTTGCCTTGAGCATTCCACTTGAGCTAGATGATGACGATCTTGACTCTCTCAAGTTGGTTCTTTTTTCTTGATCGCGCTTGCTAGCACAAGCTCCGCTTGATGAAGACTTTCAAGTTGCTCCCCCATACACAATTATGGGAGAGACTAGCTCCCCCATACACCATAATGGGAGAGACCCTTGTCGGCAAATCTTCACACGGCCTCAATCTCCAAAAGGGTGGTAAGCATCAAGCATAAGATTTCTTCTAGATGCTTCACTTGAGCTTCCACGTCAAGATAGGTGACGAACACCGCTTGACGACGACATAGACCATGAGATATATGAAATCTTCCTTTTGGTTCATGCCCATGGAAAGATAACTAATCATATATAGAGATGCCACACACACATATCATGGGTTAGTTCACAAAGCTATATTTACAATTGCTTACCATACCATGAGATACACAATC
Source organism: Alopecurus myosuroides (assembly GCA_028641055.1). Classification (NCBI taxonomy): domain Eukaryota; kingdom Viridiplantae; phylum Streptophyta; class Magnoliopsida; order Poales; family Poaceae; genus Alopecurus; species Alopecurus myosuroides. Next base: position 283,570,892 of record CM054062.1, on the reverse strand, counting down.
CCACTTGGTACATCTTGTAGCTTTGTGTGTTGATCACTAGCTTGATCAACCTTGTATCTTTGCTTCTCACTTCAAATGATGATGTCTTGAAGATGATAATGAAATATCACCTAATACTTTTCTTCAAGACACACTAGAAATAAGCTCAACTCAAACCATGACCATTCTTCATATAAATCCTTGAATATAACAATGGTCATCAAGGAAGATAATAGAGTTCAACACATGAACTCCATTATTTCCTATGGACAAGAACTACAAGGATAACTCAATGCAAACATTAGTCCATAAGGATTGTCATTAATTTCCAAAACCACATATGAGGGCACCATGCGCTTTCAATCTCCCCCATTTTGGTAATTGATGACAATCCCTTTTTACGAGGGTTTATATGATGAATTAAGCAACCATGCTAAACAAAGAGCAAGGATGCAATAGCATGGAAGGCAAATTCTTAAGAACGAAACTAAAGCATAAAACCAAATTCCCTTAAACCCTCTAAACTTCTCCCCCATTGGCATCCATTGCCGAAATGGGCAAAAAGATTAGAAGTTCAATATAATAAGAGCTCCCCCAAAGCGTATGCATTCCTAATGATATGAGTGAAATCAAGTGCATATATCCAACTATGAATAGATGGAGGGAGATCAAACTATATTGAGGATCCAAAGATTTACAAAGAAAATCAAATAGAAGGATACTTTCACAAAGAAGCAACCAACCAAAGGATCCAAAAAACCGATTGACCAAAATCAATATTATGATAAGATCAACCAAGTGTTCTATAAAATCAAGAGGGAACTCCCCAAGGTACATGCACAATGTTAGATTTGAATTACTATATAATGTGCACAACATGGAATCATCACTCCCTTCTAGATAATTTTGAACACAAACAAGAGCAAGAGAATAGATTGGAAATGAAGGAAAGCAACTTGCAAACAAACAAAAGTTGAGCAATTAAGATCAACAAGCGACAAATAAATACTTACTCAACCGAAATAGATGGGTGTGACAAGGAAAAACATTTTTAGGAGACTAATAGGATTATAAAATCATCAACATAGTCTTTCAATATATGAGGCACATAGTGCATATCATGTATTTCCCATACACACAAACCAACAAATGATAAAACGCATAGGTCCACAAGCTTATTAAGATGCAAAAGGAATACCAAAAGAGAAGCAAAGCTTGTGCCTTTTAGGAACCACCAAGGAATATAAAGTAATAAAATGTGGTCACTAAAGAAATAGAATATCAATTTAATATGTAACTATTATAGTGTGTATAAGTTTCTAAGTGGACACCAATCACAAATATATATATCCACAAATAAACATGCACACACAAAATAGGTACAAAGGTGAAGAACATGATATCCAAGAGAGGTTTATAAATATACCAATAAGATTTTTTCTTGAAAGCAAAGCACTAATCTTAGTTTAATCTTAAGGGGATATAGATGAACAATCAATAAACTCATAAAAGCATCACAAATATCACAAGGGAAAAGTGATAGTTGGAATGCTTCGAGAAAGGTAACGCATATCACAAAATATTCAAATGTTTTTTTTTAGAATTCATCAATATTGCAAATGAGAGACTTCAAGTAGAAGTTGCTAGATTAATATACTTGGGATTCGTGAATCATGAAAATGATTATAAATATCCCCTTAATATGTAATCATCCCGGCTTACTCATAGTTGCAATAAAGATGCTTTTGATAAGACATTTGCAAGAACGAAATGAAATGCAACAAAGGGAAATAATGCCAAGATGCAACCTACACAAGGTTGAAAGCTAGAAATGTATGCATGAGAAAGCTACTTCTTACCGAGACGACATTGGTGATGAAGAGGATGTGAGTTTGGTAATCATCGTAGCTTGACTCCTATAATACCATGGTGAGAACACCTTCCTTATGAATGGAGAAAGCAACCAATGTATCTCCATTGTACCTAAAAATATAATTCAAGTACAAAATGGTTCCCAAACTCATTGGGTCCAAAGTAGTTAGAACAACTATAATAAATAGGACAAACTCCACATAAATATGTGCATATTAATATGAATTTGAATTTCATGCGCATCTTAGCCATTTAGGATTTGATGGAGTTTATCCTATATATTGGATCAACGAAAGTAAGCATGTCAAAGGATATACAAGGTAAATATACATGCACAAAACTTTCAAGAACCAAACAAGATAAAAATTGGACAAAATACCAATTAAAACAAAGAAGGCACTCATAAGAGAGAAAATCAAACGAAGTGTCCAAATTATATCAAAACCCCAAATCAACACATGATTTAGGAAAGCAAATAGAGAAGATAAAAAAACATCAAAGAATAAACAAACCCTATACACTTTTCATGATGGCACACAAAGTACCAAGATGAAAAATGTTCGTCTTCCAAAGAGACAAGTTATTGGGATAAAATACCAATTTCAAGACAACAAGTGTTCAAACACATACAGGATAGTTCTTCCAATATCGTGCATTAATTATGATATTTTATTTGAATACAAAATGCACACAATGGAATCATTACTCTCCATATATATTGTTCAAACACTAGTCAAGCTCAAGAAAAACAATAAGATGCAATACCAATTTAAAGAATGGTGCTCTACTCAAAGTAGGATATCTTCCCCAAGAAATGCAACACAAATAAGTATGACTTTGAATGAAAGTGCACACGAATGGGATCATTGCTTTTCCTAACTCAAGAAAGCATAAAACAAATTTTGAGTAGATCAAGGAAGACACAAAGGAGTTTGAACCAAAAAAATCCTTGGCAAGAAACAAGGCAATTTTAGAGCAACGGCCAAAGTAAATATGATCAATAAACTTACCACAAATTATTATAACTTGTCAAAGACAAGAGATGTATGGAGATATTTCTCGGTGGTAGATTGTTCACAATCATATTCACAAAACATAAGCATGTGGTAAAATAAAGGAATAATAAAAAAACATGCTTAGAAAGAGATTCTTGAAGGCTTCAAATAAAACCCGAAAATGCAAGGCAACAAGAAACTCTCTTACAAACAAGATACCAAAGAAGAGAGACACAAGATATTTTAAGCAAATATGGAACTTGTTTGAGCAACATGCCACTTAGGGACAAGATAACTAGAATATCAACTCTAGGTGGCAATACCTCACATGTTCACATTTTCTAGGCTTGTAATATGCACATAGCTTATTACTCCCCCATAATGTGATAATCCATTGAAAAACAACCAGAGGCAAAAATAAATCCAACAAGAGAAAGTTAATGCACATTAGAATTTGAAATTCTCATGAGAATGACATACCACATAGAGACTAGATAATATTGATATATCAAAACTAAGTGGTATTCCTCATGTACACACATTTTAGGATAGTAAAGTGCCAAGAGCATATTACTCCCCCAAAATGGGATAGTCCATTAATCTCCCAAAGAGCCAATTAAAATAAGCAAGAATGGCAATGAAGGCTCAACACAAAACACACAAGTAAATGGAGTGCAAACCAACAAACACACACTAGATTACTCAAGATAGGTAAGTAGTAAGCACACCACATACAAACACATGCTAGAAACAAAACTAACATATGCAAGGGAGCAAGCAACTTTCAATGTATATATGATTTAAATACAAGTTACCGCATGGAGGAACATTGGGTAAGAGATATATATAATCCAAGTGACTTGGCTTGAGGAAATATAATTGATGAAGATCCCTTAATTCTTCATGAGATAGCCAAGTATCCAATGCCCTCCTCAACACCTATTGAACAAGTTTGAGCTTGTTGGTCCCCAACCAAGTTGGGTCCTAAGAGGTTAATCACAATAGGTTTGGCAATCCAAATGGTTCTTTTCTTGACACCACTTGGAGTACCAACATACTTGGAAAACACATTGCCCACATTATCCTTCCGAATGGAATAAACATCATCAACAAGGATAGGGTTGGATAATGTACCATTAGTGCATGAAGAAGCAAAGTGTCCCTTCTCACGACAAAGGTAGCAACATCGACTCTTTTCTTTATTCTCAATAGGATTCTCAACAAGAGTAGCATTGGCTTGAGTCTTCTTAGGAGGTGGCCGTTGTTCAACTCGTGGATGAGCATGAGTTTGAACAAGAGGACGCTTTCCTAGTTGCTTCTCACTAGGAAGCTTCTTCTTCAACGGGAAAGATCTAACATGGTGCCCTTCAATCTTGCACTTGAAGCAAATAATCTTGGCCGGATCTTTTACTTGTTCTTGGCCCTTCTTCTTGTCAATCTTGGACTTGTTCTTGATATTGAAGTTGAATCCAAGTCCACTCTTGTCATTTGGAAGTCTTCGCACTCTCAACATCTTGTCAAGGGTGGAACTCCCTTCATGACTCTTTTCCAAGTCTTTCTTCAAAGAAATGACTTGGGCCTTAAGCTCTTTAATTTCCTCTACATGGTTAGAATCAACACAAGAGCTAGAAGAAATAGATGTTTCATTGTTAGAGCAACGAGGCAAGGAAATCAATTCATCACAAGATGTAGAAACATTATGAGAGGATGAATTACTAATACTAGCACAAGGAAATATAGCATTACTAGAAGATATTGTGCTAGTAACCACATGAGGCTCACAAGATATTACCTTTGTATTGATAGCCTCAAGAGATAACTTTAGATTGGTATGGGATGCTAGAAGATCCTCATGAGAGCTAGATAGCTTTTCATGAGTTTCTTCAAATTTCCCACACTTGCTAGTCATCAACTCAAGTTGAGCCCTTAGATCAACATTCTCCTTCAAAATAGATGCTTCACAAGATGTGGAGTTAGTAGCACAAGCATTATTAGAAATAGAAGAAGACAACTTGGCAAGCTCATTATTCAACCTAGAATTTTCCTCAATTAGATTAGCATTGCCAATAACAAATTCAACCTTTTCACTTTTAAGCACTTTATATTTAGCATTAGTATGGCCACGTGCTTTAGTGAGATAGGCTATTTGTTCATTATAGAGCTCCACAATAGATTCAATTTTCTCCTCAAGAGTAACTCGGAGCTCATGCTCTTCCTCAAGGGCTACTTGGAGCCCTTCAATTTCATCTATGTACCCACGTTTGAGGCTATAATATTTATCAAGGCTAGTTTCCATAGCCTTAATAGACTCATCGCGCTCAACAAGGGTACTCATGATTTCAAATAGAATAGAGGAGGCAATCTTATTCTTTGTGAGAGCATGAAGAACTATTTTACCTTTCTCATAAATGGAATCACCATTTTCATTTTCTTAATCATCATCATCAATATATGAAGAGGGTTCCAAAGGAGGGGATACCTTTGAATCCTTAGCCATAAGGCACATATGAGAAATGGATAACGATGATGAAGATATACTTGAAGCACCATTAAGATCTATGTCTTGTTCCACCAAAATGTGGGATTCCTCTACATTAAGATCCACACAAGTACTAGAGGAAATGGAAGCATTGTTTTCATGAAAACAAGACATAGGAAGCATATCATCATGAGATTTAGTTCAACAACTATTACATGATATGCAAGGACTATCAACACTCGCATGTATGGAACTTTGAGTGCTAGAAGATATTAAGTCCAAAGATAGATCATTGCAATGGGATAGAGATCAAGTATAGGCAATAGCAAATTCACTATCCACAATGCATTACTATCACCACTCACCATATCATTACCTTGTGACAAATCAAATATTGGTGGAGTGGAGAAAGATGTGAACTCATCACGGCCGGAAGTGGATGGAGAACAATCATCCTCAATAATGTTGGACACATCATATATATCTTGAAGTTTTGTCCATAACTCATGAGCGTTCCGAAAAGGCATGATTGAATCAATAACTACATCGCTCAAAACACACAAGAGACCATTAGATACAAGAGTATCGAGATAAGAGTTTTCCTCATCCTCTAAAGAAAAATCTTGAGAATCGTTTGGAGGAGGAAAATCCATATCTACAATTCTCCTTACATACTTTGGACCCATGTCCTCAAGAAAATTAAGAATGCGAATTTTCCAAACATCATAATTTCTACCATAGAATATAAAAGCGGGATCGTGCTCTATTTTCATAAAAGACATTGTACTCTCTAGGATGTAAAGCCTAATAAGAGAGCCCAGGCTCTGATACCAATTGAACGGACAACGATGTCGCCTAGAGGGGGGTGAATAGGCGATTAAAACTTTTCCGGTTAAGGCTTGCTAAATGCGGAAATAAACTAGGTGTTTAAATTAACAAGCACCCTAAATATTCTAGGGTCAACAAGGTGCAAAAACAACTTATGCTAAGCAAGACAAGTAACAAGGTGATAGCAAGATATATAACTTCAAGCTCGAAGGCTATCACAATGTAAATTGCATAAGTAAAAAGCTCGGGTATAGAAATAACCGAGGCACACGAAGACGATGATGTATTCGAGTTCCTCCCACAAGGGGAGTACGTCTCGTTGGAGGGGTGTGAGCTCGCCACAAGAGGCCTACTCAACGCCACAAAGGCCTCACCCTATTCTCGGATGAACCCAGCCACAAAGGCCTAGTTCACCTTCCACTATTGGCAACCTTCAAACCCGAGGCACGCATCCACAACTTAATTGGAGTCTCTCGGTGTCACCACAATCTTGGGGCACACATCCACAACTCAATTGAAGGCTCCCAAGAACACCACAAGTCGTCTACGGTCCAAGACCCAAGAGTAACAAGCTCACAACTTTCAACTTCCACGAATCCTCGTGGAGAGAGCAAACCGATGCAACCGATGCAAATGGCAAGAGAACAAGTGCTCAAATCCTTCACTCTCAAATTCCAACAAAGCAACAAATGCTTATGGGGGAATAAGAGAGGAAGAACAATGGAGGAGAAACACCCAGAACTCCAAGATCAAGATCTACTAAGTTTCCCTCACTAAGAAGGAAGATGGATTGGTGGAAATGTAGATCTAGATCTCTTCTAACTTATCCCTCAAAGATATGCAAGAATGATAGGAGGGATTGGAAGAGGGCAAGATATCCAAGGTCAACAATGGTGGGGAGAGAGGAAGTTTCGTGCTTGGAGGCTTGGGGACCAATGGGGAAGAAGACCCCCTTAAATAGGTCCCCACAAAAACTAGCCGTTTTGTGTGTAGAGTAAGCTGGATATTCCGGTCCAAAACTCGACCGGATATTCCTGTCCAACAGGAATATCCGTTCTAAGATGAATAATCCGGTACAAATAAGTCGGTTGGGTTCTGTCCCGAGCGGAATATTTTCACCACCGAAAACGCAGCAAGTTTTTCTTACGAAATCCGTTTTCGAGAAACCAAGGCTTGTCATGAATATCACGACAAGCACTAAAACCCAAAGGAGACAAAAAAAACAAAATAAGATCCAAGAAATATGATATGGCAAGTATGCAAAGGTTTGAGCTCTCCATAACGATTCGACCAAGTTACTCACTTGAGAGCCCCTCTTGATAGTACAACTATCTATCCTATAACCCGGTCTCCCAAAGACACGAGACCGGTAAAATATAAAACCTATCAAGATTATACCTTTGCCTTGAGCATTCCACTTGAGCTAGATGATGACGATCTTGACTCTCTCAAGTTGGATCTTCTTTCTTGATCGCGCTTGCTAGCACAAGCTCCGCTTGATGAAGACTTTCAAGTTGCTCCCCCATACACCATTATGGGAGAGACTAGCTCCCCCATACACCATTATGGGAGAGACCCTTGTCGGAAAATCTTCACAAGGACACAATCTCCAAAAGGGTGGCAAGAATCAAGCATAGGATTTCTTCTAGATGCTTCACTTGAGCTTCCACGTCAAGATAGGTGACGAACACCGCTTGACGACGACATAGACCATGGGCTATATGAAATCTTCCTTTTGGTTCATGCCCATGGAAAGATACCTAATCATACATAGAGATGCCACACACACATATCATGGGTTAGTTCACAAAGCTATATTTACAATTTCTTACCATACCATGAGATACACAATCCCATTTGGTACATCTTGTAGCTTTGTGTGTTGATCACTAGCTTGATCAACCTTGTATATTTTCTTCTCACTTCAAATGATGATGTCTTGAAGATGATAATGAAAGATCACCTAATACTTTTTTTCAAGACACACTAGCAATAAGCTCAACTCAAACCATGACCATTCTTCATATAAATCCTTGAATATAACAATGGCCATCAAGGAAGCTAATAGAGTTCAACACATGAACTCCATTATTTCCTATGGACAAGAACTACAAGGATAACTCAATGAAAACATTAGTCCATAAGGATTGTCATTAATTACCAAAACCATATATGGGGGCACCATGCGCTTTCATAGGTTTACTATATTTACTAGGATGAGAGACAATATTAGAAGCATCTTCACAAAATATAATGTGTCCCTCTTCTACATTTTCAGAAACAAGGTCCTTTACAATTGCTATTATAGGTTCTACAGTTATTTGTTCCTTAGGTTCTACAGGTTTCCTTGCACTTTTATTAACCACACTAGCTAACATAGAATGTTCTTTTACCTTAGCAGGGAAAGACATTTTCTCAATATAAGGTTCAGGCACAATAGAATCAACGGTATGAACTTCTATATCTCTAGCAGGAACACAATTAACAGTATCTTTATAAGGTGCATGATACTTATTCCATTCCTTTTTGGGAATATCAATATAAGAAGCAAAAGCCTTATATAAGTTTGCAACAACTTGAGAATCAAGATCATAAACAATACTAACATTATAAAATCATCAGATGTCATAAAAGTTTTAATGCATTCATAATCATAATTTATACATGACTTTCTACCTTTGTCATTCTCCCATCCTTCACTTTTTTCTTGAATACGGTCAAGAAGATCCCATTTAGCTTGATCCTTCATACGTGTAAATGATCCAGAACAAGAAGCATCCAATAAATCCTTATCATGAAGAGAAAGCCTCGCATAGAAATTATTAATAACAATATTACTAGGGAGCTCATGAATGGGGCATTTGAGCATTAGTAACTTCATTCTCCCCATGCTTGGGCAATACTCTCTCTGTCATGAGGAAAAAAAATTATATATATAATTCCGATCTCTATGAATTTCACTGGGAGGATATAATTTAGAATAAAAGAGAGGCACAATTTCCTCCCATCCAATAGTCTGGCTATTTTTCTGCAGTTTGAACCATTCAGCGGCTCGGCCCGTCAATGATATAGAGAATAATTTCCTCTTCACTTGGCCCATTGTAATACCTGCACACTTAAAAAACTCGCATAATTCATGTAAAAGAGCAAATGATCACCATGATGGACAGTTCCATCACCTGAATAGCAGTTATTCATAACATGTTTAACAATCTTTATAGGTATTTTATAAGGATCCAAATCATCAGGCGATGGGTCACTTACTACCCTAGCAGTGGCAGAAGTGCCCGCAAATAAGGACTCAAAAGGAGATCCAAACATAGTGTAATAAAGTAGTAGACAGTAATAAAACAACACTTACAGCAGAAGCTTCCTTTATCAATTCCACTTCCCAATAGCGCTTCACTCCCCGACAACGGTGCCATAAATAGTCTTGATGACCCGCAAGTATAGGGGGTGTATCGTAGTACTTTCGATAAATAACAGTGTCAAACCCAACGAGGAGCAGAAGGTGTTGACAAGCAGTTTCGATGAAGGAATAATTGTAAATACTGAAAGATAAATTTGTAGGGGTTTTTGATATTTTAGATAAATAAAGTGCGAGTAAATAAACTGCAGTAATAATAATTGCAGCAAGTGGCCCAATCCATTCTTCAACAAAGGACAAGCCGGTGGGTTTACTTATGATTAACAAACTTTCTCGAGGACACACGGGAGGTTTCTGCCAAGTGCTTTTGTTTCATGCCGCTGAATAATCTTTAGTGTTTTGATAAGTGTTGTGTGGGTGAACCTATGCTAATGTACCGTCCCATCCAAGACTAATACCTACTTGTGATTATACCCCTTGCAAGCATACGCAACTACAAGAAAGTAGTTAAGAAATAAATTTAACCACAACTTCAAACTCCGGGATCCTACACTCCCTCGTGTAATGGTTTCCTAACGGGGGTTTAGGTTTCTGTCACTCCGACAACCCCGCAATTAGTAGCCAAATACATGATGCATTCCCCTAGGCCCATAAATGGTGAAGTATCATGTAGTCGGCGTTCACATGACACCACTAGAAGAATAACACCACAACTTAAATATCAAACCATTAAATATTACTCAACATTACTTCACTACTAACAACTTGACTTCTCTCATGTCCTCAAGAACAACACGAACTACTCACCGACATCATATGGATCATGATAAGAGGTGATATAATGGTGATTAACAATCTGGACATAAACCTAATCCAATGGTTTCACTCAATAGCATCAACCACAAGTAGTAATCAACACCGGGAAAGATTCCCCTATGAAATAGACAAGATGCAATCCTAGATGTTACAGCGGAACGGAGTGGAGCTGAGGGTGATGATGGTGGATATGATGATGATGATGATGATGATGATCCCGATGAATCCCGGAGTGATGACGGTGACGATGGCGATGATTTCTCCTCTCTGGAGAGGAATTTCCCGACAGATTTCTCCCTGCCAGAGAGCTTTTCTCTCTCGGGTGTTTTCCGCCCCGAGGCGGCGGAATGATTTTTCGATGAATGTCTGGGGCTTAAGGTTCCCTGGGGGTCAAGTGAGTGAAAGACCTCGACCAGAGATGGGCCAGGGTGGCCACACCACCTGGCGGCGCGACCAGGGGGAGGGCGCGCCACCCCATGGTGTGGGCCCCTGGTGGCCCCCCTCTGGCTCCGCTTCTAGCTGGTGTCTTACTCTGAACTTCTAAGATACCTCCGGTGTCCCTCTTTTTCTTCTGAACTTCTGAAATATGGTATCTCGACGGTGCTTTTTCCATCAAACTTCTGACTCCGGGGTTCAACTCTCCAATTATTAGAAAAAATGCAAAATAGGTGAAATAACATAAGTATCATGCTCCAATATGAAATATATCAATGAATGACAACAAATTATGATATAAAATAGTGATGCAAAATGGACGTCTCATGTTCCTAAGAAGATCCCTTTTGATCATGGAAGTCTATCTACTTCCAAGGGCTGGGCAAGTCTCAAGCAAGCTATGGGAAGTCGTCTACATTCCAACATAGTCTATCAACCATCCAATAGTGATCACATCGGAAGTCTGAATCAAATTCTTGAAGACATGCTTCAAGCTTTTGTTCTCTCCTTTGGTAAAAGATTGGGAGAAGTGTCTTACATCTACCGATTTCATTTATAACAATTGCTTCCAAGTTAACTTGGGAAAGGCTCCATTTGAAGTTCTCTACAGACGAAGATGTTCAATTCCATTAAGTTGGTCGGAAACCGGTGAAAGACAGTTCTTTGGACCGAAGTACCTGATCAATGAGACTAAAGGAACAGTTCGTATCATTCGTGAACATGTGAAAACTTCTCAATCCCGCCAGAGGAGTTATTGTGACCGTCAACAATATATTTATTATGATGTTGGAGGGCAATCATATCTTTGAGTCACACCTTTGAAGGGTGTTCATCGTGATGTTATGAAGGGAAAATTATCGCCTCGCTATGTTGGTCCCTTCCCTGTTCTTGCAAAGTGTGGGAAGTTTGCTTACCGTCTCCACCTACCTTCAACATTCCCACAGGTTCATGATATATTCCATGTTTCACAACTCCATCATTGCTTCAAAGATTCCAAATCTCGTGTTTATCATGAAACCATTGATCTTAAGGACGATCTGACCTACCAAAAATTTCCTGTCCGTATCCTTGATGAAGTTGAAAGAAAGATTCAATGTCGAAGCATCAAGTGCCTTAAAGTTCAGTGGTCTCATCATTCTGAAGCTGAAACAACCTGGGAATGAGAAGATCGTTTACTATCTCAGTACCCGTCCTTCTTTTCTAAAACCTAGGAATCTCGAGACGAGATTCTTGTAAGGGGATAGACTTGTAGCATCCACCTTTTTGTAATAAAGTGTTCTGATTGTGATCATGTCATGTCATGCATGCATTTTTAACCCATGTTTGTATTCAAAACAAGTGCATTTAAATTTAAGAAGGGATTTTATTAAAATCACTTAAATTAACCAATTCAAATGATTGTTCAAAATGGTTCCAAAATTTTCAAACATAAATATGTTGAGATTGCTGATTTTATAAGTAACTCAAATATATTTTTTGCTAAATTTTACTGTTTACAAAAAGACCCTCAAAACAGTTAAGAACCTGCTGTTTTAAAAAGAGCAGGGGCTATTTTGCAAATTCTAGAAAATTCAGGGGGTTTTCTTGAAAACACTCTTTGTCTTCTTCCTCCTCCGGCCAGTATGCGAGCAAGTCGACGACGTCGCGCCGTGCCACCTCCTGCTGGCCCCCTGCCACGCGGATAAGGCCGAGGGAGACGTCCCCATCTCGCCTCCCTCCTCGCAAACCCTCCCCTCCTCTTCTCTGTGTAGAAAGCGAGGCGAAAACCCTAACTCTACCCGACACGGACTCCTCTCATCGCCGGCGATACGGCCGCTCCTGAGCCCCGCCGTTGAGTCCACCGGCACCGCCGTCTCCTCCTGGTCCTCCTCGAGCTCGCGCAGCAGCAGGGAAGCCCGGAAGGGCTCCAATTTCCCCGCCTCCATGCTCCACAGCCGCCGTCGGTTGCCACCGGCCCTCGCACTGCCTTCCACGCCATCGTGCTCGCGGTAACACCCTGAGCACTCTGGTGCCCTCGCCTTCTTCCATCCCCCTCTAGTTCAGCCTGCCGCCGTCGGCCTTGGTCCACCGCCGTGCCACCGCTTGTCGCCGCAGCTCCGGTGACATTTTCTCGGTGGCACCGCCACCCCTAGACTCCTTGTGATCGCGTCCGTCCCGTGGTATAGTTTGATTTCGGTATCGCGCGCGCAATCGACGGATTTCGCCTCGGCAGAGGCATTCTGACCGTGGATGACGTCAACGTGACGTCATCTTGACGTCACGTGGGGCCCTCGCGTCAGCGCTTTTCTATTTTTGAATTATTTTTATTAAATGGAAATTCTCTGACACGTGGACCCCACCTCTATTTAAACTAGATGATGCCCCGCGCGTTGCTGCGGGAAATTAGTTGTGCAAGGAATTTAGGAAAAAGTGCATAATAAGAAGGGATGTCGATACCATATAAGAAATAATAAAAGGGAGGCTCGTACAATTGCATCTTTATATAAAAGTGAGAACAATACATTTTGAAAATGCATAAAATTCAAGTGACCATAGTTCTTACCTTTCATAGCCGACAAATCATTTGTTAAAGTATGTAGTTAAAGGTACTTCAGTAGTGATAAAGGTTTGGACTATGACAATATTTAAAATCCACATCTCCAGAGCATGTTTCTAGCTAAGAAAAAAATATGATAGAAATTATTTTCTATAACATTAGAATAATAAGCATAGTGGACGTGTAATGAATTAGAACTTACATCCTTTTATATGGCAAGGCCAACCTAATCTAAAACAGTGTGCTAGCATAGCTAAAGTTTCATTTTTACACAGTAAAAAAAATGAAGCAAACACCTTGGAACTAAATTCAACATAGGCTTGTGCCCTACTAACGCAAATCCAGCACTTACAAAATATATAAAGTGCATCTTTTCTTCTTGGGATAAAATCTAGAAATTTTCTTTGGTACATCGATCCTTCTATTACATCAAGAAATTTTCGATGGGATGATTGAAAAAGGTACAAATATGTCAGCATCACCAATTAGTCATGGAAGAAACGCAAACTAAAATAATGAGGAAACACCATACCGAAGTCATTTTCATACACCTATATATTGCGCTGTTCCAAAATCTTTCCATGTACCGCCAAAGAGCATAATAAATCTGAAATACAAAGCTTAGTGGAAAAAATACCATCAACTTTAGAGATCAAAGTCAAGTGGTTATTGATCGGTAAATTTGTAGGCACACGGGTCTAGTCTGAACACAATCTACTGCAAATATAACTTATGTATCTTGTTTGAAGTAACAATACTTCCTACCAAAACCACCTAAGTATCTGATGATGCATAATCTAAGAGGAAGTTGTACTTGACGTGTTGTCCATCAGATACCTCAGTTTCAAAACACCAAATCCTATAAAAATATAGAGAGACCAATTAAATTAATGGAAGAAACTCTGTAGAAAATGTATCCCTTTTGTGTGATAGTCTGATACATATTCTGAAAGCCCCGAAATATACTGCAGGTCAAACTTCCAAAAAATATAGAGGGAGAACAAATCTAGTTAATGGAAGAAACTCTTGGAGAAAATGTACATGAATGGAAAATATTTGCAACCGAGAGAAAACAAACTCTGGTTACTTATCTTGGGAATAATCACCTGCATTAGTAGATCTGGATGAGGGCACAACAATAGAAACATGCGCAGGTAGAAGATGCTCAAAAAAGAGCCAGGAAAAAGGAGAGAGGAATCCCAACTTCGAAATGAAATATTTCCAGTATGGAAAGTTGAGATATAGCTACCTTGATGTGGATTCATCGGTGAGATTTGGAAATACCTTGCGGTACATGGCTATAAAAGGATGATCTGAATGGTGCATCTTGCAGTGGAGCCAGGAAAGTTTTAAACACCACCGATGTCCTCTTGGCTGTCGTCCACAACCATTTTCTTCCATGGAGACTTTGGGAGACGAATAGGTGTGGGACAGTGGTATATTTTTTAAGGGATTGATTGCAGCAGTTTCTATAGAAGAATATGAAGTTCACCCAATAGAAGACAATAATGGAATGTACGTGGGGGTAGTGATTGCGTGACCTGGACATGGATTGAGCATGCGTCTCATTAATTTTTAGGAGTGGTATTTTTTTTGGATTGATTGCAGCAGTTTCCAAAGAGAAAACACTGATGGAAAGAACGTGGGCCTAAAATTAGTGATTATGTGTCGTGGCAGTGTTGCATGTAGATGCTGACATGGGGTGGATGGATGAATGATGTGGACCAATTAGAAACTTGCTGATGTGTGTATCTTGCATGTGCAGAGAAATAGGTTAGTGGGGTGCTTCTATTTAGATATAGAAGATTCCAGAAAAAGAATAAAATTGTAAATTCAATATCTTTTAACTGGTTAATCAAAAAAATGTGATCAATACACCAAAATGTTGAGAAAAATAAACTCTACCGGTTTATAAAATTTTCAAACATGTTTGAACAACTTTATTTTTGACCATTATTTGAATTTAAAATAATTCAGTTAAAAATGGAGAAAATAAGTTTTTATTCAATAAAAATAAAATTACAAGTTATATATCAAAATGTTAGAATAAGAAATGCAACATATTCATGATGTTTTCAAACCCATCTGAGCACTTTAATATTTCCGCACTCTTAGAATTGCCCGAATCGCCCACTAAGGTCCACTTTGGGACTAATTTCAATAAAAATGCATATTTATCATATGAACCCTAGCAACCTATGAAACATGTTTATGGATTTTTTTTATGCATTCAAATATTCATCCATACATATTGCGCATTGCATTGATGCGTGTGATGAGTGTTGTCCTCTTTCTTTCCGGCGTTTGTTCTTATCGGTAGAACGCGAATCCGGAGTGAAGTTCGACACCTCTCTTGACGAATACTTGGTCTCACCAACCAAGTCAAGCACTTATCCCTGAAGTATCTATCTGGTTTTCTTGAAGCAAGGCAAGCATAACCTCTTATCAGCCCACATATTTTTTCAAAGTGTTTTCTTTCTCGTACGAAGCATGCTTTTATAAAGTATCTAGGGTCAGTAGATAGAGTTGTCCTATTTATTTATAGCCTATATATCATTATCCACAGCTCCTAGCAGCCATAGGTTTTGTTTGTGTGTATCGCCAGAGCCTTAAATATGACATGCTTAGTCATACATGCCTGTTGATCTTTGTTCCATCCGGTTGATAAATCGGAGTTACGAAATGAATCTAGTATGACAGGATGACGTGGTAAGGTTAGAGATGTGTGTTTAATATAATTAAAGCATTTGATGAGTTGCCACATGGGATGTGGTGATTTGCCTCATTCATGCCCCTAGGAGCGAGTTCTCACCTTTGAAGCCAAGACTGAACGTGCAACCACACGGGGATTGGATTCCCCTCGCTCTCAACTTGTCTAGTTTGTTCCATGAGTCGCCTAGTTCGGGCGTTCCATTTTCATTTGCGGGGATATTAAAAACATTTAAACTAGGACGTGGTGGTGTATCGGCGCTCTGTGGGTAGATAATCGTTGAGCATCGCTCACAACGATAGAGACCCGGTAGGAGATGGCAACTCCCTATTGGCAGACCATCTCTACCCGGAGTGACTCATGGAATAGGCGAAGTGAGGGAAAGGTCTTGGTAAGACATCCTCTACCGGCACATCGTCGGAAGTGTGCTAATACCTTGGCATTAAGAGTTGGTTGGCACGTGTGGGTAAAGTTGTACACCCCTGCAGGGTTAAATCTTTTCGAAAAGTCGTGTCCACTGTTAAGCACGACTTGTTGATGGATTCTAGGATCATAGATAACTTAAACCAGACGTAAAAGATGTTGCAATGAATGATTGGTATCAAGAGGTGGTTCCGGTTATCATGTGCTGGAGATGATGCTTCAGAGGATTTGAAGACAAGGCGCAAAGCGGATGTGTTCTTTTAAAAGATTTGTTTAAAATCTTCTCTATCTCCCTCTATTTGAAACAAGATTGCTTTACACAAAACAACCTTCATAACTCCTTTTTGTGCAAGCAGATATATAATAGATTAGTTAAGTCTCGTTGAGTACCTTCAGTGCTCATGTTTGCTTCAACTTGGTTCAGGTGGAGTTCCATACTTTGGTGGTGTTTCAGCATGGACATCGAAGAGTAGTTTGGGGTTCCCAGATAGCAGCCTGGAATCTATGGGCTGGGACGTCGCCTTATGTTGCGTCCTCTTAGGCCTTTTTCGTTCTTGTTGACTAGCAACATAGTTTTCCTTCTGTTATCTGATGTAATGTTGGGTCATGTGACCTCTGTTTGTAATCTATACTCTAGTAATACTGCCTTTATACAACTTCATGTCTAGAGTGCCGCTTTGATCGGTTGTTGGTTTCGAGCGCATTGTTATACAGTTTTGGCTATGCCTGCGTAGTTGTCGCAGTCGAGGGGTTGTGGAGCCGATGATCCATTTCCGAGCATGCCTGCCGATGTGATTCGGCCTGGGGCTTGGTAACCCAGTAACTCTCGATTGTTGTTGCACTTCCTGGACACATAGCATCGCGGTATAGCTTTGGTCCCATTTCTATAGTTTCATACGACTCGTGGACGCTTTGATATGCATAGTTGGTTATGACTAGCATGGACACAAGGAGTAGTAGTACCGGTGTTATCCGGCCCGCGTGCCAACGAATCCGGTCTACCTGCCGTTGTTTGTTACGGCCGGGGGCTGGTAACTCCGAAGCCCTTGTGGATCCATTACTAGGAGTGCATAACAGTATGTATACCTTTCGGTCCGAGGCAATGATGTTTCTCTATGGTATCTTGTAGCGCTCTTTTTTGCGATTTCAACAAGTCCAAGATCATAAAAAACAGAGTCCGGGTGCAAAAGTTATGACCGTTTTCGTATCGACGGTTTTTCTGTTTTTTTGGTCCAGCGGTAGTACTAGTCTAGTACCGCCCGAACCAGTACCGAAACTCCCCCTAGCGGTAGTACCGCTGGGCCTTGTGATAGTACCGCTGTTGGGCGCGATTTTCACATAACTGTCACTTTTTGGGTCACCTATTTAAGGGGGTCTTCTTCCTTATTGACCCCAAGGTTGCCAAACACGTTTTTCTCCTCTCTCTCCCCATCATTGTTGACATTGGAAACTTTGCCCCTCTCTCAATCCCGCCTATGATTCTTGTATCTCTCCTCTATGCGAGGGAAACTTAGTGAATCTAGATCTTGGAGTTCGTGGTGTTTCTCCTCCATTGTTCTTCCTCTCTTATTTCCCCATAAGCATTTGTTGCTTTGTTGTAATTTGATATTGAGGGATTTGAGCACTTGTGCTCTTGCCATTTGCATGGGTTTGCTCTCTCCACGAGGATTCGTGGAAGTTAAAGTTTGTGGACTTGTTACTCTTGGGTCTTGGATCCTAGACGACTTGTGGTGTTCTTGGGAGCCTCCAATTGAGTTGTGGATGTGTACCCCCAAGATTGTGGTGACATCGAGAGCCTCCAATTAAGTTGTGGATGCATGCCTCGATCAAAGGTTGCCAATAGTGGAAGATGAACTAGGCCTTTGTGGCGAGGTTCATCGGAGAATATAGTGAGGCCTTTGTTGCGTTGAGCAGACCTTTGTGGTGAGCTCACACCCCTTCAATGAGACGTACTCCTCTTGTGGGAGGAACTTGGGAATACATCATCGTCCCTGCGTGCCTCGATTATTTCTATACCCGAGATTTTTTACTTATGCAATTTACATTGTGATAACCTTCGTTCTTGAAGTTATATATCTTGCTAGCAACTTGTTACTTGTCTTTATTAGCATAAATTGTTGGTGCACCTAGTTGTCCCTAGATTATTTAGGTTGTGTGCTTGTTAATTTAAACACCTAGTTTATTTTCGCATTTAGCAAGCCTTAACCGGAAAAAATTAATCGCCTATTCACCCCCCTGCACACACACACCCCTAGGCGACATCACTGTCCGTTCAGTGAATTTCTATTTAAAAAGGGCGGTGAAAACAAATCTAGAGCAATCATAAAAGAGGGGTAAAAGTAATCCAACCTCGGCCGAGAGCGTCAGCAACACACCAAGTTGCACAGCAAAACCACAAACTCCAACACTATGCCAGAAACTCTAGCAATATGGGAATCCTTCGACCCCTTCCTCTAACTCTTCTCCTAGCTCAAATCCATGCCTGAACCAAAAATAAAGCAGTAGTAGCAAAGGTAACAGCTGCCAATTTCCATGTGTACCATCAATCACCAAAATTTGTAGGACTTAATAGATCAATGGAGCACAGGGAGACAACGACGCACCTCACATGCTTGAGGCGCGGACCTCTACAGCACATACAATCTCTCTTCCAAGGAAGGGTAATGGAGGACATTCCCCTTCCCTCGAATCACCCATGGCGCCTCAGTCGACCACTACAAGATCATGAGGAGGAGGAGGAGGGGGATGGGTACCTCTCACGCCTCTCCTCGGGTTTGCTAGTCCGGGAAGAACGAGCAGCGAATGGGGAGGAGGGACAGCGGGACGCAGTTGGCACATGAGTTTCCAGCTGCGAGGAGAGGCTCTAGGAGGCCGGCTAGGAGCACCACGAAGAGACAGCGGCGAGGCGCGGTTCCATAGATCGTGTGCACTTGACTTGGCGGCGGATGCGCAACAGGACTTGTAGATGGATGAGGTGAGGATGGGAAAAGGTATTGCGTAAAGAGATGAGGGAGAAAAAGATAGTCGGTTCACCAGGGTGTGTATTGTGTACTTGTGTCGCTGATCAATTTGAGGACCACTCGAAGCAACAACAGCCCAGCAAATCAGGTACGCTTAGGTAATGGAGAGCACAAAGCAAGCAAATCAATCCACACGAGAAACAAACGGACAGCGGCCGACACGCGGGCCCAGCCAAAGGATGCACCATAGCGTGGTGTGAACTTGACTTGGCCGCGATTGCGCAGGAGGACTTGGCGATGGATGGGGTGAGGACGGAGAAAAGGAATCCCAAAAGCTACCGAATTGGCCTATCATCATCGTGTAAAGATATGAGGGGAGAAAAGGATAGTCGGTTCATCGGGGTGTGTATTGGACCGAGAAAAGGAAGCAGGGGCAGAACTGCATCCCAGGCAGCTTGGCTACAGTGCCGGTCGTGGCTTCCGTACTAAACGTATAGGCCTACTAATTTTCACTGAAATTAGTTCGCCCTAGGCTGACAGCCTGTGTCATTGGGCCAAATCGAGCAGCCCGCCAAGGCAGCGACTAGTAGGAGCGATCCATCACGCACCATCACGTCGACTGCGTGTGCGTGGACTGCCTCACTTGTTCATATTCCCTAGTGTCGTCAACTCTGGCTGTTTGCAATTCCGTTTCGGTCGCCACCACGCCATCATTAGGCTGTAGTCCTCGAGACCTCTACGAAATACCGCCAACGGCCAGGCCTTATCGATCTGACCGCGGTGACGTACGGAGACACGCTCGGCTGAACCTCGCAAAGACGTCTCCGTTTGAACTTGCAGATTGGAGAACCGCGCCGAACTTATGATTCACCGGAAAATTCCATTGATGCATCTTTAGTGTAATTTTCCTGGTATATTATGTTGTTAGGAGGGGGATCGATACTCTTTCCATAGTTTTTGGGCATTAGAAATTAGCCCCGGTCTTTCTCGTATCCTCGGTCCGCCACCCCATTTCAGGACCACTCGGAGCAACCACATCCCACCAAATCCCGTACGTTTAGGTAATGGAAAGCACAAAGCAGGCAAAGCAATCCACACGAGAAACAAACGGACAGCGGCCGACACGTAGACCCGACCAGAGGATGTACCAGAGTGCGGTATTTCCTCCCCAGATAGAGAAGAAGAGGATAACAACCACACGGACATTTGGTATGCTTGGTTTTAAAGTCGACATATAATGAAAAGACCCACTGATCATATTTCTCCCTATGAACCACCTACATTCATGGAGGATCGAGATGATCATCATAAGAGGACTATCCAAAGTTATAAATCAAGTTCACATTCATGTATTTCTTGTTGCTGCCACATTCAGATATTTAAAACAGGAAATATTCCGATGAACAGATCAAGTCATGACGATAGTATAAAAACATAAAGTTTTCGCTTGTATCAGATTGATTTTTTCCCCAACCAATGTACGAAAATAAACTCCAAATCTATTGAATCTAAATGTATCAGTCTAAATTCTAAATTATCCTAACTACAAACCCTAAATCGTAGGTTTATGGTTTCTAACAAAAAATACTTTAGGAGTTTAGGGCACTCGCCTCCTCGCCAATCCCATGCAGATCCACTGCCAGGTCAGCCACGACAGGCACCGTCAGGCCAGTTCCGCCGCTGCTTCCTCGGCCACGGCATCCTCCGACTCGGCCAGCACCGCCACCACATCCAGATCCTCCGCCGCAACTTCCACCCTAGACTTCTTCACCTCCAGATCCACCACAACAGCATCCACCTCCACCCTTTTCTTTTGCGACTTCGGATCAGCCACGGCCGTAGCAACCGTGATCACTTCCCCCGGGCCATCTCCTATATCGCCATAGACTCCGTCTCCTTCCTCTATACCGGCATCAGTGATGTGGCACCACTTCTTCGCATATTCACCGTTGTCGCACACCCCACGAGGATCCATCGCCGGTGGTGGACTGGATACGATGACTCGCTCAGATTGGGGGAGAATGGGGAAAGGTGGAGGGTACGAGGATACGGGTGAGGGGCCGATTTAGTTCCCCTGACACGTATTCACCGTACAACGTATATACGTGAGTACAACTGCACCGTACACACTAGCCGTGACGGGTTTCCCCTGGGTATCCACCAATGCCCGAACCCTTCGACCCGTTTCGGTCCCAACAGATCTCAGCGGTCCACGAAGGGCAGCCAAACTTTTGCCGGGGAGGACACCGGAGCAAAAGCGCTCCAGCGAAAGAAATGCATCGGAGCATGGCTGCATGGAACAAAGAGTACAAAACACAAAAGTCTGTTACACGCAATAGCAAAACAACGATGAAATTAACCAAGATCGAACCAACGGGGACACGAGATTTTAACGTGGAAAACCCTTCCAACAAGGAAGAGAAAAAACCACGGGCGCCAGCCAGCAATACTTCACTATTTCGGGTGAGCTTACAAACACGCCGGGATTTACAATATGTGGCTTATCCCGTGCGGCGGCTTACAAGAGGTATATAAAGGCGGTTCTGACCTAACTAGGTCGGTAACGGTGAATCCAACTCGAACTCGGTAACAACTCGTACCGTACCTTTCGGCTCTAAGCCTTCGGCGACGGGTCTTGCGTAGCGGAGGTCGAATTTTCCTTTATCTTCATATGAATTTGGATCACCATAAAACAATAAAGTCTATATAGGAGAGACGAGGGTATAAAATGATACGCCCATGCGCGTAGCCGCAGGTAGGGGGTGGCGGCTCCATCACGACAGGATCCCTTCCCTGTTCCTCCCTGTGTGGCCGCGATCGCCGGCCAAAAGGAGAAGGAGGCGAGGAGGGGGAGCACATCGTCAAACAGACTCCCTCTCTCCCGTTCCCTTTTATTATTGCGCCTGCACAGCTGCGGATTCGCGCCACAAAGGGCCGGACGTCCTACTCCATGCTTCAGTCCTCTGTCAGGACGTTTGTCGGTCATCGCTGCCTTCTAGGGTTTCTTCCACACTTCGTCCTTCAATCTTGATCTTGTCCTAAGTGATTACGCCTACAAGCTTGCTTTGTCCGCCTCCAGTGTCAATAATTGCTCTGATTATTAGGTCCGGTAGGAGCAAGAGCATCCAATAAATGACACTCACTCGGGATAATGTTTTGCTTGCTGGTCCTGGGACGGTCTCGCACCGGTTTTCTTCAGAATGAGTGGCTGAATTGGCGACGTCCAGCTAGGTGTCCGATGCCGACACTTAACCAACGAAATAGCTCCTTAAATAACATTCACATCTCTTCAATTTTCAAAAAAAAAAAAAAAAAAACATTCACATCTCTTCATACACCGGACCACATCACAAGTCTAATCAATAATACATACATAGCATAACACAAGACCAAGTGATCAGCTGCATATTCATGCTCAATAGGACAACTAGAAGATTTCTCTGGTCCTTGTAATTCAAAAGGAAGGATACATTGGACAGTTCGCCTACATCTTTCCAGTCTTCTTCAAGAAAGACGAGATAGCCCAACACACAAAAGCAAAAGAATACATCAATCTTCTGCCTCAACTCTCCCCCTTGCACTCCATTCCAGGACCAACCTCAATTACCCAGTTGGTCGCTCTGAACAATTCATGGAGATGCAGCGGAGCACCAAACCCTAATCTGAATGGGACGAATGCTAGAAATTAACCCTCTAAATCCTTCCAGCCACATCTACGTGAAGAAATCGGTACTTTACAGTTGAACTCTCATCACTTCCGGTGCGCTTGGTTGAACACGCACAAGGCCCACGCACAAGGCCCACCCGCCATCTTTGAATTAGTCTTAGTCGACGGAGTTGCCTATGTACCAGGAGAACAGACCGCCTCAACCGCCACCCTTTTCATCACGTCAGGGCACGGATCTCCGCCAAAGTTGTCGGGGGAGATGGCGACGGCGCATCTTTGTTTCCCAATGCATTTCTGTTCCAAGTGAAGAAAAGAAAAATAAGTGAGTAGCATAATAACATGAATAGCAAGTTAGTCTGAAATTAGGTGTTTTCCTGCAAAGCATTTTAGTTCAAAGCAGGGTGGTGCGACAAATAAAAATGCAACTAGTCTGAAATCACCACAAGGATAAACTGACCTCAAGAACAGTGAGTGACTTGGTCGAATGGCATTCCCCTTGCTGGAAATTTCCACAGGTCCCCATAGGTGTCCCGAAGCTTGCAAACTTGATGGCAGAAATGGACTGCCCAACTGCACATCTTAAATGCACCTTTGTCCGGTGGATTTCAGGCTGCTCCCCTGCCTTCTCAACCTCCCAGTTCTTGATATCCGGATGAAACTCTGATACATCAGCACACACACTTGAGACTGACCTCTTCGCGAGGGAAATCTTCGTAGAATCCCCACCAAGTTCCTCGAAAACAACCAACAGATTTCTAGTTGGTTGCAACCAGGATTTTGGCACATGATACCTGCATGCAACAGGTTGAAACATTTCGTTAACAATAGTACCTTACTAACAAGAACCACAAAAAATTGGAACCGAATGCTCCAGTTTTAATGGTGAAGGAAAAGGGGACAAATATCAAGCAGTATCATTTTGGAATACTAAGATGACGCCAAGGAGTGGTCATTTCTCATTCAAATGGTGTTGCAAATGGTCTTACCAACGCTGTGTGGGCTGACCGCAACCTGCCTGACATTTGACTGCCCGGAATGAACCAGCGTAACTGCAATCTTTGCAGTCCCCAGTTGCATATGCTATTGAATACCGTCCAATGCTTTGTCCATTTATCCAGATTTGTCCCTTACCCATGCTACCCATATCCAGAGCCAGTGGTTCGTCGCCACTTGGAGAATCAAAGTATGCCTATTGAAACAAACAGTTGTAAGAGTAGGACTAAATATAGTTAACAGATACAAGGCTTCTGGCAACATTGATTCTTTTCTTACCCTATACCATGTCAATGGCATTTGGTTTTGTGCTATCAGTGATCCTTGCATCCATTCAACTGAACTTGCGCCTTCTAAGGAGTTCAGATTCATCTGTTCGCCTTTCAGACCAACCTAGCATGGACAAAGGTACAGTTACCTTCTTTAACATAAATCCATCAACAGAGAAGCTACTGGATGCCGCACATACCTGATAGGACCAGGTCTGCCAGGTCAGATCTCGTGAACCTTCGTCCAACCCATGAAGCACAACAGGACCATTGACACCAGTATTCCATGTCTCATAATGCACCCCGATATTCTATATAGCAGGACAAGAATAATTCACAGTTATAGACCAGATTATTAGTTGTCAAACTATATAACTATAAATTGTGCCGCAACAAGGGAACGAACCGGCAGCCCACAAGCAACACTCAGGATTGCAAGCTTGTTAGTACCCGCACGAAGGTTAACATCACCCCTGTATGAGATTCTTTTATCTTCCCTGGTTCCAGAAGCAGAACCTACACCAGAAGTAAAATTATTTTTATTCAATATTCAGTTTCCACAATACTATTGTTGTATAAACAAGAGATCAGTTTCAAGCGGAAAACCTTGTAGCTGTCCATTGATAAAGATATGCAAAGCATGTCCAGCAGATTGCACACTGAGAGAGAGAGGCTTGCCACCTTGTAGAAACTTCTCAGATGGGCTTACATCCACACTGTAATAATCATTTTATACTTATTAGCATGAGCAATACCACTCGATTTTCCATTTACAGAAAAACCAAGAAAAGTTTTACAGACAGTTTGAACCTCCAACAAAGTTATATTTAGAGACCTGCAACTTATTCATGTCGCATTACCTGGTAGTGTACCAAAGATAGTCACTGGTGTCTCTTGTGACGTTAAGCTGTTCCAGCAAACCAGTCGCTGTAAGTACTGGAGCAGCTGCCAGTGAACCAACTTCCTCATCATACCTCTCCCACATCATTGAAGAGGCGCCATCTGCCCACATTTGCATTTGGGATGTCTGAACACCCACCTGGGGAGATAATAACAGTTTGAATCAGCTAAGCAAACTCATCACAGAGTGGACCTAAAAAATAAGACCGTAGAGTGATATAATACCATACTTAAGAACAAGTGAAACTTACTGTTGCGGTGTTGAAAACAACAGTTTTGCAATCAGGAAGGATGCTGATTGACCAAGGTGGAAGACTGTAATGCTCATTGTTGAAGAAAATTTTTGCATGGGAGTTAGAATTGTAGTTTGCAAGAAAAGCTGCACAACCGGTTGGAGATCGGTAGACATGGGCCTGAAGTATAGGTTGTACATGTAAGTGACACATCAGGCAATATAGGAATTATATTATATACTTCATTGACAGGAAAAGGATAGCAAGACAGACCTCTTGCATACTTCCAAAGGAAGTCACAGCTGGATCAACAGAAACCAATGCCTGGCTCGCACAACTTAATAGCTCTATGGAGTTCCTTAAGATGTCCATACTTTGGCTCTCTTGCAAGTCCTGGATAGTAACAAAACAGAATTTGAGTAAGAATATACTACACTACTTAATAAAACTTTACATCTTTATGTGTTGAAAGTCACCACTATGTGTAAAATAAATAAAATAAAAATAATATGTATAGAGGATGATAATAGTGAATGTATCTTTTTCTCTATACCATATTCATCAAGTGGAGCATCATAGTCATAGCTTGTGGTAATGAAGGGGCCCCAGCAGTCCGGCCAAAATTTGTTCCTCCATGATACTGCATTTAGGAAAACGGTAAACCACCAACCATGAATATCTCTCCCTCAGGAGACCTTGAGATAGCTTACTAATAAAGTATTAAGCATGCATGTAATTTGTATTTCTATCATACCATGTAGTAGTTGATAAATGAACCACCCTTCTGTACAAAGCGAGCAACAGCAAATGAAAGATCTTCCGCTGGTCGTTTACGGATGGTCCCACCAAATTCAGTAAACCTAAATTATTGTTCAATATTAGTCCGGTTGTACAGAAAACCACAAGTAATCAACAGAACTAGGTGATAAAGAGATGAACCAAATCAATGAAAATCTGTAGCTGCATAATTTTCACGATATAATGTAGTATCTTTTCCACACACAAAAAACAAGAGAACCAACCATCCAGTCCAAGCTTCAGTCCACATCTTAGGCTTGTAAGCTTGATTCGGAGAAAATGCATCACAATAGAAACCATTGCATGCATTTATCTGCACAAAGGACAAGATAACTATAAATTCAAAATTTTGTTTGACAAGAGAGAAATCATGCAGTATATTCCATCATAGGGTATTTAAGACAGTCAAAGTAAGTATCATTGCCATTGATTTGATTTAATTCTAGTTCTAAATTAGTGTAAATATGTACAACAAGCTTTGCATCCTTGATAGTTGTTACAAGTTACACAGTTAATCCATGTACATGGCTCAGCAGAAAAGTTAGCACTCCATTGCAGAAAAAAAAAGAGTCTTAAGAATCTGAGACGAAGTTATCATCAGTTTTTGCGACATTTGTGCCCACTGATCATTGTAATTCAATACAGACAAGATTGACGTACCACTGGATCTGGTGCGTCTTCCTGCTTGCACATCACCCATGGCACACCTGTGTCCAATCCCACGGCCATCTTCGCCGCCCAGTTGCTATACGACTTGCCAGCGGCCCCAAACTCTTTCTCTTCTGGCCCATACTCATTCTCAATCTGCACCCACAAAGAACAATAGCCAGCACCATGAGCAGTGCAACCAGAAAAAAAAATGCAGATTAAGGCAAATCATGCTGACAAACTTCTCTCATTATGACATAAGCCACCAAATGCTGAATTGCAGATTTCAGTTTCGTGTCAAGAGTAAAAAAAAAATAAAATAAGCAGAGCATTTGCAACAAATAAAGAACAGTTTTACATGTCGCAAAGAACAGTTCCTATAAGCATTTCAGCATGACCTACAGGCACTTTAGTAATACTACATGCAGTAAACAACTATACTGTGTAAAATTCTGCATTAAGCTCGACGAAAATGTGCACACTTGCCTGAGAAAGGATAATAGGGCCACCTTGGGAAGCAAAGAGCTCTTCACTCTTCATCATGCCCACAATCTTCTCGGTAAACCCCTGCATTGCCGTCTGCGAAACAAAAACGGCATTGCCACAAACATGATAAGCATAAAAAAACACAGCATGTGCATCTCAGACAAGATCCAGAAATGGTGGAGGCTCCCACTGACCTTGAAAGGCCCGTTGTCTGTCCTGAAGCTGATGCCCGGAACATACTTCAACCAAACGGGAAAGCCACTGCAAGAATCGCATGGCAGCACAAGTCAAGCGAGGAAAGCAAGAACCATACGCATACACCAGACTGGAGTGGTACAATGCCAGTACAATAATACTACTCCATTGGTGAATTTCAACAGGTGGTGGTTCGGAGTAAATACCCGAAATTCCACTCCCCGCAAATGTAGGGGCCGATGCGGAGATGTACAAAGAGCCCGGCCTTGTGGGCGGTCTTAATGAACTTGACCAAATCGTACCTCCCTTCGAAGTTGTACTGCGCCAAGCGAGAGAGAAAAAAACACCATTGAAATTCCTATCTACCATCATAACAGTTCACACTGGGCCACTAGTGGGGGAGAAATAAGTGCGAGTGGCAATACGTTTCCTGGCGTTGGTTCGTGCCCGTTCCAGAAGACATAGGTCTGGATCACATCCAAGCCTCCGTCTTTCGCCTTCTGAATCAGCCCTTCCCACATCTGAACCAAAGAACACACCAAGAGACAGTCAGTACATCACCAAAATCCCCAATCCAAGAAGCTACATTATTGTTCCCGGCGCGGAGCAACCAAAAATCTCCAATGAATGGTTGGTTCCCGGAGCAAGCAGATAATTAACAGCATTTCAAGAAAAAAACTGTTTTTTAATTAAAAACTTCGGAAGTAGAGGGAAATGTGGATACTATTTGTGACTGCAAAACATTGGGCGGGTGCAAAGAGGGGAAACGTTGAAGCAAGCAAGCAGCATTTCACTTTTTCAACGACATCCCCACCAAGAAACCGCGACGAACGCCACTAAACCACGCCCAAGAAACTCCCGTCCCCTTCCCTTGGCGGAAAGTAAGAAAAAAGGGAGACGCTTTGGAAGAATGCAGTTACCTCGGGGGTGCTCCGTGGGTAATGTATGGATCCGGAGAAGAGAATCTTGCGCTGGCCGTTGATGAGCACCGCCTTGTTGTCGTAGGTCACCGCGTCTCCCACGGCGGCCGCCACCGCCGCCGCCGCTGCCACGGCCAGGCCCAGCAGCAGGGCTGCAGCCAGCCACCGCCTCGCCATCAGTAACTGCTCCCCGCTCCTCCGAGAAAGAAGGTGGCAGGAGCCGAGGAGGAAGAAGACGACGAGACGGGAGGGAGGACACACGCAACGCAAGTGTGCCTTGCTTGCGTGGTCTTCAATGGTCTTCCTCCGTTCCCCTCCACCACCTCCTGCTTGTGCCCCCTGTTTTTGTTGGGGCCTTTCTAGGATTCTTTGGCGAGGTTCTTGGGAGGAGCGTCAGTGGGGAAGCGTAGCAGCTCACTGGATCTTTTGGCCTGTGCCGTTATTATAATCTCCCCTGCTCTCACACCGTCACACACGCGGCTCGGGAGGGAAGGAGAGAGACGATGGCAGCCCAGCCCATTTCTCGTGTGAATGAAAAGAAAAGGGAAACTGTAGCCGTGTGGGGGCAGTGGGGAGTCGCAACCGTACAAAGATGGCAGCTCATCATGCATATGGTGGCCTCCCTCCCTCCCTGTGCGGTGTTGATGACCTAGAGCTGGCCGCTTCTGACACCGGCCGGCCATCATCTTTCCGTCACACGGCGTGCATACTCTGCTACAAGAAAGTTCATCCACGCTTGTGACCATTAATACTCTCTCCGTCCACTTTTATAAGATCCACTTCTTACTATTGAAATACTAAGAAGTGAGCTTTATAAAAGTGGACGGAGGGAGTACTAAACACGATTATTGGCATGCAGCCCATCTCCATGGATAATTTGGCTCAAACACATGCTCCAAATGCCCTCGAACGGTTACACGCACACACCTGTGTGCTTGTACGCTGTCGGCGTAGTGACGGGCAGACGCCGAGATAGAGCCAGCCACGAGGCACGAGGCTACGAATACACGCAGCGCCAACTGGGAAAGACAGGGGCGCACCTACCTTGGACGCTAAGCTTGCATTATTGTACTGTATGAGCCATTAAGCCAAGAGGCAGTGGCACTGGTACTGGTAATAATTTTGAGGGGTGTTGCTTTCTGTTGCGTCAGTCAGGCAGGCATGAAGAGTAGGCTCTCTCCACATCGGGAAATGCTGCCAAGTTCGTTACACATTTACTAGGCATGACGGCCTGTCGAAAGTAACTCGAAAACAGAAAGAAAAGCATCTTCCGGCACGGCAAGGCCATGGCTCATGGGAAGAGAGTGAGCGCACAGAGCACATTGGGGTAGTTGGGGAGGAAGCATCCAAAGGATCACCGCAATCCTGTGTCTGTGTGTGTGCCAACACCGTGGCCTAGCTACCGGCCTGGGAGATACCCTGCCTAGATAGGTCGTTATAAAACATCATTCAATTCGCCCGGCGTGCACGGGCCTGGAAATGCAGCTTCAGGACGGGTTACACCGATGTAGGCTGTGTGTAGTGTAGGTGCCAGGCCGAGGTGTCAGCCAGTGGCTATGTATACGAGGATGGATGCACATTCCCGTTGGAAGATACACCCGGAACAGGCACGCACGCACCGCACCTACGGACCTACCCACGGCCCGCCACTGACGGTAAAACGGCAAGGAAGAAAAGAAAAGCATCAGTGGACGCCCAGGCAGCCAGCATGCTGAACCAGCAGCCCAAAGCATATTGCATCGCGTCCGGCGTGATGCCGTGGTAGCCCCGTGATCCCAAGCCTCGCCTCGTGTCCGGATTTACATACAGTACGTGACCGCGCCATATGCTGCGCCCATGCTCACGCCGGACCTCTGTCTGCGTCCATCGTGTGCACTGTGCAGGTGCGGGTGCATGCGAGGGCGCTCGTGGTGTAGCCTGCTCTGCTCGGTGTCTGGCGTCGCCCGTCACGCCGCACAGTGCCAAATGCATCCGGTGCTGGCGCTGTTGGAGCCTCCTGGAAATGGAGGAGACAGACGGATCACGAGCATATGTAGTACGTTAGGACATCTCCAGCGGGGCTGCTCAAATGCGGACCAATTTGGTCCGCATTTTATCTGTTTGAGCAGCCGTCCGCTGTCCTCGGACACGGCCCGGACCAGCTGCCCCCAGTGGGGCTGCTCATGTTAAGAATTTAGGCAATTTACAGATTAAATTAATCCAAGTATAAATCACGAGCATGACGTAAACATACTGATATTTAACCATATTCATGCATACTAGATTGACAGTAGACACATCTACGCAAACTACTAGTATCGCACACATGGAAATAACAAGGGCAGGGATAAACGTGTTATACCCTGCAGTTGGCCAATTGGCAGTAGTCGTAGCAGAGGCAGCGGCAGCAGCAGCGTTGGCGGCCTCAGCAGCAGCAGCAGCCTCGGTGGCAGCAGCGGCGGCGGCAGCAGCTCGATCGGCTTCTGTGGCCATGTTGACGACGAGGGCGACGCGGTAGTAGACGAAGTAGATGTACAGCAGTAGCGAGCAGTCGCGTAGTAGACGCTCCCCAAAAACCTAATCGCCCCTCTCCCGTACAGAATCTGGAGAGGCGGGGTTTCGGAGGCCTGCTCTCCCGTCGGCCGTGTACGCGGTAGACGGGATGGGATCACCGGCGGCAGCAACAGGAGGTGGAACGACAGTGGGCGCAAAGAGGCGGCGGCGGCGTGTGTGAGATGTATGTACTGCGTCCGCCTGGGCCTCCAATATATAGGCACGGCCGGGTAGGAGAACGGTCAATTTAATTGGCGTTTACTACAGCCGTTACCACGTGATAAAGGCGGCGTTTTACTGCGCGCAGTTATCACACGCGATCAATACGGCTGTTACCAATATAAATGTGACGCATTTAGACAACAATAATTATGACGTCTCATATTATTGCCGTGTCTGTTGACTCCCCGTTTCCGACTGCCAAAATAAAGGCATCGGCTCGGCTCATTCCCGCAACCCGCGGCGCGTCGTGACGTGTCGTGACGAGGCGAGGCGTGGCGAGGCGGGCGGCGGAGGAGGAGGAGCGCGCGTGTGGAACACCTCCACTACTCCTCTCTCTTCATACCAACTCACACTAGTGGGGAGAGAGCTCACCTTATAAACTGGTGCAAAACTCTCCCAACTAGCAATGTGGGACTAAACTCCCACCATTTGCTATGGCAGCATGGGCCTTAGGGATTAAATGGAAATTGCCTAATGGGCCTTCTAGCCCATTCGAATTTCAGCAATCCCCCACCAGATCCCGAAGACCCATGGTGTTGTCCTCTGTTCCATTCACTGTTTTTATATACCGGCATTTTCAGTGGATTCCCGTTAAGGTTGAACATCCACCTAGAACAAGTAGCTACACTATATCACAACTGAACAATGGACTATGCCTTGAATTGTCAGTTTGGCGTAAAATAGTTTCACTAAATGTCTTGCCAGTACTAGGCTGCCGAAGGCTGACCCCTCGGGTGGAGCATATTAGTCATACTCCTGGCCTATTCATGAACTTATTAGAGATCACCCAATCTCATAGACTGTGACCAGCAGTCAGGATCATATAGGTGTGTTCCTCCAAAGATCGCTCTGTAGGATAGCATCTTGCTTATATAAGCCTTGGAACACATTAAGACAAAAGTCAACCTGCCATACAGTTTTTGAGAGTACTGCATCTCCAGTGGAGTAGGTTAGTAAAAATTACTCTCCTCAGTTAACCACTAGCTTGTTTTCCCAGGTCCCACTTCACGGGATCTCCGATCACATAGGTTGGGTTACTGCCATGGCAACTCATGTGGGTCTCATACCCATCTCCCTCGATGCACTTTCTATCACAACACGTGATAGCCCTTTAGTAAAGGGATCTGCCAGATTCTTAGCCGACTGGATATAATCCACCGCTATCACTCCGGAGTTTCTTAAATGTCTGACAGCTTTTAATCTCATTTTTATGTGCTTTGTGGACTGTGCATTGTCCTTTGAACTCTTCACCTTGACAATTACTGTTTGATTGTCACAGTTCATAAGGATAGCCGGTACTGGCTTTTCAACCACAGGCAAGTCCATCAAAAGATCTGGAAGCCATCCTGCTTCGACACTAGACGTGTCTAATGCTGTTAATTCTGCTTCCATTGTCGATCTCGTTAAAATCGTTTGCTTGCAAGACTTCCAGGAAACAGCACCACCTCCAAGGGTAAACACATACCCCGTTGTGGCTTTCATCTCATCAGCATCAGAGATCCAATTCGCATCACAATACCCTTCAAGTACCGAAGGATATCCACTGTAGTGAAGTCCATGGTTCACGGTACCTTTCAGATAGCGCATAATTCTTTCTACAGCATGCCAATGCACATCACCCGGATTGGAAACAAACCGGCTTAGTTTGCACACAGCAAACATGATGTCAGGCCTCGTAGCGCTCGCTAGATACATGAGTGAACCAATTACTTGAGAATACCTCAGCTGATCCTTAGCTGTGCCTTCGAACTTTCGAATCCGCACACTAGGATCATATGGTGTTGGAGAAATTTTGCAGTCCGAATATCCAAAACGACTCAAAACCTTCTCAACATAATGGGATTGCAGAAGTGTAATCCCACCCTCATTGTCTCTCAATAGCTTGATGTTCAAGATAACATCAGCCACACCAAGATCTTTCATCTCAAAGTTCTGGGATAGAAATGACTTAACCTCATTGATTACTTTGAGGTTGGTCCCGAATATCAGTATGTCATCAACATACAAACACAAAATAACTCCTTCGCCCCCACCATGGCGATAGTATACACATTTGTCAGCTTCATTAACAACAAAGCCAACAGATGTTAAAGTTGTATTGAACTTCTCATGCCATTGCTTAGGTGCTTGTTTCAGCCCATATAAAGATTTCAGTAATTTACACACCTTTCCTTCTTGACCATCTAACACAAAGTCATCTGGCTGTTGCATATAGATTTCCTCGTCTAACTCTCCATTTAGGAAAGCCGTCTTAACATCCATCTGATGGACGAGAAGACCATGCGAGGCCGCCAACGAGAGTAATACTCGAATGGTGGTCAGTCTGGCCACAGGTGAATAAGTATCAAAGAAATCTTCATCTTCTTTCTGGGAATAACCCTTGGCCACAAGTCTAGCCTTGTACTTTTCAATCGTACCATCAGTCCTAAGCTTCTTTTTGAACACCCACTTACATCCTAATGGTTTACAGCCATAAGGACGTTCAGTGATCTCCCACGTTCCATTAGCCATGATGGAATCCATCTCGCTACGGACCGCTTCTCTCCAGTAGTCAGCATCTGGAGATGCATAAGCTTCTGAAATAGAAGTGGGAGTATCATCCACAAGGTACACAAGGAAATCATCACCAAAGGACTTTGCAGTCCTCTGTCTCTTGCCCCTACCAAGGGTTTCCTCGTCATCCTTCTCAGGATTCTCATCATGTGTTTGTTCATAATATTCCATAGGAATGGCAGGTTCAGGAGTCTCCTCTGATTCCTGTCTAGAAGTGCTTTGCATATCTCTCATAGGAAAAATATCCTCAAAGAATGTAGCATCTTTAGACTCCAAAATCGTACCGACCTTCACGTCAGGTACCTCAGATTTCACTACTAGAAATCTATAGCCAACGCTATTCTTAGCGTATCCCAAATTAACGCAATCCACGGTCTTTGGTCCAAGTTTACGCTTTTTGGGGATCGGCACATTGACTTTTGCCAAACAGCCCCAAGTACGTAAGTACGAGAGTGTTGTTTTTCTCTTCTCCCATTTCTCATAGGGAGTGACCTCATTGTCTTTCGTCGGAACTTTATTCAGGACATGACATGATGTCAATATAGCCTCCCCCCACCATGCCTTGGATAAACCCGATGTATCTAACATGGCGTTAACCAAATCTGTTAGAGTACGGTTTTTCCTTTCGGCAACCCCATTTGACTGAGGTGAATAGGGAGGCGTCCTCTCGTGAATAATGCCATGTTCCGCACAGAAAGAGTCAAACTCATTAGAGAAATACTCTCCACCACGATCTGACCGGATTCGTTTAATTTTCTTTTCAAGTTGATTCTCAACTTCTGCCTTATAGATTTTAAAGTAGTGTAGAGCCTCGTCTTTAGTGTTTAACAGATATACATAGCAAAACCTAGTGGAATCATCTATTAACGTCATGAAGTATCTCTTTTCACCTTTAGTCAACACACCATTCATCTCACAGAGATCAGAATGTATGAGTTCTAATGGCGCCAAGTGTCTCTCCTCCGCGGCCTTGTGGGGCTTGCGAGGTTGCTTTGCTTGTACACACGAATGGCACTTAGAACCTTTGGCTAAAGTGAAACTTGGAATTAAATTTAGTTTTGCTAATCGCGTCATGCAACTGAAACCAACGTGACAAAGACGTGAATGCCAAACTTCTGTTTCATTAACACTCGAATGAATATTGTTCACAACTTTATTACAGAAATCAGCGAGGGAAAAGCGGAACAGACCTCCGCACTCATACCCTTTTCCAACAAACAGTCCATATTTCGTTACAACTACTTTATTGGACTCGAAAACCAACTTAAATCCTTCTCTACATAGAAGGGAGCCACTAACGAGATTCTTCTTGATGGCGGGGACATGCTGCACGTTCTTGAGCTGCACGATCCTTCCCGAAGTAAACTTCAGATCGACCGTGCCAACACCAAGTACAGAAGCACTTGCGCCGTTCCCCATCAATACGGACCCGTTCCTTGTGACCTGATAAGAAGAAAACAATGAGATGTCAGCACACACATGAATATTTGCACCTGTGTCAATCCACCAATCAGTAGACTGACAAACTGAGAATACAGTAAACAAATTACCATACCCAGATGCCCCATTCTCATTGTTGCTCACGATCATGTTGACAGCCTTGGAATCCTGTCCTGGCTTCACATACTTCTTTGGGCACTTCCCAGCCCAGTGTTCCAGTGAACCACATGTGAAGCAGCCATCTTTCTTCTTATCCTTCTTGAAGGTCTTCTTAGCCTTCTTCTTGAAGTCGGTATTCTGCTGGACACCAGTCCTCGCCTTATTCTTGTGGGAGTTGTAGTTCTTCTGTACCATATTGGCCGCAGAAGTCCCTTCATTCCCTTTTCCATGCGAGTCCTTTGCCCTCGAATTCTGCTCAACACTCAGATGGCCGATGACATCCTCTACTGAGAATTCACGCCTCTGATGTTTCAGAGTAGTGGCAAAGCTCCTCCAGGAATTAGGCAGCTTGGCGATTATGCATCCCGCGACATACTTGCCCGGTAGCACGCACTTGAGAATTTCAAGCTCCTTAGCGATGCACTGTATCTCATGAGCCTGCTCCAAAACAGAACGGTTTTCGACCATTCTGTAGTCATGGAACTGCTCTATACTGTACATCTCGCTGCCAGCATCGGTTGCGCCGAATTTGGATTCGAGTGCCTCCCACAAGTCCTTGGCAACCCGCACATGTAAATATGCGTCAACAAACTTCTCTCCGATCACGCTTAGAACGCATCCAACAAAGACGACGGTGGCATCCCTAAACGCCTTCTCCTGATCAGGAGTAATCGTTTCCGTGGGAGTGACACCGACGACCCAGAACACGTTCATAGCCGTGAGCCATAAGAATGTTTTGGTCTGCCAACGCTTAAAGTACGTCCCCGTAAACGGGTCCGGTTTCAGTGCAGTAGCAAAACCATGAATCGAAAATTGCCTACACATATTAGGTTTTTGGATTGTTAAGAATTTAGGCAATTTACAGATTAAATTAATCCAAGTATAAATCACGAGCATGACGTAAACATACTGATATTTAACCATATTCATGCATACTAGATTGACAGTAGACACATCTACGCAAACTACTAGTATCGCACACATGGAAATAACAAGGGCAGGGATAAACGTGTTATACCCTGCAGTTGGCCAATTGGCAGTAGTCGTAGCAGAGGCAGCGGCAGCAGCAGCGTTGGCGGCCTCAGCAGCAGCCGCAGCCTCGGTGGCAGCAGCGGCGGCGGCAGCAGCTCGATCGGCTTCTGTGGCCATGTTGACGACGAGGGCGACGCGGTAGTAGACGAAGTAGATGTACAGCAGTAGCGAGCAGTCGCGTAGTAGACGCTCCCCAAAAACCTAATCGCCCCTCTCCCGTACAGGATCTGGAGAGGCGGGGTTTCGGAGGCCTGCTCTCCCGTCGGCCGTGTACGCGGTAGACGGGATGGGATCACCGGCGGCAGCAACAGGAGGTGGAACGACAGTGGGCGCAAAGAGGCGGCGGCGGCGTGTGTGAGATGTATGTACTGCGTCCGCCTGGGCCTCCAATATATAGGCACGGCCGGGTAGGAGAACGGTCAATTTAATTGGCGTACGGCTGTTACCAATATAAATGTGACGCATTTAGACAACAATAATTATGACGTCTCATATTATTGCCGTGTCTGTTGACTCCCCGTTTCCGACTGCCAAAATAAAGGCATCGGCTCGGCTCATTCCCGCAACCCGCGGCGCGGCGCGTCGTGACGTGTCGTGACGAGGCGAGGCGAGGCGTGGCGAGGCGGGCGGCGGAGGAGGAGGAGCGCGCGTGTGGAACACCTCCACTACTCCTCTCTCTTCATACCAACTCACACTAGTGGGGAGAGAGCTCACCTTATAAACTGGTGCAAAACTCTCCCAACTAGCAATGTGGGACTAAACTCCCACCATTTGCTATGGCAGCATGGGCCTTAGGGATTAAATGGAAATTGCCTAATGGGCCTTCTAGCCCATTCGAATTTCAGCAGCTCATACCAAAACGGACATTGCATACATTTAGTAGGGCCCATAGGGGCCCATAGATTTACAACTTAAAAAGAAAAAAAAACAGAAAAATAAACGTCTAGCTAGGGCTAGACGGCCACTGGCCAGTGGCATGGCGGCAGCCGGAGTTGCCCCCGGAGCTCCTCGTCATCTAGGATGACGTAGTCCTCTGGTTCGTCCTTGACGACCGGGGCGCGGCCGCCAATGCGGAGGGGACGTTGGGGGGCCGGTGGAGGGGCGGCGCCACGCCTCGCCTGGCGTGGAGGTGACGGCGGCGGGAGCTGGGCCTCCCCACGGGCGCGGCGCGCACCGAAGTACGACCTGCGGCGCAGGTCGTGCTCGTCGGTGAACCACGTGTCCCAGTGGGGACTGTCCACCGCGAACGCCGGATGGCCGCGCAGGTCAGGCGGCAGCTCATCGCGCCGGCGGTGGATCTCCGCCACCCGCGCCGCGCCCGACCGCGGTACCGGCGGCACAGGGATCCTGTCCCTGTTCAGATGCCACCCATCGGGGAGGTGGACATCTGGCCATGGCACCGGGATCGCACGATCCCAGTACCATTTGGCACCTCGTTTTGTTGAGGTAGGGCCGTTCACGTACCCTGGCGGGCACCAGGCGGAATGGGGCCGCCGGGCCCTGAGAAGAAGGAGGGGGAGAGGCCGGCGGCGTGCGCGCCTGCTCGGCTTGGGCGCGCTGGGCGCGGGTGAGGGGTGGCGGAGGTGGGAGGGAGGGAGGGGGCGAGGGCGCGCGGCGGCGGCGCGAGCCGCCGGCCTCGTGGTCGTTCTTGCCGCGCCCCCAGTTGAGCCAGTTGCGGCCCATGGCCGGCGGCGAGGAAGCTGAGGGGAGGAGGTGGTGACTGCGAGGGCAGTGATGACGTGGGGGACTGCGAGGAGGCGGTGGTGACTGTGGGGAGGGACGCGTGGCCGCGGGTCCCATTTAAATAGGACCCCGTGGGTAGCCGAGCCGTCGCCGCGGTCACTGGCCGACGGCCACCCCCTTTGACCGAAAAGTGGCGCGGCCGGGCGCGCGCGTCCGTTTCGTGTCCGCGGGCTGCTCAAATCTGACCCAAATTTGGTCAGGATTTGATCATCCACGGACTGAAAAGGGACCAGGCCGTGGGTTGAGCAGCCCCGCTGGGGGCTGGTTTTGCCCGGGCCAGCTAAAATCCGGCCTGTCCGGACCAAATGAGCAGCCCCGCTGGAGATGTCCTCACACTGCGGTACGAGTCGAGTCATTGACCAGTATAAGCAGCAGGAGTATCCTCTCGCAACGAGACGAGGCCGAGCTGATGTTGCCCTGCTGCCCGCCTGCCTGACTCATCGGTGGGCGATCCATCACTTGCAAGCGTCCGTTGCCTGTCGGCCCATCCCGTTCCCATGTATCTGTCAGACTGTCACGTGCATAAATGTACGCCTAAATGTTGGACGTATATGGTCGACCGAGTGGCCTTTCAAGTTTCAAACACAGACGACGACGTCCGTCCACACGTACTCCACCATAGGTTTACCATGGCTACAAGTAGGAGTAATCATCAGCATGTAAATAAGACAGGGCAGGCAAAGATAGTCATCATGGTGCCATCCGGTCCGTGTTCCGCGCATGATGCTCCCGGGTACACAGGCTCTTGACCACCGCCACATGGCTGTGCACAGCAGGAGACGAGTCCCCCGGGCAGGTTGCCCCAGACTGAGACCGTGCACGTGTCTATTCATATGATCTTACTACTATCACACAGGTAAAAGTATTCTACTCCTTAACCTACTGTATATACAGCATAGAAAACGGATCAGCACCGGAAACACGCACGCAGATAGCATGTGAGACGGTCAAACAAATGATCGTGCTCCCGCTGGTCATGCATGGCCCAGTGTCTTGCAGGGAGAGAGAGTAACATAATGCTATTCAGTTTCCTAATTTTGTTTAACATAAACAGGCCACAGGCACGCCAGTAAACAAAACGGTGCCCGCTGCGAAGACGATCCTGCGAGTGCCAACCGATCAATCACGAAAGGCCGTATCTCGAGGAATAAAAGGGTCGTACTATCTCAGATCTCAGCCCCGGCTGGCGTTCGTACGATGTGGGGATCAGCCCGGGTGCCAAAACCAGGCTTCTGCTCTGCGCATCAGTATACCATGAAAAGAAGACGCAGCGTGAGAGAATCTGCCGAATGTCTCGCGCGCAGGCACACCTAGCGCATGCCGTCCCCGTACGCCACGGCAACGTATCTGGATGCACATGCCACAGTACGTGCGCGGCAAATCATCGCCGGACACGTACGTA
This sequence comes from Alopecurus myosuroides, assembly GCA_028641055.1. Taxonomy (NCBI): domain Eukaryota; kingdom Viridiplantae; phylum Streptophyta; class Magnoliopsida; order Poales; family Poaceae; genus Alopecurus; species Alopecurus myosuroides. The sequence goes on along the minus strand of CM054062.1, from coordinate 283,531,300 downwards.
GTACCAAATACGGGTGTATGGGCGTCGATTCTTGGTAATTGATACGAAATTGCTGTTGGACGAGCGCGCCTTCGACGCGCGCTGTGGTCCGCACGCGACATGGGCTATTCCCTTTTTTGTCTTTTTTGGTCTTTGCACATGGGAAATAGAAAAATCGAACCTCAAACCTCCTGTTCAACTACCACGGGCGCAACCACTAGGACGATCAAACAATCCTATCTAGGTTACTCGTTTAGTGATTTTATTGTCTCCATTTTTTCTATTTTCATTTTTTTTCCTTTTTTTTCTATTTTCTATTTCTATTTTTATTTTTATTTTATTCTGTTTTATTATTTTTTGGTTTAAACTGAATTTTTTTCAAACTTTAAAATGTTCAACTTCAAATTTCAAAATTATTCAGAAAAAATATTTAAATTTAAATTTTGTTCAAATGAAAAAGAGTTTTTGCGTCTAACTTTTTTTTGTTCATCGAAATTTTTTCTTCGAAATTATTTTTGGTTCAAACTAAAAGCTGTTTAAACTCTAAAATGTTCAAATTTTTATTTTTTCAAAATCAAATTTTGTTCGGATACAAAAATTGTTTAAATTTTAAATTTGTAAAAAGAAACCGTTTAGTTTACAATTTGTTCAAATTCGAGACTTTCCGGTGCGTGTCGTTTGACTTTCTCGCTTATATTTCCGGTGCCGACGCTTCCCTTCTTTCTTCCTTTTACTCTCGTGTTGAAACTAAACTGGAAAAAAAGCATGATTGATACGAGATGAGCACGGCGGGCGTCCCATCATGCTGCTGCAATTAACTAGCAGAAACAGAGTTCGTTAGCTGCAAACATCCGCGGGAAACAGCATCACGCGCATATCAGACCTGCCCATTGGGACGTGGAGATGCCCAACAACAACAAAAAATTCATATTCAGTTTATAAATACTTGTCGAAGCAAATGCCCGTGCAATGCAAGAAAACTGAAGGTGTGGTTCGCCATTGTGGTTTCTAAACAGGCCTGGTGTGGTTTCCTAGTGCTGCCTCGGACAGTGTAGCTCTTCGGCGGTGGCCCCGGCTATGTTGTTCCCTTCGGCGGCGCTTGTGGTTTGTCACTCCGCGGTGCGCACACGTGCTTTCTGAAGCTATCCGGGTGTGTACTCGGCTCCGGGATGCCCTTCGATTCGCCAACGGTTGGCGTGTCAAGGTCTCGGCGGCGAGCGGCCTTTCGTCTACATAGGTGGTGTGGACTCGGCTGAGCGTTGCCCTTCGACCTCGCCGACGTCGTCTGGTTTGGTCTCGGCTGAACGGTGCTTTTCGTCCACGGTGGTGGCGCTTCTCGAGCAATGCACCGACCGTTTGGTTTTTGTCTCAACTCCCCGTGGTGGTCTCGTTTGCGACGGTGAGGTTTGTGCCTTGGTGTAGTCTGGGCTGCTTTACCCTTTGATGGCGTTGTTGTGTTGTCTCGGCGAAGCGGCTGCATCGGTGTACCTCATTGGCTACTTGCTCTCAGTTTCAAAGTTTTTTCGGGTTTGTGCGTGTTTTTTTTTTGTTTATCTCCCCCTCTTGTAATCCCCGTGCACTCTGGTTCATTTGAACCTATCTTGTAGAGGTTGCAAAGTCTCGAGGCAACCATGAATGAAAAATATTCAGGTGGGGATTAACTCCCCCCGGTGACCATTAAAAAAAAATAACTTTCTTACTAGGTGCTTGGTGACGTATTATACTAGTTTTAGCCTCGTAAATTGTGTGGTAGATACTTGTTAACATATTTACTAGTTTCAAGATTGGTAAATTTCTCGTTAGGTGGTTGGTAAAATAATCTATTAGTTTTTTTGACTGATAACTTGTGACCTAGATACCTACTAACATCTTTATTAGTTTCAAGATTGATAAGTACCTTATCAGGTGCTTGATAACATATTCTACTAGTTTTTAGCGTGCTAGCTTATGTGCTATACATACTTCGTAACACCTTTACTAATTTTAAAATTGATAATTTTCATGATATATGCTTGATAAATATTCTATTAGTTTTATCCTGGTAACTTAAGTCCTAGATAATTGGTAATATCTTTGTAATATTAGTAAATTTCTTACTAGGTGATTGGTAACATATTCTACTGGTTGATAACCATTCAAGAATGTTTTGTCAAGGGTGATGTATGAAAACTACCAAACTAAAAATCATTTAACAATGTTATCAACTAGGATGTATGAAAATTACCAACCTAACAACTTTTTAAGAATGTTATCAAGTGTGATGAATGGAAATCACCAACCTAAAAACTTTTTATGAATGTTATCAACCGGGATGTGTGCAAATTTCCAACCTAAAAACCTTTTAATAATGTTATCAAGTGCGATGAATTAATATTACCAACCTAAAAATCTTTTTTTAAAAATGTTATGAAGTCTGATGAATGGAAATCACCAACCTAAAAACCTTTTTAAGAATGTTATGAAGGGGGATTAATAAAAATTACCAACCTAAATACATTCTTCAAAAGGTTATCAAGTGTGATGAATTAAAATTACCAAATTAAAAACTTTTTAAAATGTTATCAATTGGGATGTATGAAAATTACCAACCTTAAAACATTTTAAGAATGTTATCAAGTGCGATGAATGAAAATTACCAACCTAAAAACATTCTAAGAATGTTATCAATTGCAATGTATAAAAATTACCAACAGAAAAACCTCTTTTAAGAATGTTGTCAAGTGTGATGAATGGAAATCACCAACCTAAAAACCATTTTTAATAATATTGTGAAGAGGGATTAATAAAATTACCAAACTAAAACCTTCTTCAAAAGGTTATCAAGTGTGATGAATTAAAATTACCAACCAATTTTTTTTTTAAGAATGTTATCAAGTGTGATGAATGAAAACTACCAAAGTAAAAAACTTTACAAGAATATTATCAAGTGTGATGTATGAAAACTACCAACCTAAAAACCTTTTTTTTTAGAATGTTATGAAGTGTGATGAATGGAAATCACCAACCTAAAAACATTTCAAGAATATTTTATCAAGTGTCATGGATGGAAATCAACAACCTAAAAAAGTATCAAGAATGTTATGAAGTGTGATGAATGACAATTACCAACCTAAAAACCTTTTTTGATAATGATATCAAGTGTGATGAATGACAGTTACCAACATAAAAACCTTTTTTAAGAATGTTATCAAGTGTGATGAATGAAAATCACCAACCTAAAATCCTTTTTTGAAAGGTTATCAAGTGTGATGTATGAAAATTACCTACCTAAAAACCTATCAAGGATGTTATTAAGCGTGATGGATGAAAATTACCAATCTAAAAACCTTTCTTAGGAATGTTTTATCAAGGGTGATGAATGAAAACTACGAAAGTAAAAAACTTTCAAGAAATATTATCAAGCGTCATGTATGAAAATCACCAACCTAAAAACTTTTTATGAATGTTATCAAGTGTGATGTATGAAAATCACCAACCTAAAAACCTTTCAAGAATGTTTTTATCAAGGGTGATGAATGAAAACTACCAAACTAAAAAAAACATTTAACAATGTTATCAAGTAGGATGTATGAAAATTACCAACATAAAAACGTTTTAAGAATATTTTATCAAGTTTGATGAATGAAAATTAGCAACCCAACAACTTTTTAAAAATGTTATCAATTGTGATGAATGGAAATCACCAACTTCAAAAACATTTTAAGAATGTTATCAACTGGGAGAACCCGGCGCGGAGAAGCGAAAGCACCGCCTCGACAACGCCTTCATGAAGGACGCGGCGTCGGGAGGCGTCGCCGTCGTCGGCCCTGGTCGAGCACCGGTGCAGGGCTTTCGCTCGGCGTCGCAAACCCCGCGAACCGCCCGACGAGGACCGGCCCGACCACCAACACGCCATGTCGCAACACCCGCGGAACCTCCCGCCACGGCCAACGCCATGCCAACTGCGACCCAAGCGCAGATCCGGGGCCGCTGCCCCGGCTTCCTCTTCCCCGACCCTCACCACCCGCAGCACCTCCCGCCAGAACTGGGGCCCGGATGCCGTCGATCCCTCTCCCGGAACGCCGCACCATGCAGAGACACCGGTCGGAGAGGACGTCGCCTCGCGGCACCATGCCGACAGGAGCTCCAAAGCCACCACCTCCGGGCCAACGCAACCTGCGCCCAACGCCGGCTCGCACACCCAGCAGCAGCTCCAGAGGCGCACCGCCACAACCAACCGCCGACCGGGCTCGACGAGCCTAGAACGGGCCCGCCAAGCCCATCTGGGCGCGCAGCCTCCACCATACCGGAGTACAGCAGCGGCGGCCCAGCCCCTGCAGCACCACCGGCGGACCTCCACCGTCCGCAGACCTCCTAACGGCCGCCGCCTGAGCCCGGCGGCCCGGCCTCCACCGTCCCGGGCCGTCCACCTCCAACCAGGCGCATCCCCGACGCCGCGGACCATCGCCCTCAGCAGCCCCCCACCAAGGTTCTCCCTTGCTCCTCCATGCTGGTGACGACGCCGCCAAGCCGTGCAGGTCGACGGAGCAGCGCTCGCCGCCATCCCCAGCCGTTGGAAGAAAAAAAAACGCCGCCGCCTTCACGGGGGCACGCGTAGCGGTTATTCGCCGGCGCCCCTCCGGCGGCAGCGAAGCGGAGGAAGTGTATTTTTTTCTACTAGACAGTGGGAATTTTTACACTAGTTGAAAGCAAAAAAAAATTATACTAGTTGGAAGTGGAATTTTTTCCATCTCCCACCCTTTTTTTCTTGCCCTAAAAAATCATTAGCCCCAAAAGGAAATTAATTGTATAACAACGATTGCAGGAAAAATTATTTTTTAATCACAACAAAAGTGCAGGCGATCAGAGGGAATAGGCTACTAAAAAATCACCGTACAAAAATCGGCGTACAAATAGGCTTCTCGGCTTGCCCACTCCTCCGACACGTTCCTGCGCATGTCACGTAACCCAAAAGAGGAAACTTGCGCGACCGTACACTTTCCTAATCCAGTAACGCAGCCTGGTCGGAAACCGATTGACCAAAATGTAATTGTCGAGCGCGCGCAAGCTAGCAACGCCCAGTAAAAATAGTTAAATGAACTATTTTCTTACTCGGGTCTGATAAAGGGAATAGTATTCGATCAAGTTTTTCATAAAATAAAAAAGTTCAACGCAGGTCTTTCCCGCGAGACAAATATCCATCCGTTTAGCAGAAACGTCTTTTTTGTTGGGACGCGTAGAGAATAAACAAAACTTTTTCCTGCGCGGTACTTCCAAGATCTAGCCGAGGTAGAAGGCCACGATGATTACCACTAGACGCGCGGTTGCGGATTATCGATGAAGCGTGTCGGGGCAGTGCAGTCCACGATCCGATCCAGCCGATCCGATCCCGCAAACGTCGAAGTGCTGAACGTACACCACCTCTGCCGTTATCCACACGTACGAGGAGGAGCTCCGACGGCAGACTGCTAGGTCTGGTGTGACGGCTGCACTGAGTGGGGCTAGGGTTCCCAACGCATGTGAGTGGACTGAAACGTGCCCGCTGGGCAACCTGCGCCCCTCTTTATATATTGTATGGTAGTGGGCTGCACAACACTTGTGGCTCATTCCCTCTGTGAGTCCGACTCACAAGCTCAGTCCAATTCCGGTTCGGGTCCAACCCGACCAATACTTGCTCCCGCTCTTAAGTGTGTGACCCTGCAGGCTCATGGCGACTTGGACACGATTGGAGTCCAACTCCCAATCGATCAATCGGTAGCGGCTCCTAGCAGAACGTGCCGACTCCCAAGTCCCATTGAGTCATGATGACATACCTTTCAATGTGATATTCATCTTATTCCCTTTTGCCTCACGATATACCTTGTCGAACTATAGGCGATTTATCGTCATCCCTTAAATAGTTTGACTCTCTTCTCGATCCGTGATATGTGATTCATCTGACTAACTCTTAGTCAACTGACACAGTTAACACTTAACTGACTCGCGCATGGCCATGCTTCTTGAATCATATCACTCGAGAGGGCCCAGAGAATAACTCTCCATTCGGAGGGGCAAAATCCCATCTTGATTATCCACATCACGCAGCTTGCTTCTCATTCGACCCGAACTCTGCCTTTATAGTTGCCTTGTCACAGAACAACGTTTGACAGAACCTAACTCGGTGATCCACAACTCGGATTGTGCGACAACCTCAGGTCTAAGGATTACATTGATTGAGACATGCAAATGACGACTTACTCGTTGCATCTCAATGTGGGTCAGTCCGACTTGCTAAACTCTTTAGCCAAGTCCGTAAGCGTTGGAATGGCATCACTATGCCCATGACAAGTGGAACCATGTCATCAGCCAACACTCACATTAGTCTAGGATGTGTGTCCAACACAACCTTAATGACCAAGGACAATTAGTATGAACAACATGAATACATAGTTCCACAATCGAATCACATATTCAATGACATATATCAGATGTTCAAACCAAAGGACAACTTAATAACTTTATGAATACATTGGGAATTACATCATCCATGATTGCCTCTAGGGCATATTCCCAACATTTTTTCGTGGACCAACGCGCGTGCGGATAAAAGGCGAGAGTTTTAGTGTGCGGAGATGGCCTGGCCCAGCCAAAAAGGGAATAGCAGGCCCGCATGCACCGTTCTATTTTCGGTACGGTAATCCTGTCGGAAACCGAGCGAGCCGATCTTATCGATCGAGCGCGCGCACGGTAGACCAGCCCTAATTGATAGGGGTCTCAATCCAAAGCCCCGTGATCCAAGCCAGCCCTCTATGGTCATCCCTCTCCGCGTGTCACTCGTTATGCCGTGATGTACGGCCACTGTGCATGCAAGGGCTCACACGCACGGCCCACCTGCCGACCACCTGATCGCTCGGCTTACTCAAGCTCAATGACAAGGAAGAGATGTGTATGGATGGTTTAATTCCTCTAAGAACTCTGCTACTACCACCGGTCCGATTTAAGTGTCGTGGGAGACAACTAGGCTAGTACAAAATTCTTTGGAGCTGGCGACACTAATTCCGGATCAGAGGGAGTAGTATCTTTTCCACGTAATTCAATCCTTTTGCAAATCAATTTCAAAAAAGAATTAATAATCCTTAGCTAAATCTACATTAAAAAGGAAGGAGCCAGAAATAATATAGCCTGAAAGATAAAGAGACATCAAGGAGATCATTCCCCAAACACCAAGGGAGGCGTGTTGAGAAATATGCGACTTATACTTGAGAAGCTTGTAAATATCTTTGGAACTTACAAGATATTTGCTATGAATGTTCTAGCACAATTTAGCTAACATCTCGTGACAACCGAACAAATGTTAGGGGTGTGTACCTCCCATGGAAGATGCTAAAGTAGCTTCTAGTGGTTAAGTATAGAAATTACGCCTACTATATATTTTTTAGCAGAACAATTACATATAGCTGATATTTTGGACGTTTGATGGCTTACAGGACTAGGAATTGTGAGGTTGTAAAACTTACGCCATGTTTACCACATATTAGTATCACATCATGCCGTCATTCAAATTTCATACAAACTAGAAATGGGTAGCTTCCATAGCGCACACCCGCAGTATTTTTCATCTCGTGTAGATATATTTGTGAGAATTTTTTTAAATATAGGGATATTGTGCAATTGAGTGAACCATTCTTAAATAGTCATGATATAGTTTTATTTTTCGATGCCCCATTTGAAAAATAGTTGGCATGATAATATATGGTATCCATGCGAGAACCGTAATAGACAGTTGGGGCATGTGTTTTTGGACATTTCTCTTGGTTTGTACTTTAATTAGTCATGAACTCATGATACAACATTTCCAATTCAAATTTTGTTGTCTCTAATAATAATTATAGATGGATAAAATGTAGAATAATGTTTTGCAAGAAGTTTCGACCGTGATTCCGCATTTAACAGTATACCGTTAATTATAATCAATTTAGATAGTCAGTTTCTTGATAGAATTTTTTGTATGTCGATTAAAATGAAAAAGTATCAGCCGAAAGAGTCGATGTGCCAACAAGTGATGTACATGTGCATTCGACAATTTGTAAGAACAGTTATTATTGTAAATCTGGCACACATAGCCCAATAACTAGCAATTGAAGCAAATTTTTCAAGTTAAAATCTTTGCATGTGTATTAAATTTGTTGTGCAGATTATTGGTTTCCAAGTCCTCCAATCATTATTGATATATGTACAATGTATAGTTTGCAAAAAAGTAACTTTGTTATCGATTACGTCCGCCATAATTCTAAATCTTTTGTTGTGAACAAAAAACTCTCCCAGACTTACATTTATTTATGGAAAACAATCTCAATCCGCAAAATGTGGAGGTCTAATTTTTATGTTATCTGATTTAGTTATAAGTAAGAATGGTACAAAAGGCAAGATGAGCCGCCTGGAGACGCTATAAGAGACAGAGAAAAGTGCGGTAGTTCAGACGCAAATTCTTCCAAAATTAAGCACGAGGAAGAGACGTAATCTGCTCCGGACAGATGCGTGAAGGGACGTAGCGTCTCCCGCGTATGCGCTTGCGCTCCTCTCCGCATGGACCTGAAAAAACGGCCGAGTCGGCAGTTCCCTGCATAATTAGTTCAGACTCAAATTCTTCCAAAATTAAGCACGAGGAACTCTTATCCAGGTACCAAGGCTTTAGGAATATTCCACATGACCAACTATCTAGTGGGAAGGCTAAACATGAATCCACTTTCAGAAAACAACCAGAAAAAAAAACATCCTGAATGGGTCCTCTGCACAATACAAAATGTTTTTCACCTTATAGCTAAGAAAACTGTTTGTATAAACATATACACCGCCTAAGAATTACATTAAGAAAATCTAGAATCAGACAGTTATAGTATCGAAATAAAAGAACGGCATTCTGATGTCACTTCTCTTAGAAACTATGCAGATATTAACTTCTTTTATGGTTCTTGCTGGTTCCCCTCATGTACACCATAATCTGTAGATCTTCATCCCTGAGTGTGCCTTCTACCTTTTCTTTTTACGACTCGTCTTTACCATTTCCTCTTCTTTAGTGGTAAGGACTTCTTATGGCACAAAATTGCATCCAATCGTTGAGGCCTTGATTGTGAATTAGAACACAAAAATATAATCCTAATAAAATTTAGACATATGTGACTTAAGTACTATCTTAGGTGGGATTGGGGACAATAGGCTTCTTCACAAAATAGTACAGAATCCAACACCTGCATTTTATGAGCTTTCCATATTTAGAGTCTGAGGGAAAACAAAATTATAGAGGAGAAATATTTCACATACGAGATAATATAAGCTAATTGCACGTGAATGCATATAACCACCAGAGAAACGGTCATATATTTCATAAATATTCTTAGCCGCCCTATACCGAATTGTCCTTAGCCTTCACGGTAAGAATGTTTGTTGTGGAAAGGTAAAATTACAATAAAAAAGTGATTTTATAATAGTATTAGTGGCTACCTGCACAACAGTAAAATAAGAAAAGCACTTAAAAGAAAATGCTCCTGGAGTGAAAGGACAACTACTACTTGTGTACTCCAGGACAGCTGAACTGACCCTTAATCGTAGAGGAGTTCATAAATTGTTTGAGCCTTTGATTACAGGAGGCAATCTACATGAAGTGTAGAATAATATTACTCACAAATGCAAGCAAATATTAGGAGAAATATACTTAGTTTTACCTTCCGATGTACTCCTAGATAAGACGCTACAGCCTTATCGAACTCCACAACATCGTTTGGGGGGTAGAACTCCTCCATAGTTGCATGACATACACCTATCACCACGCCAGGCATGCGGAGTCTAAGCTCCTTCTCCATCGCCTCCCCTGTTGACCCCCTCCACCTTGGCAGCTGCAACACTGGTTACTCAGCTTCCACTCATCCGTTTTGGGCCTCATCCCCACCTGCTTGCGGTAAACATAGCCATCTGCTTCGTCCTATAAACATGTGGCTTCATCTTCGATCGCATTGCCGGTTGGCACACTGAGACGATTGTGACCGGAGGTTGTGCCACTGCAGCTCGTCGAATGCCAATAAATATTAGTCCCTCGATAAAAAAATACAACTCTCCCATATGCAAACTCTCGGGCTTATCATAACACTTAATTAGGTTCATCTAGTTCTCTACACAATAAAACTTGGAGTTGCATTCAACTAACATTGCACGGGCCTCCCTATTTTCGAAAAGATACCTTCTACGGTTGCTGGCGTATTCTGTTATATTATCTAAAATTATATTCTTAATCAAATAAAATTATTTTCAGAACAAAACATGAACACATTACACATAAATTATTGTTGCAATGGAAAAGGTATTCATGGACAGATTGAGAAAATATGCTATCTTCATTGCAATTCGGCGTGAAAGGAAATTTCCGTGTATTTGGACTAAAAGCATTGATTGATTCCACCGAGTGGAAGTAAAGTTTCATGATGAAAAATCTTCCATGGTAGATGAATGTATTATATTACCATGGGTAAAATCTTTCTTGGGAAAGACACTCATAAACCTAGCATATATTACGAAAAACCCTTTCATATACTATGTAAAATCTTACATATGTTCTTGCAGTTTGCACAATTCCTGCAGAAAACCATGTTGTTACAGAAGCACATACTGTATTGACCCGCCAATCAATTGAAATCAATGGATGAAGTTCCTAAGGAACAATTGCATCTATTGCATGAACCTCGTAGATCAGGCAAGGTGTTACCATAGTTCAGCATCTGCTGATTCGGAAGAACATTACTCAACACCGTAGTACCCTTTGTGTGAAACCTATGAAGTATCATCTTGTGATCATACTGAATATCCTTCATATTCTCATAAACCACTTTCTTCAGTCATTCCTTCACTAGTGGAAACAACCCCTTTCGTCCAGGGGGCCAGGGGGCATCTGTCCCGGTTGCAACAAAATCTGGGACAAATGTTATGCATTGGTCCCGGTTTGTGCGCCCGGGGCAACAGAAATCGCGTGGGGGCATTGGTCCCGGTTCGTGGGGAGACATTGGTCCCGGTTTGTGGCCTGAACTGGGACCAATGCCTATCCACAGGCCACGTGGCACGCGCATGGGCATTGGTCCTGGTTCAGGCCACAAACCGGGACCAATGTCCCCCTTCCCCTATATATACTACCCCAGCCCCCCCCCTTCCATATTTTTTTTGCTTGGAGGTGTGAGAGAGGTGGGTGTTAGTGTGTTTTATTTTACTATGCACACGAGGTGTTCGACGAAATTTCCAAGCCACACATAAGCTCACTGAAAATGGTATCTTTGACCGAGGTTAACAAACTTATCTTTTTCATCTGTAACTGATACATAAAAAACTAATATTTGTCGATGTACTGTGGTCATTTCTCTATTGATATGTTATTGTAATGTATTTTGATAAACTTAATTATACGATGCAGATGGATGCACGGCAGCGATGGATGTACGGTGACCGACGCACTTCTGAGTATATGGCAAGCCTGAATGCATTTCTTGATGTAGCTCAGGCGAACAAAGATAATGGCTTTATGTGTTGCCCATGTGTTGATTGTCGGAACGTCAGAGAGCACTCTTCCGAAAGAATCCTTCACGACCACCTACTTCGGAGAGGTTTCATGCCCAGCTATAATTGCTAGACCAAGCATGGAGAAATAGGGGTTGTGATGGAAGACGATGATGAAGAAGAAGAAGCTCCTTTGTTCCCTGAATACGGTGATACTGCAATGGAAGACAATGCAGAAGAAGCAGGTGATCAAGAACAGGCATCAGAAGAGCCTGATGATGATCTTGGCCGAGTTATTGCCGATGCAAGGGAAGACTGTGAAAGTAAATTGGAGATGTTGAAGCTGGACAACATGTTACATGATCACAAAAAGTTATTGTACCCAAATTGCGAAGATGGTAGCACAAAGCTCGGTACCACACTGGAGTTGCTGAAATGGAAGGCACAGAACGGTGTGACTGACAAGGCATTTGAGAGTTTACTTCAACTAATAAAGCCAAAACTTCCAAAGGATAACGAATTACCTGAGAGTACGTACGAAGCAAAGAAAACTCTCTGCCCTCTAGGATTAGATGTGCAGAAAATACATGCATGCATTAATGACTGCATCCTCTACCGCGGTGAGAAGTACGAGAATTTGGATGAATGTCCGGTATGCACTTGCACTGCGGTATAAGATCAGAGCAGATGACCCTGGTGATGTTGACGGCGAGCCCCCCCCCCCCCCCCGTAAGAGGGTTCCTGCTAAGGTGATGTGGTATGCTCCTATAATAGCACGGTTGAAACGTATGTTTAGAAAGAAAGAGCATGCTAGGTTGTTGCGATGGCACAAAGAAGACCGTAAGAAAGACGGAAAGTTGAGACACCCCGCCGATGGATCGCAGTGGAAAAAGATCGAGAGAGACTTCCCGGACTTTACAGGAGAGGCGAGAAACTTATGGTTTGGTCTAAGTACAGATGGCTTTAATCCTTTTGGGGAGCAGAGCTCCAGTCATAGCACCTGGCCCGTAACTCTATGTATGTACAACCTTCCTCCTTGGTTGTGCATGAAGCGCAAGTTCATTATGATGTCAGTTCTCATCCAAGGCCCGAGGAAACCTGGCAACGACATTGATGTGTATCTAAGGCCATTAGTGGAAGAACTCTTACAATTGTGGGGCAAACCAGGTATACGTGTGTGGGATGAGAACGAACAAAAGCCATTTGACCTACGGGCGTTGCTTTTCGTAACCATCAATGATTGGCCTGCTCTTAGTAACATTTCCGGACATACAAACAAGGGATACAATGCATGCACACACTGTTTAGATAAGACTGACAGTGTTTATTTGGATAAATGTAAAAATGTTGTATACCTGGGGCATCGTAGATTTCTTCCGATGAAGCATCCCGTAAGAAAGAAAGGAGGAAAGCATTTCAGAGGTGAGGCAGATAACCGGAAGAAGCCTGAGCTCCGTAGTGGTAATGATATATTCGATATGGTCAAGGACCTAGAAGTAATCTTTGGTAAGGGTGATGGCAACCAACCAGTTCCGAACGGCCCTGATAAGCGCGCACCCATGTGGAGGAAGAAATCTATATTTTGGGAGCTACCCTATTGGAAAGTTTTAGAGGTCCGGTTTTCGATCGACGTGATGCACGTGACAAAGAATCTCTGCGTCAATCTGCTATGCTTCCTGGGCGTGTATGGGAAGTTAAAAGATACGCCAGAAGCACGGGAGGACCAGCAACTTATGAAAGACCCAAGCAACAAGCACACAGATACAGGGCGCCATTGCTTAAGCAGCTACGCTCTTACTAAAGCAGAGAAGGAAATATTCTTTGAAGTCCTTTACAGTATCAAGGTTCCTTATGGCTTCTCGTCGAATATAAAGGGGATAACAAACATGGCAGAGAAAAAAATTCTAAAACCTGAAGTCTGATGACTGCCACGTGATTATGACGCAGTTGCTTCCGATAGCATTGAGGGGGCTTCTACCGGAAAATGTTCGAGTACCCATTGTGAAGCTATGTGCATTCCTGAACGCAATATATCAGAAGGTAATCGATCCAGAAATTCTGGCAAGATTACAGAGGTATCTGGTCCAGTGTCTTGTTAGTTTTGAGTTGGTGTTCCCACCATCCTTCTTCAACATTATGACTCATCTCCTGGTTCACCTATGTGAAGAGATTCATATTCTCGGTTCGGTATTTGTACACAATATGTTCCCCTTTGAGAGGTTCATGTGAGTCTTGAAGAAATATGTTCATAACCGTGCTAGGCCAGAAGGAAGCATCTCGAAGGGCTATGGAACAGAGGAGGTCATTGGTTTCTGTGTTGACTTTATTCCTGACCTTAAGACGATTGGTGTTCCTGAATCGCGGCATGAGGGGAGACTGAGGGGAAAAGGAACGCTGGGAAAGAAAACAATGATACCCAGGGACGGGCATTCTTTCACCAAAGCACACTACACAGTTCTACAAAATTCTATGTTCGTGGCTACGTATCTCGAGGAACACAAGAATATTGTACGCTCCACAAACCCGGGGAAGGATGACTCATGGATTAAACGCAAATACATGGAGACTTTCGGAAGTTGGTTGCAAACACATCTTATAAATGACACCACTGTTGAAGATCAGCTGTACATGTTGGCAGAGTCACCATCTTCGACTACTGGGAGTTTTCAAGGGTACGAGATAAATGGGAATACATTTTACACGATCTCCCGAGATAAGAAGAGCACCAAACAAAACAGTGGTGTCCGCTTTGATACAACAAACGAGAATGGAAAAAATTACACATACTATGGTTACATAGAGGAGATATGGGAACTTGACTATGGACCTTCTTTTAAGGTCCCTTTGTTCAAGTGCAAATGGGTCAACCTGAATGGAGAAGGGGTAAAGGTAGACCCGCTTTACGAAATGACAATTGTGGATCTCAACAATATTGGTTACAATGACGAACCATTCGTCTTAGCCAATGATGTGGCTCAGGTCTTCTATGTGAAGGACATGTCCTCCAGACCGAAAAAAAGAAAAAATAATCAAACAAATACATCATACGATGAGCCGAAGCGTCACATAGTTCTTTCAGGGAAAAGAAACATCGTTGGAATCGAGGACACGACAGACATGTCAGAAGATTATAATAAGTTTGTTGAAATTCCACCCTTCACAGTGAAAGCTGACCCCACCATCCCGTTAAATAATGAAGATGCTCCATGGTTACGGCCGAAGCGATCATAAGCAAGGGACAAGGGTTCATGGACCATCTCTACACGTAGAAAATTCAGAAGATTAGATAGGGATGTTCTTGGTGATGTGTAATAATAAACGTGGAATACATGATCATAGTTTTGTTTGACCAATAATTTGTATTGACCGGTCAAAAGCTGACAACTATGACCAGCCTGACTTCATTATTATCCCAACCAGCGGCACACCCACCCACTTTTCTGTTTCTCTCTCCTCCGTCTCGTCCATTGGGATGTGCACTGCACACAAGGCCGCTGTAACCAGCCCTGTGTGCAGCCGCGCATCCGGAAGGAGCGCAACGGCCGGCACATATTTCCCCTTTATCCCCGACCCCCCCCCCCCCCCGCTTGAAAACAGAGCATACGTCCTGCCGTGCAATCGGTATGCATATATGCACTCAGTAGCCACGGCAGGGCTGTAGGCTGGCGATACCGATTGTTGTGTTCTACATCCCCCCTTGAAGGTTTGATACATCATTCAGTTCATCGACCAAATACAAATCATCCGGATTCGCCATCATACGTCCGACCATTCTTTTGATATTCATATATGCACTCAATAGCCACGGTCGGGCTGTATGATGGCGTTTCCGATTGTTTTGTTCTACATCCCCCTTAGAGGTTCATCGACGGAATACAAATCACCCGGATGCCTTGTATGCTCTGGACTCCCTCGGAGGATCACAAGAGAAACCAAAAATAATACAAGATAAAACAAAATAAAAACATAAAGGAAAACAATAGAAAACAAAATAAATGATGAAGATTGTTCATGGTTGGGGCGAAATCCGAACAAAGTTACAGAGAAGAAGAAGACGCAAACCGAAAAATTCTAGAAACTGATTTGTGGTTTTGTACGTAAACACTGTACGGCCAGTGAGACAAGGAGTCTGTTAATTATGTTGATATTAATGTAATTGTTACTATTTTTAAAACAATATAAGATATTTATATTCAAATTATATACAAATATTAAAATAGTTAATAGTTTGAATAGTTAGAATAATTATTTAGTTAAACAGAAAATGGACTTGAATTAGTTATGCAAATTCAAGCACTTTTTATGTTGAATTTTTTTGTCAAATTCGAAAGTATATAGAAGTTATTCATGTGCATATTTTAAAAAAATTCAAATTTTGGCGCTAAAACATTTGGGCGCGCAGGGTGGCACCAAATTTCGAAATACGTTTGGTCCCGGCCCGTGCCACCAACCGGGACCAAAGGGGTTACCTCTAATCCCGGTTGGTTGCATGGGCCGGGACTAGAGACCCATTTGTATAAATATCCAGGCCCTCTCTCCAGGCCGAGCAACCACGCGGGATCGACTGGACTAGCCTAGGCGAAGCCCTGCCGGCGGCGGGGATGGATACGAAGATCCCGCCGGCGCTGGCTCCGCCGGCGGGGATGAAATAGGCCGTAGATTGCCCGGGGGACAAGTTTGGGACGGGGAATGCAGTCATATATTAAAAAGGTCCGAAGACCGGTGCTTACATCAGGGGGGGGGGGGGGGCGGCGCGGCCACAGGCGGCCGGCCGTTTCTTGACGACGGCCCTATTGGCCGTCCTTACATGCATGGGGCGGCAGCGCGGCCACAGGCGGCCGACCGTTTCTTGGGGGGGGAGCAAACCTAGGTGCTAGTTGGCCGGGGGGCGCGCCGGCGCCGGCCTAGTCCTCCTCGTCGGAGGAGATGCAGTGGTAGGGAGGCTGCACCCACAGGTGGGCAGGCAGCTGGGAGGGCCCGACGGTGACGACTTCGGAGGCATCGGGGGCGCGCCCTCCGGTGGCGGCGGCAGCTCCTCCGGCGACCATTCGCCGCCGGTCCAGGCCCAGCTCATGCCGTACTCGAGGCCAGGGGCAGCGGCTGTGGATGCGGCTGGTCCGTCGACGCCTCCATGGTGGCGTTCCCGTCTGCCACCACGGCGCCGGCGGTGGAGGGGGCGGCATCGCGGCCGTGTCGGCGTCGGAAACCGCGCCGCCGGCCGCGCTAGCCAGGACCTGCTCCCACCGCTTAATCTCGTCCTCGACGAGGGAGTGGCGGGAGGCCTCGTAGGCGGCCTCCATAGAGGCCTGCAACTCGGGGTCCTCCTCGTCGTCGAGGATGTCCTCCTCGAACCACAGCTCCGGCTCGCTGCCGGGCGGCGGTTTCCTCCGGGGGCATAGGGAACTAGGAGCGGCGGCGCTGGTCGTGCTCCTGCTGGAACCACACGTTCTAGTTCGGAGAGTTCCGCGCGTAGGCGGGGTCCCTGAGGAGGCGGGCCGGCAGGAGCGCGCGCCGGCGAGTTATCTCGTCGCAAGCGCCTTCATTGGTCGGGGGCGGAGGCACCGGGATCCGCTGGGGGTTGAGGTGCCAGCCGTCCGGGAGGTGGACGTCCGGCCAGAAGACCGGCGTGGCGTGCTACCAGTGCCACGTCACCTCCTCCTTCCGCACGTACCGGCGGAGCCTGTTGCCTGGCGCGGCGCGAGGCGGCAGGTTCCGCGCGGCCGGAGGTGGTGCGGGGAGGCGCGGGCCGCCCCCGATCCGGATGCCGCCCGGACCGAAGCTAAACACCTCCCGCGGTGGCGGGGAACGCCGCTGCCTCTCTGTCCGGCGCCGCTGGAGGACCCGGCCTCGTGCTCGTTCTAGGCGCGCTTGAACCAGCGGCGGGGCGACATGGCTAGGGTTAGGGTTGGGAGCGCGGGTGTGCCGGTGTACGGGGGCGGCGGGGCCCTTTAAAAAGGACCCGGGCGGGGATGACATGCCAACCGGCGGCGAGAACGTGGCGGCGGTTGCAGGATGGCCATGAATGCGCGGGGAAGCCGAGGCAGGGTCGCTGGGTCGCTGGCCAGTGGGCCCTTTTTGACCGTTCGTGGCCACGGGTTGGGAAGTGGGGGGGCACAGGGAAGCCAAGGCGGCCACTTGGTCGCTGGCCAGTGGGCCCTTTGACCGCGCGCGGCTGCGGTTATGTGTCTTAATTAAAGACGTGGGAGACGTGGGAGCATGCGAGGCAGCCGCTGGGTGGCTGGCCAGTGGCCCCTTTGACCCCGCGTGGCCTCGGTTGGGGAAAACGAGGTGGCCACTGGGCCCTTTGACCGAACGTGGCCAGTGGGCTTAATTAAAGACGTGGGAAAGGCTGCGTCCCTGGCCAGTGGACGCGGTTGGGGAATGGGAGTCGGGTTGGGGATTACGAGGCAGGCATCCGCTGTGTCGTTGCATGTCCCTTCTCCCACTGTTTCTTTAAAAAAATGTCATTTTTTTCTTCTATTATATGAGCTGGACTTTTTTTTACATATTTTTTGTGCTTCTAAATTGGACCCCTCTTATGTTTTGTTCACTCTCCGCCAATGGCTACAGGAATGACGCTGAAACAAACACAGCAACTAGAACAAAGACATGAACAAACATCTCCGTCTAATATATTCGTCTGCGAGTTCATTCGTCAGACGGGAACCACCTTACTGTACGTCAGTCGTTAATTTTTCTTATTAGCATCTATTTCGGTAATATATATTGACCACTCTTCTTTATATTAGATCGAACGGCTCCGGGACGGTCTTCTACCAAGGGAGCACATACGAGCAATTCAGGAGGAAATTACGGGCTAAATTATATTTTATAATTCCATCGTTAATGTAATATGCTCCATATACTTAGCTTATGTAATATAAGTGTTCCTTATTTTTCTATATATACGCATTATTTATTCATGGAGGTCCGGGGAGGGGCCACTGAGGCTTCTCTCTTATCGTGGGATCCGGAGGTCCGGGGAAGGGCCACCGGGTATCTGGGAGGTCCGAGGAGGGGCCAACAAGGCTCCTTATAAGTGTCTGGTGACAGGGGGTACCGTAAAATGGAATTGGTTGCAAAAAATGAAAGCAATAAAGTGGAAAAAAAACCCTGCCGCGACAGAGAAAATGGCAAAACTGATGTCGCAACAGAGGAGGCATTCATCCCGGTTAGGGTTAAGAACCGGGACTGAATTCCCTGGCCAGGTTCGCCACGTGGTCAGCCCCATTTGTCCCGGGTCCTGGCACAACCAGGACCAATGGGGGAGTGCCATTTGTCCCGGCTGGCCCAGCCCGGTTGCGCAACCGGGACAAATGGGCCTTACCAACCGGGACTAGTGCCCGTGTTTCCACTAGTGCTTCCCTGTAGCTACAACAATTGTATTGTTCTAAGGTGTAAGATACAGCCTACAGGGGCAGCCCCCTCTAAGTTAGCACTATCACAAACATCACTACCTTGGTATCAACCATATAATATTGAAAACACCATATTATATACCGAACCGGACACAAACAAGCAATATCAGAATACGCAATGTAATTGGTATGATGAATAAATAAAAAGTACATCCCAATTGTATGCAAAAATATGAGAAGAAAGCATAGGATAATTAGCTACCAGAAGATGTACACGGAGAGCTCCAAGCTGATCCTTGGCACAACAAAGCCCTGAAAGCATAGTTATGAACTTAGGATAGACAACAATGCAACAGGTAATGTTTGAGTTATACTGTAACATAAGAAACTTAATGTATAGTTTACATCTTATGCTTACAATTTTGAAAGATGACTCCTCACTTCAGACTTCACAGAGAGAACTGGGGTGTGGGCTGCATTCAACAGATCTGATTCAGAGGCACATCGAGTATTAGTAGTCTATGAGTGATCCTTTTATTACCTTAATTAGATGCATGGAAATTTTGTTGGTGAGAACATGTCAGGCAATTCATCGAATACCTTGTGATCCTAAAAGAATCTTCGGAATGCCTATGATCAACAACTAAATTTTAAGGGGAAGAGAGGAGAGGACTCACCTGTTGATGCAGCAGGAGCAATGACGCCAATGGAGATACGACGTACTACGATGGCTTTCTTCATGTCGCTCGCGCGCGGAGGCCATCAAATACGACCTACTCGACCTCTTAATCGTATATGCCTCAGGGCGGCAACGGAGGTGGGGGTACAGAGACGCCTGGCGGGGGGAAGAGAGGTTGGCGGGGATCTGGACATGGGATGGTGATGAACAAAGATCAGGGTCGTGAGAGGAGTTTCGGCCGGTGTTCGGGTTGTCCATCGACACAAATTAGGCGGTATTGGTGGCGACCGTTGCCGAGGCGAAGCTCTCTGAGTCTCGAGACGCCTCCCTACCGGCAGCTTCGTCGACATGTGGAGGCCGCGGGGCGCAGGTGTGTGGAATATTGGGCTTTTCGGCAGAGGCTAGGGTCGGTTACTTGGATGATGGATCAATCTGAGATGTGTCGAAGTATCGGAGGTGCATCGTGGTTTTTTTTTTCACTGTGGTCCACGTTCCGTGTTAGATTCTTATTGTTGCGGAAAATAGAGCAACCACAGAGCATGAATAGCCCTGCGCTTAGATCCTTTAGTAGATGCTGATCAAACGATCATCGGCGGATACGAACGTAGTACTACAAAAATACGGGCGTATGTGCACCGAGTCCCGTGATTCCAAGCAAATGTCACGCGCGCCGAGCTGGCGAAGCAGAATCATGGAACACACGCGTGACTGTGTCGGTTACGTACTTACGTACGTGTATACGTTCAAGAGACTAGGACACTGGACACGAGGCATACGCCGAGTTTACTATTGAGCGGAAACGCAACGGACCACACAATCATGCACGTACGTACAGTATGCCGTAAACTATGCCCTATTTATGTTTTCCTGAAATGATATGTTTTGCCCCCAAAATAGGACAAAAGACAATGGTGGCACACGTTGGCACAGCGCCCCCATCCGTGTGTACGGGCATGTCGTCGCCGTAGCCTCTAGACCGAGTTCTTGGGCGCCACATGGACTCACAGAGCAGAGGACGATACAGTCTCCCGGGCCCATCAGACAAGTCGCAAGCGGCCCCAATCCTTTGCACATGCCTTTCACAGTGGCAAGAGATCGCTGGTATGCTAACAAAAAACTCACATGTACTCGTACCAAATGTGTATCGCGGCAGCAAATTGGTCAAATATGCATCCGCCCACTTGTCGAGTTTGGTCATGCGTACCCACCTGTCGTGCACCCCAATTGTAAACGGTGCCGGTGGGACGCACGCACTCGTCGGCGCCAGATCTGGTCGGCGCAGGTTGATCGCAGTCCGTTCCCGCGCCATTGACACGAAACATGCTCAACTATGCAGTGAGCAGAAAATATATGGACTATGCTGAGCGTCCCCCGGCGGATCAAATCCCCCGATCCCCCGGCGGATCAAATCCCCCGATCTCTGGCAGCGACCGACGCGCTCTGCCCCGCTCCGCCCCTGTCTTCTGCAGAAGCCGGCGAGCTCCACCCGGTCCCCATCTCCAGCAGCTGCTGGCGCACCACGCAGAGATCCGCTCATCGCCGGGAGAACCACAGCTGGCCCTATGGAGCATCGCCGTTGGCCGATTTGCCGCCGGTTGATACAAAACTTGCCCCATGGAGCATCCCAGTGTTTGTTCTTGACCATCAACACTGTAGCAAAAAAAAGAAAAAAAATGCTCATCTCACTCGCAAGCCCAGCAGCTCAATTTGCACCAGATCAAAGAAAATTTGCAGAAGAAAATTGCTACAACAAGTTTATCAATTTGCTCAAAACAAGAAAAAATTGCTATAAAAAGCTTACAAAAAATTGCTCCGCAGTGTAGCAAAAAAAATAAGAAAATTGCTCATCTCAAATTTACACCAGATCAAGAAATTTGGAGAAGAAATTTGCAACAACGAGTCTGTAGATTTGTTCAAAAACGAGAAAAATTGCTATAAAGCGTGCAAAAAATTGCTCCGCAGTGTAGCAAGAAAATAAGAAAAATTGCTATAAAGCGTACAAAAAATCGACCTACGGGAGCATGGATGCTGACTGACAGCAGCACCGCCGCTGATCGCCGGTAGCACCTCCACTCCACCATGAGAGCATCTCCAATCACTCATGGGAGCAGCAATATCCCCCATACGGTAGCACCGCCGTTGACAGACGGTCGCGCCATTGCTCCAGCGACAGGGCGGTCCGACGGCGCTCTCAACCGCACAGGACAAGGCGGGACGGCGACGCGTGTGGCGGCGCACCAGCTCGGCGAGCTCCATGGTGCCGTTGCCGTCTGCGTCGATGGCGAGGAGGTGAGGCCGGGAGTCCTCCCGACACCGCAGGCCCCCGGCGTCGCCGTCGTCGATTCCCAATTTGGCAGCGAAGATGCGAGGAGGGAGCGGCGCAGAGCTGAGCCCGATGCAGTGGATCGACGGGAGCATCCACGACTATCTGCGGGCTCCGAGGCGACAACGAAGGCCTGTAGGCGTCGGGCAGCCTATTGTAGCAACACCACACGCCGCCGCCGACGAACAGAAGCGCTCCCCACGGCTTACAGCGCCACCGCCCCTCTAGCTCGCAGCACGCCTGCCATGGCGGAGGCGGCGCGTCACTGGCAGCACACGGGCTCATCCATGGCACCATGGCGGAGGCGGCGGAAAGAGGCCGGCCAAAGGGAGAGGCGGCGGCGCGGGCCTCTCGATGCTGGTTAGAGCAGAATGGCGGCGGCGCAACTCGCTGGCCGGCACGGCCTTCCTTCTCCGGGGACAAGCGTGTAAGGGAGAGAAAAGAAAAATGGGGAACGAGCGGAGCACGCGGAAGAGATAAGGTACATATATTTTGAGGGGCGGTGGGCTGCGCTGGTGGGTCCAGCGACACGCGTTGCTCCCGCGACCCGGGGGACGCGCCGAGTGCGATCCCCCGGAGGAATATTAGCGTTTTCCAAAATATATTGACGAATCTCAGATGCTACAGCCCTACGGCCACATGTGTTTATGCCGCGCCACTCTAATTGGTTGGAAACGGTGCACATCAGTACAGATTTAGGGAGCGGTACATGTACTCCACCGAATTGAAGCCAACCCGTGCACGCACTAGTACCAGGCAGATGAAGATCACTGCGCTAGTAAACAAACAGCAACTGAGATTCACTGACTGCAGTCAGTGGCGAGAACAAAGTGATGGAAAATTCGGGGATTTCCATGAGAGCACAGCTGACGGCGGGGGATGCGGCGCCGTCCCTGCAATTGCGCATCTGGACACGCGCGTGCGTCCAAGTCTCCGGATACGTACGGCTGGCAACGCGACGCAGCATGAACGGCACTAGTGTATCGTACTATGTTTATTTCCATGGACGATTGCAACGGCAGCGCCAGCGCGCGCGGCAACGGAGTTTAACATTTGTTTCCCTTGGATCACCTTGTTAGGATTTAATTAACATGTATGAGTAATTAAGTATTAATCCTCACTTGTAAAACTGCACGTGGGTTGCCTATTTCGAACCGTCGTGACGGTTACTTCGCATCCCCACGATCGGACTCACGTCGCTTCCATATTTATATATACTAGAAATATACCCCGCGCGTTGCAGCGGGAATTCCTTTAGAAAATATATTGTATAAACAAAAGGGCGGATATATTATATTGTCTAAGAAAATATGCAAAATTTAATTGGTCATAGTCGCGATACTAAATTTGTAGACATGTACTGAGTATGAGTATGTATTATAAATTACTAATGTGGACAATTAGATGGTTTAATGAATAGATGATGTGTTTAATAAATATTAGTTGAGATGACATGGACAATTTGTTGGCTAAAAGAGTGAATGATGTGGATAGCTTGCATGTTGACATAGAAAAATCATAAATGCATCTTAGTGGGGTTTTGCTTTATAAGAAGTATAGATACCCTGAATCATCTTGGAATAAAGCAGTTGTTGCAATCATTCTATTCATTCTTCAACACTCCCGTTTGCGATGGCCCGATACCACGTGCTTCCTCCGTTCACAAATAGATGACTTCTATTTGTCTAAATATGAATTTATTTGGACACAACCATATCTACATACATTCGTATTTAGAAAATAGAAGTCAACTATTTGTGAACGGAGGGAGTAGGTAGCTTCGATCGGCCGCCAATGTCAATGCGAGCTGGCCGCCGCGTACGGATCTGGATCTTTGCCTGGGGTTGGTGTGATTTGATTTAATAGGGCGAGCGTTGCTTAATGGTTGGATGCTGGAGCTGACATGTAGAATTGTCCTATTTGATAGTGTACGGAATCGGTTCACTGCTACGAACTGATTTGGGCATTGAAGGCCTCTATAGACGGAAAATAATTATATGAGATCTGGTCTACATATTTAACTCGTGGACCAACTTCATCAATTGACACGTGGCCAGAAAGCGGTTTAGATCTGAAAATAGATAACCAGATTTTGTTTTTTCTCTATTTTCTAGCCACGTGTCAATTGCTGGAGTTGGTCCACGGGTCTAAATTTGTAGACCAGATCTCATATAATTATTTTCCTCTATAGACCGTGTTGAATATTTGGGTGCCTCACATCACGAGCTAGCGGCTGGTCGGCACCGGCCATTTCGAACCATGCACACGGCCGCGCAGTCTATACTTGAGATCGAGTTTAGCTTGCCTTATTTATTGGTTTTTGATAACTAATGGGGATATATTTTGATACTACTATCAAAGATAGCAATTGCATCCAACCACAACGATCAACGGCCGCAGCTCGGCTAGCATGGGAACGGCGTCCCTCTAGCCGTTGTTGCGTGACGAGGACGCGGGCGACGGCGCTCGTCGGCCCGTGAGGGAGGCGATGACGTTCGATAGCTCACGGCGGGGAGGCGGCGGCGCGAGAGCTGAGGTGTGCGTCGACGATCCGGAGGCGACGACATCGGCCCTTTGGGGTGCGGTGGTCTCTTGGATCTGATGCTTCCTCGATGGGCAACCAAGATTTTGCGGGCTGATGTTGGCATACTTGTTCCGTTCTCCGGGAGCCGACCGGCAACGTGGGGGCTGCGAGCTCGGCCCTTTAATAATGGTGGCTGATCCTGCAAGTTCTTCAAGCGTCGGCGCCGATCTATATCAGTCGGACCTCCTCGATTGAGTCACAGATATGTTCCGGTCTTCCTCTCGGTGATTCCGTCGTTTGGCGCACGTCGCCACTGGATTTCTAGATTGGAATCGATTCGGTCATGGGCTCCCCTACATCATGCCAATTATGTCACGTGGGAGTGGCGTGAAGCTTCGCTTCTTAACTGTGCTATGGTACATATAATTGGATCGCCATGGCATTGTCAGGGGTGGTGAAAGTCATGGTGTTTTCAATCGGAGTTTTGACTTGGTGGAGAGGCATAGTGGTTGCGATGAAGGATGGCAACACAAGTTCTTCTTGTGTGTCGAGTGTTGGGCACTTGCAACAACAACCTTGGTAAGAGGGGGAGACAACACATGTAGACTGCTTTTATGGCGGTACTTTTTGAGTACGGAGTGGCGAATTCTAGGATGAAAACCCAAGATGTGGCCTTAATTGGTTGTGTCTGGCAATGGACTTGTTGAAGACATTGTTTTTTTGGACTCCGACTTTCTTCAGGGTGAAATATTAAGATCATTGATCGGGCGACGACAATGCTTGTGCTTTGTTTTCTTCTTGAAGACGTCGTCTTTGGAGAATCCCGTCTGCGGTTCAAGTGTTGTATTCGGTGATGGTTAGAGTGTTGTTGTAGCGTGTGTTCCATTACCGCGACGAGGTCTTTGTTTTCTTATTTCTCTATTTTTATGTTTTTCTTCGTTGTATGCATCCGAGTTTGTACTACTCTATCGGAGTTTTTACTTGGTGGAGAGGTGTAATTGGTATCTTTGATATTAATATATTCCCTTTTATAAAAAAAATAAAACTCGCAAAAGCCGGACGAGTTTAACTCATGTGCTTAATTTTAACTGTTCATCAAAAATATTTTGTACTACTCTACGTGTCGCATAATGAACGTTCTTACGTGCAGGGTATATGACATAACACATAAATCTAATATGTGGAGTAAAATCAATCCAAGTGAGTAGATGACGATGTCTTAGATCATCTTCAGCAGCCACGCCATCACGCCACGCTGGAAACCGAGTATGGAGCGTCGTTTGACGTGTACAAAAAATTTCGCGCGTGCGCAGCTATTTCAGACGCTGCATAATCGAGCGCGCGGCTTTGGCAAAAAGCCAGACGCGCCAAAATAGAGCGCGCGCGGGGCAAACCAAAACCCAACTATTCTATTGCACAGACTAGATCAAACACACATTAAAAAATCAACAACAAATAGTTTCAATAATTATTATTACAACACAAACAAGTATTTCATCCAAATACGAATAGTAGTTCACATATTACAACAAAGTGTTGATCAAATAGTTCATCAAGAACACAACATAGAAGAACATCACTAGCCATTTTGTTGTCCATACCAATTCCACTACTCCTCCATGACGTATTCTTGAAAATTATTATGCACATCGTCATTTCAAATGAAATGGTACGATGCAATGAAGCGGGCAACTCTCTCTTCTCCCCTTCTCACTCTCACCAGTTCCATCAAATCATAAACATAGTAATACACATCTTGTCCACGCTCGTTCTCGATGATCATGTTATGCATGATCACACAAGTGGTCATGATATACCAAAGGATCTCTTGGTCCCAAAATCTAGCAGGGCCTCTCACAATAGCAATTTGGGATTGCAAAATACCGAATGCTCCCTCCACATCCTTCCTAGCTGCCGCTTGTGCAACACGAAAAGAGAATTGTTTTTTACCTCTTGGATTGCGCACCGGCTTGACGAAGCTTTGCCACCTTGGATAGATGTCATCCGCAGGAAAGTAGGGCTAGTTGTGAGTGTGCCCATTTGATTCAAACTCGACAGTTGGCAATTCACCGTTAGCAATTCAGTTCATCAAAGGTGACTGGTGAAGCACATTGATGCCATTGCAAGATCCAGACATTTCAAAGAAGGCATGCCGGATTGGGCCTAATAATCGACCGACGAATCCAGACCAACCCAAGTGCGCCGGGGCACAGTTGGGGGCACCGGATGAAGGGAAAAGGCGCGAAAGAGCTCCCGCGTCTTTTTTCGCCGCGTGGACCCGCGCTGTCGGCGAGAAAGAGCTTCTCCCTCCTCGGCTCCCGCGCGCGTTAGTGCCGCCGCCGCGTGGACTGACTAAGTGGAGCAGCCGAATCGCCTGCGGCGAAGTAATGGCGGTGCGCCGGTAGCCGCGCCCGTTCGCCCAAATAAAAGCCCCCCACCGTCGCCGTCCTTCTCGCCCCACTCGCCCCATCCCCACCTTCTCACCGAAACTCACTCTTCCCCGGGGATGGTGACACGCTTCCCCGAAGACGACGCCGCGGCCAACAGTTTCGGAAGACGGTGGCTGCGCGAGGAGGAGGCGAGCCTTGTGTATGCGGCGGTCTACCCGGTGCCCCCAGACATGCGCCTACCCGGTGATTGGAGGCTAAGGGCGGGCGGGCTGCCGGTGCCCCCCGTCCCTGAAGGCGACGACTTTGTCGCCGCGATCCACGACGATCACGCCCGCCTCACTCCGGCGCAGTGCTCCGAGCCTCGCTTCCACTCTGCGAACAACGGCGCGTGGGTGGTCTACTTCCAGGAGCAGCGCGACGACGAGCTCGCGGCCTACAAGGGGCCAGCATAATCGAGCGCGCGGCTTTGGCAAAAAGTCAGACGCGCCAAAATAGAGCGCGCGCGGGGCAAACCAAAACCCAACTATTCTATTGCACAAACTAGATCAAACACACATAAAAAATCAACAAAAAATAGTTTCAATAATTATTATTACAACACAAACAAGTATTTCATCCAAATACGAATAGTAGTTCACATATTACAACAAAGTGTTGATCAAATAGTTCATCAAGAACACAACATAGAAGAACATCACTAGCCATTTTATTGTCCATACCAATTCCACTACTCCTCCATGAAGTCTTCTTGAAAATTATTATGCACATCGTCATTTCAAATGAAATGGTACGATGCAATGAAGCGGGCAACTCTCTCTTCTCCCCTTCTCACTCTCACCGGTTCCATCAAATCATAAACATAGTAATACACATCTTGTCCATGCTCGTTCTCGATGATCATGTTATGCATGATCACACAAGTGGTCACGATATACTAAAGGATCTCTTGGTCCCAAAATCTAGCAGGGCCTCTCACAATAGCAATTTGGGATTGCAAAATACCGAATGCTCCCTCCACATCCTTCCTAGCTGCCGCTTGTGCAACACGAAAAGAGAATTCTTTTTTACCTATTGGATTGTGCACCGGCTTGACGAAGCTTTGCCACCTTGGATAGATGTCATACCGCAGGAAAGTAGGGCTAGTTGTGAGTGTGCCCATTTGATTCAAACTCGACAGTTGGCAATTCACCGTTAGCAATTCAGTTCATCAAAAAAATGTGACTGGTGAAGCACATTGATGTCATTGCAAGATCCAGACATTTCAAAGAAGGCATGCCGGATTGGGCCTAATAATCGACCGACGAATCCAGACCAAACCAAGCGCGTCGGGGTACAGTTGGGGGCACCGGATGAAGGGAAAAGGCGCGAAAGAGCTCCCGCGTCTTTTTTTCGCCGCGTGGACCCGCGCTGTCGGCGAGAAAGAGCTTCTCCCTCCTCGGCTCCCGCGCGCGTTAGTTCCGCCGCCGCGTGGACTGACTAAGTGGAGCAGCCGAATCGCCTGCGGCGAAGTAATGGCGGTGCGCCGGTAGCCGCGCCCGTTCGCCCAAATAAAAGCCCCCCACCGTCGCCGTCCTTCTCGCCCCACTCGCCCCATCCCCACCTTCTCGCCGAAACTCACTCTCCCAGGGGGATGGTGACACGCTTCCCCGAAGACGACGCCGCGGCCAACAGTTTCGGAAGACGGTGGCTGCGCGAGGCGGAGGCGAGCCTCGTGTACGCGGCGGTCTACCCGGTGCCCCCAGACATGCGCCTACCCGGTGATTGGAGGCTAAGCGCGGGCGGGCTGCCGGTGCCCCCCGTCCCTGAAGGCGACGACTTTGTCGCCGCGATCCACGACGATCACGCCCGCCTCACTCCGGCGCAGTGCGCCGAGCCTCGCTTCCACCCCGCGAACAACGACGCGTGGGTGGTCTACTTCCAGGAGCGGCGCGACGACGAGCTCGCGGCCTACAAGGGGCCAGTTGCGCCGCCGCGCGGCAACTCCGACGGATGCCGCCGCTGGTGGGTGCCCCGGGCCGCACCCTCGATGCCGTTCTCGCGCACATCGAGAACGGCAACGTCCCTCGCCTGGAGTACCCCCCTCCGCCGCGGGTGCCAAGTATCTCTCGGCGCCGTGCGTGTGGCCCGTGGGCGGCGAGAAGGATGGCGGCAAAGTCGTCATCCTCCTCATCGCATTCCTCCGGTACCGCGCGAATGCCGGAGCTGCGCCCAGTGAAGACGGAGCACTCTGCTCCGCCTGCTCGCGCCCGGGGAGTCGTCATCGGCGAACGCCGCGCCCCGTCGCTGCCAAGGGGCAAAGGCCGGCTAGTCAAGCCGGAGAAGGAGGAGGACGACGACGAGCTGGAGATCGACCTGGCGGCGGTGCTGGACTGGTCCTGCAAAGAGCACATCGCCGCGGAGGTGGCGAAGCAGCGGCGCGCTCTGGAGGAGTTCGCCGCCCGGAGAGGCGGCCGCGAGGAGAACGACGTCATCGTGCTGGACAACGACGACGCCGCACCAGGTCCATGCAACGGCGGCGACCCTGACCACGGCTGCAGCTACGTCGTCCCGAAGAAGGAGCCGAACGCCTAGCTTAGTAGTTATTTTAAGTCGTATAATCGCCCCCTGTGTAAATTCGTCCTATATTCGGCGCTATTAATATAAATCCTCTAAATTTCGTCCAAATTTATTAAATTTTAGGCAAATCTCGCTGTGTCGTCTGGGTACAATAATACCGCCGGGCAGCCCAAGAGACGTTATTTTACGCCAAATTGGCCCTAGGGGCCGAACGGCCGGAGATGCTCTCACCTTACATTATTTTACCGTATGAGGCATTAAGCCAAGAAGTAGTGGTGGTAGTACTGGTAATAATTTTGAGGACTTTATCAAAAAAAGAAAAATTGAGGAGTGTTGCTTTTTGTTGCGTCAGTAAGGCTTTCAAGAGTAGGCACTCCATATTGGGAAGGCTGAGAGGTTTTTTCTTTTTTTTGAACAACGGCTGACAGGTTCGTTACACATTTACTAGGCATGAAGGCCTGTCGACACTAAGGCTGGTGCCAATGGGGGCTATAGGAGGGGGCGGTAGCGGCGCTACCGCCCGGTGGCGGGCGAGAGGGGGCGGTAGGAGGAGGCGATAGGTGCCGGCGCCGCCCGGGCTATAGCCCGTGTCGCCCGGCTTGCCGCCCGCATAGGCGGGGCGGTAGCGCGGGGGCGGGGCGGTAGCGAGGGGCGGTAGCGGTGCCAATGGGGGCGATAGCGCGGGCGATAGTGGGGAGAGGAGTATGGTAATGGGGGCTATAGCCCGTGCACTGGCACCGTGCCCGTGAGAGTGGGGTGATAGTGGT
Source organism: Alopecurus myosuroides (assembly GCA_028641055.1). Taxonomy (NCBI): domain Eukaryota; kingdom Viridiplantae; phylum Streptophyta; class Magnoliopsida; order Poales; family Poaceae; genus Alopecurus; species Alopecurus myosuroides. The sequence continues at coordinate 283,501,231 of CM054062.1, read as the reverse complement.
GAGAGAAAGTGACGTGGCGGGGGCTATAGCCCGTGAATAGTAGGCGGTGCATTGGCACCAGCCTAACTTGAAAACAGAAGCAAAAGCATCTTCCGGCACGGGAAGGTGGTGGCTCATGGGAAGAGAGTGAGCACATCAGATTGGGGCGGTTGAGGAGGAAGCATCACCGCAATCCTGTGTCTGTGTGTGCGCCAACACCGTGCCCTAGCTAGCGGCCTTGGACTGGAGAGGTCGTTGTAAACATCATTCAATTCGGCCGGCGTGCACGGGCCTGGAAATGCAGCTTCAGGACGGGTTACGCCGAAGTAGGCAGGCTGTGTGTAGGAGCCAGGCCAAGGACCAAGGTGTCAGTCGGTGGCTATGTATACGAATGATGGATACACCCGGAACAGGCACGCACGCACCGCACCTACCGAGCGCCCGTCATGACGATAAATGGCAAGGAAGGAAAGAGAAGCATGCGTGACACGGGATCGAGAACACTGCCCCTTTATGCAAAGCGATCGAGGCTGATTAGTGGATGGAGGCACAGGCAACTAGCATGCTGAACCAGATTTATGTACAGTACGTGAACTCAGTGTCCATGCCACCAAGCCTCGCCTTGTGTCCAGATTTATGTACAGGACGTGACCGCGCCCATGCCCAGGCCCTCTGTCTGCGTCCATCGTGTGCACTGTGCAGGTGCGGGTGCATGCATGCGAGGGCGCTCGTGGTGCAGCCTGCTGCTCTGCTCGGTGTCCGGCGTCGCTCGTCACGCCGCACAGTGCCAAATGCATCCGATGCTGGCGCGGTTGGAGCCTCCTGGAAATGGAAGATCACAAGGGCATGTACGTTAGACTGCGGTACGTGTCGACTCATTGACCAGTATAAGCAGCATGAGTATCGTCTCGCAACGGGACGACGCGATGCGGGCCGAGGTGATGTTGCCCTGCTGCCCGCCCTTGTCTGATCGGTGGGTGTGATCACTCGCAAGTGTCCGTTCCCCGTTAGACCATCCCATTCCCATGTAGTATCTGTCACGTGCATAACTGTACGCCGTATTGTTGGATTTATATGGCCTTCCAAGTTTGAAACACAGACGACGACGTCCACACGTACTCCACCATCGGTTTACCATGGCTACAAACGATAATCAGCATGTAATTAAATAAGACAGAGCAGGCAAAGGCAGTCATGATAGTGGACGGAAAACCCGCTGGAGATGGAGAATAGCTCCCGCGTCGAGTTAGGCGACGCCCCCGGCGGAAAATCGCCTCCCACTGATCCGGTGGCCGGCGCCCACGGCCCTCCGTCCAGCCCCCCCCCTCCACACCCCCTCCCGGCTCCTCCTCGGCTTGGCGGCCGGATACGGTCTCGTGATGGTCCCTCTCCGGAGGGGGGCGCAGCTGCAGGTCCGCGCTCGTCCTTGGCTCCCGCGGGGCAAACTCCAGGTATGGCCTTCCAAGCCCATATTCGCTCGCGTTTTGCAGTTCCCGCCGTGAATACCGAACCTGGCCTCGCCTGGGTGTCGACGCCGTTCGCGGCCTCATGCTTCAACGCCCACACCATCTCCTCCATGCTCTCCTTCTTCTTCTGCGCTCCTCCCGAGGTTGTCCCCGCCTTCGCGGCGCGAGACTGGGTCTTCTCCTTTCACGTTGCCTCCCCCGCGATCGCCTCGTTCATCATCTCCGTTGGGGATCGACACTGCAACCGTTTCCGCCTCTCCTTCCATGGGTCGCTGGAGGCCGCCATGGAAGCTGCTTCCCACCTGCTCCCGTTCCCCGAGTCCCACCTGCCTGTGGCCCCACCTGCCAGCCGCGTTCCCCGGAAGCGCCGTAAACGCGCTCGCCCCCCTTGGTCCCGCTGCGCCTCGGGATTTGGTGGGCCCGGAATCCTTCCCCTGCCGTACGAGGTGCATTCAACCTCCTCTGTCGCTGTCCCCGTCTCGTCCGACCTGTCCCCGCGTAGGGAAACCGCGTGCGGTGCTGCCTCCCCTCCTAGCCCCGACGTGCACGTCCCCTCCGCCCTCACCTCCGCCATCGAGCCCAACGCCGGCACTGATGACGCCCCGCCATCTCCGGCTTTGCCGTACTCGGCGGCGTTCAATGCCACACCCACCTCCTGCCGCTCCTTCAAAGAAGTGGCTAGCTGTCCTCCCGCGCTCCCCCTCCGCTCCCCGCCCCCGCCCTTCAAAACCTTGAGCCTCTCCGGTTGCTTCTGATGTCTATCTCTCAAACACCTTGGTAAGGACTGTAGGGATTCCATCCGTTGTCGCCGCTACGGTCGCTTCGGCCACCGCGCCAAGGGTTGCGACATGGCCTACCCCCAGCCCATCTTCGTTCCTACCTCTTCCTCGCCCCCGCGCTCTCCCACGGTGCACCCACGCCCCGCCACCCCGTACCCATCCGAGCAAAACACGATCACGCCCCCGTCACCCACTGCCGCTCCAGCACCCCACCGCCCTCCCCCCGCCTTGGAGCCTTGTTCGAAGGAGAAAGCTCCGGGTCCCCCGCTGCTGACTCCCCCCCGGCCCGCACCATCCACGTTGTCGAGCCCACGCCGGTGATAGCTTTGCCCTCCCCCCTCGCGTCCGATGAAGAAGACGCGGAGTCCGACGCCTCCTCGGTTTTCCTGCCTTCGGAGGTCTTCATGCCGCGGGGCGACCTCCAAGCTGCTCGCCGCATGGCCGTGGTCTTCATTGACTCGCCTGCGGCCTTCTACTCCCTGGCGTCGTTGTTTGCTGAGGCCATCTGCCACGAGCTCCCTGGCCTGCATGTCACGGTCGTTCCCTCCTCCATTGGGGACCTCTATGCGCAGTTCCTGTGTCCGGACGACTGCGCCATCGCCCTCGAGCACCAGCCCTTCGTGCATGACGGTGCCACTTTCCGCCTGGTTCGGGAAGAAGACGCGGACAGGATCCCCTGCCCGATGAAGTTCGTGGCCGTCGTGCTCGCGAAGCGGATGCCGGTCGAACACATCAACCCGCTCGGCATCTCCGCTGCGTTCAGCGGCTTTGGTGAAACCTTGGAGGTGGACCCCGCGTGCCTGGCTGGCACGGACTGCGCCCTGGTGCGCGCGGTCGTTCTCCTCAAGCACGCCGACTGCGTCCCCCCGGAGGACATCCTCTCCCGTGCGCCGTGGAAATCGCGCATGATCCACGTCCGGCGTGTTCGGGTGTGGCGCGTGGAGGACTCCTACGACGAGAATGACGAATACGTGCCCTTCTTCCCACCTCATCCCTCGCCGCTGTTTCGTTTTCACGGACGGCTCGCTCTCGCCTCGCCTCCCATGCCGCGTGCCCCCCTTCGGACGGATCGCGCAATGGCGGGCCTGCCCTTGGCGACCGCGATGACGCCGCCCTGCACCACGACGCGCTCTTGGCCTTGCTCGACAACGTCTCTAGCTCCCCCCTCATGCCTCACGCTGGTTCCCCCGACTCGTCCATGTCATCGTTGACCATCTCGTGGTGCCGAGGTGTTGGCTCTGACACGGGCTCGAGCCAGCTGGGTTCGGGGCCTCCCATCTCCGCCTCCCGCCGCCGTGGGGTTGTCATCACCGACCTCACGGAGGACGCCACCCCGCCTGCGCCTCTGAGTGCTCTCATGGACGATGATGCCGCCGCTGGGGAGCGCCGGAGTGCTCGGCTTGCGGCCAAGGCGTCGCAATTCCATGAGCCTGTTGCTGCTCGTGCTGTCAAGCTGCGTGGGCTGCGCGATGCGCTGGGCGGTTGCACCGCGGCCCTTCAGAAGACAGTTCAGAAGCATGGCGTCCTCGCTGCTTGTGCCAAACCCCTGCGTCAGTGTGCGGTCACCGCGTTAACTGCGGCGATCTGCTCACCGTCCCCGGCGCCGCCGCGTGCTGATGATTAGCGTGCCCCCTGTAGGCTGCTGCCCGGGCTGCAGGATAAGAGCCTCTGCCCGCATCTATTTTCTGTTTAGCATCTCCTGCTTGTTGTCTCGCAGCTCCCCTCCCCGCCTCTGTAACCCACACGGTGTTCTTCTCTCTAATGGTTAATCAATGTCGCGATCTTTCGATTCAGACGTGGAATGTCTAGGGGCTGGGCTGTTCCAAGAAACGGCCCATTGTCAGGGATGCGATCTCCACGAGCTCCCCCTCCATTGTTTGTTTGCAGGAAACAAAACTCTGCACCGTAGACGCCCTCGCCACTCGATCCTTCCTCCCTTCCTTGTTGTCTACTTTCTCCATTGTTGATGCCGTTGGGAGCTCGGGTGGCATGCTCACTGCCTGGGACCCGTTGCTCTTCACGCTTGACAATGTCCGTCGGGGGCTCTACACCCTCACCATGACTCTCGCCTCCACCCTGTCCGATCTTACGATCGCGGTCTCGAACGTCTACGCCCCGTCTAACCACGCCCTCACTGCTCAGTTCCTTGAGGAATTCGAGAGTCTTGGCCCTGCCTACCCCATGCCCTGGCTCATCCTGGGAGATTTCAACCTCGTGCGCTCTCACCGCGATAAAAACAACAGTAACTTTGATGCCTCTCTCGCCATGGCGTTCAACAACTCGATTAGATCCCTCGCCCTCTTCGAGCTCCCCCTCGATCGCCTCTACACCTGGTCTAACAAGCGTGATTCTCCCGTGCTGGCTAGGTTGGATCGTGCCTTGTTTAACCAGGCCTGGAATCTTGCTCTTCCCAACTCGTCCCTCTCCTCTCTCCACCGGCCCACGTCCGATCATATACCCCTTCTGGTCGTCGCCTCCACTGCCATCCCGCGCTCGACCTGATTCAGGTTCGAAAATGCTTGGCTCGCGGACCCTCGTTTTCTCTCCTCCGTGTCCACATCCTGGTTGTTGCCTCGCCTGCACATGGACGCTGCCGCGGACCTGTCCGCTCGCCTCAAGTCACTCCGATCGGCCGCCAAGGTTTGGAAACGCTCCCAAAGATTCGATCCTAAGAATGAGAATGACTGTAAATTCATGATCGATACGCTTGATCTCTTCGAGGAAACTCGCTCCCTTTCCTCTGCAGAGATCGGTCTCCGCAACGCGTGCCGTGCCCAGCTCGCGCGCGCCATCCTTGCTCGGGCGGCGTATTGGAAGCAGCGCGGCAAGTTCCGGGCGATCGTCGAGGGCAACGATAACACCCGCTTCTTCCACGCCCGCGCCTCCCAACGGCTGCGGCGGAACCACATCCGCTGCCTCGACGTGGATGGCGCCCTGGTCGCTTCCCATGGTGCGAAAGCTGCTGCTCTTCACCACTTCTTCTCGGGGTTGCTCGGGTGCGCCCCACTCGCCGCTCACGCCATCAACATCGACCTCGACGCTCTGTATATGGGTTGTGCGCGTGTGGAAGGTGACGCCCTCGTCGCCCCATTCACGGTGGCTGAGATCCGCCTCGCCATCGATGGCATGCACCGCTCCAGCGCGCCGGGCCCGGACGGTGTGGGGCCGGGGTTCTACCGCGCTGCGTGGGATCTTGTCAGCCCCGCCCTCCTTCGCCTGTTTGATCAGTTCCACCCCGGGGGCGTCGATCTGCTGCGGATCAGCCGGGCGCATGTCGTCCTACTCCCGAAGAAGGATGGCATCCCGTCCCCCGGGGCCTTCCGCCCGATCTCTCTCCAAAATTGCGCCGTCAAATCGATCTGCAAGGTTCTCACCTCCCGGCTGCAGCGCCAAATTGCGAAGCTGGTGGACGTTGATCAAACTGGGTTCGTTGCTTGTCGGTGCATCATAGAGAACTTCGTCTACGCCACGGAACTGGTTCAAACCTGTTTCTCGCGCAAAGCTCCGTGCGTTGTTCTGAAACTAGACTTCGCCAAGGCCTTTGATTCAGTTCATTGGGGGTGCCTGCGCGCTGTCATGGCTGCGCGTGGCTTCCCTCAACTGTGGTCCGAATGGATCGACAGCCTCCTTCGCTCCTCCATGTCCACGGTGCTCCTGAACGGCGTCCCCGGGCGGTGGATCAGGTGCTTGCGCGGGGGGCGCCAGGGCGGTCCCCTCTCCCCGTATCTGTTCATCATCGTCTCCGACGTCCTCCAACGTCTGATCAAGGCCGACGATGTGCTACGCCATCCCCTGGTCGACTCCGAGCCGTGCCCCGTTCTACAGTACGCAGACGGCACGCTCATCATCCTGCAGGCTGATGCCGCGGCCGCCCGCCGGCTGCGCTCGATCCTGGCCTCGTTCGAAGCTGCGACCGGGCTCTGCATCAACTACCACAAGAGCTCGCTGGTTCCTATGAACGTCGACCCCGCGACTCTCGCAACCATCCAAAGCTCCCTGCAATGCCAAGTACAGGGCTTCCCCCAGACGTACTTGGGCCTCCCCCTGTCGGCGGAGAAACTGAACCTCGCCGCGTTCACCCCTCTCATCGCCAAAGTCGACAAGTATTTGTCGGGTTGGCGCGCTTTCCTGCTTTCCCCGGGTGTCCGTATGGTTCTGCTCAATGCTGCCATCGACGCGCTCCCAACCTACGCCATGGGTGCCCTCTCCCTCCCTGCCGGCGTCCTGGAAGCTCTCGACCGGGTGCGCCGCGCCTTTCTCTGGAACGGGGGTGACCACGCGTCTGGTGCACGCTGCCTCGTGGCCTGGACGAGTGTATGCCATCCCAAACAGGTGGGTGGGCTCGGCATCCGTTCACTCGTGGACCAAAACGAGTGCCTCCAGGTGAAGCTGCCGCACCGATTGCATGCCTTCCCCGAGGAGCCGTGGGTGCGGTGGGTCTGGTCCTCCGTCGACGGCGCCGCCATCGACATCGTGGGGAGGTCCGCTGCTCTCTGCGGCTCGCACTGGAGCAAGCTGCTGCGCCTCCTTCCGCTCTACCGATCCATCAGCAGGGTGGAGGTCGGTGACGGCGTGCGCGTCGCGTTCTGGCTCGACGAATGGACGCTGAAGGGCGCGCTGTGCTATGCCATGCCCGAGCTCTTCTCCCATGCCATCAACAAGACCGCTACCGTCTGCCAGGTTCTCGGTGCTAGGGTGGCAGCCGCGCTCGCCCCGCGTCTGACGCGCACCGCTGAGGCCCAGCTTCGCGAGCTCCACACCGTGCTCTCCCGCGTTGAGCTCCTGCCCATGCCTGACAAACGGACGCTCCCGCTCTGTGGACGCCCTGATGGTCAGCTCCGGGCCTCTTCTCTGTACAAATTGTCGACTTTCGGCGGCGTCGACAGCCTCTTCTACGAGTTCGTCTGGGGAAGCAACGCCCCCTCCCGAGTCCAGTTCTTCACCTGGCTGCTCGTCCAAGGGAGGTTTCAATGTCGTTCCAACCTTCTGCGCAAGAACATTCTGTCTGAGGCGGACAGTGGCTGCGCCATCTGCGGCGCGCCCTTGGAGACCCCTGAGCATGTGATCTTCGACTGCGCCTTCGCTCGTGAGTTCTGGAGGGTGATCGGTGCCCCGGCCGCCGCCAACCTGCGCTGTAGTGATGCCGTTGCGTGCCCTCTCCCCCCTCACATCCCCGCTCGTTCTGCTGCGACTCTCCGTCAGCTGTGTTTCTGGCACGTTTGGAAACACCGGAACGGCGTGGTTTTCAATGGGCTTCCGCCCGCCCTCGCGCTCACGCTGAAGAACTGCAGGGACGACGCCCTCCTGTGGCGTGCTCGGCTGCCCCCTGTGCACCAGCCGGACGTTGACGTCTGGATCTCCATCTTCTCCCCCACACTATAAAAACCTTCGCTGATCATGCGTATAAAACCCTCCTCCTCCCCCTGTAACACTTCCACACGGGCCTTCACCCGTGTGTCATAATATAAAATGAAGATTCGGGTGAGAGCCCCCGTGCTCTCTCCGGTGTTTCCTCGAAAAAAAAAATGATAGTGGACGGGGCTTGCCTGTGTTACACAACCTCTGCCGGCTGGCCGGTCCCGAGGGTGTGCGACGGCGACGGCGTAGACGAACAACACACGAACAGGAAATAAAGTAGACACGGGGTGTGGGCACAGGAAAATCTTTATTGCTTTTTTCTTCTCTGTCTAACATCTACGTACGGGGCGGGCGAGCAGCCATGGGGCGGCGCGGTGGCGCGGCCGTGCGGCCGGTGGGCGGCGCGGTGGCGCGCGGCCAGCAGGGCCACGATGCGGCGCGGCGAGCGCGCGAGGCGGCCACGACGGCGACGACCACGGCGGCGACCTGCAGGGTCGCTTGGCCACGTTCGTTTCCTCTGCCATGGATGCGTGACGACACGAACGCACAAAACAAAATTGGCAATCATCGTCACATTCATCCGGAACGGTGACGGCGCATAGCACAGCCGGTGCATTTGCGGTGGTACCAGGATCATCTGGATCACGTCCGTACCGACTCTCTGTAACACAGTCAACAAATCTCTCATGAATCCGGGAGCATCGACATTGGTCGGCGACGTGTTCGTCAGCTCAGCTCTCGGGAGAGAAATCCGTACTATAGATCTGATCTAAAAATTACGCAAAACGGAAAAACGGAAAGGAAATTGCGAGACGGTTCCATTTTTGCGATCAGATCTGCGTTATACCTGCGCGATTTTTGCAGAAAGCCTGCTCGGTGTAGGCTCGACGGAGAGACACGTGCTGATAACGTGTTACACAACCTCTGCCGGCTGGCCGGTCCCGAGGGTGTGCGACGGCGGCAGCGTAGACGAACAACACATGATTAGGAAATAAAGTAGACACAACGTATGGGCACAGGAAAATCTTTATTGCTTTTCTCTTCTCTATCTAACATCTACGTACAATGCCTCGTTATATAATAGGGGATGGGATAGATGGATAAGCACCCACTTATCGTGGAGAGGGCCAAGTAAACGTGGGCCCACCCGTCACGTAACACGTTGGTTCCGTAACACTCCCGCTTGGGTTTTATCCATATAGCCATGCCTCAAAACTCTGAAAAACTCAGTGGGAAAAATATGGAGAAAAAGCACATGGTATACTTTTGCTATGTTGCACGAATTGCCTCGTTAAAAACCTTATGTGAGAAACTTCAATCAAGTACTCAATCATCGGGATCGAGGTTTTAGTGATGAGTTTGTGAAGATTCTCCCCCTGAACCTTACATCTCCCTAAGTCTCATCATACCGATTCCACGAACACATCTCTCGAAAGAAGATGCCGGTAATGATTTAGTGAACAAATCAGCAAGATTTTCACACGACTTAGTATGTAAGATCTTTACTTCATTCAACTTCTGCAACTCATGTGCGTAGAAGAACTTGGGGTTGATATGCTTCGTGAGATTGCTCTTCACATAACCCGTCTGAACTTGTGCAACACAAGCGGCATTATCTTCATACATAATAGTGGGGGTTTGTACGATGTTCAGTCCACATGACAGCTGGATGTGACCGATCACCCGTCGAAGCCATACACACTCACGTGATGCTTCATATAGTGCTATGATTTCCGAGTGGTTCGTCGAAGTTGACACTAGGCTTTGCTTAGACGATTTTCAGGAAACAGCGGTTCCACCACAAAGGAAAACATATCCAGTCTGAGACTTGGATGTATGCGGGTCCGACAGGTACCCAACATCAGCATGGCCTACAACCGTGAGGTCTTGATTTCTCCGTTAAAACAAGCCAAGATCTTTGGTCCCTTGCAGGTATCGGAAGATGTCCTTAACGCCTTTCCAATGTCTCTTGGTAGGCTCAGAACTGTACCTAGCAAGCAAATTGACAGCGAACGCAATTTCCGGTCGTGTGCAATTCGCAAGGTACATGAGTGCGCCAATTGCACTCAAGTAGGGGAATTCTGGTCCCAGAATTTCCTCCCCCTCTTCCTTAGGCCTGAACGGGTCCTTATCTTGATGTAAAGATCTCCCAATCATCGGGGTCTTAGAAGGGTATGCCTTATCAAATCGAAATCTTTCCAACACCTTCTGGGTGTAGGCAGACTGGTGCACTAAGATCCCAGCAGGGGAATGTTCAAGTTGCAAACCTAGGCAGAAATTGGTTTTGCCTAAGTCTTTCATTTCGAATTCCGACATCAGGTAGGAACTCGCTTCCTCAATATCCTCAGGTGTACCGATTATATTCAAATCGTCCACGTACACCGAGATAATACAAAAACCATCTCGTGATCTCCGTATAAAAACACATGGTCAATCTTCATTGCTCGTGTAGCCCTTCTGATGAAGGAAATCTCTTAAACGATTATACCACATCCTACCTGACTGTTTAAGTCCATACAGTGACTTCTTAAGCTGAACACTGTATAAACCTCTGTTAGCTCTATCTTGGTTCGGAACAGGGATACCTTCGGGTACCTTCATGTATATGTCCGAATCCAAATTACCATAAAGGTAAGCGGTAACAACATCCATAAATTTCATTGTCAAGTCCAAGTTTACTGCCATTGAGATTAAGTATCTAAAGGTAATTCCATCAATGACTGGGGAGTAAGTTTCCTCAAAGTCGACACCTGGTCGCTGGGAGAAACCTTGAGAAACGAGCCTTGCTTTGTACCTTACTACCTCGTTATTTTCGGTCCTCTTTCGGACAAAAACCAATTTGTGGCCAACGGGGCGCACATGGGGAGGAGTCAGACAAACAGGTCCAAACACCTTTTTTTTGTTGAGAGAACATAACTCAGCAGTTATTGCCTTCTTCCAATCTTTCAATCTGACCTTTTCTTACAATCAGCGAGAGTGTTAGGCTCTGGGTCAGGATCTATGATTGAGGCAATTTTCCTGGCAAAATAAATGTCGACATTTGCCATAGCTCGATTAATTGACTCGCCCGAATTAATATAATTAATGGCCATTTCGTCATGGAGTGCATCAGGCACATTCCCTTCCTCCACCGGATTTCCCATTCCGGGAGCAAGGTCCTTTAGCTTTCCCGCTCCAATGTGTGCGCACACATCTTCGCTGGGTATTTCCGTAGTAGGAAAATTCAAGTCCGGAATTTCGTGCACAGAAACGTTCGTACTTGTGCCAGGTCTCAACTGGCTCCCCTTTGCAGGGGTAGTCTGTGATAAATCTCTCTTATCCTTTTTCTTCGGGCGTCCCCGGGTACATGGAATTTGAGAAACCGGATTTCTCGTCCTCTTAGGCCTAAGAACGGGAGCGGGTATACCATGATTTCTCTTTGGTATTTCAACCCTTTCCGGTGCATTGCGCGCAGGCACATGCGACTTTGTCACAGTCTTTAAGTCACTAAAGTGATCAGGCAGTTGATTCGCCAACGAGTGCAAATCTATTATCTTTTGAACTTCTCTATTAGACTCAGCAGTGCGCGGGTCATCAGCGTGGATCCCTGTGGCTTGCCACGTAAGTTCTCGACTTTTATCATCAAGGGGTTGATTATTTCCCCCTAAACACTACTAGAGATTTGCTTATAGCAGCATATCCTACCACAGGCGAACAAGGAAAACGGTGCGCCTGGGTTAATTAGCGCAGGCGAAGAGAAAGCAGGTGCGCCTGGGGTAGGCCAGTTACCCCAGGCGAACAGAAACCGGAAGCGCCTGGGGTAAAGTGTGGCAGGGCCAACCACGGCCGACGCTGGCACGCTTCCTTTACCGCAGGCGAATCGCGTATCAGTTCGCCTGCGGTATAACAGATACCACAGGCGAGTACGTACCGAAGCGCCTGGGGTAAAAAGTGGACTGGGGTAGCTCCCTTTAGCGCAGGCGCACGTGTAAGTAGTTCGCCTGGGACAAAGAATAGCCTGGGGTAGCACCACTTAGCGCAGGCGCTTCCCAGAACGCGCCATTAAACGCGGGAACAGAAACCCCCGCCATTAAACGCGGGAACAGAAACCCCCGCGCCGTCAAAGGCGGCCGGCCAGTGCATGCGCCCCAGTCAAAGTCCACCGGATTAATGGCCATTAAACACGGGAACAGAAACCCCCGCCATTAAACGCCGGGAACAGAAACCCCCGCGCCGTCAAAGGCGGCCGGCCAGTGCATGCGCCCCAGTCAAAGTCCACCGGATTAATGGCGGGGCGGCAGCGGCGACACGCGCGGCGCGGCGACTGGCCCGCGAGTAGTATGTAAAATGGTGCCCGCCCCCTCCCCGTACGCACAGTCTCGACTCCCTCCTCGCCATTCTTTCTCCACCCTTCTTCTCCACCCTCGAACCTCGCCGCAATGGAGAACCTCTGGGACGCGGGGCCCGAGAGCGACGACGACGAGCTGCAGCCAGCGCAGCAAGCGGCGCTGGAGCCGCAGGTGGTGGCGCCGGAGCCGGTGGCGCCGGAGCAGCCACCCGAGTACGACGAGGCGCGAGAAGCGCGGCGAGCCGCCCGCCACTGGAGACGCGAGGTGAGGAGGCAACCAGTGTGGCCCGAGCAGCACGCCGGGCTGCACTCGTTCGAGACCTCGCAGAACGAGGACGCGTACCGCGAGGTGCGCGGCGTCCTCGAGCAGGCCGCGACGGCGGCGGAGGCGGCCGCCGTTCGTGCCTCCTTGGAGGCGCACCAGCGGGAGGAGGCGGCGCGAGCGGTGCGCCGCCAGATGGCCCAGCGTGCTGCCTCCGTCGAGCAGGAGGGCATCATCGCCCTCTACGAGGCCGACCGGCGGCAGGTTGCGCTGCAGAGTGAGCGGCGGCGCAACCGCCTGCCCTCCGAGCAGGCGCAGCTGCACCGGCTGCGCCTGCAGGCCCGAGCGGAGCGGGCGGAGCAACGCCGTCTCGCCGCGGCGAGCCAGGACGGAGCCGGCCCCTCCAACCAGCACCGCCACGACGACGTCGCTGATGAAGACGACAATGCGTAGGCGGAGCAGTCATCGAGTAGTTTAAATTTCCTATGTTTAGTTTAAATTTTTCGTACTAGCTTAAATTCGCGCCGAATATGCATGTACGCAGTTTTCGAATTTCAATAAAATTTCGCCTGTTTTCATTTTGCGTTTGTTTGGGCCGGTTCTTGGGCTCGGGACGCGACTGGGAAACGCGCCCCCCCAGGTTCCAGAATAGCGCCGTTTAGCGCCGCGGCGGCCCCAAAACGGCGGCGTTTTGGGCCCTGGGGGGCGCAACGGCTGGAGATGCCCTGAGCGATCCAGAACGTGTTGAAAAACCAGTGCTAACACACCCTTCGGATGCATGTCAGTGGAAAGCATTAGACGCATTCGATGAGGAATTCGGGAACGACCCAAGGAACATCATATCAGGCTTGGTGCGAGCACCGACGGTCTCAATCCGTTTGGCAATCAAAGCAGCAAACATATATTAAAATGTGTTTTTAGAGAGAAACACTTGCGGTATCTCGCTAAACCAATCTATTTACGCTCGATGCGACATATATTAAATATTTTTGCACATGTTAACATTCATATGTATGTATTTTTTAAGTGAAAACCAACGTGGGGGAGCCACATATTATAGCATTCGTATTGCTCGATGTGTCCCAGGCCGGGGTGGGGCTGTGTAATTTAGAAAATCTTAGCACAGGCGCATCATCGAGAAAACGCGCCTGGGGTAATATATATCACAGGCGCTTTTGACAGGACATGCGCCTGGGGTAATGCCATGTGGGACCGCGCAAACCAAAATCCTACGAAATTTACCGCAGGCACATTATCTAGATAACGCGCCTGCGGTAAGGATCTATGGGGCCGGGCATAACAGGGCATCGAGCCAAGAACATTAGAACCGGTTTGTATCACAAACCGGTTCTAAAGGTATGTCCCCTGGGCCCACCTAGCTACCCGCACAAATGGCCGCAGGCCTTTAGGACCGGTTTGTGTGCTAATGCTTAGCGCAGGCGCATTTTCCAGTATGTGCGCCTGGGGTATACCTCTGTGGGCCCGCGCAAAACGAATCGCTAAGAACATTAGCGCAGGCGCACATCCCTTTGTTCGCCTGGGGTAAGGGATAGCGCAGGCGCATTTCACTCGTTGTGCGCCTGTAAGTACTCGATCTGCTAACTCACAACCCGCATAATCACTCTGTTTCATATCGAGCCCTAACCGCACGCCGCCGTCGCCTCTCTCATCGCACGACGCCGTCGCCTCTCTCATCGCACGCCGCCGTCGTCGTTGTCGAGCAGGAGGAGGAGCAGGAGCAGCAGCAGGAGGAGGAGCAGGAGCAGCAGCGGAGGAGGAGCGGGAGCAGCAGGGCAGGAGGAGCGGGAGCACGCCGCGCGCGCGCCGTCCCTCTCATCGTCGTTGTCCACGCCGGCCGTCGTCACCCACGCCGCCGTCGCCCACGCCCACGACGAACCCAGGTCAGCCCCCCCCCTCTCCCTCTTCCAACGCCCTCATAGTACTACTGCTGCTACATGCTTTAGCTACAACTGGATCTTATCATGTACCATTATTTCTGGATTCTGGTAGTTCAGCTCATAGTATAAAATGCTATATTTCTTACACTAGCTGAATCACCTACTAATTACATGTGAATAGAACACTGAAGCTTTGGACACTGCTAGAATTCTCCGTGATTTGTTATTAATTAAGTGCAGTATTTTACTTTGATCAATATATATGAAGGTTTTTTTGGCATGATATATGAATTTCCTGGGAGTTTTTGTGCCATGTGATGACAGCAATGCAAGGAACTGTTTTTGTGGCCATGCATATGTGTGCATTCAATTTCTGTCGCAGGTACATTGAGTGCCAATGTTTTGTCGGAACGTTGATTCATTTCCGTTCCGGCGAATTTCTGGCACTCCGGCATGACCATTTATATATAGCCGAGGTCACGCCGAATTTTTCCGGTGACTAACAGTATACGTTTTGTCTACTGCTAGCTAGGGCATGTCTTCTTCTACTACGGATCCGGCTTTATTGGACCACTACATCCTTATGGCCCGAGAGTCGCAAGAGGAAGATCGGACAGAAACTGACCATGATGTCGAGCCCCTCAATGATGACGGGCTCACCGGTGGCGAGGAGGAAACCACTGATAGTGGCGCGGGGGGTCCCTCAGGGAGCAGCACGACGGGAAACAAGCGTCGAAAGCGAGCTCCGAACAAGGTCGGCACCGTTCGAGAGAAATTCACGGAGGTGGACCCTTCCAGTGGCACGCCTCTAATGCCATTGGACCTTGTGAAGGGGTACTTCCTCCAACTTGGCGCGATACTTCGAGACGTCGTCAATGTCAACGAGCCGACTCTCAAGAAGAAACTAACTCTGCGCGCCCAACTCATCTCGAGGCTGCACGCGCGGTACGAGTTCCCTCCCCCCTACAACAACGAGAATCTGAAGGGCAACCTCGTGAACAAACTCGCCCTCACTAGATTCACCAAAGCCCTGAGCAATTACAAGACTATGGTGAGGGCGATGATTAAGGAATCGACACCATTCGAAGAGATCCATCGCCACTTCCCGCGGATTACGCCCGATGACTTCAAGACTTTCCTAGATAACGAGTCGCTTGATGTCACTAAGAAGCAAACGGGATGGGGGAAGGATCTAGCGTCGAAGAACATCGGTCACCACAATCTCGGCTGTCGTGGCTACGACGGGAAGGAGCCAGTTTGGGCGAAAGAGGACCAGGCCTACATTGAAAAAGGGATTGAGAACCCTTACGCCAAGTATGCCCATGACCCGCAATTCCAGAAATTCATGAGGTCGAGGTACAGAAAAGTAACTCCGACCGGGGAACTTGTCTCGGACCCGAAGATGGTGGAGGGTGTTATTTTGGTCACGGACGATAGCGTGAAGAATGTTGAGAAGCTAGTGGTAAGAAATTTACCATTTCATGCAACTCATCATCATCAAGTCCATGATTTCATTCTAGTACGAAACCAATTCTAAACCGTTTATATGTTGCTTCTGCAGCTAGAAGAACAACAACTTGAATCTTCCTCGTCGCAGACGTCGACGGCCAAAGTCGCGTGGGATAAGCCTTTCATCAGGGGGTACAACAAGGCAAAGAGCCAGGACCCTCTGAAAAGGCCGCACTTAGGCCGTATCACCGGCGGCGGACTTAATAAGAAGCACGCCAACTATGGCTTGGCTGAGCCCAGCACTAAGGAGTCGCGGGCAGCGAAGAAGAGCGAGGAGACGGAGGAGCTGAAGAAGAAGGTCCATGACTTGGAAACAAACATGGAGAAGAAGATTGAGAGAACGGTGGGGGAAAAGATGAATGCGCTCATCCCAGCCGTATTTGAAAAAATATGTGGCTACATCGCCGGCGGCTCACAGGGGCCGTTACCGACGTTCAACATACTGTCGATGTTGGTCGTGCCCGCCGCGGCCGCCGCCGGTGGTCCGTCGACGTCGGCCGTGCCTGTCGCCCCCGCCGTGCCCGACGCGCCTGCCCCCGATGGACCGTCGGCCGTGCCCGACGCGCCTGCCCCCGATGGACCGTCGGCCGTGCCCGACGCGCCTGCCCCCGATGGACCGTCGGCCGTGTCCGGCGCGGCCACCACCCCGTTGCTCGACGAGCCCACCATCACCTGTGGTCCGTCGACGTTAGCCGAGCTCAATGCCCTCACGGTAAATTATTGACCGTCTCAAAAGCTGTAGCCAGTTCAATATAACCCTACTCTCTGACCTATCCATGCATGTTATCGCAGGCTGACGCGACGGGATGCACCTTCCTGCTAAAAGTGGGCAGCGAGTTGAAGGATGTTGCAAAGGGGAGCATCTTGCAGCCACTATCCCGCAAGTACCATTGCAGAGATATACCGGACAACGAGCTTCGGGTTCGCGTCGATCTGGTGCTACCGGGATTCGAGAACTTGTATCCTCCTAATCAACCCGCCGATGCCGACAGCGAGCTGAATCTCGGCCAACTGGACAATCAAATCTTGCTATGGCCGAAAGCCCTTATTCGGCTGAACACGACGTCAGGGTCGGCGCCAAGCCAAGCCATGACCGTCACCACTACACCGGTTGCGCCCGCGGCAAGCCAACAAGACAAGGTCCAACATGGCAATGTCCTCTCTCCACCTCCGGTGGATCCTCCTCCTCCCGAGCACGAGACGTCCAATGACGAGCAACATCACGAGCATGAGACCCATGACGAGTACATGGATATTGAACTTGCTCCCATTGACGATTTCATAAATCAGTTGGATGGCGAGAAGCCGGTTCCTCCGAAGTTACCCGCCAGAACTCTTGATATCCAGAAGAAGGTAGATGGCGGAGAGGGCGGTTCTTCTGAGTTACCCACCAGAAAACCGGATATACAGAAGAAGCTAACCTATTCCCAAGAAACTCCCGAGGAGCAGACGGCCTTTACGGCTCCACAGCCTACGCTGGTTACCCCGAATACACTCCGTGCTACGGCCGCGGAGGCGGTAAAACAAAGCGGCACTCCCATCTGCTTGAGGCCGAAGAAGAATCGGAAGAGGCCGGGCAACAAGAAGAAAGGTGGTGCCTCCTCTAGTAGCCAGCCAGCGGTCTCCCGAGTCCTGGACCGTTTGCCGCCCGCCGTCCCGTGGAGGAAGGTGCATGAGATGGGTGAGCCGATGCTGCCGGCAGAGTTTGTCGCTGTCATGGGTGGTGACATGAGGACCATCCACGACGGGATTTTGTTCAAAGAGAATGAACTTCTACGTGAGAAACATCCCTCCTACCCGCTATACGTGGTCAAGGTGCCCCGATCCTTGGGCTTTGTGGATTCAAATCCCGCAGAGGTGTTCTTCATCAGATACGAAGACATATTCAGGGTCTTCCACTTGGGTAAGCTCGACCGAAGCATTGTCCGCCTGGTATCGCTCAGCATGGCGCATGATATGGTCATGGAGAATACCCCGCACATGGCGATTATGGACCCGTACTACATGAATGAGGACTACTTGCGGTCACATGCGGACCGAGTTCTTATCACGACTTACATAACGGGGTTTTTGATAGATAACAAGGATAAGAACGCCATTCTCATGCCATACTTTCCCAAGTAAGTAGTCCTCTCCGCTTCACGTCGTTACATTCTTTCTAGAATCTCCTTAGTATTCCGATTGATGATATTGATGGCTCTTGTTCGAAATGTTCTGCGCAGAAACGGAGGATGCGTACTCATCGTCATGGAACCGCATTGGTCACAATGCACTTATCTTGATGCGGGTAGGGCGGTGCAGAAGGACTACACCGACATAAGAGCTGTTCTTAATAGTGCCCTCAACGGCTTCGCCGCCGATTTAGGCAAGCCCCTAAAAAAGGAGAAAATAGTCCGAGGCGCCTACGTGTGCACCCACGTAACAAACTTCCCCTGCCTCAAGCAATCGGAGCAAGAATCTGAGTTGGAAGCCTGGTATGTCATCTTTCAGATGAGGGAGTACTTAAAGGATGCCCAACAGGCCCATCTACCAAGTGATCTCCGAGACCTGACCACAAAAATGGCCAACACCACCGATGAATATGTGCGGGCTGAGTTCCGTCGCATCCAGCGGAGGATCTGCACGATACTCTCGTCGGATGTCATCACTCGGGGTGGCTTGTTCTTCCACGGCCACGCACCACCGAGCAACCGTGACATAGAAGCACACCTACGAGAGCAACGTGACACCCGGACATTCAACACACTACAAGGCGTTCGTCCGTTCCCGCCGAGAATATAGGATTGACAAAATGTTAGTATACACTTGCATCATATAACTTTTAGACCTTTATTTGTCGTGTTTTATTCGTAAACCTTGATGCTTCTATTTTTTGATAGTTATTTGCGGTCTATTATCACTTTCGATGCTAAACTCGTATTTTTGTCCTATGCACAGATGACATGGTATGTTGTGTATGTCGGTAGGGTTCCCGGAGTCTACGACGACTGGGACCAATGCCGAAGACAGGTGCACGGTTTCAGCGGCAACAGCTACAAGGGGTACAAGACCATGGTGGAGGCGGAAGCTCGATACGCCACTTACCTAGCGAGAGAGAAGACGGAGAAGACGAGGGCCCGGATGACCACATTCGCCATCGCCGTGCTTATACTCCTTGTACTCCTAGTGTTGATGCTACTTGTTGTTTTGCTTGTCTAGATAACTAAACTATCGATTTGTTTGGACTATGTACTCCTAGTGTTTGAACTATGCTTGTAACTAAACTATTCGTTTCGAGACTATTTGGTGATGATCGAAATATTTCTGTTATTTTGCTGTCATTTTCATATTTATTACTGTCAATTTGCTGTAATTCTGTTATTTTCGTTTCTTTTATTTTTTGACACAGCAAAACCATACCCCAGGCGAACAGGGAAGCATACCCCAGGCGAACATGTACCCCAGGCGCACAGCGCTTGTTCGCCTCAGGTAAGAGGATTACCCCAGGCGCATAAGTCTTGTTCGCCTGGGGTATGTCAAGATACCCCAGGCGCATTTGGTTGTTCGCCTGCGGTAAGTCATTACCGCTGGCGAGGTGGTCCCAGGCGAACAGTCATTCGCCTGCGGTAGGCTAAATTGGTTCGCCTGCGGTAGCCTTTTCCCTACTAGTGAAAGTCGGGAAAAGATCCTCGTAAAAAATGCAATCAGCGAAACGGGCCGTATGACATTCACCTGTCGCGGGATCCAGAAACCTGATTATGGACACAGTCTCATAACCAACGTATATCCCCGACTTACGGAGCGGTCCCATTGCTGATCGCCGAGGGGGTGGTATTGGTACATATACCTGGCAACCGAACCTACGAAGGTGGGAAATTTTTGGTGCCGACCCTTGCGCAAGCTGCATAGGAGAATGGATGTTGTAGGCCGATGGTCGAAACTTGATGAGATTGGCAGCGTGTAACACCGCGTGACCCCAACATGTAGTTGGTAAATTACAACCCTGAAGGAGCGGTCTGGCAATGAATTTAATTCTTTTAATCAATGCCTCCGCAAGTCCATTTTGCGTTTAGACGTGCGGTACAGAGTGCTCAAGTTTGATTCATATTGCCATGCAATAATCATCGAACGCCTTTGAAGTAAATTCACCGGCGTTGTCCATTCGAATAGACTTAATACGATGATCAGGGAATTTATTCCTCATTTATATGATCTGAGAGATCAACTTTGCAAAAGCATGGTTCCTTGTTGACAGCAGGCTAACATTGGACCATTTAGAGGAAGCATCAATGAGCACCATGAAGTACCTAAACGGACCCGAAAGGGGCTGAATAGGACCGCATATGTCCCCTTGGATATGTTCCAAGAACGCGGGGATTTCATCCTTCACCTTTAGGGGCGATGGTCTAATAATTAATTTCCCCTTAGCGCATGCAGAGCACACGAAATCATCAGGATTCGGGAAATTTTCCACATTAACATTATGACCATTAGAGTTGTTAATTATATTTCTCATCATCGTAAGACCGGGATGGCCTAACCTATCATGCCAAAGGCAGAATAGTTCAGACCTTCTAAAAACAGTTTTAAGGGTAGTGTACATGGGCGGTGCTACTATCTTAGTGTAGTACAACCCTGTAGCGAACGAAGGAAGCCTTTCGACAACATGTTTACCATTTTCATCGCGTTTCGTGATGAGTAGGTACTCCTTACCGGTGTCATCATCATGGGTCTCAACGTGGAACCCATTAACACGAATGTCTTTAAAATTCAAGAGAGTACGAGTCGCTTCCGGGTACAACAATGCATCATTAATGATCAAAGTTGTTCCCATGGGGAGTGTTATAGTGGCTCGTCCGGAACCAACTATATGAGGACCGCAGCCGGCGATCGTCGTAATACTCCCTGGAATTTTCTTGATGGACTCAAAGTAATTTTATCTCTCAAGATGGTATTGGTGGTACCGCTATCGGCAAGACACGTTTCCTCCATTCGGGTGCCACACGTGTTCTAAAATATAGTGTCTAATTATTAAACGAGAGCGAGGAAGATGCTACAGTGATAATAATTAAACATGCAAATATTTCAGAACATAACATAAGTATCTCTATTTAAAATAATGGAATAAATGAATGATGACGAAGTCATCCAAGCGCCGATAAATGTTTAAGGAAATAAATAATGTTGCTCTCATAGAGCTTACAACCAAATCGAATGAATTGTATCAAATTATTGCCATAAGAATCATGAATAAATGAGCGGAGTTCAGATGGAGTCCACAAGGTAACCATCCAGCTCAGCCGAGATCTCCATCTCGCTAAGCTTCTCCTCCGTGGCTCTCATGGTGGCGGCAGCGGCGATGTCCAACCGTGGCGTTGGAGGGGACACGGTGTGCTCAACCTCCATGGACACGGTGGCGTTCGTGGGAACCGCCACGTGTGCCTCCACAGGTGTCCCAGTGTGCGCCACGACGGGCGCGGCGGGGGGCGTGGGGATCATCACGGGTGCCTCAGCGGGCGCCGATGGTGCCTCTATCTGGACAAGGTGCGCCTCATGCGCTCTCTTGGCCTTGAAGGCGTCCACGACGTGCTTGGGAGCACGACACTGCCTAGAGAAGTGAAGCTTCGATCCGCAGCGAAAGCAGTCTTGGGGCCTCACCTCCCCCTTACCCGCCTTTTGCTCCTTGGCTGGGTGGGGGTGGTTAGGTCCCTTGTTGCCTTTGCCTTTTCTGCCGCACCTCTTGAACTTTGGCTGGCGCACTCTGTAGGCGCTGGCATAAGCTTCCTGTCTTGGGCCCCGTCCGAAAGGCTGTGAGGTGAAGTTCTTTTTCAGAACCTCATCCTGCGCCTCAGCCACCTGGAGGGCGTCAATGAGCGCCGAGTACTGCGTGAAGTTCTCCTGGCGGTAGTTCCGCGCATTCTGGAGGTTACTTAGATGGAAGGTGGATAGAGTTTTCTCTATCTTCTTCTCGTCTGTGATTTTCGTACCACACATTTCGAGATTCGCACAAATCACGTGTAACACGGAATTGAACAACGTCACCGACTTGTGGTCCGCAAACCTCAGACGCAACCAATCCCCCTCCGCCTTTAACTTGACGTGGTACTTCAACCTAGCGAACCTCTCTTTAAGAGCGGCCCACAGGGTTGAAGCACTACGTTCAGCCATGTACTCGTTTTTCAACGTCGCACTCATGTGGTGGCGGAGGAAATGCAGTGCCTGCGCATTCTCTGCAGCAGTCGTGGTGCTGGGGGCCGTCGGGGTCCCCGCGTCCAGCGCTTCCTTGATCTTTCGGCCCTCGAGGACGATCTCCACGTCCGAGGCCCAAGCAAAGGTAGTTTAGCCCAGTCTGAGCCAACTCCTCGAATTCGCGGTTCATGATTCCGGCCATCTGCGATTTATGCAAACATGTATCAGATTACAGCAGGTAATCGATTGCATAAAGAGATGTTGATACAAAAATTCAATATGACGGCGTTCCAAAATTTAAATAACATGCTAACAGTGCTCTACTATGAATTAAACAATTAATTACGGTAGTAAAACATGATATGTAAGCATGTATGAAGAGATATTATGGTAAGCGCGTTCGAAACGTGAAAATTGGCCCTAAAAAATGAGTTTCCGAATTTATTTAATGCCCAAATATACAATTTCAGCAAAAACAGACTATTTCAGGGTTTTACAGGTAAAATTATTCAACAGGAATAAAATATACGTAATTCTGAAATAATCCGGGTGCTAAAACGTAAATTTCACGCGCGCGACCGTTTTCGGCCTAGTCCATATCGGCAGCAGGCCGAAACGGGCCGAAAGACTGGCCCAGCCCGTCGCCAGAAACACTCCGTTCGCCCCATTTTTTTTACATAGTTGGCTACTGGGTGGGCCGAATGAGGCCCAACTGCCAGCGCGCGACGCGGGCCGGCCCAGCTCCGTTCGTCGCTGCAGGAAACGCTAGGTTTCCCAGCGCGACTGGGAGCGTGGCGGCTGCGCCGCCGGCGGCCAGCTGGGCCAAACGGAGGCGCGCGCACGGCCGGCCACTGAGGGGCGGTGGAGCAGGCACGGGGCCGGGGGCGTGAGGGGCGTGGCGCCGAGGGCGGCCGCGGCCAGCCGAGCCGATGCGCCGGCGCGCGCGCCCGTGACCGAGCGCGAGCTCAAGGTCACGGCGGCGGCGGCCAGCCTCCTCCAGGCTCAAGGCGGCGCGCGGCGGGGCGGGCTACCAGGCGGGGCGGGCTGCTGCGTGCTCCGGGCGCTCGGCCAGCTGGGCTCTGCGGCCGCGGGCGGCGCACGGGGCGGGCGAGCAGCCATGGGGCGGCGCGGTGGCGCGGCCGTGCGGCCGGTGGGCGGCGCGGTGGCGCGCGGCCAGCAGGGCCACGATGCGACGCGGCGAGCGCGCGAGGCGGCCACGACGGCGACGACCACGGCGGCGACCAGCAGGGTCGCTTGGCCACGTTCGTTTCCTCTGCCATGGATGCGTGACGACACGAAAGCACAAAACAAAATTGGCAATCATCGTCACATTCATCCGGAACGGTGACGGCGCATAGCACAGCCGGCGCATTTGCGGTGGTACCGGGATCATCTGGATCACGTCCGTACCGACTCTCTGTAACACAGTCAACAAATCTCTCATGAATCCGAGAGCATCGACATTGGTCGGCGACGTGTTCGTCAGCTCAGCTCTCGGGAGAGAAATCCGTACTATAGATCTGATCTAAAAATTACGCAAAATGGAAAAACAGAAAGGAAATTGCGAGACGGTTCCATTTTTGCGATCAGATCTGCGTTATACCTGCGCGATTTTTGCAGAAAGCCTGCTCGGTGTAGACTCGACGGAGAGACACGTGCTGATAACGTGTTACACAACCTCTGCCGGCTGGCCGGTCCCGAGGGTGTGCGACGGCGGCGGCGTAGACGAACAACACACGAACAGGAAATAAAGTAGACACAACGTATGGGCACAGGAAAATCTTTATTGCTTTTCTCTTCTCTATCTAACATCTACGTACAATGCCTCGTTATATAATGGGGGATGGGATAGATGGATAAGCACCCACTTATCGTGGAGAGGGCCAAGTAAACGTGGGCCCACCCGTCACGTAACACGTTGGTTCCGTAACAGCCTGCGCCCTGCTTACGCGCTCATCCGTGCGCCCGTCCCGTCAATTTACCATCCTGCGGCTTAACTAATTTTACTCATCGCTTCTCTTTTATGGCTAAAATAAAGCACGAACAAACTCTGTATATATTTCTCCTTAATACTCGCACCTACACCAAAACCGTATCACTCAGTTTTCAACAGAGACTTCAGCCACAGTCGTCGGGGCCGGGGAACGTCCAGTCCTGGCAGGATCAGCGCGACGAGGTGAGACCCATGGGAAGAACACGGATGTTAGTCGGGGCCGGGGAACATCCAGTCCTGGCAGGATCAGCGGGACGAGGTGAGACCCATGGGAAGAACACGGATGTTAGTCGGGGCCGGGGAACGTCCAGTCCTGGCAGGATCAGCGGGACGAGGTGAGACCCATGGGAAGAACACGGATGTTAGTCGGGGACGGGGAACGTCCAGTCCTGGCAGGATCAGCGGGACGAGGTGAGACCCATGAGAAGAACACGGATGTTAGTCGGGGCCGGGGAACGTCCAGTCCTGGCAGGATCAGAGGGACGAGGTGAGACCCATGGGAAGAACACGGATGTTAGTCGGGGCCGGGGAACGTCCGGTCCTGGCAGGATCAGCGGGACGAGGTGAGACCCATGGGAAGAACACGGATGTTAGTCGGGGCCGGGGAATGTCCGGTCCTGGCAGGATCAGCGGGACGAGGTGAGACCCATGGGAAGAACACGGATGTTAGTCGGGGCCGGGGAACGTCCGGTCCTGGCAGGATCAGCGGGACGAGGTGAGACCCATGGGAAGAACATGGATGTTAGTCGGGGCCGGGGAACGTCCGGTCCTGGCAGGATCAGCGGGACGAGGTGAGACCCATGGGAAGAACACGGATGTTAGTCGGGGCCGGGGAACATCCGGTCCTGGCAGGATCAGCGGGACGAGGTGAGACCCATGGGAAGAACTCGGATGTTAGTCGGGGCCGGGGAACGTCCGGTCCTGGCAGGATCAGCAGGACGAGGTGAGACCCATGGGAAGAACACGGATGTTAGTCGCGGCCGGGGAACGTCCGGTCCTGGCAGGATCAGCGGGACGAGGTGAGACCCATGGGAAGAACACGGATGTTAGTCGGGGCCGGGGAACGTCCCGTCCTGGAAGGATCAGCGGGACGAGGTGAGTCCCATGGGAAGAACACGGATGTTAGTCAGGGCCGGGTGTCGGGGGGATACCCCCGAGTAGGGTAAAGGCAAGTGCTAAGGGGCAAGATCAGAAGAGACGTTTGGCAGAGTAGCGGCTACCCGGTACTCGCTACCCGGTCGTCCGCTATTCGGCCGTACACACTGATGGCCAGGAGGAAGAATCAAGGAAGTTACTTTTCTCCGAGTAGAGGAAGTGGACCGAGTAGAGAGGGCGGTCTCCTACTAGGGCCAGAAGTCAAAGGAGCCGTTCTGACACAGGATCCCGCGTATCCCGGGTCCGTACTGCGGCGATGTTCATCTGCAGAGAGCGTGCTTATCCGTGCCAGGGTGTCAGCAGGGCGTCGCAGGTTAGGAGGGGCCTACCCCGTGACAGTGTCAGTGATAACAGATCAGTTCCTCGGTTCTGCGGAACGACTTTCCACACCGGACAAACTAGGAAGCCAAAGTGGTCAGCGAGAACCCGGAAGTGTAGAGTGTGCACACAATGTCGACATCTTGGCTGTATCCGGCTGGGCACCAGTATATAAGGTGCCCTGCCTCCTCCTGCGCGAGGGACGACGCGACTAAGGACTACAATAGCATAGAGAGAGGGGTGGCTACTCGGTTGTAAGCAACACCTATACTGTGGCTACTCCGTGAGACACGAATACAAAGAGAGAAAGGCAGGAGTAGGGGTTTTACCTCCACACGAGGGCCCTGAACCTGGGTAGATCTTGTTGTTCGCAGTGCTAGCTTCACACTCACGCGGCTACTCGCTGCGTGATCCCTCCCCGAGCGCCTCCAGCGTCCATCGTCCCCACAACTTTAGCCATCCTATGGCATCTGCCGTGACACCACCATGACAGTTGGCGCCCACCTTGGGGCAACCAGCGGCTCTAGCTGGAGTTTCCGTTCGGACGGGATCGATTTCTGCTACTGGAGAGCGCGTGGTCTGTGGCCTCGTCCACAGATTCGGCTCCTTCGACTTCATCACCGACAACGCCGGCGATTTCGGCGGCAGGGCCATGCCGGAGGGCGGCTCGGTGATCTCCTTCGGCGCGCACCTCGTCTACGTCGCCACCGTCATCGACCGCGAGTATCCCGGGGAGGTGCATGTCGCGGAAGATCCTCCTGCCGTCATCGCAACACGCGGGAGGCTGACAGGCCGCTCTGCGGACGTCGCGGAGGTGATGATGACCGGCCCTGCTGCTGATGCCGGGAAGGGTGCGGCTGCTGCTGCCGCGGGCGTCATCGAGAATCTCGCTGGCCCGAGTGCTGGCGGGAAGACCCACAAGACCTACGAGAAGGACTGCAACCTGCCTCCTTCCACTACTCCGACGATACCTGCGTCCGCCGTGCGGATGGGCATGCCGCCTCCCACAGAGCTCGAGCTCATGACCATGCGGGCGCAGCTCGAGCAGCAACACCAGGCGCTGCTCGCCGAGCAGGCGGAGCTGGATAAGGTTAGGCTTGAGCTAAACCTGGACCAGAACGAGTACAACCGTGCTCACGGCTTCACGCCCGTGGTGAGGAGGCCTTCCAAGGCAGGCGCTACACGCCGCAACCTAGGCACCGAGATGGCAGCAGTTGGTGAAAATGCTGGCCAAGCCGCTAGCCAAAACACCGCCACCACCAGACCCAGATACAGCACCCCCGCCAAAACCCTTAGAGCTGCTGAGGCTGTAGCTGCTGATTTGCCGCATCACGCTGGCGACGCGCGCCTTAGGCAGCAGGAGAGGCTCAATGAGGTAGTGCTAGAGGCTGCTAGGCAGAACGAGGAATTCCGGAAAGCCAACCCGGGTGCCGGAGCTTCTCAGGTGGTGCACTCGCATGCGGCTAGATCTAACGATCAGGCCTCATCACCGCATCCCAGTCGCGAGAAGGAGCGGAGTGGGCATTCCGGCAGGGATAGGCAGATGCAGGTGTACGACCCGGCTGTCGCTGCAAAACAGCACGCTGTAGCGCGACAGTCCGGTCAAAAACACAACGCTGCAGGAGCAGGCTATCAAGCCCATAAAGCTCACAGCCAGGCCCGAGATGGAGAGCGCCTAGGCCCTTCTCAGCATCCAGTTGCTCAGCCTACTCGGCAGAGGCAGCAGCCGCGTGCAGTCGCGCCAGCCGCCAACCCGGTGGAGCAACCTGCAATCGTGCAGGTGGACAGATATGATGATGGCTACTCGGCCATGGGATTGGCTGGCTATGACATCCTGGATCGCGTGGGTGAGCGCGTGCTGGAGCCCAGTGATGCCAGGCACAAGCTCGACCGGATTTCTCTATCCGCGCAACTCGAGAGCAAGGGGCCGCCTGGTCCAGAGTGATTTGGTCCCCGCATCATGACGGAGCCGTCCGTGAAGCAGTTTCAGCTCGCCAGGGGGACCAAGTGCTATGACGGCAGCACCAAGCCGGAAGATTGGCTCAATGACTATGTCACAGCCGTGCACATTGCAGGCGGCAACCGGAGATGGGCCGTGCGGTACATCCCGCAGATGCTCGAGGGACCGGCAAGAACCTGGCTCAACAACCTGCCCAAGCACAGCATCAACTGCTGGCTTGACTTCGCGGAGGCATTCGTCAGCAACTTCACCAGCACCTACCGGAGGCCGAATAGGCCGCAGCAGCTATCCGCTTGCAGACAGCGGGAAGAGGAGACGGACCGCGAGTATCTTACTCGGTGGAGTACTCTGAGGAACACCTGTGAGGGTGTGAATGAGGCCCAGGCCATCACTTGGTTTGCGCAGGGCTGCAGGCATGGCAGCATGTTGTGGCAAAGGCTCCAGAGGGAGATGCCGAGTACTCTTGCTGAGACCATCCGAATTGCGGATCAGTACGCACTCGGCGACCCGACTCAGCCTCTTCTTGATGCCGCTGAGCCGAGAAGGAACTACAACATCAACACCAGCAAGCGCAACGAGTTCCGCAACAAGCGCAGAGGTGACCGGATTGATACCCGGTACGATCCTGAGGAGGTGAATGCTGTGGCAACCGGAGCTGGGAGTAGCCAGAGGCCAAAAACTGCTGGAGCCCAATACGGGCAAAACCAGAATCAGGGCCAAGGCAACAAGAAGCCATACAGCGCTTCCCAGCAGGGTAGCGGCAACTCGGGTCCGGCACCGAACTTTGTCTTCAAGGACATGAAGGATGGCCCGTGCAGCTTCCACACTCGGCATCCCGCAAGACCTGCCAACCACACTACTCGGCAGTGCAGTTAGTGGGAAGAAATCAAGAACGAGGGCCTGCCTCCTCCTCCTCCTCTGCCAGCTGCGAATGCCGCTGTACAGCCTGCTCGCGCACCCGCTGCTCGGCCTCCAGCCTTCCCGAGAAGAGAAATGTGAACCAGGTGGCTTTAGGAGCCAACCGCTACTTCAACAACGATGGCTACCGCAACAACAACAACAACAACTACTACACCCGCAACAACAACAGAGGCAACAACAACAACAACAACAACCAAGGTAACAACAACAACGGCAACAATGGTGGCGGAGACCGCAATCGGTACCAGGAGCACCACGAGAGCTACATGATCTTCACCTCTGAGCCTGTCGACAAGAAATCCCAGCACAGGCGTGCCATGGAGGTCAATGATGTGATCCCTGCTGTTCCTCACTATATGCATTGGTGCAACCAAGAGATCACGTGGTCCAGAGCAGATCATCCCAAGGTGATGCCCAACCCGGGTAGCTACGCCTTGGTGCTGGATCCTACCTTCTTGGGTCCCGAGAAGAATGTGAGGTTCAGCAAGGTACTGATCGACAACGGCAGCAGCATCAACATCGTGTACAGAGACACACTCGAGAAGCTCGGTATGGCCGAGAACATGCTGCTACCCAGCAAGACCACTTTCCATGGCATTGTGCCGGGAGTCTCTTGCAATCCGATTGGCCGAGTATGGATAGATGTGCTATTCGGCACCAGGGAGAACTGCCGCACAGAGAGCCTGCAGTTCGAGGTGGTTGATCACCAGAGCCCCTACCATGCCCTACTCGGCAGGCCCGCTCTGAGCAAGTTCATGGCCTCTACCCACACTGCATATCTGAAGATGAAGATCCCTGGTCCCAATGGCGTGATTACCATCACTGGTGATTACAAGAAGTCCATGGAGTGTGCCTCTGCTGGCTCTCAGTTGGCGGAATCCATGGTGATCGCTGCCGAGAAGAAGAAGATGTACGAGGTGGTGGCTATGGCGCAATCCGCGCAAGCTGGTGCGCCTGGCATGCCGAGTTCCCAGCATGGGACGGCGTTCCAGGCATCTCAGGAGACAAAGAAGATCCAGGTTGACCCTGAGTTTCCCGACCGAGTTGCCATCATTGGCTCCGGGTTGGGGGAGAAATAGGAAAGCGAGCTCATCCACTTCCTCCGTGAGAATCGGGACGTGTTCGCCTGGTCCAATGAGGATCTTCCAGGTGTCCCGAGGGAGTTGGTTGAGCACTCGCTACATGTGCGTCCTGACGCCAAACCAGTGAAGCAGGCTATGCGCCGTTTCGGAGATGAGAGAAGGAAGGCCATAGGTGACCAGATCACCAAGCTGCTGATAAGCAATTTCATCATGGAGGTGCTGCATCCGGATTGGCTAGCCAACCCGGTCATGGTTGAGAAGAAGAAAGAGGATCCCAAGGCAGCTACCGCATGGCGCATGTGCGTCGACTACACCGACTTGAACAAGGCCTGCCCCAAGGATCCTTTTCCGCTACCTCGCATCGATCAGGTGATCGATTCCACTGCTGGTTGTGAACTGTTGTCTTTCATAGATGCCTACTCTGGTTTTCACCAGATAGCTCTCAATCCTGCTGATCAAATAAAGACTGCCTTCATTACCCCGTACGGGGCTTATTGCTATCGTGTCATGTGTTTCGGGTTGCGGAATGCGGGTGCCACTTATCAGAGATGCATGCAGAAATGCTTGCATGATCAACTCGGCAAAAATGTGCAGGTGTACGTAGATGACATCGTCATCAAAACGAATAAAACACATACTCTGCTTAGTGACCTTGAGGAAACTTTCGCTAACTTGCGCAAGTATAAGATGAAGCTGAACCCGAGTAAATGCACCTTTGGCGTCCCGGCTGGCAAGCTACTCGGCTTCTTGGTATCCAGTCGGGGCATTGAGGCCAATCCTTCAAAGATAAAAGCTATTGAGAGCATGTCTTTGCCGAGATCCCTGAAGGATGTGCAAAAATTCACTGGTTGCTTGGCATCACTGAGCCGTTTCTTGGGCAGAATGGGCGAGAAGGCCCTGCCTTTGTATCAATTGATGAAGAAAAGCGACAAGTTCGTCTGGACACCGCAAGCGGATGTGGCATTCAAGGAGCTAAAGGCAATGCTGGGTAGCGCTCCCATCTTGGCTAGTCCGCTACCCAAGGAGCCAATGCTGCTATACATTGCTGCTACTAACCGGGTAGTCAGCGTGGTGATTGTGGTGGAACGAGAAGAGGAAGGCAAGAGTGTGCAACGGCCGGTGTATTATCTCAGTGAGGTGCTGTCCAGCTCCAAACAGAACTACCCTCACTACCAGAAGATGACTTACGGCGTGTACCTGGGCGCCAAGAAGCTGAAGCACTACTTCCAAGAACACCCCATCACGGTGGTGAGCTCAGCTCCCATCTCGGATATCATGGGCAACAAGGAAGCGAGTGGCAGAGTAGCCAAGTGGGCAATCGAGCTGGCCGCGTACGCTCCCGCGTATGCGAGAAGAGAAGCCATCAAGTCTCAGATCCTGGCAGAATTTCTGGTGGATTGGGCTGAGGTGCAATATGAGCCTCCCACTCCGGTATCCAACTACTGGAAGATGCACTTTGATGGCTCCAAGATGAAGGAAGGCCTTGGTGCTGGCGTGGTGCTTACGTCACCCAAGCGAGATCAACTCAAGTATGTGCTGCAAATCCACTTCAAGGCATCCAACAATGTTGCAGAGTACGAGGCTGTGGTACACGGATTGAAGGTAGCAAAGGAAGTTGGTGTGCAGCGTATCATATGCTATGGCGACTCGGATCTGGTTGTGCAGCAAGTC
Source organism: Alopecurus myosuroides (assembly GCA_028641055.1). Taxonomy (NCBI): domain Eukaryota; kingdom Viridiplantae; phylum Streptophyta; class Magnoliopsida; order Poales; family Poaceae; genus Alopecurus; species Alopecurus myosuroides. The sequence goes on along the minus strand of CM054062.1, from coordinate 283,470,385 downwards.
TCTGGCACTTGGGATGCTCTGGATGCCAACATGGCGTCATACCGCTTCCTGGTCCAAACCATGACAGGATTCTTTGAGGGTTGCGAGTTCCAACACATCCACCGAGCAGAGAATGAAGCAGCTGATGAGCTGTCCAAGTTGGGATCTTCTCGGCAGTACATCCCGGCTGGGATTGCCTTGGAGCATTTGAGAAAGCCATCCATCAAGCCATCCCCCAACTCGGAGTCCATCTTTGTTCCTTCCCTGCCTGATGAAGAAGCAGTTCCAATGGAGATTGACTGGGAAGGTGCAAAAGAAGACCCGGGGACTGCAGTCTCCATCCCGGGGACTGGCGCCTGCAACCCGGGGACTGCCCCTCTCTACTCGGGGACTGCTCCTCCTTACTCGGGGACTGCTCCTCCTTACTCGGGGACTGCCCCTCTCAGCTCGGGGACTGTCGCATTCCTTGAAGAAGTCCTTGCCAACCGCTCGGGGCTGCAGAGAGTCAACCCCAACCCAGAAAGTGACGCAACAGTGCCTGTCCCAATGGAAGTGGACGAACCAGTGTTTCCCGCACGGGAGACGCCGAGTTGGGCCATGCCCATATTATCCTTTCTAAGGGACGGCACCCTGCCAGATGATGAGGTTACCGCAAGGCAGATTCAGAGAAGATCCAAGGGCTACACCATCTTCAGAGAAGTGCTGCACAAGAGAAGTGCCACTGGCGTGCTGCAGCGCTGTGTGGAACCGGAAGAAGGAGAAGAGATTCTGGTAGAAATACACCAAGGGGAATGCGGGCATCACGCCTCTTCTCGGGCTCTAGTCAAGAAGGCTTTTCGGCATGGCTTTTTCTGGCTCACTGCTTTGAAGCAAGCTGAAGATATCGTGAGAAAATGCAACGGCTGCCAGAGATTCGCAAGTAAGATCCACATGCCTGCTTCCGAGTTGAAAACAATTCCCATCACTTGGCCATTTGCTGTTTGGTGTCTGGATATGGTTGGTCCCTTCAAACCGGCTAGAGGCAACATGACACACATTTTGGTCATGGTTGATAAATTCACCAAGTGGATTGAAGTGAAGCCTATTCGGAAGTGTGATGGAGCTACTGCTGTGAGTTTCCTGAAGGATGTGATCCTGAGATACGGCTACCCGCACAGCATCATCACAGATAACGGCACTAACTTTGCTGAGGGAGCCATGGTGAGATTCTGCAGAGATAAGCACATCCGACTAGATGTCGCGTCTGTCGCGCATCCCGCGTCCAACGGGCAGGTGGAAAGAGCAAATGGCATGCTGCTTGCAGGCATAAAGCCAAGGCTGATTGAGCCGCTGCTGAAAACACCAGGGTGTTGGCTAGACGAGTTGCCAGCGGTGTTGTGGAGTCTAAGGACTACCCCTAACCGGTCAACCGGCTACACACCATTCTTCTTGGTTTACGGGGCTGAGGCCGTGTTGCCAATCGACCTAGAGCATGACTCCCCCCGAGTAACCCTCTACACTGAGGCGGAGGCGAGAGAAGCTCGAGAAGATGACGTTGACCTGCTAGAAGAAGCAAGAGAGCTTACTCTGTCACGTTCAGCTGTTTACCAGCAAAACCTGAGGCGTTATCATAGCCGAAAAGTAAACCCAAGGGTTTTCCGAGAAGGAGACATGGTCCTTAGGCTCGTGCAGCGCACAGCCGGGATGCACAAGCTATCCCCTCCGTGGGAAGGGCCGTTCATTGTGAGCAAGGCTCTACACAATGATGCATACTACCTTGTAGATGCGCAACCATCACAGAAGAACAGGCCGGATAAAGCTGGGGAGGAATCCAAACGCCCCTGGAATGTAGCTCTACTTCGTCGCTTTCATTCATGAGCAAAAGTGTGTATGTACCCTCTTATCCGAGTTAAACTCCTACTCTGCAATCTGAAATTGAACTCGGGGACTGCCCTCGTCCAAAATTGCTCTAAGTGTTTCTATTCGGTTGTATCTTTGTCTACTCGGTTGCTACGCTTAGAATTTCAAAAGCATACAAAGTAGTGTGTTTATACTCACCGGACACTCTGCGACTCTGCTGCTGTCCGCAAATCGGCTTCATGGCAAGCCAGAGAACAAGCCAAAGAGTCAATGAACACATGAAAAATTGCAAAGGGAAGGACGCGTGTGGCAACCGAATAGAGTGTTTTTTACTGTCTGTTGTTATCTTTTTCGGCTATGTGGTGGGTAGCGTTACTATGACTGTTTCCAAGTGGCTAAGTATTTGAAACCTCAACTTTGAACTCTTGTGACTCGAATACCAAAAAAGCAACAAGTTGCAGGTAAGAGCTGAGATAAAAAGGAAGGGTGGATGAAAAATGCAACTCGGGGACTCGCATGATAACGCAACCCGGCATCAAGCCAAAGCTGCTCAAATTACTAAGTATAAAAACTTCAAGTGAAATAAAACTGAGTAGCAACGGGAAGATAAATTGTTCAGTACATCTGCACCCGGCATTCCGGGGATTTGATAAAAATCTCGAGCATAAGTGTTGCAGGACATAATCAGGTGGAGGTAGCAGCATTTTCAGTGTTGGCCTTGGCGGCATCAGCTTCAGGGGTGGCCTTGGCAGCGTCAGCTTCCGGGTTGGCGACGTCGGTCTTCGTGACATCCGCTTCGGGGTTGGTGGCAGCCTGATCAGAAGTGGTTGTAGCCACCGAGATGGGGTCCGTCGCCGAAGTGGAGGCAGCAGATTGAGCGCGGAGTAGCGCCGTGTCGTCAAGGGCTGCGCCTGACGAAGTGCCGAACTCAAGCGCCGCGGTGTCGATGGTCATCTTCTCGCTCTCGGCTTCCTCGTCGCTATCCTCGACGACCGCGCCCTTCCCCTTCCCGGACTTGCCATCGGGGCTATCGAAGAAGCTCAGCCCATCTGATCCAGTGGCTTCCTCGTCATCATCTTCATCCTTGTCGTCGCCCTCGCCTTCCACATCCGTGTCGGGCTCGGTGAGGCCTTCGATGTAGCGCGCGGTATCCGCGTAGGAGGCGATCTCCCACGCGACTGCCTGGCGGCGATCCACGCACTCGGGAGCCTTCTCCCACTTGGAATCGCGGCGCATCTCGAGGATGGTATTGAGATTAAGATTCTCATACCAGCTACAGATGAAGAGGAGCAACATGTCCGCGCCTGCCCGAGCTCCAGATGCTCGCCACTTCTTCAGCTCGGCCTTGACGCCATTCAGCTTCTCGGCAAGCGCGCAGATAGTTGAGGGCAAGGGATCCTGGGGCCAGAACAAGGCATGAAGTCGGAAGGCAACAGACGTTAAGTCCGTGCCCAAGCCCCTAAGGCGCTGAAGCTGACTCTGCATGTTCGTGAAGCTGTCTTCGATTGAAGCCTTGGTGTCCATGGGCAGCCCCTTCTCTACTCGCACATCTTGGGCCTTTGACAGGGCAGGTTTGCTGGCTGAGCAGAGATCGGGGAAGATTTCTGAAAATGCTATCAGAAAAAGATTAGAAAAGAAAGCAGCAAAGAGATGCAAATCGGTCAACAGAGAAGAAGGAGAAAACAGGGAGGCGCAAAGATGCGTGAACTTACTGTTCAGGTCGCAGAGTAGCGACTGAAGTTTCCTCTTCCATGACTCCTCATCAGCAGCGTGCCGCTCTTCGACCCTCCGGAACTGGGCCAGTTGGAGCATGAGATCCGAGTTGCTCTTCTTCAGCGTCTCGCACTCCAGCTCAAGGGCCCTTTGCTTGGCCTTGGCGGCTGCCTCCAACTTGTCCTTCTCGGCAGATAGGTCTATGACGTCCTGAAGGGCAGTCCTTAACTGGAGCTGCAGCGGCTCCAGCTCGGTGGTGTGTTGGCTCTTGAGCTCGACGGCCTGGCTTGCCAATTGCTGCTGCAACTCGGCGGGCTGCACGCAGTCGAGATGCTCTTCACGAAATTTCTTGTAATCTTCTGCGGAGGAGAAGGGTATGGTCAGCAGATAGCAGAGAAGAAGGAGGAGAACAAGCCGAGAAGGCGACAACTCACCTTCCAACTTCTTGATGGTGGTCTCGGCGTTCTCGACAAAGACGTGACAGTGCTTGTGCTCCTCTGTCAGCGTCTTGATCTTGCCTACAGAGTACAAGGAGTTAGAGCAGAAAGCAAAAACGGGCGTAAACACAAAACGCATGAACCGAATAGCTAGAAGCTTACTCTCGAGCTCGGAAAGCTGAAGGGTACGAGCTACGGCCTCCTTCTCGGTCACGGCATCGCTTTTGCGTTCAGCTTCTAGGGCCTCAAGGCGCCTTTTTGCAATGCTGTGATTCCAGAGCAGGGTCCGATAAAGGGTCGTTCTCTTCAAAAGGCTATTCTGAGAAGCAGAAAGAAAAGAAGTTAGACAATGTTCTGAAGATTTGACCCGAGAAGATGGCAACTCGGTCGAGTAGCCGCCTACTCGGGGACTGGGTGATGGATAAGAAGAAGAAGAAGAAGAAGAAGAAGAAGAATAGAAGAGAAGAAAAGCGCAACTCGGAACAGCCAAAGCAAAACTTACCGCATAAGTTTGCTCGAGATCCTCTGCGGCCTTGTGGTGGACGAACAGCTTCGCGGCAAGCGTGCTGGTGGCGGACGAGATGGTCATGGGATTGTAGCCCAGGTCCGCCTTGTTCCGGTCGATGCGCCAGTGGTCCAACTTGCCCAAAGCCAGGCCGTTCCAGGTCTCGTTGCCAAGGAACGCGCTATTCCACTCGGCGTCGATAACACCCACCCGGTCGATTATCTGCTCGAGACCCTGGGACTCCACCTCTGTCTCCTGGATCTCGCGCGAGAAGATCGATTGGGCCTTGTCCTTGGCCGGAAGCTTGGAATTCACAGCCTGGGTCTGTTTGCCTCTCGTAAGAGCGAGCTGTTTCTCGGGCTTGGTCAGACCGATGCTGAACTGCTTGCTCATCTGCAGCATGTAAGGCGGGTAGGCAGGCGGGTCTTGGACGCGTGATCCCGCGGCTGTGCCTGCACCGCTGCCGGAAGCACCAATGGTAAGCTGCCCACTCTTCGTGGCAGGCTTCGCAGTTGGTTTCGGTGGCGGCATCACGGCAGGATCTTGAGCAGCGCCACGAGAAGGATTCCTGCGGACGGGGGCGTCTGGCTGGGCAGCTTTCTTCTCGGCGGCTTTCTTCTCGGCATCTGGCTAGGCAGCTAGCTTCTCGGCGGCCTTCTTCTCGGCGGCATGCTTCTCGACAGCCTGCTTCTCGGCGGCCTTCTTCTCAGCTGCTGGCTTCTCGACAGTTTTCTTCTCAGCAGCCTTCTTCTCGGCTGCATCTTTCTTGCCAGCAGCATCGGAAGCGGTTTTCTTGGTGGTCTGTTTGGCTGGAGGGCTGGCTGCGGTCTGGGTCTTCTTCATGGGCGGGGAGCTTGGCGCAGTTGGTGGAGCGGCCTGCTGGATAGGCGGCGCCAAGGACTGGCTACCGGGCGCAGCGTCCGGCTGCGCGTGGCTCTGCAGGGCCGGCTCCACATCAGTTGTCTCAACCCGCTGCTCGGCAGCGGGGTCTTGCAGTACGTTGTCTTGATTGTCTGTCCGCGGCTGGACCGCGGGGTCATCTCGGGCAGCAGCATCGGTGTCTTGCTGCTCTTGGCTCTCTTCCTGCCGCTCAAGGGCGGCACGATCTTGATGCTCGGTGGCTGTTTCTGTGTTCTCCCCAGCTGTGGCAGCTAGGGGAGAAGGGGGTCTCTCGTCGCGAGCAGCATCCTGTGCTTGTTGTTCTGCGCGGGCCTGCTGCTCCTGCTCGGCGTCCTGGGCATCAGTATCCATGCCCTGGATGTTGGTGTCGTCTTCATCTTTGCCCTTCACGGGAGAGGGCGCACGCGCCTCGTCCCCTGCCGCGGGCTCGTCCTCTTCAGAGAGATCGATGAGCTTGTCGATGTCAATGGCGGATCTCTTCTTGGACTTGGAGGGAGCGGCAGCAGCATCAGCGTCCAAGGGGGCGCTGAGGAGAAAAAGGGATTCAGGAAAAGAAGGGAGAAAGAAGAAACCAAGAAGCAGCGGTGGAACAAGGAATTCAGGAAAGGCAGTGATAACAGATTGTGACTTGGAAGAAAATCACTTACCCGGCACGTGAGGGAGGTAGCCGTCTCCCAGAGACCTGCTTGGTCTTCTTCTCACCCTTCTTGGCCTTCTTGGCGATGGGCTCCTGGGCACCACTACCCGCCCTCTTCCGAGTGGCGGGAGCGGCAACCGCAAGCGGATCGACTTCGAGGGCGTCCTCATCCTCTCCCTCGTCAGCATTAGCCTCCTCTGCAGAATAGGAAAGAAGAAAACAATTGAGAAACAGAAAGAAACCAAGTTGCGCTACTCGCGACCGAAAAGGTGAACTCGGTCACCTGCGTCGTCGTCTTCGGACCAGTCCCGAATGGACGTGTCGACATGGTGCTTACCCGGCTGGACGGCATGGGGGATGCAGAGGGTGTCCGCGGTGTCGTAGGAGACCTCATCATCCTCCTTTCGGTCTTCGTGCCAGTTGGCCTCGAAGCGCTCCTCGCTCTCAGCAAGCTGGCGAGCAAGGCGCTGGAGATACAAGCAAGCAACACGAATCAGTTGAGCAGCGTAAGGGATTCTACCCGGGATGAGATGCAGGCACAAAGCATAACAGAGTAAGCGTCCTACTCAACGAGGCGTGCAAACACAAAGCACATAAAGCCCAACAGATAGTAGCGAGTGTTCTACTCGGCATGTAGTGCAAACATAAAGCACATGAAGCCTACAGAGATACTGCTAAGTGTCCTACTCGGCACAGAGTGCGGATACTAAGCGTACCAAGCTAAGAAGGCTATCTACTCGGAATCAATACGCAAGAAACAGAATAAGAAGTACTAACCCGCTTGATTGGCTTCGTGCGGCTGTACGGCACGAAGCCGTACTGCCAGTGGTCGGTGAGGCCGGTGCTCATGATGGAGCGCGCCCAGGTGGCCACGTCCGCGTTGCTGAGCTCGAACTTGGTCGTCCGAGTGCAATCCCTGTTGCCGCCCATGTAGCACATGAGGTGTGCGCGGCGTTGCAACGGGAGCACTCGCCTGGAGATCCAGCAAGCGATGGGGTCGTCGTCCTTGAGCCCCTTCTCCTTCAGCTGGGCGAGGCGCGCGTTGATCTGCTTGAGGTCGCCGTCTAGCGGGGGCTTGAGTCCCCAATTCTGCCCGGTAGGAGGCAAATTGGTCCACCGGGGGAGATTGATCTGGTCCACCAGTGGCTCGCCCTCCTTGACAGGGATGTTCTTCACGTAGAAGAAGGTCTTCTGCCATTTCCGCACGGAGTCAAGGCCCTTGACGCGCGGATGGTTGGTCCCGCTGCGCTGCACCATCATGGCGCTGCCGGTCTCGGTCATCCCGCGGCTGCTGTCCGCGCTACCCGGCTTGGCCTTGCTCTGCTTCCTGAAGAAGAAGTAGCGCGCCCAGGTCATCGGTGTGGGGCGGACGCCCAGGAACGCCTCGCACACCACAGCGTGGTATGCGAGCATCACCATCGCATTCGGCGGCAGGTGGTGCGGCTGGATCCCGAAGTGGTCGAGGAAGCCGCGGAAGAAATCTGACACGGGCAGCCCGAATCCCCGCGCGAAGTGCGCGAGGAACACCACGTGCTCGTCCGCCTCCGGGGCGGGGACGAGCTCGCCATCGGGGTGCCGGCAGCGGACACCGGGAGGAACTCGCCGGGTGTTCACCAGCCACCGGCACTCGTCTGCCGTGACATTGGATCCAGCCCACCCGGCGCGGGCGTCGTCGACGCGAGCCATCGAGCAGGAGAGGAAATCTGGTGGTGATTTGGTGGAATTTGGCGGAAAGGACTGGCCTTTCGGCGCAGTGAAGCTCGCGGCGGAGAAACGAAGAGGCAGGGAGAGAGTGAAGGCAGGAAGAGGAGAAGGGAGTTACCGAGGGGGTACTTATACCTCCCCTCGGGTTGCCGTTACGATTGGAGGTAGTGGGATCAGTTACGCACAGAGATCGTGCGGCGTGGGGTGTGCGGGCCGGTTAGAAACGCACACAGCGCAGAACGCGCGCGTAACGGCCGCAATTGATCCCACGACGCGATCGTGGGTAATCACTGCGCTTGATGGGACCTAACGGGCTAGTGGGCCAATGCCGTAAAAACTGGGCGCGTGGCCTGTCAGATCCCGGGCACCGAGGCGTCCGGGGTACGGGAACGTGACACGTGCCCAGTTGCGCTGCCGAAAGCCGGATTTCGCTCTGCCACGCAGAGATTCTGATTGGAAATCTCGCCAAGTCATTTTACTCGGCGATAGGGAAGAGAAGTGGCCCTATTCGGAAAAGAAGAAACTCGAGATAGAATCAAGGGCTACTCGGAGGTTCTACTCAGCAACCCAAGGCTCAAAGGCAAGTTTGGTTTTTAAGCTGGCAGAGCCCAGTGAACAAGTTCGCAGGACTCTACCAGCTTCGGGGACTAATGTCGGGGGATACCCCCGAGTAGGGTAAAGGCAAGTGCTAAGGGGCAAGATCAGAAGAGACGTTTGGCAGAGTAGCGGCTACCCGGTACTCGCTACCCGGTCGTCCGCTATTCGGCCATACACACTGATGGCCAGGAGGAAGAATCAAGGAAGTTACTCTTCTCCGAGTAGAGGAAGTGGACCGAGTAGAGAGGGCGGTCTCCTACTCGGGCTAGAAGTCAAAGGAGCCGTTCTGACACAGGATCCCGCGTATCCCGGGTCCGTACTGCGGCGTTGTTCATCTGCAGAGAGCGTGCTTATCCGTGCCAGGGTGTCAGCAGGGCGTCGCAGGTTAGGAGGGGCCTACCCCGTGACAGTGTCAGTGATAACAGATCAGTTCCTCGGTTCTGCGGAACGACTTTCCACACCGTACAAACTAGGAAGCCAAAGTGGTCAGCGAGAACCCGGAAGTGTACAGTGTGCACACAATGTCGACATCTTGGCTGTATCCGGCTGGGCACCAGTATATAAGGTGCCCTGCCTCCTCCTGCGCGAGGGACGACGCGACTAAGGACTACAATAGCATAGAGAGAAGGGTGGCTACTCGGCTGTAAGCAACACCTGTACTATGGCTACTCGGTGAGACACGAATACAAAGAGAGAAAGGCAGGAGTAGGGGTTTTACCTCCACACGAGGGCCCTGAACCTGGGTAGATCTTGTTGTTTGCAGTGCTAGCTTCACACTCACGCGGCTACTCGCTGCGTGATTCCTCCCCGAGCGCCTCCAGCGTCCATCGTCCCCACAACTTTAGCCATCCTATGGCATCTGCCGTGACACCACCACGACACCGGGGAACGTCCGGTCCTGGCAGGATCACGGGACGAGGTGAGACCCATGGGAAGAACACGGATGTTAGTCGGGGCCGGGGAACGTCCGGTCCTGGCAGGATCAGCGGGACGAGGTGAGACCCATGGGAAGAACACGGATGTTAGTCGGGGCCGGGGAACGTCCGGTCCTGGCAGGATCAGCGGGACGAGGTGAGACCCATGGGAAGAACACGGATGTTAGTCGGGGCCGGGGAACGTCCGGTCCTGGCAGGATCAGCGGGACGAGGTGAGACCCATGGGAAGAACACGGATGTTAGGCGGGGCCGGGGAACGTCCGGTCCTGGCAGGATCAGCGGGATGAGGTGTGACCCATGGGAAGAACACGGATGTTAGTCGGGGCCGGGGAACGTCCAGTCCTGGCAGGATCAGCGGGAGGAGGTGAGACCCATGGGAAGAACACGGATGTTAGTCGGGGCCGGGGAACGTCCGGTCCTGGCAGGATCAGCGGGACGAGGTGAGACCCATGGGAAGAACACGGATGTTAGTCGGGGCCGGGGAACGTCCGGTCCTGGCAGGATCAGCGGGACGAGGTGAGACCCATGGGAAGAACACGAATGTTAGTCGGGGCCGGGGAACGTCCGGTCCTGGCAGGATCAGCGGGATGAGGTGAGACCCATGGGAAGAACACGGATGTTAGTCGGGGCCGGGGAACGTCCGGTCCTGGCAGGATCAGCGGACCGAGGTGAGACCCATGGGAAGAACTCAGATGTTAGTCGGGGCCGGGGAACATCCGGTCCTGGCAGGATCAGCGGGACGAGGTGAGACCCATGGGAAGAACACGGATGTTAGTCGGGGCCGGGGAACGTCCAGTCCTGGCAGGATCAGCGGGACGAGGTGAGACCCATGGGAAGAACACGGATGTTAGTCGGGGCCGGGGAACGTCCGGTCCTGGCAGGATCAGCGGGACCAGGCGAGACCCATGGGAAGAACACGGATGTTAGTCGGGGCCGGGGAACGTCCAGTCCTGGCAGGATCAGCGGGACAAGGCGAGACCCATGGGAAGAACACGGATGTTAGTCGGGGCCAGGGAACGTCCAGTCCTGGCAGGATCAGCGGGACGAGGTGAGACCCATGGGAAGAACACGGATGTTAGTCGGGGCCACGGAACGTCCAGTCCTGGCAGGATCAGCGGGACGAGGTGAGACCCATGGGAAGAACACGTGATGTTAGGCTTCAGGATGTGGTTGCCGACGCTCTTCCACCTGCCGGGCTGCGCCACCATCTTCACCAGGTTGCTTAGGCAGCAGCTTGGCGTGGAGTCGTCAAAGACGGCGCCGTCAGCGCAAGTTTGCAGGTTCGTCCGCAAAAAAATGGCAGCAGGATGCCGGGCCTGACTCGGTCGAGCCGGCGAACCATGTCGCGCCGTGTCCTTCTGGCTATGGCAGCAGGACGCCACAGGCTTGCCTCGGTCGATACTGATACGGATACGGATACGGATACAGATACGCCGATACTGATACGGATACGGATACCGCGATACGGCGATACGACAATTTTTCAAAAACATGGATACGGGGATACGTTTGCATATATATAATAAAATTAAAAATATATAAAAAAATTAGTGATGTTTGTGTGAAAATGACCATGAGAAAGTAACAACACGTTATATAATCTACAATTCATTGGATAGCAATGTATGAATTTCAACCCGGGTGTTATATAATGTATAGTTATGTTTCTATTTAGTATCTAGGATCAGTTTGCCATGTATAATCTTCCATGGACTTTATTGCTTGTGGCCCCCAAACGTATTTCAGGTGTATCCCAATGTACCCAAAAATATTTTATTTTTATAAAGATGGAAAATAGCTAGATACGTACGGGATAAGTATCCTTCGAGTATCCTGCTGTATCCAAGTATCCGAGCGTATCCGATACGGATACGTGACATTTTTGCCGTATCCGCGTTTCCTAGGTGAGCAACATCGCTGCGTCCTTCCAGCGAGAGAAGAAAGGGGACAACGGCAGGATGATTTGCGGGCTGCGCGGGAGAGAAAAGGAACCCGGAAGTAATGGGGTGCAGCGGAGGACACCACGGACTTGATCTTCTCCAGCCTCCACGTTCGGCCCCAGCTTCAAGTTCGTAAAGGAGAAGATGGACCGGCGTCGCTAACGGAGCCGATTCGTATTATGTTCCGTATTTCCAATTTATTTTTTGGGCAAGGAAAAAAGTAACGACGGGAACCATCGGATGCGCGACACGCACTGGGGGCGCACGGATGGGCGCAGGACCGCGTCCCATGATAGTGCCATCCGGTCCGTGTTCCGCGCATGATGCTCCCGGGCATACAGGCTCTTGACCACCGCCACATGGCTGTGCACAGCAGGAGACGGGTCCCCCGGGCAGGGTCCATCGCACAGGTTGCCCCTGACCGAGACCGTGCACGTGTCTACTCATACGATCATATCCCAGAGGTAAAAATATTATAATCCTGACTCCTGAGCATAGAAAAACGCATCAGCACAGAGAACACGCAGATCAAAAACAAAAAAGATAACACGCAGAGATTATGTTATCGGACGGTGAAACGAATGATCGTGCTCCCGCTGGTCACGCACGGCCGGATGGCCCCAGTGTCCTTTGCAGGGAGAGAGCGTGACATGATCAGTCTCATGCCACACGCACTTTCGAGTGACGGTGGGCACGCAAGTATAAACAAAACGGTGCCCGCTGCGAAGACGATCCTGCGAGTGCCAACCAAGAAAGGTCGTCGGTCGTATCTCAGATCTCGGCCTGTCCTTCCTCGTGTGATGTGGAATCGGCGGGGCGCACGCGCTGCCGTACACGGCCGTCGGCGCAGCAATCAGCCGGCCGGGTGCGACCGGAATCTGCCGAATACCCGGCCGTCGGCGCGGCATTAGGCATCAGGCTGCGAGAGTCAGATTACCCTGAAGAGAAGACGCAGCGTGATAGTAGAATCTGCCGGATGTCTCGCGCGCAGGCACAGCTGGCGCATGCCCTCTCCGTACGCCACGGCAACGTATCTGGATGCACATGCCACAGTACGTGGGAGGCAAATCATCGCCAGATACGTAGTACCAAATACGGGTGTATGGGCGTCGATTCTTGGTAATTGATAGGGTTCCCTTCGGTCTCACTCCAAAGCCTCGTGACCCAAGCCAGCCCCATGTACGGATGGCAATGGGTACCCGATACCCGCAAACCCGACGGGTACCCGCCTTAAATGGGGAGGGTTTGGTATAAGAAAATACCCACGGGTCTGCTTAGCGGGTGAAATCTGTACCCATCGGGTGTAGCGGGGGCGGGTATGGGGGTGCCAAACCCATACCCTTTAACCCTCATACCCGAGTGACCCCACATGGCAGTGTCTTCTCAGCAGCTAGGCCCACGTGTCGTCACACATAGGAGAAAGAAAACCCTAACCCCCCACCGTATTATCCACTCCTCCCACTCCTCCCACTCAACCCTATTCCATCTTTCTCCCTGTCCCCAGCCGCCACACGAGATAGAGCTACAGAGGAGACCCCAACCCCTCCGAGACCTCCTCCTTGCTTCGATCTGATCCCCCAGCGCCACCGCCTTCTCCACGATTCCACGAACCACCGCGTGCTGCGCCCTCCTCGGCAGCGCCTCGTGTTGTGTTCCCACGAACGGCTGCCTGCGCCACCGAGTAACGCATGGCCTCCGTCGATGCGACTCCGTCGAGGGCCCGATCGACCTCGAGGAACCGGAGGACGAATCCATCCCCACTGCTCCGCTGCCTATGCCTTGTGGGGACGCGACGGTCCAGATACCGCCGGCATGCAGCCGGCGCCATCGAGCTCCAAGGGAGGCAGCGCCACCGGGAGGTGCCGGAAGCGGGGCCGTGCTCCCATTGCTTCTCCGTAGTTGCTTCTTCTTCCGATGGCGACATGCCGGTTCCGAAGAAGGGGAAGGGGAAGGATAAATCTCCTATGCAAGTTTTTTGATCGTTTGCAAGTGTTAGTTGAATTGAATGTATCAATTCCAGAGATGTAGCCATGTAGAGTTGTAGATGCAGGTGCTAATATTTAGATTTCACAGATCAATTGAATTTGTTGCTGAATGCGTGATTCGGGATAAAACTGTGTATTTGTTGCTGCCGATTTTTTTTAACGTATATTGATGTGAGTTTGTTGCTGAAATAAGCAAAAAACCTGCCATTTTTTTACTACAGCAAAATCTTGGCGGGTACCCGTCGGGTGGTGGGTACCCGGCGGGGGGCGGGTATGGTAAAAATCTATACCCGACAGCGGGTATGGGGGCGGGTGACGGGGGCGGGGTGAAGGGGCGGGTGAGGGTATGGGGGTGCCAAACCCGCACCCGAACCCGGCGGGTGCCATCCGTAGCCCCATGGTCATCCCTCTCCGCGCGTCGCTCGTTATGTCGTGATGTACGACCACTGTGCATGCAAGGGCTCACACGCATGGCCCACCTGCCGACCACTGATCGCTCGGCCTAGGGCATGTACAACAGTTACAGTTAAGACGGCTGCTGTAGATGGTGGTAGACACCTTGTACTCCCTCCGTCTCAAATTAAGTATACAAAGTTTAACAAAATTGGATGTATCTCGACACAATCTAGTATTAGATACATTCACTTTTGTCAAACTTTACGACAATTAATTTGAGACAGATGGAGTACGATAAGGCCTCTGTTAATCTATCTGAAAAAACGTGAAGCGGTTAACTAATGTGAACGTGATTCCTAAAATCTGGCCAATGGGATTTCCTTTGAGGCCACCGTTATGGACGATTCTTTAGGGACATGTACAATGGTATATAGTCATCCGTCTGTAAGGGGTTTCACGTAAGAAATTATAAATACACACAGCTGTATCCGTGAAAATAGTTATCTGCAAACGACCGTCTTACCGTTGTATGCAAAGCATCAGGCGTCGTGGGTTCGAGGAGCGGTTTTCCCATGCACATGAGCCCCGATCGGTTTGCGTGGAGCATTTCATGCGCCCTCGATCCCTCCGTTCCATAATATTAGATGTTTAGGGTGTGGGGGTGGCGTGGCCTGGCAGGGATGGCGGGGTTCGACAGTGTGGCATGTGCTGCTCGCAGGCCAAGATCTGGGCCCTCGGGCCCAATCTGGGTTGGGGCGGGCGGATGGCTATGTGGTTGCCCCGTTCTGTAGACGTTAGAGGAGGTGTTCGGCCACGGCGCAGCGCGGATGGTGGCTGACCTTGCTGCAGCATGGCGGCGGGCTTTACGGGCCCGAGCAGGGTCTGGCCGGACCCTGTTTGGGGTGTGGGGTGGCGTGGCCTGGCAGGGATGGCGGGGTTCGACAGTGTGGCGTGGCCTGGCCTGGCAGGGATGGCGGGGTTCGACAGTGTGGCATGTGCTGCTCGCAGGCCAAGATCTGGGCCCTCGGGCCCAATCTGGGTTGGGGCGGGCGGATGGCTATGTGGTTGCCCCGTTCTGTAGACGTTAGAGGAGGTGTTCGGCCACGGCGCAGCGCGGATGGTGGCTGACCTTGCTGCAGCATGGCGGCGGGCTTTACGGGTCCGAGCAGGGTCTGGCCGGACCTGACGGGGACTGGTGCAGGGATGAAAATGGTATGGAAACTTTCCGACATTTCCGCGGAAAAACGAAAACAGAACGAAAATACGGAAACGGAAATAGAATTTTGCGGAACGGAAACGGAAATGGAAACTTTTATGTGGAAACGGAACAGCGTATTCCGGCGGAACGACCACATAAACGGAAATTCTGTTTCCAACAATATGGAACTTTCCGGTTTTTACTGCATTATGCTAGCGCAACCTTGCTTGCACAAAAGTTTTAATCAGATATTTGGGCCCAACCCAAAATATGAAGCAAGCTGTGTAAAAAATATGTGAAGTGACCATTTTTTGGACCTACGTACTCGCATGTCCTCTCCCACTTGACATGTTCCTAGCTTGTCAGTTCACCGCTTCACTAGGGTTGCAGCTGGTAGTAGGAATTTTGATGTTGCCAAAATTGACATGCTATGCACACTATATGATATGATCATGATATATCCTTGTATTTGATTTCATCTTAGAAAATTGACAACATAATCAAGTTTCTTAAGGTTTTCTACATGATTCAAGGGGTATCTTGGTTCCGGCAAACATCTGTTTTAAATTCCGTTTTCGTGTCATTTTCGTTCTGTATATGTTTCCGATAATATCTGTATTTGTATTTGTTTCCGAGGTTTCTGTATTCGTTTCTGCTTCCGCACAAAAATGTGAAAACAAATGTGGCACCACTTAGTTCCGTCCGTATCCGCTCCGTTTTCATCCCTAGACCGGTGTGCCTGTTGCCGTGTCCGACCGGCTACCGCTTTCGGCGGTGGAGGCGGTTCCCTCCCGCTCAGCCGCGGTTCCTTTGTTCCGAATCGAACTACTCTCCCCTTCGTCGTGCAGACCTCATGGTGACTGCTTCGGTGCGACGACGGTGGTAGCCTTGTGACCGTGGTGGCGCATGTTGGTGGACGGCGTGTTTGGTGGTTTCAAGGCATCTTCCTTGAGGGGTTTCTGAGCTAAGCTTCGCTCGGGGGTGTGGACAGGGTTTTTTGGGAGAAATCCTTGTCGGCTCGCCCGGCACCGACGCGGTGCCTTCTTTGGGTGGCATCTTCCCTTCCTGAAGGGCGTCATGGCTACCCATCGTCCACTCTCTCCGCGTACCAGGAGAAACCCTAGGTCCAGTCCGCTGGTCCGGGCAGTTCTTGAAAGTGATGTTTGGTACTTGGCGATCCGGCGCTAGAAGTGTGGTGGTACTTCCTCGAAGGGCGCAGCGGTGGCGGGTTATCCTTGTTTAGTCAATCCGCCGGTGTCTCTATTTTCTTTCTTCTTTTCTTCTTTTGAGCCTGTGTGTTTGCTGCTGCCCCCAGCAATTTCCGTGTCGTGACGTTGGTTGTATCGATTGGTTTGCTATATTAATATAGCGGGGCTTCGGCCTGTTTCGGCAAAAAATAATATAAGATGTTTTAGAATTTTCCCACATTCATATGTATCTACATGTATGTAGACATGTATTAGTGTGTAGGTTCACTCATTTGGGTTCACACCTAATCACCATGTGACATGCCTAAAACGTTTTACATATGGGAACAGAGGGAGTACGATGTGTCTATATCCATGGCTAGACATGACGTGGATACAAACCATAGACGATTGCCGTCTAAACTAATGCACATGCCCTCATACAACGGGAAACAAGTCGACTATAAGTAGCGATTTTTGCGGTTATATACCGTTTGTAGATTTGCAGACACCTTCGTTCTGTTTCCTTTTTATCTCTCGTCCACGTCAACAAAACTCCTATATGGCTCACCTTATAGACAGGTTACTCAACACTATTGTACATGCCCTTACTCAAGCTCAATGACAAGGAAGAGATGTATGGTTTAATTCCTCTAGGATCTCTGCTAGTATCTTTTCCACGTAATCTATTCCTTTTGCAGATCAATTTCAAAAAAGAATTTATAATCCTTAGCTAAATCTACACTAAAAAGGAAGCCGGAAAGATAAAGAGATATCAACAAGAAGATCATTCCCCAATCATCCATGGGGGCGTGTGTTGAGAAATATGCGACTTATACTTGAGAGGCTTGTAAATATCTTTGGAAATTACAAGATATTTGCTATGAATGTTCTAGCACAATTTAGCTAATATCTCGTGACAACCGAACAAATGTTAGGGGTGTGTACCTCCCATGGAAGATGCTAAAGTAGCTTCTAGTGGTTAAGTACAGAAATTACGCCTACTATATATTTTTTAGCAGAACAATTACATATAGCTGATATTTTGGACGTTTGATGGCTTACAGGTCTAGGAATTGTGAGGTTGTAAAATTTACGCGATGTTTACCACATATTAGTATCACATCATCCCGTCATTCAAATTTCATACAAACTAGAAAGGGGTAGCTTCCATAGCGCACACCCGCAGTATTTTTCATCTCGTGTAGATATATTTGTGAGAAATTTTTTAAATATAGGGCTATTGTGCAATTGAGTGAACCATTCTTAAATAGTCATGATATAGTTTTATTTTTCGATGCCCCATTTGAAAAATAGTTGGCATGATAATATATGGTATCCATGCGAGAACCGTAATAGACAGTTGGGGTATGTCTTTTTGGACATTTCTCTTGGTTTGTACTTTAATTAGTCATGACCTCATGATACAACATTTCCAATTCAAAATTTGTTGTCTCTAATAGTAATTATAGATGGATAAAATGTAGAATAATGTTTTGCAAGAAGTTTCGACCGTGATTCCGCATTTAACCGTATACCGTTAATTATAATCAATTTAGATAGTCAGTTTCTTGATAGAATTTTTTGTATGTCGATTAAAATGAAAAAGTATCAGCCGAAAGAGTCGATGTGCCAACAAGTGATGTACATGTGCATTCGACAATTTGTAAGAACAGTTATTATTGTAAATCTGGCACACATAGCCCAATAACTAGCAATTGAAGCAAATTTTTCAAGTTAAAATCTTTGCATGTGTATTAAATTTGTTGTGCTGGCGTATTCTGTTATATTATCTAAAATTATATTCTTAATCAAATAAAATTATTTTCAGAACAAAACATGAACACATTACACATAAATTATTGTTGCAATGGAAAAGGTATTCATGGACAGATTGAGAAAATATGCTATCTTCATTGCAATTCGGCGTGAAAGGAAATTTCCGTGTATTTGGACTAAAAGCATTGATTGATTCCACCGAGTGGAAGTAAAGTTTCATGATGAAAAATCTTCCATGGTAGATGAATGTATTATATTACCATGGGTAAAATCTTTCTTGGGAAAGACACTCATAAACCTAGCATATATTACGAAAAACCCTTTCATATACTATGTAAAATCTTACATATGTTCTTGCAGTTTGCACAATTCCTGCAGAAAACCATGTTGTTACAGAAGCACATACTGTATTGACCCGCCAATCAATTGAAATCAGTGGATGAAGTTCCTAAGGAACAATTGCATCTATTGCATGAACCTCGTAGATCAGGCAAGGTGTTACCATAGTTCAGCATCTGCTGATTCGGAAGAACATTACTCAACACCGTAGTACCCTTTGTGTGAAACCTATGAAGTATCATCTTGTGATCATACTGAATATCCTTCATATTCTCATAAACCACTTTCTTCAGTCATTCCTTCACTAGTCGAAACAACCCCTTTCGTCTAGGGGGCCAGGGGCATCTGTCCCGGTTGCAACAAAATCTGGGACAAATGTTATGCATTGGTCCCGGTTTGTGCGCCCGGGGCAACAGAAATCGCGTGGGGGCATTGGTCCCGGTTCGTGGGGAGACATTGGTCCCGGTTTGTGGCCTGAACCGGTACCAATGCCTATCCACAGGCCACGTGGCACGCGCATGGGCATTGGTCCTGGTTCAGGCCACAAACCGGGACCAATGTCCCCCTTCCCCTATATATACTACCCCAGCCCCCCCCCTTCCATATTTTTTTTGCTTGGAGGTGTGAGAGAGGTGGGTGTTAGTGTGTTTTATTTTACTATGCACACGAGGTGTTCGACGAAATTTCCGAGCCACACATAAGCTCACTGAAAATGGTATCTTTGACCGAGGTTAACAAACTTATCTTTTTCATCTGTAACTGATACATAAAAAAGTAATATTTGTCGATGTACTGTGGTCATTTCTCTATTGATATGTTATTGTAATGTATTTTGATAAACTTAATTATACGATGCAGATGGATGCACGGCAGCGATGGATGTACGGTGACCGACACACTTCTGAGTATATGGCAGGCCTGAATGCATTTCTTGCTGTAGCTCAGGCGAACAAAGATAATGGCTTTATGTGTTGCCCATGTGTTGATTGTCGGAACGTCAGAGAGCACTCTTCCGAAAGAATCCTTCACGGCCACCTACTTCGGAGAGGTTTCATGCCCAGCTATAATTGCTGGACCAAGCATGGAGAAAGAGGGGTTGTGATGGAAGACGATGAAGAAGAAGAAGAAGCTCCTTTGTTCCCGGAATACGGTGATACTGCAATGGAAGACAATGCAAAAGAAGCAGGTGATCAAGAACAAGCATCAGAAGAGCCCGATGATGATCTTGGCCGAGTTATTGCCGATGTAAGGGAAGACTCTGAAAGTAAATTGGAGAGGTTGAATCTGGAAAACATGTTACATGATCACAAAAAGTTATTGTACCCAAATTGCGAAGATGGTAGCACAAAGCTCGGTACCACACTGGAGTTGCTGAAATGGAAGGCACAGAACGGTGTGACTGACAAGGCATTTGAGAGTTTACTTCAACTAATGAAGCCAAAACTTCCAAAGGATAACGAATTACCTGAGAGTACGTACGAAGCAAAGAAAGCTCTCTGCCCTCTAGGATTAGATGTGCAGAAAATACATGCATGCATTAATGACTGCATCCTCTACCGCGGTGAGAAGTACGAGAATTTGGATGAATGTCCGGTATGCACTTGCACTGCGGTATAATATCAGAGCAGATGACTCTGGTGATGTTGACGGCGAGCCCCCCCCCCCCCCCCGTAAGAGGGTTCCTGCTAAGGTGATGTGGTATGCTCCTATAATACCACGGTTGAAACGTCTGTTTAGAAAGAAAGAGCATGCTAGGTTGTTGCGATGGCACAAAGAAGACCGTAAGAAAGACGGAAAGTTGAGACACCCCGCCGATGGATCGCAGTGGAAAAAGATCGAGAGAGACTTCCCGGACTTTACAGGAGAGGCGAGAAACTTATGGTTTGGTCTATGTACAGATGGCTTTAATCCTTTTGGGGAACAGAGCTCCAGTCATAGCACCTGGCCCGTAACTCTATGTATGTACAAACTTCCTCCTTGGTTGTGCATGAAGCGCAAGTTCATTATGATGCCAGTTCTCATCCAAGGCCCGAGGAAACCTGGCAACGACATTGATGTGTATCTAAGGCCATTAGTGGAAGAACTCTTACAATTGTGGGGCAAACCAGGTATACGTGTGTGGGATGAGAACGAACAAAAGCCATTTGACCTACGGGCGTTGCTTTTCGTAACCATCAATGATTGGCCTGCTCTTAGTAACATTTCCGGACATACAAACAAGGAATACAATGCATGCACACACTGTTTAGATAAGACTGACAGTGTTTATTTGGATAAATGTAAAAATGTTGTATACCTGGGGCATCGTAGATTTCTTCCGATGAAGCATCCCGTAAGAAAGAAAGGAGGAAAGCATTTCAGAGGTGAGGCAGATAACCGGAAGAAGCCTGAGCTCCGTAGTGGTAATGATATATTCGATATGGTCAAGGATCTAGAAGTAATCTTTGGTAAGGGTGATGGCAGCCAACCAGTTCCGAACGGCCCTGATAAGCGCGCACCCATGTGGAAGAAGAAATCTATATTTTGGGAGCTACCCTATTGGAAAGTTTTAGAGGTCCGGTTTTCGATCGACGTGATGCACGTGACAAAGAATCTCTGCGTCAATCTGCTATGCTTCCTGGGCGTGTATGGGAAGTCAAAAGATACGCCAGAAGCACGGGGGGACCAGCAATGTATGAAAGACCCAAGCAACAAGCACACGGATACAAGGCGCCATTACTTAAGCAGCTACGCTCTTTCTAAAGCAAAGAAGGAAATATTTTTTGAAGTCCTTTACAGTATCAAGGTTCCGTATGGCTTCTCGTCGAATATAAAGGGGATAATAAACATGGCAGAGAAAAAATTCCAAAACCTGAAGTCTCATGACTGCCACGTGATTATGACGCAGTTGCTTCCGATTGCATTGAGGGGGCTTCTACCGGAAAATGTTCGAGTACCCATTGTGAAGCTATGTGCATTCCTGAACGCAATATATCAGAAGGTAATCGATCCATAAATTCTGGCAAGATTACAGAGGGATGTGGTCCAGTGTCTTGTTAGTTTTGAGTTGGTGTTCTCACCATCCTTCTTCAACATTATGACTCATCTCCTGGTTCACCTATGTGAAGAGATTCATATTCTCGGTCCGGTATTTGTACACAATATGTTCCCCTTTGAGAGGTTCATGGGAGTCTTGAAGAAATATGTTCATAACCGTGCTAGGCCAGAAGGAAGCATCTCGAAGGGCTATGGAACAGAGAAGGTCATTGGTTTCTGTGTTGACTTTATTCCTGACCTTAAGACGATTGGTGTTCCTGAATCGCGGCATGAGGGGAGACTGAGGGGAAAAGGAACGCTGGGAAAGAAAACAATGATACCCAGGGACGGGCATTCTTTCACCAAAGCACACTACACAGTTCTACAAAATTCTATGTTCGTGGCTACGTATCTCGAGGAACACAAGAATATTGTACGCTCCACAAACCCGGGGAAGGATGACTCATGGATTAAACGCAAATACATGGAGACTTTCGGAAGTTGGTTGCAAACACATCTTATAAATGACACCACTGTTGAAGATCAGCTGTACATGTTGGCAGAGTCACCATCTTCGACTACTGGGAGTTTTCAAGGGTACGAGATAAATGGGAATACATTCTACACGATCTCCTGAGATAAGAAGAGCACCAACCAAAGCAGTGGTATCCGCTTTGATACAACAAACGAGAATGGAAAAAATGACACATACTATGGTTACATAGAGGAGATATGGGAACTTGACTATGGAACTTCTTTTAAGGTCCCTTTGTTCAAGTGCAAATGGGTCAACCTGAATGGAGAAGGGGTAAAGGTAGACCCGCTTTACGGAATGACAATTGTGGATCTCAACAATATTGGTTACAATGACGAACCATTCGTCTTAGCCAATGATGTGGCTCAGGTCTTCTATGTGAAGGACATGTCCTCCAGACCGAAAAAAAGAAAAAATAAGCAAACAAATACATCATACGATGAGCCGAAGCGTCACATAGTTCTTTCAGGGAAAAGAAACATCGTTGGAATCGAGGACACGACAGACATGTCAGAAGATTATAATAAGTTTGTTGAAATTCCACCCTTCACAGTGAAAGCTGACCCCACCATCCCGTTAAATAATGAAGATGCTCCATGGTTACGGCCGAAGCGATCATAAGCAAGGGACAAGGGTTCATGGACCATCTCTACACGTAGAAAATTCAGAAGATTAGATAGGGATGTTCTTGGTGATGTGTAATAATAAACGTGAATACATGATCATAGTTTTGTTTGACCAATAATTTGTATTGACCGGTCAAAAGCTGACGACTATGACCAGCCTGACTTCATTATTATCCCAACCAGCGGCACACCCACCCACTTTTCTGTTTCTCTCTCCTCCGTCTCATCCATTGGGATGTGCGCTGCACACAAGGCCGCTGTAACCAGCCCTGTGTACAGCCACGCATCCGGAAGGAGCGCAACGGCCGGCACATATTTCCCCTTTATCCCCGACCCCCCCGCTTGAAAACAGAGCATACGTCCTTCCGTGCAATCGGTATGCATATATGCACTCAGTAGCCACGGCAGGGCTGTAGGCTGACGATACCGATTGTTGTGTTCTACATCCCCCCTTGAAGGTTTGATACATCATTCAGTTCATCGACCAAATACAAATCATCCGGATTCGCCATCATACGTCCGACCATTCTTTTGATATGCATATATGCACTCAATAGCCACGGTCGGGCTGTATGATGGCGTTTCCGATTGTTTTGTTCTACATCCCCCTTAGAGGTTCATCGACGGAATACAAATCACCCGGATGCCTTGTATGCTCTGGACTCCCTCGGAGGATCACAAGAGAAACCAAAAATAATACAAGATAAAACAAAATGAAAACATAAAGGAAAACAATAGAAAACAAAATAAATGATGAAGATTGTTCATGGTTGGGGCGAAATCCGAACAAAGTTACAAAGAAGAAGAAGACGCAAACCGAAAAACTCTAGAAACTGATTTGTGGTTTTGTACGTAAACACTGTACGGCCAGTGAGACAAGGAGTCTGTTAATTATGTTGTTATTAATGTAATTGTTACTATTTTTAAAACAATATAAGATATTTATATTCAAATTATATACAAATATTAAAATAGTTAATAGTTTGAATAGAGAATAATTATTTAGTTAAACAGAAAATAGACTTGAATTAGTTATGCAAATTCAAGCACTTTTCATGTTGAATTTTTTGTCAAATTCGAAAGTATATAAAAGTTATTCATGTGCATATTTTAAGAAAATTCAAATTTTGGCGCTAAAACATTTGGGCGCACAGGGTGGCACCAAATTTCGAAATACGTTTGGTCCCGGCCCGTGCCACCAACCGGGACCAAAGGGGTTACCTCTAATCCCGGTTGGTTGCACGGGCCGGGACTAGAGACCCATTTGTATAAATATCCATGCCCTCTCTCCAGGCCGAGCAACCACACGGGATCGACTGGACTAGCCTAGGCGAAGCCCTGCCGGCGGCGGGGATGGATACGAAGATCCCGCCGGCGCTGGCTCCGCCGGCGGGGATGAAATAGGCCGTAGATTGCCTGGGGGACAAGTTTGGGACGGGGAATGCAGTCATATATTAAAAAGGTCCGAAGACCGGTGCTTACATCAGGGGGGGGGGGGGGCGGCGCGGCCACAGGCGGCCAGCCGTTTCTTGACGACGGCCCTATTGGCCGTCCTTACATGCATGGGACGGCGGCGCGACCACAGGCGGCCGACCGTTTCTTGGGGGGGAGCAAACCTAGGTGCTAGTTGGCCGGGGGCGCGCCGGGGGCGCCGGCCTAGTCCTCCTCGTTGGAGGAGATGCAGTGGTAGGGAGGCTGCACCCACCGGTGGGCAGGCAGCTGGGAGGGCCCGACGGTGACGGCTTCGGAGGCATCGGGGGCGCGCCCTCCGGTGGCGGCGGCAGCTCCTCCGGCGACCATTGGCCGCCGGTCCAGGCCCAGCTCATGCCGTACTCGAGGCCAGGGGGCAGCGGCTTTGGATGCGGCTGGTCCGTCGACGCCTCCATGGCGGCGTTCCCGTCTGCCACCACGGCGCCGGCGGTGGAGGGGGCGGCATCGCGGCCGTGTCGGCGTCGGCAACCGCGCCGCCGGCCGCGCTAGCCAGGACCTGCTCCCACCGCTTAATCTCGTCCTCGACGAGGGAGTGGCGGGAGGCCTCGTAGGCGACCTCCATAGAGGCCTGCAACTCGGGGTCCTCCTCGTCGTCGAGGATGTCCTCCTCGAACCACAGCTCCGGCTCGCTGCCGGGCGGCGGTTTCCTCCGGGGGCATAGGGAACTAGGAGCGGCGGCGCTGGTCGTGCTCCTGCTGGAACCACACGTTCCAGTTCGGAGAGTTCCGCGCGTAGGCGGGGTCCCTGAGGAGGCGGGCCGGCAGGAGCGCGCGCCGGCGAGTTATCTCGTCGCGAGCGCCTTCATTGGTCGGGGGCGGAGGCACCGGGATCCGCTGGGGGTTGAGGTGCCAGCCGTCCGGGAGGTGGACGTCCGGCCAGAAGACCGGCGTGGCGTGCTATCAGTGCCACGTCGCCTCCTCCTTCCGCACGTACCGGCGGAGCCTGTTGCCTGGCGCGGCGCGAGGCGGCGGGTTCCGCGCGGCCGGAGGTGGTGCGGGGAGGCGCGGGCCGCCCCCGATCCGGATGCCGCCCGGACCGAAGCCAAACACCTCCCGCGGTGGCGGGGGAACGCCGCCGCCTCTTTGTCCGGCGCCGCTGGAGGACCCGGCCTCGTGCTCGTTCTAGGCGCTCTTGAACCAGCGGCGGGGCGACATGGCTAGGGTTAGGGTTGGGAGCGCGGGTGTGCCGGTGTACGGGGCGGCGGGGCCCTTTAAAAAGGACCCGGGCGGGGATGACATGCCAACCGGCGGCGAGAACGTGGCGGCGGTTGTAGGATGGCCATGAATGCGCGGGGAAGCCGAGGCAGGGTCGCTGGCCAGTGGGCCCTTTTTGACCGTTCGTGGCCACGGGTTGGGAAGTGGGGGGGGGGGCGCAGGGAAGCCGAGGCGGCCACTTGGTCGCTGGCCAGTGGGCCCTTTGACCGCGCGCGGCTGCGGTTATGTGTCTTAATTAAAGACGTGGGAGACGTGGGAGCATGCGAGGCAGCCGCTGGGTGGCTGGCCAGTGGCCCCTTTGACCCCGCGTGGCCGCGGTTGGGGAAAACGAGGCGGCCACTGGGCCCTTTGACCGAACGTGGCCAGTGGGCTTAATTAAAAACGTGGGAAAGGCTGCGTCCCTGGCCAGTGGACGCGGTTGTGGAAGGGGAGTCGGGTTGGGGATTACGAGGCAGGCATCCGCTGTGTCGCTGCATGTCCCTTCTCCGACTGTTTTTTTAAAAAAATGTCATTTTTTTTTCTATTATATGAGCTGGACTTTTTTTTTACATATTTTTTGTGCTTCTAAATTGGACCCCTCTTATGTTTTGTTCACTCTCCGCCAATGGCTACAGGAATGACGCTGAAACAAACACAGCAACTAGAACAAAGACATGAACAAACATCTCCGTCTAATATATTCGTCTGCGAGTTCATTCGTCAGACGGGAACCACCTTACTGTACGTCAGTCGTCAATTTTTCTTATTAGCATCTATTTCGGAAATATATATTGACCACTCTTCTTTATATTAGATCGAACGGCTCCGGGACGGTCTTCTACCAAGGGAGCACATACGAGCAATTCAGGAGGAAATTACGGGCTAAATTATATTTTATAATTCCATCGTTAATGTAATATGCTCCATATACTTAGCTTATGTAATATAAGTGTTTCTTATTTTTCTATATATACGCATTATTTATTCATGGAGGTCCGGGGAGGGGCCACTGAGGCTTCTCTCTTATCGTGGGATCCGGAGGTCCAGGGAAGGGCCACCGGGTATCTGGGAGGTCCGAGGAGGGGCCAACAAGGCTCCTTATAAGTGTATGGTGACAGGGGGTACCGTAAAATGGAATTGGTTGCAAAAAAATGAAAGCAATAAAGTGGGAAAAAAAACCTGCCGCGGCAGAGAAAATGGCAAAACTGCTGTCGCGACAGAGGAGGCATTCATCCCGGTTAGTGTTAAGAACCGGGACTGAATTCCCTGGCCAGGTTCGCCACGTGGTCAGCCACATTTGTCCCGGGTCCTGGCACAACCGGGACCAATGGGGGAGTGCCATTTGTCCCGGCTGGCCCAGCCCGGTTGCACAACCGGGACAAATGGGTCTTAACAACCGGGACTAGTGCCCGTGTTTCCACTAGTGCTTCCCTGCAGCTACAACAATTGTATTGTTCTAAGGTGTAAGATACAGCCTACAGGGGCAGCCCCCTCTAAGTTAGCACTATCACAAACATCACTACCTTGGTATCAACCATATAATATTGAAAGCACCATATTATATACTGAACCGGACACAAACAAGCAATATCAGAATACGCAATGTAATTGGTATGATGAATAAATAAAAAGTACATCCCAATTGTATGCAAAAATATGAGAAACTAAAAAGAAAGCATAGGATAATTAGCTACCAGAAGATGTACACGGAGAGCTCCAAGCTGATCCTTGGCACAACAAAGCCCTGAAAGCATAGTTATGAACTTAGGATAGACAACAATGCAACAGGTAAAGTTTGAGTTATACTGTAACATAAGAAACTTAATGTATAGTTTACATCTTATGCTTACAATTTTGAAAGATGACTCCTCACTTCGGACTTCACAGAGAGAACTGGGGTGTGGGCTGCATTCAACAGATCTGATTCAGAGGCACATCGAGTATTAGTAGTCTATGAGTGATCCTTTTATTACCTTAATTAGATGCATGAAAATTTTGTTGGTGAGAACATGTCAGGCAATTCATCGAATACCTTGTGATCCTAAAAGAATCTTCAGAATGCCTATGATCAACAACTAAATTTTAAGGGGAAGAGAGGAGAGGACTCACCTGTTGATGCAGCAGGAGCAATGACGCCAATGGAGATACGACGTACTACGATGGCTTTCTTCATGTCGCTCGCGCGCGGAGGCCATCAAATACGACCTACTCGACCTCTTAATCGTATATGCCTCAGGGCGGCAACGGAGGTGGGGGTACAGAGACGCCTGGCGGGGGGAAGAGAGGTTGGCGGGGATCTGGACATGGGATGGTGATGAACAAAGATCAGGGTCGTGAGAGGAGTTTCGGCCGGTGTTCGGGTTGTCCATCGACACAAATTAGGCGGTATTGGTGGCGACCGTTGCCGAGGCGAAGCCTCTGAGCCTCGAGACGCCTCCCTACCGGCAGCTTCGTCGACATGTGGAGGCCGCGGGGCGCAGGTGTGTGGAATATTGGGCTTTTCGGCAGAGGCTAGGGTCAGTTACTTGGATCAATCTGAGATGTGTCGAAGTATCGGAGGTGCATCGTGGCTTTTTTTTTTCACTGTGGTCCACGTTCCGTGTTAGATTCTTATCGATGCGGAAAGTGGAGCAACCACAGGGCATGAATAGCCCTGCGCTTAGATCCTTTAGACTAGCCATAGTGGAGAGTATCATATATTAGTATCATGCATATGATACTAGTGTAAGATACTACCTCTATAATGCATAGTATCATGTAGTAGTATTATAGCCACATAGTATTTATTGTTTTGTAGAATCCCAATATAAATATATGTACAAGATTTAGTTGTGATTAAAATATTTAATTTTATGTGCTATGATACCGTAACATAGGTAGATACCACTACACTATCTTTCTTCATTAATTAGCTGACATGTCAGTTTTTTTGTAGGGCCAAGTTGTATGATACCAGCTATGATACCACCACTATGGCTAGTCTTAGTAGATGCTGATCAAACGATCATCAGCGGATACGAACGTAGTACAAAAATACGGGCGTATGTGCACAGAGTCCCGTGATTCCGAGGAAATGTCACGCGCGCCGAGCTGTACCGCTGCCGTGCTTTTGCATGCATGCAGGGGGCTTAATCATGGCGTCACACGAGGCTCCTGGAAATGGAGGCGAAGCAGAATCATGGAACACACGCGTGACTGTGTCGGTCACGTAGGTACGTACGTGTATACGTTCAAGAGACTAGGACACGAGGCATACGCCGAGTTTACTATTGAGCGGAAACGCAACGGACCACACAATCATGCACGTACGTACGCCCTAAACTATGCCCTATTTATGTTTTCCTGAAATGATATGTTTTGCCCCAAAATAGGACAAAAGACAATGGTGGCACACGTTGGCACAGCGCCCCCATCCGTGTGTACGGGCATGTCGTCGCTGTAGCCTCTAGACCCGAGTTCTTGAGCGCCACATGGACTCGCAGAGCAGAGGACGATACAGTCTCCCGGGCCTATCAGACAAGTCGCAAGCGGCCCCAATCCTTTGCACATGCCTTTCACAGTGGCAAGAGACGCTGGTATGCTAAAAAAACTCACATGTACTCGTACTAACTGTGTATCGCGGCAGCAAATTGGTCAAATATGCGTCCGTCCTCCCACTTGTCGAGTTTGGTCATGCGTACCCACCCACCTGTCGTGCACCCCAATTGTAAACGGTGCCGGTGGGACGCACGCACTCGTCGGCGCGGGTTGATCGCAGTCCGTTCCCGCGCCATTGACACGAAACATGCTCAACTATGAAGTGAGCAGAAAATATATTGACGAATCTCAGATGCTACAGCCCTACGGCCACATGTGTTTATGCCGCGCCACTCTAATTGGTTGGAGACGGTGCATATCGGTACAGAGATTAGGGAGCGGTACATGTACTCCACCGAATTGAAGCCAACCCGTGCACGCAGTAGTACCAGGCAGATGAAGATCACTGCGTTAGTAAACAAACGGCAACTGAGATTCACTGACTGCAGTCAGTGGCGAGAACAAAGTGATGGAAAATTCGGGGATTTCCATGAGGCCTTCCGTAATGTATTGTATCTTAGCGCGCTATCATAGGTAGAAGAAAAAATTAAGAAACGATCACCCTAATGCATTGTATCTTATAGGTTGTGTCTAAGTCAAGTAGTATTAAATGATTTTGGCCTAATACTTGCTTGTGATTGGCCCATCATTCTTTTTTGCCTATGATCTCGTGCAAGAGTTGTATCTTATATAAGATACAACTATAATCTCTTTCATCATTAAATAGGGTGCCACGTAAGCAAATTGCCTATGATCCCGCGCTAAGATACCCCCATTACGGAAGGCCTGAGAGAGCACAGCTGACGGCGGGGGATGCGGCGCCGTCCCTGCAATTGCGCATCTGGACACTACGCGTGCGTCCAAGTCTCCGGATACGTACGGCTGGCAACGCGACGCAACATGAACGGCACTAGTGTATCGTACTATGTTTATTTCCACTAGTAATCAAGCACGTGCACATGCACGTTTCATGTACTGTAATTCCCAAATTAGATGAAAATATGAGAATACATATGACCAATTGATAAGTTGCAAAAGGTGTCATTTGCACATACCAGAAATGAGGGATTCCCTTCATTTTGTCGGACACTCAATGTGCTCGCAAGACATACATATAACTATAAGAACTTGTAGGATGACCCAGGATGCTGTACTTGATCCCCCAATGTGACAGGTCACAGAAGGTTAACAAAACATTTTTATGTACGAATATTGAATATCCTGAAACTCCATTAATTAGATTTATTCACACACTCAAATATCATTTATAAGCAAGGTTGAGAACTTTAGGTACAACAAAGGGTGACTGGCAAATGAAAAAACTGTCCTAAGAATGAAAGTACATATCACTGTATGAGATGATATAAATATGATATTAGTTAAGTTACACCTATAAATTACTAAATATATTTTGTAAAACCCAGAGTAAAATTAGAGGTATCAAAAGAAAACGTGTGATTAAACATGCCATGGAACAAGCAATTGTAATCATAAGAGTAACTTAGCTATATTATTTTTAGATAATTCAACAGTAGGTACTGGGCACCATTGATAGAAAACCAGTGCATAATTTAAATTTTAGACTCCGGCTAACCTGCACCGTTTCAATTCAAACAAACATGTGCAACGCAAATTCTACTCTTCTAGCTGCCTAGCTACGAAGACAGCCTGAAACGGGGACTCGTGACCACAGTTTTTAACACCATACATCCTTCTTACTCAAGCAAGGAAAACACAGAGCTTCAATATCCTTCGAGTACCTCCGGCCTCCAAGCAATCTTCTTAAGATTTTCTGTTCCCTTAGAATGCCCATATGCACCGATCTTCAGAGAGCAAACTTTTTCTCAAATTTGGAAATAAGTTGCCTTGGAATGCCTATGTACGAATCTTCAGAGAGCAAACTTTTTCATTAAGATGTGCTTATAGCAATCTTTATGAGCATGGCTGCCTCTTTTCACTACGATCTATACCAGGTTCGCGCAAGACACCTAGGTAAACATTGGTTGCAAACAATAAATATAGAAAAGAGAGGTCTAAATTATCTAACCGCACTGGACTTGAATTTATCAAAAGCATCTCCAGCCTCCAGTGGTTGCTCCGCAACAGCGGCGACAGGTTTTGCATCTTTCGGCACAACGCCGTCCGCGGAGCTTGTGAGACCAAAGATGGCGGCGGAGCTTGCTTGGAGGACACGGTCGTGCAGACGATCACTGCACTGCGGCGGCGGCGATCCAAATCTGATCCGGCAGGACACAGCGGGGGCATCCAGTGCGCAGTCGCGTCGTGCGGACCAAGGCAGTAGGCAGGCCGGGGGGCGTCCAGTGCACCTCAGCGGAGGGGTCGTGTTGGCGTTGTCCTGGGAGGCTACGGCAGTTCTGCTGCGGCGGCGAAACAAACAGCGTCAGGCAGGTCGCATACTGTAGTTCGGCGGCAGGGGCGGCGAATCAAATCGTGTGAGGCAAGGCGTGGGCGTCCAGTGCAGGCGGCTTGCGGGGGCATGCGGCGAAGAAGCTGGTGCGCAGGGCGTGGGTCGTGCGAAGATATCGTGCAGGCCGGCGGTTGCTGCAAGGGTGTCGTTGTTTCCGGAAAAAATCGAGGAGACGCGCTCGTCCGACTGCTGTTTTTCCGCTAAATTCGGTGCTAATCTGAACCGTGCACTAAGATGATCTGATGGTCCATATTCTTTGGATCTGCCGCTCTGGATCTTTTAATAGTAGTAGTGATGGACGATTGCAACGGCAGCGCCAGCGCGCGGCAACGGAGTTTAACATTTGTTTCCGTTGGATCACCTTGTTAGGATTTAATTAACATGTAATTAAGTATTAATCCTCACTTGTAAAACTGCACCTCGGTTGCCTATTTCGAACCGTCGTGACGGTTACTTCGCATCCCCACGATCGGACTCACGTCCCTTCCATATTTATGTATACTAGAAATATACCCCGCGCGTTGCAGCGGGAATTCCTTTAGAAACTATATTGTATAAACAAAAGGACGGATATATTATATTGTCTAAGAAAATAGTGTACGGAATCGGTTCATTGCTACGAACTGATTTGGGCATTGAAGGCCTCTATAGACCGTGTTGAATATTTGGGTGCCTCACATCACGAGCTAGCGGCTGGTCAGCACCGGCCATTTCGGACCATGCACACGGCCGCGCAGTCTATACTTGAGATCGAGTTTAGCTTGCCTTATTTATTGGTTTTTGATAACTAATGGGGATATATTTCGATACTACTATCGAAGATAGCAATTGCATCCAACCACAACGATCAACGGCCGCAGCCCGGCTAGCATGGGAACGGCGTCCCTCTAGCCGTTGTTGCGTGACGAGGACGCGGGCGACGGCGCTCGTCGGCCCGTGAGGGAGGCGACGACGTTCGACAGCTCACGGCGGGGAGGCGGCGTCGCGAGAGCTGAGGTGTGCGTCGACGATCCGGAGGCGACGACATCGGCCCTTTGGGGGTGCGGTGGTATTTTGGATCTGATGCTTTCTCGATGGGCAACCAAGATTTTGCGGGTTGATGTTGTTGGAACGCGTAGAGATAAACAAAACTTTTCCTACGCGATGCTTCCAAGATCTAGCCGAGGTAGAAGGCCACGAGTATTACCACTAGACGCGCAGGTGCGGATTATCGATGCAGCGCGTCGGGGCAGTGCAGTCCCACGATCTGATCCAGCCGATCCGATCCCACGAACGTCGAAGTGCTGAACGTACAGCACCTCTGCCGGTATCCACACGTACGAGGAGGAGCTCCGACGGCGGACTGCTAGGTCCGGTGCGGCGGCTGGACTGAGTGGGGCTAGGGTTCCCAACGCATGGGAGAGTGGACTAACGTGCCCACTGGGCAACCTGCGCCCCTCTTTATATAGCGTATGGTAATGGGATTCACAACACTTGTGGCCCATTCCCTCTGTGAGTCCGACTCACAAAACCAGTCCATTTCCGGTTCGGGTCCAACCCGACCAATACTTGCTCCCGCTCTTAAGTGTGCGACCCTGCAGGCTCATGGCGACTTGGACACGATTGGAGTCCGACTCTCAATCGATCAATCGGTAGCGGCTCCTAGCAGAACGTGCCGACTCCCAAGTCACATTGAGTCATGACGACATACCTTTCAATGTGATATTCATCTTAGTCATTTTTGCCTCACGATATACCTTGTCGAACTATAGGCGATTTATCGTCATCCCTTAAATAGTTCAACTCTCTTCTCGATCCGTGATATGCGATTCATCTGACTAACTCTTAGTCAACCGACACAGTTAACACTTAAATGAGTTGCGCATGGCCATGCTTCCTGAATCATATCACTCGAGAGGGCCCAGAGAATATCTCTCCATTAGGAGGGGCAAAATCCCATCTTGATTATCCACATCACGCAGCTTGTTTCTCATTCGACCCGAACTCTGCCTTTATAGTTGCCTTGTCACAGAACAACGTTTGACAGAACCTAAGTCGGTGATCCACAACTCGGATTGTGCGACAACCTCAGGTCTAAGGATTACATTGATTGAGACATGCAAATGACGACTTAATCGTTGCATCTCAATGTGGGTCAGTCCGACTTGCTAAACTCTTTAGCCAAGTCCGTGAACGTTGGAATGGCATCACCATGCCCATGACAAGTGGAACCGTGTCATCAGCCAACACTCACATTAGTCTAGGGTGTGTGTCCAGCACAATCTTAACGACCAAGGAAAATTAGTATGAACAACATGAATACATAGTTCCACAATCGAATCACATATTCAATGACATATATCAGATGTTCAAACCAAAGGACAACTTAACAACTTTATGAATACATTGGGAATTACATCATCTATGATTGCCTCTAGGGCATATTCCCAACAGTCTCCCACTTGCACTAGAGTCAATCATCTTGGCATCATATGCCTAGGCATCTAATGCCCATACCTCTCGTGTGCGCCTCATGCTTAGGCTGTGGTAGCGCCTTTGTCAACGGATCTGCAATGTTTGCATCCGTGTGTACTTTGCATAACTTGATATCACCTTGTTCGACAAACTGGCGAATGAGGTGGTACCACATGAGTATATGTTTGTTCTTCTGGTGTTGTCTAGGTTCCTTGGCCTGTGCGATAGCACCATTGCTGTCACAATATACGTCCAAAGGATTGGACGCGCCCTGAACCACACCAAGATCTATCAGGAGGTTCCTGATCCAAACAACTTCCTTTGCCGCCTCCGAGGCAGCAATATACTCGGCCTCTGTTGTAGATGCAGACACCGTATCTTGCTTGGAACTCTTCCAGCTCACAGCTCCTCCGTTCATTACGAACACGTATCCAGATTGCGAACGAGAATCATCTGAGTCGGTGAGATAACTCGCATCCGTGTAACCCTTTACACTGAATTTATCATCGCCTCCATAAACTAGGAACATTTCCTTAGTATTTCTCAAATACTTAAGAATGTTTTTAACCGCTGCCCAGTGGGCTTTGCCAGGGTCAGCCTGGTATCTGCTCGTAACACTTAGAGCATAGGAAACATCTGGCCTAGTACAAATCATGGCATACATGATGGATCCGATTGCCGAAGCATACAGAATCACACTCATCTGACTTCGCTCATCAGTCGTCGAAGGACACTGAGTCTTGCTAAGTTTTATACCATGGGACATCGGTAAGAATCCCTTCTTGGACTCTTCCATTTTTAATTTCTTCAAAACCTTATCCAGATAAGTACTCTGACTCAATCCAATGAGCCGCCTTGATCTATCTCTATAGATCCTGATTCCTAATATGTAAGTCGCCTCACCCAAGTCTTTCATTGAGAAACTCCTTTCCAATGACTCTTTGGTTTCTTGCAACATCATGACATCATTTCCAATCAGTAATATGCCATCCACATATAAGATTAGAAAGTTTACTTTGCTCCCACTTCTTGTATAAACAAGAATCATGATCACTCTTGATGAAGCCAAACGATTTGACTACCTCATCAAAGCGAATGTTCCAACTCCGAGATGCTTGCTTCAACCCATAAATGGATTTCTGAAGTTTGCATACCTTGTCAGCATTAGCCGGATCGACAAAACCTTCGGGCTGTATCATATACACGTCCTCAGTTAAATTTCCATTAAGGAAAGCCGTCTTGACATCCATCTGCCATATCTCATAGTCGAAATAGGCTGCTATGGCTAACATGATCCGAATTGATTTAAGCATCGCTACGGGCGAGAAGGTCTCGTCGTAGTCAACTCCTTGAACCTGTCGGAACCCCTTCGCGACAATTCGTGCTTTATAGACGGAAATATTTCCATCCATATCAATTTTCTTCTTAAAGACCCATTTGCACTCGACGGGTCTTGCACCGTCAGGAAGATCAACCAAATTCCAAACTTGGTTTTCATCCATGGACTTTAACTCGGATCTCATGGCTCCAAGCCATGACTCGGAATCAGATCCCACCATCGCTTCCGAATAAGTTGCCGGCTTATTACTGTCTAACAGTAAAATATCTCGAGCACTCTGTAATCTGGCAGATCTCCGAGGTTCAGGTGCTGTAACCGGTGTAGGTACCACGACCGGCTCAGCCTCCAAGGCCATTGCCGACTCGCCCCTAGCTGGTTCTTCTCGAATTTCTTCGAGTTGCACCGTGCTCCCACTGACTTCCCGACTGAGAAACTCTTTCTCAAGGAAGACATCATTCCGAGCGACAAACACTTTGCCCTCTTCCCGGTTGTAGAAGTAGTACCCCAAGGTTTCCCTCGGATACCCCACGAAAATACACTTATCCGACTTGGGCGTGAGCTTGTCCGACTGAAGTCGCTTGACAAATGCCTCACAACCCCAAATCTTAAGAAAAGACAAACTTGGGTTTTTGCCCGTCCACATCTCATGTGGTGTCTTCTCTACTGACTTTGATGGTACTCTGTTTAGTGTGAAAGCTGCAGTTTCTAGACAATAACCCCAAAATGATAAAGGTAGATCTGTCCGACTCATCGTTGATCGTACCATGTCCAACAAGGTCCGATTTCTCCGTTCTGATACACCGTTTCTCTGCGGTGTACCCGGCGGAGTGAGTTGAGGAACTATTCCACAACTCTTTAGATGGTCATCAAACTCATGGCTCATGTACTCGCCCCCACGGTCCGACCGTAGAAACTTTATTTTCTTGCCGAGTTGATTTTGTACCTCACTCTGGAATTCCTTGAACTTTTCAAAGGCTTCCGACTTGTGTTTCATTAAATAGATATATCTATACCTACTCAAATCATCAGTGAAGGTAATGAAGTATTCATAACCACCTCTAGCTGTCGTGCTCATTGGTCCACATACATCACTATGTATTAGTTCCAACAAGTTGGACGCCGTTTCACAACTCCTTGCAAAAGGTGTCTTGGTCATCTTGCCTAGTAGGCATGATTCGCATGTCTCGAATGACTCTAAGTCAAACGAAGTTAGAAGTCCATCATCATGGAGCCTCTTCATGCGCTTCCAACTTATATGACCAAGCCGACAGTGCCAAAAGTAAGTCATATTCAGATAATTTGGTTTCAACCTTTTAACATTTATGTTATAGACTGATTCACTATCAAGATTTAAAATAAATAACCCGTTCTGAACGGGTGCAAAGCCATGAAACATATCTTTTAAATATAAAGAACAACCGTTATTCTTAATATTCGACTCATAACCTTGTCTCATCAAACATGAGGCGGAAATAATGTTTCGACTAAGCGCTGGAACATAATAACAATTATTTAGTTCCAAAATAAATCCTGAAGGTAAATGAAGTTGCACCGTGCCGACTTCCAACGAAGCGACTCTCGCCTTGTTGCCGACCCGAATGTCAACCTCTCCTCTTGCCACGCTCCTAGTTCTTACCAGTCCCTGCAACGAGTTGCATATGTGAATAACTGATCTGGTATCATATACCCAAGAACTATTAGGCACATCAGCAAGATAAATGTCTATAACATTGCACACAAGCGTACCTGAGTTGGAAGTCACACCTCCACTCTTGGCTCTGTCAGCCAAATACTTGGTGCAGTTCCTCTTCCAGTGGCCATCTTGCTTGCAATAGAAGCAGTTGGCTCCGGCTGTAGGAGAAGGTTTAGTCTTTGAGGGAGCACTCTGGACAGGGCCATGGGTGCTACCTCCTGACTTATCCTTCTTCTTCTTAGTCCAAGAACTCTTTTTGAACTTAGCCTTATTCTGCACCATCAACACTTGACTGGCGCCTTTCTTGAGACCAGCCTCTGCCGTTTTGAACATCCCATGTAATTCAGTGATACTCTTATCCATACCATGCATATGGTAGTTCGAGATGAACGAACCATACGCACTAGGAAGAGAGTTCAGAATTATATCAGTAGTGAACTCTTCGTTAATTGGGACGCCCAGCCGATCCAGAGACTGAATGTAACCAATCATCTTGATTACATGCGGACTCAGTGGATCGCCGTATTTCAGCTTACAGCCAAGCAAAGCTTGAGAGACTTGATACCTCTCAGTCTTTGCTTGAGCCTGGAACATACTTTTGAGGCTTTCGATCATATCGTAGGCCTCAACATTCTCGAACTGCTGCTGCAAGTCTGGTTCCATGTGTGCAAGCATAAGACAGCTAATCTCCGTAGACTCATCTCTAGTCTTACAGTAGGCATTCGTGACTGCGACAGTCGCATCGTCATCTGGCTCTTCTGGAAGTGGAGTTTCTAGAACATGTTCTTTCTTGTCATGCTTGAGGACTATCCTCAGATTACGATACCAGTTGGTGAAATTAGTTCCATTAAGCTTATCTTTCTCTAGGATTGACCTCAACGCAAACGCGGACAACTGAGGAAGGTTGCTAGGTGTCATTGATCTACAACAGAAAATACGCAAAAACACTTAAGACATGTATTCATAAAAGAGCAGGCATATTAAACGCTTTAATACTTATGCTCCCACTAGAACCAACATCCCTCCGATGGTTGCTGAGTGATTCAAGATCCTAAATAAGCAAGCCGACTAGTGAGCTTTAGCATCACCGCTAGCCGTCAAGTGATCTAGGTAGGCAACACCTTGCCAATCGTATCCAATACGACTCCTGTTAGTTGGGTGACATCACATGCCACGGCTCCCAACCTACCTCGCCCCGAGCCCCACAACCGTTGTGATGGACTCGTCTAGATTACCAAGTTCTTCTGCTTGTAAGAGTCCGACTCAAACCCACCTAACCGGAAAGAATTGGTAGCACCTCAATTTTATGAGCCCACTACCAAGAATGTCCGACTTGTGATGGTGCAGCACTGGTGGGGCGACCGACTAGACCTTCTTTGAGGGATTAAAGAATCCACCAACTATCTAAATAGAGGTAAATAGAGACATAACAATAACACAAATAAAGCAATTATAATGTGAAATGGTATGGCTCTCTTCATGGTGATCTCCATCTCCACGAAGCTTGCAAGTCGGCTCGTGCCAACTCTTGTCACGTGCCATATTGCTCCATGTAGCCGACTTGTACATCGACTTGCATGCCTTCCGGGTTCTCCAACAAGCTACACTAGCTAGTAAATCAAAATTTACATAGAGAATCCGACACGCAGGCCGGTATACAATAAAATGACAGCACCTAGGCTTCAGCCGGCTGACATAAACATGATACGCAGATCATGTATGGATTACACACATCACATGCACATAAGCCATACCATTCACAACTTCCTGCAAAAACAAGTTATGCATAGATACGATATCTACCGGCGTTGTGAAACTCGCAACGACATCTAAGGCGCTACGACAG
This sequence comes from Alopecurus myosuroides, assembly GCA_028641055.1. Lineage (NCBI taxonomy): Eukaryota > Viridiplantae > Streptophyta > Magnoliopsida > Poales > Poaceae > Alopecurus > Alopecurus myosuroides. Next base: position 283,432,119 of record CM054062.1, on the reverse strand, counting down.
GGCGAAGCCGGCGGTCGGGGATCGAAGGGGCAGCGCCCCTCGCGGGTGCGGGCAGCGCCCGACGATTTTGGAAAACGCAGATCTCATCTGCATTCCGATCATGGATTTTTTTCATCGGATAAAACGATTTTACCCAAATCTGATCCGCATTTCGATTCGATCAAATTCTTTGATCTTCGATCACCGCAACTGGATTTATGTGTCACGGTATACCCCGATGGCGGAAACCGACCGGTAGGGGTAAGTTGTTTCACGACCTTAGCAGTATGATCACGGAAACCAGATCATCCATTAACCCCGAGTACGATTGATCCAATCAACCTTGTACAAAACCGATCTATCTCATAGACCGACCATCAAAACAGCAATTAGATCACATCTAACTCTAACTACATATCACATATGTACGGATCTCGGGCCTAATACCAGAAGCTACCGCTCTGATACCACTGTTGGAACGCGTAGAGATAAACACAACTTTTCCTACGCGATGCTTCCAAGATCTAGCCGAGGTAGAAGGCCACGAGTATTACCACTAGACGCGCAGGTGCGGATTATCGATGCAGCGCGTCGGGGCAGTGCAGTCCCACGATCTGATCCAGCCGATCCGATCCCACGAACGTCGAAGTGCTGAACGTACAGCACCTCTGCCGGTATCCACACGTACGAGGAGGAGCTCCGACGGCGGACTGCTAGGTCCGGTGCGGCGGCTGGACTGAGTGGGGCTAGGGTTCCCAACGCATGGGAGAGTGGACTAACGTGCCCACTGGGCAACCTGCGCCCCTCTTTATATAGTGTATGGTAATGGGATTCACAACACTTGTGGCCCATTCCCTCTGTGAGTCCGACTCACAAAACCAGTCCATTTCCGGTTCGGGTCCAACCCGACCAATACTTACTGCCGCTCTTAAGTGTGCGACCCTGCAGGCTCATGGCGACTTGGACACGATTGGAGTCCGACTCTCAATCGATCAATCAGTAGCGGCTCCTAGCAGAACGTGCCGACTCCCAAGTCCCATTGAGTCATGACGACATACCTTTCAATGTGATATTCATCTTAGTCATTTTTGCCTCACGATATACCTTGTCAAACTATAGGCGATTTATCGTCATCCCTTAAATAGTTCAACTCTCTTCTCGATCCGTGATATGCGATTCATCTGACTAACTCTTAGTCAACCGACACAGTTAACACTTAACTGAGTCGCGCATGGCCATGCTTCCTGAATCATATCACTCGAGAGGGCCCAGAGAATATCTCTCCATTAGGAGGGGCAAATTCCCATCTTGATTATCCAGATCACGCAGCTTGTTTCTCATTCGACCCGAACTCTGCCTTTATAGTTGCCTTGTCACAGAACAACGTTTGACAGAACCTAAGTCGGTGATCCACAACTCGGATTGTGCGACAACCTCAGGTCTAAGGATTACATTGATTGAGACATGCAAATGACGACTTGATCGTTGCATCTCAATGTGGGTCAGTCCGAGTTGCTAAACTCTTTAGCCAAGTCCGTGAACGTTGGAATGGCATCACCATGCCCATGACAAGTGGAACCGTGTTATCAGCCAACACTCACATTAGTCTAGGGTGTGTGTCCAGCACAACCTTAACGACCAAGGACAATTAGTATGAACAACATGAATACATAGTTCCACAATCGAATCACATATTCAATGACATATATCAGATGTTCAAACCAAAGGACAACTTAACAACTTTATGAATACATTGGGAATTACATCATCTATGATTGCCTCTAGGGCATATTCCCAACCGATGTTGGCATACTTGTTCCGTTCTCCGGGAGCCGACCGCAGCGTGGGGGCTGCGAGCTCGGCCCTTCAATAATGGTGGCTGATCCTGCAAGTTCTTCAAGCGTCATGGCGTCGATCTATATCAGTCGGACCTCCTCGATTGAGTCACAGATGTGTTTCGGTCTTCCTCTCTCGGTGATTCCGTCGTTTGGCGCACGTCGCCACTGGATTTCTAGATTGGAATCGATTCGGTCATGGGCTCCCCTAGATCATGCCAATTATGTCACATGAGAGTGGCGTGAAGCTTCGCTTCTTAACGGTGCTATGGTACATATAATTGGATCGCCATGGCATTGTCAGGGGTGGTGAAAGTCACGGTGTTTTCGATCGGAGTTTTGACTTGGTGGAGAGGCGTAGTGGTTGCGATGAAGGATGGCGACACAGGTTCTTTTTGTGTGTCGAGTGTTGGGCACTTGCAACAACAATCTTGGTAAGAGGGGGAGACAACACATGTAGACTGCTTTTATGGCGGTACTTTTTGAGTACGGAGTGGCGAATTCTAGGATGAAAACCCAAGATCTGGCCTTAATTGGTTGTGCCTGGCAATGGTCTTGTTGAAGACATTGTTTTTTGGACTCGGACTTTCTTCAGGGTGAAAGCTTAAGATCATTGATCGGGCGACGACAATGCTTGTGCTTTGTTTTCTTCTTGAAGGCGTCGTCTTTGGAGAATCCCGTCTACGGTTCAAGTGTTGTATTCGGTGATGGTTAGAGTGTTGTTGTAGCATGTGTTCCATTACCGTGACGAGATCTTTGTTTTCTTATTTCTCTATTTTTATGTTTTTCTTCGTTGTATGCATTTGAGTTTTTACTACTCTATCGAAGTTTTGACTTGGTGGAGAGGGTGTAATTGGTATCTTTGATATTAATATATTCCCTTTTATCAAAAAATAAAACTCGCAAAAGCCGGACGAGTTTAACTCATGTGCTTAATTTTAACTGGTCATCAAAAATATTTTGTACTACTCTACGTGTCGCATAATGAACGTTCTTACGTGCAGGGTATATGACATAACACATAAATCTAATATGTGGAGTAAAATCAATCCAAGTGAGTAGATGACGATGTCTTAGAGCATCTTCAGCAGCCACGCCATCACGCCACGCTGGAAATCGAGTATGGAGCGCCGTTTGACGCGTACAAAAAAAATTCGCGCGTGCGCAGCTATTTCAGATGCTGCATAATCGAGCGCGCGTCTTTGGCAAAAAGTCAGACGCGCCAAAATCGAGCGCGCGCGCTGGGCAAACCAAAACCCAACTAGTATTCTATTGCACAGACTAGATCAAACACACATTAAAAAATCAACAAAAAATAGTTTCAATAATTATTATTACAACACAAACAAGTATTTCATCCAAATACAAATATTAGTTCACATATTACAACAAAGTGTTGACCAAATAGTTCATCAAGAACACAACATAGAAGAACATCACTAGCCATTTTGTTGTCCATACCAATTCCACTGCTCCTCCATGACGTCTTCTTGAAAATTATTATGCACATCGTCATTTCAAATGAAATGGTACGATGCAATGAATCGGGCAACTCTCTCTCCTCCCCTTCTCACTCTCATCGGTTCCATCAAATCATAGACATAGTAATACACATCTTGTCCACGCTCGTTCTCGACGAACGATATACCAAAGAATCTCTTGGTCCCAAAATCTAGTCGGGCCTCTCACAATAACAATTTGGGATTGCAAAATACCGAATGCTCTCTCCACATCCTTCCCAGCTTCCGCTTGTGCAACACGAAAAGAGAATTGTTTTTTACCTCTCGGATTGCGCACCGGCTTGACAAAGCTTTGCCACCTTGGATAGATGTCATCCGCAGGAAAGTAGGGCTAGTTGTGAGTGTGCCCATTTGATTCAAACTCGACAGTTGGCAATTCACCGTTAGCAATTCAGTTCATCAAAGGTGGCTGGTGAAGCACATTGATGTCATTGCAAGATCCAGACATTTCAAAGAAGGCATGTCGGATTGGGCCTAATAATCGACCGACGAATCCACACCAAACCAAGCGCGCCGGGGCACAGTTGGGGGCACCGGATGAAGGGAAAAGGCGCGAAAGAGCCCCCACGTCTTTTTTTTCGCCGCGTGGACCCGCGCTGTCGGCGAGAGAGAGCTTCTCCCTCCTCGGCTCCCGCGCGCGTTAGTGCCGCCGCCGCGTGGACTGACTGAGTGGAGCAGCCGAATCGCCTGCGGCGAAGTAATGGCGGTGCGCCGGTAGCCGCGCCCGTTCGCCCAAATAAAAGCCCCCCACCGTCGCCGTCCTTCTCGCCCCACTCGCCCCATCCCCACCTTCTCGCCGAAACTCACTCTTCCCGGGGGATGGTGACACGCTTCCCCGAAGACGACGCCGCGGCCAACAGCTTCGGAAGACGGTGGCGGCGCGAGGAGGAGGCGAGCCTCGTGTACGCGGCGGTCTACCCGGTGCCCCCAGACATGCGCCTACCCGGTGATTGGAGGCTAAGCGCGGGCGGGCTGCCGGTGCCCCCCGTCCCTGAAGACGACGACTTTGTCGCCGCGATCCACGACGAGCACGCCTGCCTCACTCCGGCGCAGTGCGCCGAGCATCGCTTCCACCCCGCGAACAACGGCGCGTGGGTGGTCTACTTCCAGGAGCGGCGCGACGACGAGCTCGCGGCCTACAAGGGGCCAGTTGCGCCGCCGCGCGGCAACTCCGACGGATGCCGCCGCTGGTGGGTGCCCCGGGCCGCACCCTCGATGCCGTTCTCGCGCACATCGAGAACGGCAACGTTCCTCGCCTGGAGTACCCCCCCTCCGCCGCGGGTGCCAAGTGTCTCTCGGCACCGTGCGGGTGGCCCGTGGGCGGCGAGAAGGATGGCGGCAAAGTCGTCATCCTCCTCATCGCATTCCTCCGGTACCGCGCGAATGCCGGAGCTGCGCCCAGTGAAGACAGAGCACTCTGCTCCGCCTGCTCGCGCCCAGGGAGTCGTCATCGGCGAACGCCGCGCCCCGTCGCCGCCAAGGGGCAACGACCGGCTAGTCAAGCCGGAGAAGGAGGAGGACGACGACGAGCTGGAGATCGACCTGGCGGCGGTGCTGGACTGGTCCCGCAAAGAGCACATCGCCGCGGAGGTGGCGAAGCAGCGGCGCGCTCTGGAGGAGTTTGCCGCCCGGAGAACGACGTCATCGTGCTGGACGACGATGACGCCGCACCAGGTCCGAGCAAAGGCGGCGACCCTGACCACGGCTGCAGCTACGCCGTCCCGAAGAAGGAGCCGAACGCCTAGCTTAGTAGTTATTTTAAGTCGTATAATCGCCCCCTGTGTAAATTCGTCCTATATTCGGCGCTATTAATATAAATCCTCTAAATTTCGTCCAAATTTATTAAATTTTAGGCAAATCTCGCTGTGTCGTCTGGGTACAATAATACCGCCGGGCAGCCCAAGAGACGTTATTTTACGCCAAATTGGCCCTAGGGGCCGAACGGCCGGAGATGCTCTCACCTTACATTATTTTACCGTATGAGGCATTAAGCCAAGAAGTAGTGGTGGTAGTACTGGTAATAATTTTGAGGACTTTATCAAAAAAAGAAAAATTGAGGAGTGTTGCTTTTTGTTGCGTCAGTAAGGCTTTCAAGAGTAGGCACTCCATATTGGGAAGGCTGAGAGGTTTTTTCTTTTTTTTGAACAACGGCTGACAGGTTCGTTACACATTTACTAGGCATGAAGGCCTGTCGACACTAAGGCTGGTGCCAATGGGGGCTATAGGAGGGGGCGGTAGCGGCGCTACCGCCCGGTGGCGGGCGAGAGGGGGCGGTAGGAGGAGGCGATAGGTGCCGGCGGGCGGTGGCGGTGCCGCCCGGGCTATAGCCCGTGTCGCCCGGCTTGCCGCCCGCATAGGCGGGGCGGTAGCGCGGGGGCGGGGCGGTAGCGAGGGGCGGTAGCGGTGCCAATGGGGGCGATAGCGCGGGCGATAGTGGGGAGAGGAGTATGGTAATGGGGGCTATAGCCCGTGCACTGGCACCGTGCCCGTGAGAGTGGGGTGATAGTGGTGAGAGAAAGTGACGTGGCGGGGGCTATAGCCCGTGAATAGTAGGCGGTGCATTGGCACCAGCCTAACTTGAAAACAGAAGCAAAAGCATCTTCCGGCACGGGAAGGTGGTGGCTCATGGGAAGAGAGTGAGCACATCAGATTGGGGCGGTTGAGGAGGAAGCATCACCGCAATCCTGTGTCTGTGTGTGCGCCAACACCGTGCCCTAGCTAGCGGCCTTGGACTGGAGAGGTCGTTGTAAACATCATTCAATTCGGCCGGCGTGCACGGGCCTGGAAATGCAGCTTCAGGACGGGTTACGCCGAAGTAGGCAGGCTGTGTGTAGGAGCCAGGCCAAGGACCAAGGTGTCAGTCGGTGGCTATGTATACGAATGATGGATACACCCGGAACAGGCACGCACGCACCGCACCTACCGAGCGCCCGTCATGACGATAAATGGCAAGGAAGGAAAGAGAAGCATGCGTGACACGGGATCGAGAACACTGCCCCTTTATGCAAAGCGATCGAGGCTGATTAGTGGATGGAGGCACAGGCAACTAGCATGCTGAACCAGATTTATGTACAGTACGTGAACTCAGTGTCCATGCCACCAAGCCTCGCCTTGTGTCCAGATTTATGTACAGGACGTGACCGCGCCCATGCCCAGGCCCTCTGTCTGCGTCCATCGTGTGCACTGTGCAGGTGCGGGTGCATGCATGCGAGGGCGCTCGTGGTGCAGCCTGCTGCTCTGCTCGGTGTCCGGCGTCGCTCGTCACGCCGCACAGTGCCAAATGCATCCGATGCTGGCGCGGTTGGAGCCTCCTGGAAATGGAAGATCACAAGGGCATGTACGTTAGACTGCGGTACGTGTCGACTCATTGACCAGTATAAGCAGCATGAGTATCGTCTCGCAACGGGACGACGCGATGCGGGCCGAGGTGATGTTGCCCTGCTGCCCGCCCTTGTCTGATCGGTGGGTGTGATCACTCGCAAGTGTCCGTTCCCCGTTAGACCATCCCATTCCCATGTAGTATCTGTCACGTGCATAACTGTACGCCGTATTGTTGGATTTATATGGCCTTCCAAGTTTGAAACACAGACGACGACGTCCACACGTACTCCACCATCGGTTTACCATGGCTACAAACGATAATCAGCATGTAATTAAATAAGACAGAGCAGGCAAAGGCAGTCATGATAGTGGACGGAAAACCCGCTGGAGATGGAGAATAGCTCCCGCGTCGAGTTAGGCGACGCCCCCGGCGGAAAATCGCCTCCCACTGATCCGGTGGCCGGCGCCCACGGCCCTCCGTCCAGCCCCCCCCCCCTCCACACCCCCTCCCGGCTCCTCCTCGGCTTGGCGGCCGGATACGGTCTCGTGATGGTCCCTCTCCGGAGGGGGGCGCAGCTGCAGGTCCGCGCTCGTCCTTGGCTCCCGCGGGGCAAACTCCAGGTATGGCCTTCCAAGCCCATATTCGCTCGCGTTTTGCAGTTCCCGCCGTGAATACCGAACCTGGCCTCGCCTGGGTGTCGACGCCGTTCGCGGCCTCATGCTTCAACGCCCACACCATCTCCTCCATGCTCTCCTTCTTCTTCTGCGCTCCTCCCGAGGTTGTCCCCGCCTTCGCGGCGCGAGACTGGGTCTTCTCCTTTCACGTTGCCTCCCCCGCGATCGCCTCGTTCATCATCTCCGTTGGGGATCGACACTGCAACCGTTTCCGCCTCTCCTTCCATGGGTCGCTGGAGGCCGCCATGGAAGCTGCTTCCCACCTGCTCCCGTTCCCCGAGTCCCACCTGCCTGTGGCCCCACCTGCCAGCCGCGTTCCCCGGAAGCGCCGTAAACGCGCTCGCCCCCTTGGTCCCGCTGCGCCTCGGGATTTGGTGGGCCCGGAATCCTTCCCCTGCCGTACGAGGTGCATTCAACCTCCTCTGTCGCTGTCCCCGTCTCGTCCGACCTGTCCCCGCGTAGGGAAACCGCGTGCGGTGCTGCCTCCCCTCCTAGCCCCGACGTGCACGTCCCCTCCGCCCTCACCTCCGCCATCGAGCCCAACGCCGGCACTGATGACGCCCCGCCATCTCCGGCTTTGCCGTACTCGGCGGCGTTCAATGCCACACCCACCTCCTGCCGCTCCTTCAAAGAAGTGGCTAGCTGTCCTCCCGCGCTCCCCCTCCGCTCCCCGCCCCCGCCCTTCAAAACCTTGAGCCTCTCCGGTTGCTTCTGATGTCTATCTCTCAAACACCTTGGTAAGGACTGTAGGGATTCCATCCGTTGTCGCCGCTACGGTCGCTTCGGCCACCGCGCCAAGGGTTGCGACATGGCCTACGCCCAGCCCATCTTCGTTCCTACCTCTTCCTCGCCCCCGCGCTCTCCCACGGTGCACCCACGCCCCGCCACCCCGTACCCATCCGAGCAAAACACGATCACGCCCCCGTCACCCACTGCCGCTCCAGCACCCCACCGCCCTCCCCCCGCCTTGGAGCCTTGTTCGAAGGAGAAAGCTCCGGGTCCCCCGCTGCTGACTCCCCCCCCGGCCCGCACCATCCACGTTGTCGAGCCCACGCCGGTGATAGCTTTGCCCTCCCCCCTCGCGTCCGATGAAGAAGACGCGGAGTCCGACGCCTCCTCGGTTTTCCTGCCTTCGGAGGTCTTCATGCCGCGGGGCGACCTCCAAGCTGCTCGCCGCATGGCCGTGGTCTTCATTGACTCGCCTGCGGCCTTCTACTCCCTGGCGTCGTTGTTTGCTGAGGCCATCTGCCACGAGCTCCCTGGCCTGCATGTCACGGTCGTTCCCTCCTCCATTGGGGACCTCTATGCGCAGTTCCTGTGTCCGGACGACTGCGCCATCGCCCTCGAGCACCAGCCCTTCGTGCATGACGGTGCCACTTTCCGCCTGGTTCGGGAAGAAGACGCGGACAGGATCCCCTGCCCGATGAAGTTCGTGGCCGTCGTGCTCGCGAAGCGGATGCCGGTCGAACACATCAACCCGCTCGGCATCTCCGCTGCGTTCAGCGGCTTTGGTGAAACCTTGGAGGTGGACCCCGCGTGCCTGGCTGGCACGGACTGCGCCCTGGTGCGCGCGGTCGTTCTCCTCAAGCACGCCGACTGCGTCCCCCCGGAGGACATCCTCTCCCGTGCGCCGTGGAAATCGCGCATGATCCACGTCCGGCGTGTTCGGGTGTGGCGCGTGGAGGACTCCTACGACGAGAATGACGAATACGTGCCCTTCTTCCCACCTCATCCCTCGCCGCTGTTTCGTTTTCACGGACGGCTCGCTCTCGCCTCGCCTCCCATGCCGCGTGCCCCCCTTCGGACGGATCGCGCAATGGCGGGCCTGCCCTTGGCGACCGCGATGACGCCGCCCTGCACCACGACGCGCTCTTGGCCTTGCTCGACAACGTCTCTAGCTCCCCCCTCATGCCTCACGCTGGTTCCCCCGACTCGTCCATGTCATCCTTGACCATCTCGTGGTGCCGAGGTGTTGGCTCTGACACGGGCTCGAGCCAGCTGGGTTCGGGGCCTCCCATCTCCGCCTCCCGCCGCCGTGGGGTTGTCATCACCGACCTCACGGAGGACGCCACCCCGCCTGCGCCTCTGAGTGCTCTCATGGACGATGATGCCGCCGCTGGGGAGCGCCGGAGTGCTCGGCTTGCGGCCAAGGCGTCGCAATTCCATGAGCCTGTTGCTGCTCGTGCTGTCAAGCTGCGTGGGCTGCGCGATGCGCTGGGCGGTTGCACCGCGGCCCTTCAGAAGACAGTTCAGAAGCATGGCGTCCTCGCTGCTTGTGCCAAACCCCTGCGTCAGTGTGCGGTCACCGCGTTAACTGCGGCGATCTGCTCACCGTCCCCGGCGCCGCCGCGTGCTGATGATTAGCGTGCCCCCTGTAGGCTGCTGCCCGGGCTGCAGGATAAGAGCCTCTGCCCGCATCTATTTTCTGTTTAGCATCTCCTGCTTGTTGTCTCGCAGCTCCCCTCCCCGCCTCTGTAACCCACACGGTGTTCTTCTCTCTAATGGTTAATCAATGTCGCGATCTTTCGATTCAGACGTGGAATGTCTAGGGGCTGGGCTGTTCCAAGAAACGGCCCATTGTCAGGGATGCGATCTCCACGAGCTCCCCCTCCATTGTTTGTTTGCAGGAAACAAAACTCTGCACCGTAGACGCCCTCGCCACTCGATCCTTCCTCCCTTCCTTGTTGTCTACTTTCTCCATTGTTGATGCCGTTGGGAGCTCGGGTGGCATGCTCACTGCCTGGGACACGTTGCTCTTCACGCTTGACAATGTCCGTCGGGGGCTCTACACCCTCACCATGACTCTCGCCTCCACCCTGTCCGATCTTACGATCGCGGTCTCGAACGTCTACGCCCCGTCTAACCACGCCCTCACTGCTCAGTTCCTTGAGGAATTCGAGAGTCTTGGCCCTGCCTACCCCATGCCCTGGCTCATCCTGGGAGATTTCAACCTCGTGCGCTCTCACCGCGATAAAAACAACAGTAACTTTGATGCCTCTCTCGCCATGGCGTTCAACAACTCGATTAGATCCCTCGCCCTCTTCGAGCTCCCCCTCGATCGCCTCTACACCTGGTCTAACAAGCGTGATTCTCCCGTGCTGGCTAGGTTGGATCGTGCCTTCTCACGCCGCACTGTGCAGGTGCGGGTGCATGCATGCGAGGGCGCTCGTGGTGCAGCCTGCTGCTCTGCTCGGTGTCCGGCGTCGCTCGTCACGCCGCACAGTGCCAAATGCATCCGATGCTGGCGCGGTTGGAGCCTCCTGGAAATGGAAGATCACAAGGGCATGTACGTTAGACTGCGGTACGTGTCGACTCATTGACCAGTATAAGCAGCATGAGTATCGTCTCGCAACGGGACGACGCGATGCGGGCCGAGGTGATGTTGCCCTGCTGCCCGCCCTTGTCTGATCGGTGGGTGTGATCACTCGCAAGTGTCCGTTCCCCGTTAGACCATCCCATTCCCATGTAGTATCTGTCACGTGCATAACTGTACGCCGTATTGTTGGATTTATATGGCCTTCCAAGTTTGAAACACAGACGACGACGTCCACACGTACTCCACCATCGGTTTACCATGGCTACAAACGATAATCAGCATGTAATTAAATAAGACAGAGCAGGCAAAGGCAGTCATCATCGTGGTGCCATCCGGTCCGTGTTCCCCGCATGATGCTCCCGGGCATACAGGGCTCTTGGCCACCGCCACATGGCTGTGGACAGGAGGAGACGAGTCCCCCGGGCAGGGTCCATCGGACAGGTTGCCCCAGACTGAGACCGTCCACGTGTCTACTCATATGATTATATCGCAGAGGTAAAAATATTCTACCGCTGACTCCTGAGCATAGAAAACGCATCAGCACAGAGAACACGCAGATAAAAGAAGAAAAAAGATAACACGCAGAGATTATGCTATCGGACGATCAAACAAAGGATCGTTCTCCCGCTAGTCACGCACGGCCAGAGTGCCAACCAAGAAAGGTCGTCGGTCGTACTATCTCAGATCTCGGCCTGTCCTTGTGTGATGTCGGATCGGCGGGGTGCACGCGCTGCCGTACCCGGCCATCAGCGCGCCATCAGGCCGGCCGGGTACGAGAGGAATCTGCCGGATACCCGGCCGTCGGCGCGGCATCGGGCTGGCCGGCGGGTGCGAGAGTCAGAATACCATGAAAAGAAGACGCGGCGTGATAGTTCTTAATAATCCTTAGCTAAATCTACGCTAAAAAGGAAGGAGCCAGAAATAATATAGCCGGAAAGATAAAGAGACAACAACAAGGAGATCATTCCTCCAACATCGAGGGAGGCGTATTGAGAAATATGCGACTTATACTAGAGAAGCTTGTAAATATATTTGGAAATTACAAGGTAGTATTTGCTATGACTGTTCTAGAATAATAATTTAGCTAACATCTCGTTGCAACCGAAGAAATGTTAGGGGTGCGTACTTCCCATGGAAGATGCTAAAGTAGCTTCTAGTGGTTAATTAGTATAGAGATTACACCTACTATATACGGAGTATATTTTAGCAGAGAATTACACATAGCTGATCTTTTGGATGTTTGATGGCTTACAGCTGTAGGAATTGTGAGGTTGTAAAACTTACGTCATGTTGACCACATGTTAGTATCACATCACCCGGTCATCCAAAATTCATGTACAAACTAGAAAGAGGTAGCTCCCATAGCGCACACCCGCGGTATTTTTCATCCCGTGTAGATATATTTGTGAGAAAAACTTTAAATATAGGGCTATTGTGTAATTGAGTGAACCATTTTTAAATAGTCATGATATAGTTTTCTTTTCGATGCCCCATTTGGAAAATATTTGGCATGATAGTATATGGTGTCCATGCGATAACCGAAATAGATAGTTGGAATATAACTTTTCAGGCATTTCTCTTGCTTTGTATATTAGTTAGTCATGATAAAACATTTCCATTTCGAATTTTTGTGTCTCTAAATAATAATTATAGGTGGATAAAATGTGGAGTAATGTATTGCAAGAAGTTTCGACCATGATTCCGCATTAAACCGTAAATCGTTAATTATCATCAATTTAGATAGTCAGTTTCTTGATATAATTTTTTGTAAGTCGATTAAAATAAAAAGGCATCAACGGAAAGAGTCCATGCGCCGTTCTCGCATTGATGTACATGTGAAGAATTTGACAATTTGCAAGAACAATTATTATTGTAAATCTGGTACACATATCTCAGCAACAAGCAATTGAAACAACTTTTTCGGGTTAAAATCTTTGCATGTGTATTAAGTTTGTTTTGCAAATTATTGTTTTCAAGTCCTCCAATTATTATTGATATATGTACAATGTATAGTTTGCAAAGAAGTAACTTTGTTATCGATTACGTCCGCCATAACTCTAAATCTTTTGTTGCAAGAAATGCAGTCTGCAAGGCTTACATTTATTTATGGAAAACAATCTTAATCCACAAAATATGGAAGTCTAATTTTTTTGTTATTTGATTTAGTTATAAGTAAGAATGGTACAAAAACCAAGATGAGCCGTCGGGGGACGCTATAAGAGACAGAGAAGAGTGCGGTAGTTAGAGAATCTCCAACAAGTGCGCAAAAACATGTACGCGTGGTAAAACAGTCGATCTGGCACGCAGGAAATGGCTACCCGCCCTATCTTTCGGCAACGGGATCTAGCGCGCGGAATAAAAGGGCACATGCAGACGCTCTGCAACTGCCACGAAGTTTCATTCCCGCTGCCGCTTCTCTCCCCCTTCGCCTCTTCGTCTATATTTTCGTGTTCCGACATAAAAATATCGTGGAGAGAAATTTTTTCCATGAAATAGATACGGAGGCGCCGTCACCTTGAAATTCCATTCTAGTCCTTCTGAAGTTCTCCTCCGGCACCCTACCAGAATGGGGAATCGTCTACGGAGCTCTCTATATTGTTGTAAATTCCTCCGGACAGATGCGTGAAGTGACGCGGCGTCTCCCACATATGCACTTGGGCGCCGTTCGGCCTGGCCGTGGAAAAAACGGCCGACTCGACAGTTCCCAACGGTTCTAGCTCTGGACGGCCCAAAATCTTGGTCGCATGAAAATCAAACGGGCTTGCACCACGCGGGGCTGGTCTATCCTGCTGGAAGCTACCAAATGTGCCCCAAAAGAACAGCCCAAATTACTTTGCCGAGTGTCTCGATCACGGGAGCCCTTAAAATCATTGGCAATATTTGTGGATGCACAGACCACAGATGTTGATCAAGCGATCATCATCGGATACGCACACGTACAAAAATACGGGCCTATGTGCATCGAGTCCCGTGATTCCGAGCAATGTCACGCGCGCCGTGTGGTACTGCTGCTGTGCTTTTGCATGCAGGGCGCTGAATCATGGCGTCACACGAAATGGAGGCGAAGCAGAGTCATGGAACACACGCGTGACCCCGTCGAGAGTAGGACCGAGGCATACGCCGAGTTACTATTGAGCAGAAACGCAACGCAGCACACAATCATGCACGTACGTACGCCCTATTTATGTTTTGCTCAAATGATTTGTTTGCTCCGAAATGTAGGATGAAAGGCAATGGTGTTGGTGGCCACGTTGGCACATCGCCCCATCCGTGTGTACCGCACATGTCATCGCTGTAGCCTCTACGCCCGAGTTCTTGATCGCCACATGGATTCGCAGAGCAGCGGACGATACAGTCTCCCGGGTCCATCACACAAGTCGCAACTGGCCGCAAGCCTTGCACCATTGCACAGTGGCGAGAGACGACGGTATGCTTAAAAAAAACTCTGTGTAAATGTGCAACGCGGCAGCAAATTGGTCAAATACGCGTCCGTCCGCCCACTTGTCCAGTTTGGTCATGCGTACCCACCTGTTGTGCACCCCAACTGTAAACGGTGCCGGTGGGACGCTCGGGTCGGCGGCAGATCTTGTCGGTGCGGCAGGGTTGATCGCAGTCCGCTCCCGCGCCATTGGCACGAAATTAACATGCTCAACTATGCAGTGAGCAGAAAATATATTGCCGAATCTGAGCTGCTCCAGGCCTACGGCCACATGTGTTTATGCCGCGCCACTCTAATTGGTTGGAAACGGTGCATATCGGTACAGAGATTAGGGAGCGGTACATGTACTCCACCACATTGCAGCCAGCCCGTGCACGCATCACGCCACACCCCGCCGTTGGTTTAAATATTACTCCAACGCAGATGAAGATCAGCCCGCTAGCAAATACTCCCTCCGTTCCGAAATATATGACGTTAAAGAGAATTCCGACAAACCCCCAAAATCGCAAAAATGACCAGGTTACCCATACAGAATAAATGAAATTACAACCGATGCCATCTCGTCCAGCTACGATTTCAAATCACGCGTTGCCATCTTCTTCCTCCCTCGCCTTGGCTCGCCGAGGCGCAGCAGCTCGCCTCGCCCAGATCCGCCGGCTCGCCCAGGCGCAGCAGCTCGCCTCGCCTTGTCCAGGCGCAGATCCGCCGCCTCGCCTTGTCCAGGCGCAGATCCGCCGCCTCGCCTCGCCCAGATTCTTCCGCCGCTGCGGCGGCCTCCGGCAGTTGCTGTTCCTCCACGGGGGATCCGCGGCGACGCCAGTACGAGCACGAACTGGACCGCGCGTTCCACCTCCTCGCCGCGCGTCCCGGCCCTCTGCGTTGAGGTCGCGCCCAGGTCTTGGTTCAAAGCATCGGAGACCAGTTCCTGCAGTTTAGCACACGATCGCCCTGGCCCAAGTCCTGGACAGGATCAGCTGCAAATCACCAGTCCTAGCTCGTGCAAAGCCTCCCACTGTTTCGTTCCTGCAAAGCACCCAAGAGGATAAGTTCGTGCAAAGCATCAGCTGCAAATCACCAGTCCTAGCTCAGTTCATGCACAGGATCGCATCAGGTCGTGCAAAAATTTGCATCAGATCATAGGAGCAGGTTCAGTACTCACCCAGGAACAACAACATCCTACTCCGGGAGTTTGAAATCGAGGAGCATATCGTCATCGGGCACCCCAGGAGCGCACATCCCACTGCCTCAGTATCAGCCCAGGTCCTCTTCTTGGTTGATCAAGCTTGGAAGCATCTCCAGATCATGAAGTCATCCCCTACATTGCTGTCAGCTCCACATCGTCTTCTTCGTTGACGTCGTCCAGCTTAACTAACTACTGCCGCTGATGAATATGGCGGTCCCGGACCTCAACTTTACGCCACCTGCAGACGAAGAAGATGAAGTAATGCAAGAACAAGAACTTCATGATGAACAAGAACCTTATGACGAACAAGAACATGATGAACAAGAACCCTATGATGAACAAGAACATGATGAACAAGAAACTGAAGAACATGGTGCTACAGGTATTGATGAACATGCAATTTATAAATCTGCAATGCAATGCTACCCCAAGCAAGCAAAAATGAAATATATATAGTCCATTTACTGTAATTTTTCTCTCTGTTACAGTTATTATCAGAAATAGTACTCCTGCAAGCCTATTAGTGGTACTACCAGAATTATATTGCAGAGGTGAAAATAACAGAAAAACAGGGACAACTTGCTTAGTTTTTTCTTCTCAAACAGGTAGGTAGACTAGAAACCATAGACATGCAGAGCTTTGTGTTTGTATGCTACAGTTACAATCAGAGAAGCCCAACTTCCTTGAGCCCATCATAGAAAAGATAACATGACAAATGAACTAGAGTTTATACTAAATGGCCTTTTAAACTCCTAATTTTATGTTTCTAGCCTCAACTGCAACTCAAAAGATTCACATAGATGAAAAGTACGTGCACAGAAGGCTGGAATCAATTTGAACTACTCTTGTTGGGGTGTGTGTGTTCCCAGACCAAAAGACAATGTTATAACTACAGCCATCTGTTGAATCTCTCACTGAAGCCCAGATGTTATTTAAGTTACTGACGAAGCAGATTGTTGTGCAAAAAATGGGTAAAACCAGGTGACATCAGAGGACGCGCGCTGCAGTCTGAAACTTTAGAGCTACATTTAGAAACTCCAACTAGGCACGTGATTTCAAACGAACATTAATATAGATCTTGGAGATTTGTTTCCCCCCAATAGAGTGCTGGACAGATTTGGAAGTGCAAGATAGAAGATTCGGATAAAAATTTGGAGTTGACAGAAGAGCAGAACAGATGGGGAGTTTTTTTACACAGGTGCTATAACACTAGTAGCCTCCAATTAGGAGTAATAATCTGAGCGAGGAATTCTACTGCTCCAGTTCATAGACAGTAAATCAGATTTGGCAATAATTTTACCTCGTTGATGTGAAAAATATCAATAATTTTGCTAGTTTAATTTGTGTTGCAACCAGTTAGCAAAGCTTGGCATTAACTTGTGTTGGAAATACTACATATTGCTTCTTTCATAGTCCATTTACTGAAATTTCTTGACTAATTTCTTGACACTTTATTTCTCATGAATACAGGCTTACCTGCAGAAGGCCCTGTCGATGAACATGGTGATGTCAATATGGAAGAGGAAGCATCTCAGCCCGAAGAAGAGGATGCGAACCACAATTTCTCCGTGGCAGTAAGCTAGGCGCCGGATCACGGCCAGCTCCTGGATCCCTCCGCGTGGACCACAATTTCTCTCGGTGATGGATGAAAGAAACCACTAGCTAGCAGGAGAGATCTGATCAGCAAATGACGGCTAACTAACTAATCTAGTGCGTGTGAGATGATTGCAGATATAAGAAATGGACGAGGAACTTGGAACCCGAACTGAGTGTGGATCGTGAGTTACCTGCCACGGGGATCTCGATGGCGAACTCGGTGTAGCAGAGGACGGAGAGCATGGCCGAGACGCCGGACACGGCGTAGGAGAGCACGACGGCGGGGCCGGCCGCCTCCTTGGCCTCCTGCCCGGTGAGCACGAAGATCCCGGCGCCGATGACGGCGCCGACGCCGAACCAGGCCAGGTCCCACCAGTTGAGCTCGCGGCGCATCTCGGCGCCACTCCGTCCGCGCACGGCGTGCACCTCCGTCACACGCGCCGAAGGCCCAGCCTCACCAACGCCGACCGCGGCACGACGTCCCCTGTACCAAAGCTCGCACCGCGCCAGGGAGATGAGCCCGATGGAGAAGTGCGGAAGAAGAGCGCGAAGGGCGTGGCGAGCACAAAGCCGACGAAGGAGAGCGCCACCGCCGTCGTCCTCTCCTTGCTCCAGCACCACCGCCGCCGGCGGATCTACCACCACCTCGCACAGATCGACCATCTCCACCCCCAGATCGAGCACAAGCAAAGGAGTAGGAGTAAAAATTAGATTTTTAACACCTAGACCTACGAAGTTGGAAAGCGGCGTGGAAAGAGAGGGCTCGGGTCACCGGCTAGAGAGAGAGGCCCGCGCCAGCGAGAGCAAGAGAGAGTGGGCGCCGCCGCGCCGGCGACAGAGAGAGCAGGAGGGCGCTGTGCCGGTGGGAGAGAGAGCAGGAGGGCGCTGAGAGAGAGAGAGCACGGGAGTGAGGGAGAGGAATGAGATGCGACGCGAGGGGATAGGAATGCGACGCGACGTTTCGATTCCGACCGGGGGTAAAATGGGAAACACGCAGAAATTTTGTACGTGCCGAAAATTGTGCGTGACATCCTTCCGCGTCTTATATTTCGGTACAGAGGGAGTAAACAGCAAGTGAGATGCACTGACTGCAGTCAGTGGCGAGAACAAAGGGATAGTAGTAGAAAATTTGGGGATACGAGTGAGATGCACTGACTGCAGTCAGTCAGCCATGAGAGCACAACTGACGGCGGGGAACGCGGCGCCGGCCTGTATTGCGCGTCCAAGTCTTCGGATACGTACGGCTGGCAACGCGACGCAACATGAAAGGCACTAGTCTATCGTATTAGATTAACGCAAAAAAAAAACTCTATCGTATTAGTTTATTTCCATGGATGATTGCAACGGCAGCGCGGCAACGGAGTTTGACATCTGTGTCCGTTGGATCTCTTGTTTGCGCTGGAGCCAAGGGAGAGGTGACGGCGCGAGATCAGATGACGTCCACCTAGGTAGCTTCGATCTGCGGCTAGTGTCAATGCGAGCTGGCCGCCGGCGTACGGATCTGGATCTTTGATTGGGTTTGGTGCGATTTGATTTAATTGGGCGAGCGATGTTTAATGGCTGGATGCTGGAGCTGAGCTGAGACTAGTCACAATGGGGAGTATCATATACTAGTATCATGCATATAATACTAGTCTATGTTACCACTTCCACAATGCATAGTAATATATTTGTGGTATCATATACTAGTATATTTATTAGCTTATAGACTCATCTTGTCTTGGAAAGCGTTATGTTACGGTATCTACCTATGTTACCACTAACACCTCTCTCCTCATTAAATGAGTGCCACATCATCTTTTTTGCCTATGTGGCACTTATGATACCACCTATGTTACTCCCATTGTGGCTAGTCTGAAGAATTGTTTACTACCCACCTTGAGCCTAGTCGTTACTACCTCAATAGTGGGAAGTAACATATAGATAATGTCATATTAATTAGGCTATAGATTCATTATGTATTGGAATGTGTGATGTTATGATAACATAGCTAGTTACCACTCTTATATCTCTCCTCATTAAATATGTGGCACATCATCTTTTTTGCCTACGTGACACTGATGTTACTAGCGATGTTACTCCCACTGTGACCAGCCTGATAGTATGGATCGGGGTCATTGCTACGCGCTGATCTGAGCAGGCTTGTATACACCATGCTCTGCTACCAAAGTATTCAACATGGTCTATATAAGCCTTAAATGCCCAAATCAGTGCGTAGCAATGTCGCCGATCCATACACTATTATAATGGTCCGGTTCAATTTTCACACGCTAGCAGACCCCGTAAACATGGGTAGCCTGAGAACGCGACTTGGGGGCCGAAAATCTCCCTCTCCCATGCGAGCCGCTATACCGGCGAACCATATACCGTGCCGACGCAATTGCTCACCGCGCTTCTGTCCTCCGGTGAGCAATTGCTTCAGATCCACTGTGGTGACCCAGCACACCACTTCATGTGTAGTGCGCAAGTCGTTAACATAATACTCACAGAAGGACTTATCCGTGAATATTACATCCCTCAGAGTGGTACAACAGAAACATAGCAGGTCCAAGCAAAACTATAGGATATAAACTTTCATTACAAAATCTCGAGAGTCTCTTTGATTAATCAAAGAATAACTCATGCAAATGAAACATCAGAAGAAGCAATTCGAAGTTCCAAGCTGGAGAATAAGTACTAGATCAGAACCTAATCTATTGCTTGTAAACAACTAAGTCCAAGAATGGACTCTACCTACAGCTTGATAGCTTCTCCTACACCTGCGTTGTTGATGACGATGCTTCACTAGCTAAGTAGTATAAGACTCCTCCCAGCTCCATGAGATAGCGATGACTTCACGATGACGACTTTCATAAGGGCTTCAACTCTAAGTAGGGTCAAACAAGAACGAATGAGTAACGAGCGTTATTCAACAAGTTCATGATATATAGTGGGTAGTTTGATGCACTATCTACAGCTTTTAGACTCGAAAGATTCATAAGCTAATGCAAGGTTTTTGTAAATCTTTCTTCAAGAGGTTGCTTTTAGTTCTGAAAACTATGCCCGCCAGACCATCACAGGAGCTAGAACTTCATGGAGTTGTCTTTCCTGTAGCATTCGCAGTTCCTTCCCGGAACGGGGGGGGGGGGGGGGGTAACAGGCCACATCCTTTCACACTCTACAGAGGTGCGTTACTTTACCCATGGACGATCAAGACCATGTTGCACAACCAGGTGTACATTCCTGTCCACTCCCACTCAAGTGTGGGGCCCGGTTATTGATCCAAGCCAAACCATGCTTCTCCGTATAACGCATGCCCACACATTTCTGCCAGCAGGTTGAACCCCTGATTCTATCCCTCACGATAGAGATCTAGGCGTCCCTCGCAGACACTCATAGACCTTGGAGTCCGTGGGATGTAAGGGCTCCCACCCATATGCATGTAGTCCCGCAGGACCTACATCGTACGTCTCAGGCAGTCCGTTGACATGCGAACGGGAAAAGATCACAGCTGACTTACTCGCCCCATACAAGACCCATGGTTAACACGGTATTTATGGCGTATCGAGTTCTGACGGAATTTGTGATTAATTCCTAGGTAATACTTTCCCATGCAGATGGAACCTTTCTTTGACCTATTCATCTTACCATGGTCCCATCCTCCCACCAAACAGAACACTATCACTTGGGTAGTCATTCAAGTAGTCATATTATTATAAAAATAGGATCATGCATTCTTTTGAGAATAGGTGGTAATACGATAGGGTTTTTGCAAATAGTTCGTTAGAAAATACTGCAAAGGATATGAGCAAGTGATGAACTTGCCTGAGATAGAGATAATGACAATAATAATCCATGTGTTCGGGTTTGAGGGTCGTGTAAAAAATCCCTACATCTGAAAGATAGCAAAGTAGTCCTGGTAAGGACTACAGAAAACACTGGCAAGATGATACATGCATAGTAATCATATGCATCGCGAAATACCCTCGAAAACATCCTAGCTCACTAGTGAAACCTATGATCGATACGATACAAAGATCACATAGGTTTTATGTGAGTTGTTTCATTACTTGTGATGATGTTGTTATTCACTTCTTTTAGACTTATATGTGTTTCAATTTTATTTAGAAAACAATGGTTATCATGTTTAAGTAGAAGTGTTATCACAGGGTTAGGTAGTAAGACATTAGCACATGAAAAACAACTATTGAAAAGATAACAAACACATTCTAATTTACGTTTAAAAGTGTAGATCTAATGACAAAGAGTTTAATTGAAAATAATGAACTAATACCACTAACTCTATCATCATATAACTTTCTAATGACTTATGATGATAGGTTTAGTAGGTGTGAAAACACTAGGGTTTTATTAATAAGGAAAATAATATTATGGTAGTTATTTCTGATTATAATGGAACATGAGAGAATTTCATTATACTTTTAGAAATAAGTTTGTAAGTTAAACAAAATGTTTTGTGTTTTCATATTTTAGTTGAAATTTTCTCTCTCTTTAATTTGGTATATCATTTGAATTTTTGTGAAAAGATTTGAATAAGTTATTAATTTATTAATTTTAAATAAATTAAATGGCTACGAAAAATATAGCACACATGAAAACTTGGTCAAATGACTTTGAAAATATCATAGATCCATAGATAAGTTTCATTAGTCATTTTGAGAAATTTGGTATATAACTTGTATTTTTCTGAATTTTTGAATTGTTTATTATTTTTCTCAATTTTTAATGGATTAATTTAAATTTAAATAATATTTAATTTCTAACATTATCAAACATTTTTTAAAAGTTGATAAACATTTATATTTTATTTTTCTAATTATTTCCATATCTTATTTGTATTTTTCTGATTGTTAGATTAAAAGTTATTGAATTCATGAATTATTCTGCCCTTTTTTAAATTGACAGGTGGGTCCCACCTGTCATATTCAGTTTCATTTCAGAAAATAAAAAAGAAAATAAATATGACGTCATGATGACATCACTATTTCGTCAACAGTGGAGGGGATCTTCCCTGTTGAACAACAATCGCACGATTCACCCCGATTTGGTTCGATTGGTTCACTCTACCTGCTCTAGGAGTTCCTGGCGAGTGCGTGGGTGGTGGTGGTGTGACCAAATGGTCACCGGAGTTACCCCGGCGACCACCAGCGTGGTGACAGACGATGGCGCTCGGAGATGGGGACATATCACTTGACCATATGCTCAACGGAAAGCATCCAGAGCTCACCACGAGCGCGATGGAGTGGTTGGTGCAGCGCGGCGAGGTCGTAATCGACGGTGAGCCTCCACGTCAACCGGAAGGAGAGACAAAAGGGAACGGAGGAATTCTCCCGCCTTCGATCTTCCCGGCTTGCGAGGTTCATCATGGAGGTAGAGGAGGACACGACGCACCCGATGGTGGCCTTGGTTTCCCGCGGGATGAACGGAGTCGACGGTGTGCGACGGCGGCCGGAGTAGCTAGGGTTTCGGGTTACGTTGAAAAGAAGCAACAAGAGAGAGGGAGACTGTGTGAGAGTGGAGCAGATGGGGACGTCTTCCCGTGGTCTTATCCTCGTGAGCTGGGACACATGCAGGAGGTGGCAATGGCGGCGTGGACAGCGCGATGTTCTCCTCTGCCTTCTCGCTCGAGGTAGAAGAAAAGAAATTAAACAATTCCAGGAAAACCCCCTGTCTAATTTTATAAATTACAAACAAGTCCTTATGTGGTTGAAAACAAAATAAAAGTGATGTTTTCAGGGTCTTTTTGTAAACAGAAAAATTATTAAAAATCATATTTGTAATCCTCATAAAAAATGCAATCTCACCATGTTTGATTTTGGTGAAATTGAAGAAGATTTTTTTTTTTAAACTTGCTCAATCTACATTCCAAATGAACTAAAAATCATTTTCGTATATGCTATGGCATGAAAACAACACCACCAATATGTTACTTAAAGAATGGTGTGTTTCACATTGGATAATTTTAGATATGAGTCTTTTTAGGAACAACTTGTAAAACTTCTTATTAGTGTTATTATCTACTATAGAAATAAAACACCAACTATGGAATACTATTTCCATGTCATGCCAAATGATTTTAATTAGTGGTTGGACTTGTTTTCTTTTGTTTGACTTTGTTATTTTCATATTTGAAACTGTTGGCAATTTTTGGTTGATATTTTACTTAGTGTGTGTAAGCCCTAGTTGATATATTAGGTTCTTTATCAAGTGGAAAACATGTGTGGCTTTGGAATCGATTTGTTTGTTTTCCACCAGGTTCCAAGTATGGACATTATTCCAAGATTCTTTTAGAACATGTAATCATTTACATGGTTATGTGTAGATGAATTTTTGTTGTTATCTGTTAGTGTTATGTATGAAAAGGATTTGGAAAACAAGGTAGTGCTTGTTACCATCTGCCTCTACATAGCACAAGACATTTGAATGTAATAGCTTATTATTATTATTTCTTACTAGATAGTTGTTTCCACTTAAGATATTTTTATGTGTTCCTGATCTCTGATGAGCTTGACAAGGCATAGAGGTTATAGGTTCTCTAATATTACATAATGTTTCACTGGATAATTTCTTATGCTTCCTTACCGAGGCATTGTTGCTCCTTGTTGACTTATGTTGCTTGATGTTCTTGTCTCTAGTTTCCACTAGTCTTCAGATACTGCCTTTGTCACTTGTAAGTGAGATCAGCTCTTGGATTCCATCTTCAACTGTCTCACCCTTGTGGTGAAGACAACCAATTACTCCAAGCAAATATTTTTCTTAGATGATTATAAAGGAATCTAAGTGTGTTTGATGACATCAATTTTTCCTATGCATATAAGAAGAATTTGTTAACAAGGTAGCTAGTCTTTCCTCCAAATTACTACTCATATACAATAGGCTGAGATGTATCAGGTTATTCAACCTTCTGTTTGTTTGTGTATGATAGTCAATTGTTTGAGCATATAAAATTGACATGTTAACAAGATATACAACTTGTTACCAAACTACTTATATATCACACGAACATTGGAATATCACCTTATTTCAGGGGGAATGAGTAAGATTAGGTGAAGATATAAGAGTTTCCAAAAACTAGTATGATAGATTGGAATGACACTTCTAGAACACTCTAAAGAATCTTCCTGAAGATCTTCTTGTGGTAGTTCCTCTTTTCTTGGTGTTGCTTCTCTTTCAGAACGACTTCGAGAAGATTGTGAAACAAGAAAATAAGATAGTCTAGACAAAGTAGAGAGATCTAGATTATGACTTAGTTAAGTTTTTATTTTACTTCTATATACTTCTTATTTTGTTTCCCATAAGCTATGTATTTGTTTCATTATGATTAGTTTTACTTAGCTATTAATTCAATTCCTCTAATAGAGGTTATATTTGTTGTTATTCATTAATTGTATCCAGACATACCTTAGTTGTTGATTGTTGATTTGGATAGAAATGTGGAGTTTTTGTAGAATGAGGGCTTAAGTCAATAAGTTGATCAAATGGTTCACTTAATGTCTTGAGATCTCATATGCTCACTTGTATAAGATGAACGAGGCAATGAGCATATGAATGTTATTAGGGTTTAATGACTTAAGTCATAGTTGTTAGTTGTTTTCTCAAGTGTCATGATTTACTTTATGTTCTTCCCTTTATTATCTTTGTCATGCATGCACTACAACGGAATCACTCTATTGCAACGAAACTAGTCGTTGTAAAAAGTGACTTATCGTCGCAATAGGGTTCTGTTGCACCGAAATAGGGTTCGTTGGGAGGCGTCGCGAAAACCTCCGTGGTAGAAGGCTGTCTCCGCGCACTTAGAATCGTCGCTAAAAAATAATCCAGTTGCAACCATTTCCTAGGCCAATTGCCACGCACGTTTCCGTCGCGTCTCGCACATAACGCAACGTACATATTTCGTTGGTACACCTCTAGTGCAACAAATACCCAAACGTGGCGAGTGACCAATATGGCAACGGCGAGTGTTCCATTGCGCTTGTTCTTTCGTTGCAAAAGTCGAGTTTATTTGCCACGTCCAATTGTGTGGCAAAAAACTATGACAACAAACATTATACGCGTGGGAACAACGTTTTGCCACACACAATCAATCGTGGTAAGATGATTTTGAAATAGTAATCGCTACGGCCTTCATATTAGTAGCCATAAGCAATCGCGACAATTTCAACTATTCGTGGCGCCATTCAATTTCTACAAATTTTAGTTTCGTGGCGAGATGTAGTATTCGCAACATCCACATTTTATGTTGCTACAAGCAACTGCGACAATAACAACTTTTCGTGGCGCCATTGTATTTCGACAAATTTTATTTTCGTGGCGAGATGTAGTATTCGCAACATCCACATTTTATGTTGCTAGAAGCAACTGCGACAATAACAACTTTTCGTGGCGCCATTGTATTTCGACAAATTTTATTTTCGTGGCGACATATACAATTCGCAACGTACAAATTTTAGTAGCTAGAAACAACTGCGACAACTTCAACTATTCGTTGCGCCTTTCTATTTCTACAAATTTTAGTTTCGTGGCGAGATGTAGTACTATTCGCAACGTACAAATTTTAGTAGCTAGAAACAACTGCGACAACTTCAACTATTCGTTGCGCCTTTCTATTTCTACAAAATTTAGTTTCGTGGCGAGAAGTATGGGAATTCTGTATTGCAACGAACATAGTTTGGTGGCGTGAATGAAATATCGCAACAAAGTTAGTTTGGTGGAGAAAAAATATTGCGACGATGTCTCCCTCATGGTGGTGAGAGTCTATTTCAACAAAACACTTTGTTGTGGCGACTGAGGCTTCACGCAACACTACAATTATCGTGGTAAACTACCTATTGCCACGTTATAGAAAAAAAAAAAAAAAAATAAGGAAACAAAAAATACGGGCATTGAATTAAAATGTTCAAAAGGGTACGTAAAATATGTTTATTTACACAAAATAATAGTTCTCATAGATATTTTTAATATATACAAATGAAATTCTCGTACAACATGGATCAAATCAAGATAAAATCAAACTGAAATATCCAGTGCAGCTATTTGTTTCCATCAGAAGTTTGATTGCCGTCCTGCAATCAATTGTAAAAAAAAAAGGTGTGAGTCTAGTCAGCAATAGCACATGCTGAAACATAAGAACCAGCAGACTATAGTGTATGGATGAAGCAAAAACAGTTGTTGTTTCTCAACGAAGCCACAACCCATAGTGAAACATAAACTGCAGCAAGTATAGGGTGGGTGCAGCAACGCTATAGTGTGGGTGAAGCAAAAACAGAATGTACTAGTACCGAATTGTACAAGATTGTGACTTACATATGACTTAAACATTCGACTTTTCTGTATCGTGCTGTGCGGAGGAACTATTTTCTTAGCAGGACTGTTGGTAAGTGATGATTGCTGGTTCGACTTCTTAGACGTCTGCAAAAACAAAGTGCACTGTTAGCAACGCAAGTAAACAACTAAATCTTACTAGTTTGCAATTGTATGACTATCATCACCTGAGGTGTAGTCGTCTTCTGCTTTTCCATCTGTGCGGAGAGCTCGTCAAACTTTGCCTGGAACTGTGACTTAAACTGTGCAACCAAGTTATTTTCAAATTCTTTTCTTGAGTTTCTCTCCGCCTCCATCAGTTTTTCCCTTTGAGCAAGCTCTTCCATTAATCTCTTCTCAAGATTTTCTCTCTCAGCCCGCTCTACATTAATCTTCGCTTCCATGCTTGCACGTTCATCTTGTAACTTCTGTTCTAAAGTAGTGACCTTCGTGGTGAGCTGGGAGTTAACTTTTTGGGTCTCTGCCGTAGCCCGAGCTTGCTCCTCTAACAGCAACTTAGACCGCTGAGAACTAGTTTGCACCTGGGCCATGTATCCGAACCCACGAGGCTGCGATGACTTGCATTGAACTTTAGATTTATATGCTTTCTGGAAAATATTGATTCTTTGTTCAGCTGACAATGGAACACCAGTTTCCTCTAATCTGTTTTCAATCTCTTTACATGCTGTTTCCTGATTACGAAAAAAAATCTCAAATCAGATGAAGAAACATCCAAGATGGAGAACAGTAAATATGTTTAGAGTAGCTTCTAAGTCAGTTAACTCACGTAAACATCCTTGGACTCTTCTGTAGTCCATGTTCCATCCTTTGTGTGGGTCAGTCTCCAGAGAGCAACACAGTCTGGCTCTTCTCCAGTTTCCGAATCCCTCTGCAAGTAGTGCAACAATTAGATACTATAAACATTAAAGCAAAGTGAACACCGACGCATGCATAGTGAGTAGGCCCATACATTCTCAAAACTGAGTTGAGAGTAGGATTTTGATCCTACTCTGTGTTTTGTCTTCATCTGTGAACGGTTATCCTTGTTCTTTTGGCTGAGTTCCTGCTCATTCAATTACAAAAAAAAAACTTGTCAGACAAGCCATTTGATGATAGTACAAAATTCACAAACAGGTAGTATAGAAATAACCAGGAATTTCGGATCAGTGCCAAAGTACTCGATCAACCATTCCCACTCTGCTTTTTGTAAATCTTCTGGGACAACTGCCCTTCTGGCATCATCTGTTCTGTATGCCTTGTAAGTGCTGCTGAGGTTTCCTCGCCAGCCTCTGTAGCGTTCTTTTGCAATTTTAAGAATTTTTTCGTGTGTTTCTTCTGTATCTGGCATATCATATATGTCCTGTAATGCGTAGAACAAACAGATAGACTTAGTTTAGTAGTAGTTCTTTTGCTGCAGTTTAGTACATTAATTATGGACGAAAAAAGCAGACAACACATGTGAGAAAGGTTGTACGCACCAACATATCTGTGATGATCATGCGATGGATGTTAGGGTGAATGTCTATCCACCTCCTCACTCCAATAATTGGTAACCTTCTTTTCATTGTGATTACCAAGTCATCCTTGAATGAACGGTTGTTCATTCCTACTGGACCACCCAATGTTTCAGAGAAATCAACACCTAGCTTTCCAGCTCCATTGGCATGACGCTTCTTATTGGCTTTCAAACCTTTCACAACACCTCGCCCTTTCTTCTTCGGTATGTCATCACCTACATCCCAAAACACACACAAAGAAACAATTTATTTTGTAGTTGATTGAAAGAAATTAGGACACAGCGGTAAAAAAATAGCTAGTACCTTCTTGTAGTTGTAGCTTCGGGCGATAGCGTCATCCAATCAGTTTTCAGACACATCAGTGTTACA